>JACSYO010002173.1:637500-1237500 GCA_016806645.1 Ophiodon elongatus | reverse complement strand
TTGACATGCTCAAGATGCAGGTACACAGCATCCTCGCTGACGTAATATCTGAGCAGCTTAACCATGTATGGCACCCCCTGAGGAATGATGGTCGGCTGATCCCTGCTCTCCCAGCTCGACTTGACCAGACTCTGCAAGAACACACACACATGCACATAATGACTGATCTTTTTAGAAAATGCACATATTTATGTGAAAAAAACAGGGTACTTAACCAGAAATGGTTAAAAGAAGAAGAAAAAAATCGAGCCTGGATTGCCCCTTCAGAGATTACTGCCTGTCTGTTACCATGTCTCTCTGGTCACTGATATTTGAGGTGCACTTGCACTGGCTAAAAGGGTGAAAGCTTTCAGGCAGATCAATGCTGGATGATACTCAGTAAGACAGGATGCAGAGAGCTCCCGTCAACTGGCCTGCCCCAGTATATAAGTACTGGCTTTCTGCAACCCCCAAAACATCTCCGCTTTCAGTGGACAGACTATATGTAGACATATGGACCTGTCTTTAATTTAAATGTGGTATAACACAGAGGAAAGCACAATCATTGTTTTTCTGTGGACTGCACCGGCGATTCCTTTCTGTGTAGTACTATATCCATGGAAAGAAACTGAATACTCACCTTAACAACAAATGTCTCCTTATTAACCATGCTTTGGACAATCAGGACCTTTGGAATTAAAACACATAATGACATCAATGAGTGTCAATAGACAAAGCCAACACTGATACAGAAACACAGAGGTAGTTAGTGTGACAGTCTTACCTTATCAGTCACTCCCACCACCTTACACATCTCCAGATCCTCCACAGGGGAACTCAAGTGTCGGATAGGACGGAATCTCAGGCTGCTGTAACCCTGGTGAAAGCCACAGAAGATGTCAGCTACAGAACAATGAAGCACAAAGCAACTGAGACATTTTTTCCACAGTGTTTGAGATGAATAAGTCTTAGTATGAGACAGAAAGGCCCCGAATGTTCCGTCTAATGTAGAAGCAACAGAGGACGTGCTCTTTTGTGTTTATCAACTCTCAAAGAATACAAGCTAGGGATGCTTATTTATACAATATCAGACTTATGTGAACACTAGAAATGCCTCAACCTGCCACTGGAATTACATTCACCGTACATTCAGAGCAAATGAGTGACAATAAGATTTACTTCTTGTAAATGGTAGTAAAGGATGATAGATTGTCTTACCCCTAAATGAGAGCTTCCCTTCCCCAAGTTGTCCTGTAGATGTGTGATGAAGATTTCTTCAGCTCTCTTCAGATATTGGGTTGTCTTCCTCTTCACAGCCTCCCGACGATCCTTGTTTGGGTCCACTGTAAAAAAGTTAAGCTCTATTGGAAAAGAAAAACACTGCAGCTGTGCGAATTCAATGACCCTAACAGAAAAGACCCTGTCCGGACTAAACCTTTATCTAGGATAATGATTAGGTACTCACAGCTTAATGTTTACACTGTGGGGGAAAATGTCTGGCCAGCAAGAAAATCTGAGTTTAACCTTTGGTTTGTTACTTCCTGTTTTTTATTCTGTCCCACATGTTCCCCATCACATGTCTTGTGCAAACACGCCTCTTCAAATTCCCCATTCACAGTAGTATATGCCTTAAATACTTGTGCGTAAGACCAAATGTTGTCTACTTACGCTGAACCCCATTCAGTAGCAAGTCCACCCCGTTCTTATAGTAGCTGAAGGCTGCCTCATAGTCCTCATTGACCTCGCTGTCCAGTGCCATGCGGATCTGCTTGGCCGCCTCCACCAGGTAATCTCTCTTTGCCATCGCTGCCTTGTTTTGGACCAGATGGGCCTAAGCACAGCAGAGAAAGTTAGACATGACTGTTGATTGAGCTGGACTTCATTCAGACATGGTAGAAAATCACGGTGTGGACAAGCTGGCTTGTTGAATTAGAAACTGAAAGTGAATGTTAGGTTGCTGTAAGTGAATCATACTGCCACTCTGGCAGAGTGTTCTTTGGGACTCACCTTTGCTCCCCTGTCTCATCAACAACAGAACACATCTCTGTCTGTTGTCACTCGGCTCGGCGTGCGTCTGCCCCCAGTGACTCCAAGGATCAGGTCTTTGAGGCAAAGCATCGTCATCTGAGCCAGTGGAAACAAAGAGTAAACCTCCAGCACAGGAAGTGAGTACAAGCGTGTGCCTACTATTTCTGGTGAATGGAAAGAAGCAGAGTTGCAAACGTCCAAGATGACAGGGCAGTAACTCCCTGTCAATTATGTAGTGTTGTATCTCCAGAGGATGGTGGAAACCTAAAGATTACAGTGGTATAAACACCCAAATCTGACTGTATGATCCCAAAAATACATGCTATACTGTAGACACACTGATGTGGTAAAAGATATCAACCCAAACACTTATAATCACATGAAGTGAATTATTTCCAAGGGGCAAATGCATTCTTTGCTGACCCAAATTGTATAAATAAAATCATGAAATAATATGCAATTAATCTTTGTTTACATCATACAATTGTGCTACCAGTCAGACAGGGAAGGCTAATGGTGACTAGAAAACCTCCCATTGATGTAAAATCTGATGTTCCTATTCTCTAAATTTGGCTACAGCCTGAACCACAAACATCACACACACACACACACTCACACACACACACGCACACACACACACACACACACACACACACACACACACACCCCTTCCTGGCTGCAGTCATGGAGGCGACATCATCTAAGGAGTGTTATGAAACACACAAAGCCATCGTCAGTCTCATCCATCATCTTCTCAACATACACTTCCATAGCTAATGAGTTAGTGATCACAATGATGAATACATGGACTAATAGCTTAGAAAACAGACACAGATACACACACACTGTACCTGAGGTGAGGCGAGCATCCCCTGGACCCTCCACCCGCAGCATCAGCAGCATCAGCAGCGGCGGCAGCAGCCGTGTCTTCAGCAGCCTGAACACACTCCTCTCAGGAGCAGGGGAGGAGGACAGAGCTCAGGCGAGGCTGCCGATTGGCTGAGCGTGATGTCACTTCAGGGTACCATTTCACGCAAGCGCTCACTCCCCCCCTCTCATCCTGACAGAGGCTGGTCGATTTAAAGAGATAGTACTGTTTTTGTGTACACTGACTGAAGGCCATTTTCAACCCTGACTTTTTCTTCCAAAATGGATTGTGCTTAGCTTTTAGTGTTGACTATTGACAAGCCCCATATGAAAATTGCTGAATTTATAAACTTATTACTAATTGCAATAGTTCTTTAATGTCTCCCATCCACTATCAATGGAAGGATCACCCTGCCCAGAATCCATAATCTGCTGGTGCCCAGTACCAGATGGAGCCAGGCTCCAGTCACAGCACAAAGGAGAGTCCTTACCCCCCGAGGGAGGGCTGGTTTACAGAAGGGGGTGGAAGCTCCATCACAGAGCAGGATGTTAGGAGAGGAGGGGGGCCTGAGATGTATCAGTTGCTGCAACCTTATCCAAAAAGAAATAAGGGAGGGGTCTGGTTTAGTTCAATGATTACTTTACACCCTTTCTCAAATGTTCATTCAGTCACACTTTATTTTGCACCCTGTTACATAAATTGAAACAAAACAGGACCCTCGTACGAATGCTCAATGTTGATTTTATTCTAGAAACAAAAGCGTTGTTCTTTTGCATCACACAGATACCAGAGAAAGTAAGTAAAGATAATTTGCATTAATCAAAACACAGCAGATCAAGAACAAGAGGCATCATTCTTTGTTGAACCTCACATTGTAGGATGCATAATAGCCATTGTTGTACATGTAAAGCCGCTGATCAGTGGGATTGTAGTGCAAGTTGACAAATTTCTCCTGGAACCTCTGAAGGGGAATGCTCATGTATCTCTCCTCTCCAGTCTTGGTGTCATATGAGTAGTAGATCTCCTCTGTCTTCAGATCTCCTGGCCTGGTGGCATACATAACTCCACACACCATGAAAGCATTCCCTACAGTTCAGATTATTCTCTGATGACGAAAATTACCTATACTCTAAATGTGACTTTTTCTTCAAAACATGAAAAACACAGGATGATGTTTCAGACTTACTTTATTCATGTGGATCTCCACCTCCAGCCTCAGATCGGTGGTAACTTGCTGCATGTGTTGCACTCGGTCGGCAGGGAAGGTGCCGTCGTGCAGGAACACACTGCAAACACACTCCAGTCCTCCACCAGACGTGGTCACGTTCCCTGACTCCCAGTCTTCCACCGGCTGCAAGCAAACTCAGTTATTTTACTTTGATATAACACAGAATGCTATTCTGTTTGGAATAACAGTCATCTTTTAAACTTACAAGCCAAGCCAGAGCAGGGCTCAGTAATAGAAAGAGTCGCAGCAGAGTCAGATGTATGGTTGCTGCTCTGATGTATGGGGTTTACACCTCTTATCAGCCAAAATAAAACATGTGACATCTGTCCACATAATTATTTGCATCCTTGAGATCAGTGCAGGTGTGTTTGCTAAGAGCACTATCCTGGGATTACTATTTATAATTGAGGTTTTCACTCTGAGAGGTTTTAGTATATTTACTCATTGGCAAAACTTCAGGATGTAAATAGTAGCTGCACTCTGTGCATTCTGACCAAATTGTCATGACAGTGAACCTGAAAAAATCAGGTACTTTTTAAGACAATACTTTGTGAGTGAAGAGCATGGTACACTAACTTTAAAAAAACAAACACAATGAAGTGTTTCAGAATCAGTATATTTGACAAAAAAAGGCACCACTTTGGCACTTGTAATATAGTGTTTTTATGTGAAGTGAGGAGACTTTTCCTCTTGATTATACGTTATCTCATGCTACAATATGAACCTCATATGTAACAATAGGGAGAAGTTCCCTCCTATTTTTATGATGCTTGGTACCAACATGTGGCCTGAAATGATACCAAGTGTACAAGCTCACTATACAACAAAGCTGTTTTGTATTCAGAGTTTCCTGAATTAGTATGCTTTAACTCAACAGCCAAAATACAAAAGTACTTTCACAAGATATGTGATTTTCCGTTTCTCTTTTCAGTCAGTTTGTATTTTCATTAGCTGGGGCTGTAGGGTAATGGGTTCAATATTAATCTCAAACGTTCATTACACACAGGAGATAAACTGAAAATGGGGTAAGAGTCTATCAAAGCAACTTATTCTTGATTCATCCTGTCCTTTAGATTGGAAAAGCAGACATGAGCATCGTTTCTCTTTTGTTCAAGCAGCACAGAGCAATAACTGCATGTTGACCTTGACATTCTGAAGTATAATCATGAAAAGATGCAGTGACTGATTATAACAGTCTGCTGCAGCACACTTTGTACTTGATTTTATGTCTTTAACATATTGTGTATCTGTTCTTTTGATTCTGCCGAGGTTAAAGTGTTTGTGTGAGGCACATGGACATCAGCTCTGGCAGCCCCCACAATTCGATCATTATTCAATTTGATTTAAAAGCCTGCTCACTGTCCAATGACAAATGTACAAATGACAAACTACATTAGATTGGCTAGTGGGAATTTGTCTTATGTCTTTGTCCTTTTTAAATCTGATGATGATACAGTATTTCCGTAATGTAGTTTATACATTTTTTCCCATGGTCAAAACTTCAATAATTCCATATTGGATTGAGCACACTTGATCTTTCATAAGTTTATATTTTAATTTAGTTGTTTCGTTTGATTACCTGAAACTAATCTTTAAGCATGCATTTTTTCCTTATTGAATGATTCAGTAAATAAAAAACTATATTATTTATATGCCGAAAAAGTCTTCTAGGTTCACACAATTTTAATGCTTCAGTTTGATTTTATTCAGGAAAAGACAGTAAAAAGTCTACGTGTTACAGTACATAGCTTTATAGAGCTGCAGTGACAACGTGAGTACATACAGATCAATCGTATCAATCATAATACAAAGATCACTGAGGGGAGGGATCAGTCTTTGTTGAACCTCACGTTGTAAGACACATAGTAGCCGTTGTTGTACATGTACAGCTTCTGATCGGAGGGATTGTAGTCCAGGTTGGTGTATTTCTCCTGGAACTTCTGGAATTGAACGTTGAGGTGTTTCTCCTCGTTGGTCTTAGTGTCGAAAGCATAGTAGATCTCCTCTGTGTTCAGATCCACTGACCTGGTGGCGTACATGACTCCACAGGCCATGAAAGCGTTGCCAGCCAACTACTTGAACACACCGGTCTTCCACTCATCCTCAATGCCAAAAGATTTGTCATCTATTTTAGCTAGGATCATTTTGCCTTTGCTCTCCTCTGAGGCATACATTACCCACAAGCCATTTTCAACAGCTGCAAAGTCCAAGTTCTGATGGTCTGAGTAACTGTACGAGAACCTTTGACTAGCAGCTGGAAGGACTCTGTAGTCATATTTGGAATTCGTCAGATTCAGTTTGCTCATACTGAAAGGGGTGTTGTGCTGGAAATATATGGTGTTACTGTGAACAATGTAATTGTTACCGGTACCTTCCCACCCGCTTGGTAGGACATGGCGTTTGAACGAGGACCTCAGAATCAGATTTTCATAGTTGGAGTACAAATAGAAGTCATGCACAGAGGGAGTGCTGTATGCACCGTACCAGTACATTGATTCATAGCCTCTGATAGGTTTGGAGTCTTTTCCCCAGTCCCCATACTGAAAACCTGCATTCAAATAGGCATTTAGTTGGACCACCATTGGCTTGCTAATGCTCATGATTCCTGTGTGATTGCAGTTGCCTGGAAAGAAAAGAAAAATGTTAACATTGGAGAACAATATCGGATTTTTAGACTATCATCTTTTGACTAGTTACCTTACCAATATCTGGCTTGATGATCTCCTGCACCTTCTGGCACTCCTCCAGCTTCTTCTGCAGCTTAGTGAACTCAATGCGGATCACCTCCAGGTTGCTCTTATCGAAAGTCTCCAGTTGGTTCACGATGAGAGTCATGTTGCGGATCTGGGAATAAACACATTCATCAAATGAAAATATTCTAACTATGAAGAAAGTGGCATCGTTTGCAAGTAGGTTAAAACAATGGCTCTTTCACCTCAGTATACAGACTGTCGAACATGGGCGAGGAGGAGTTGAGGGAGTCTTTGAGCGGAGACACAAGAACCTCAAACTCTCTGAGGTCAATCCTGAGCAGCTCAAAGTCCAGTTTGATGTAGTTGTCAGGACCGCTCTCCATCATGGACACTCTCACGGTCAGGTCCAACAGGTCCTTCGAGTAGACCTCCAACATACCCTCATAACTTACCATCTAAAAGAGTGAATAAACATAAATCAGCATGATGATGTTTCATTAAAGTGTTATAAATGCTCTGGAACTGCTCCGACCTCACGCTTAATAGGTCTTACTGCACATTGTTCATTTGAATTTCCACCTCGAAGGATCAGATCCTTGCTGACTTGCTGCATGTGCTCAACGCGTTCGGCAGGGAAGGTGGTTTCAGGTAGATACACATGACAAACGCACTGACCTGACCCACCCACTGATGCAGTCACATTGCCAGACTCCCAGTCATGCACTGGCTAAAAAATCAAAAATCAAAATGAACCACCATTATAATTGATCACAATTAATGACCAATCCACCTGCACGCAGGGTCACTTACAATCCGGGCCAAAGCAGGACTGAGCAGCAGCAGCGGCAGGATTGGCAGCATCATGTCTCTGTTTACGTCTCAAGTGTCTCCTCCGTGTCCCGATCAGAGGGCTTTTAAAGACAGCTCTTATCGCATCATCAAAAACATCTTCTCTCATCCCATATTGTTATTTGAGTTGTCTAGAACTTCAACGCAAGGACAGATGTTCATTCACAAGTACCTCATGACTTTATGGCGTTTTCCTTGTTTGCTCACAATAACCTTTGAGAAATCAAACACGTCAGGTTTGATATGAACATGGGGTGTGGGTGAGAAAAATGACATGTATTGAATTCTTGAGGCACCTTGTAATGTTTATTGCCTGTTAACTCAGTGTTGCATATGTTATAGAAAGAAGTCATCATGTCAACAGGCATATTAAATAAAATGTAATCCAAATCCATTTTACTCATGATTAATTCTTAACAGAGCTTATTCATTTGTGTAGTTATCCTTGTAAAAGTTAGGTCTCACTGTATTGTGAATGAAAGAATGAAATAGCTTTTTTTGTATTGTCTTGTTATCCACATGTTTACTTGCATAATCTTATGCATGTGACTTGGGTGGTGCCTTCGAACTGCGAAGGAGATATTGTGCCACAAGGGAACAACTTTTGAGTAAAATGCTGACTCAAACAGCAGGAAATCACCAGGCATGAGTCATTTTTAATCACTTCAGTAACAACAATGAAAGAAAATATACAGTTGTAAAGAGAAAAGTTTGCAGATATGACAGTTCTAAACATGAAACTGTAAAATTGGACCCCCGATATGAAAAAGCAAATGTTGAAATAAAATGTGGAATCAAAATGTTTTTAATGATTCCATAAATTTGCAAAGTAGTTCAATGACTATGTAAACAAAGATAACTGTTTTAAGCTGAAATGATTGTGGGTGATCTCCGAATATTGCATTTATCTGCATGTCCCTCTACATCTGCTTCTACATAGAGACAGGTGACAAACTAACCGGGGAAATAAACCTATATAAATGACTGGAGGCACATGACGAATGCAGACGCTTCCATACAGGACATGAGAGGTCACTGAATGGTTTGATGAACTCAATAGGCCTTTTTAATAGCCGACATTATGACGTGTCGTAGCAAGAAAAGCACAGGTGTAATGAATTGATGAATTATGGGTGCATCACATTCAGGTGTGCTTGTCTCTGTTATTGCGCACGCCGACTCACTGGAACAGCTTACTGGGACCTTCACATGTAACAGAGCTATGATTAATGTCATTAGTAAGACCTGTTCCATTTTATTGTGTCATCCTTGACAAACTAAAGTAAATGAATGAACCTAAATTAACAATATCAGAAGATGTATGTTATTGCTGCTAGTTCACTGCATTTTTCTTCCTTTCTTATTGGATTGTTGAATTGCTAATTGATTTCAGAAAAAGTGTTTTATAAGTTGATATACAGAAAAAAATGACATAGCGTTAGATGAGTATTAGAAGTTAAGGATTTATTATTTCCTCATCTTCTTGTTGGTCTTTTATTTGTCAAACACAGCAGACATGTTGACTTGTCATTGTAGGAAAAGCACAGGTGTTACTAATAACAATAATGATGGTTCTGTTCTATTCAAGTGTCTTCCAGTAAGTCATGACAGTGAGCCAGTATGGACAATACCAGGACGCTCAAACTGAAGCAGTTTTATTATTCACAACTCGGCTTTTACTATTGTCACAAGTCAAGATGTGTAAAAGGTCTTTTTAAATAATGCTTTGTATCATGTTACTACGCTAATGTAGTCACTTCTGGAAATCAACATGGCTGCAGACTGAAAATTTGTAGTTTGTAGCATCAGAAAACTATAAAAAACGAAAAAAAATATAGTCAATTACTTTTAATGTTTTGATCAAGTAAATGGGAAAACATTAAAACCTTTAACTTTATCCTTTAAACATACGTTTTCCATTATAAATCAGAAACCAGCTCAGCATGTCTACTTTCTCTCAGTGTCAGAAACTTGCAAATGGTACTAGAATGAGTGGGTGAGGGGAGCGAGGTCAATAAATAGTAGCTATATTCTCGTTTTTAATACACTTTATTCACAAGGACACACTTGACACCTTTGTAATGCTTGAGATCATTTATTAGTGATCACGAAGAAGTAGAATTGATGCAGTACATGAAGTACAAGAAAAGAAAAAGATATACAATCATTGCTTTATTCATGAGATGTGATACTTCAGTAAGTCACAAATACTGACTTAGGACAGGAGAAATGGTGGTTCCACAGTGGCTTTAGCAGTGTAGTTGAACCACAGATGGTAGTTTACATAGTAGCCTTCATTGTACATGTAGAGCTTCTGGTCAGTGGGATTGTAGTCCAGGTTGGAAAACTTATCCTGGAACCTCTCAAAGGGAACACTGACGTAGCTCTCTTGTTTGGTTTTGGTGTCATACTTGTAAAATATCTCTTCAGTTTGGATATCGACTGTTCTGATTGCATACAGAACGCCACACACCATGAAGGCATTGCTCACTCCTGGTTTATAGATACTAGTCTGCCATTCCTCCTCAACCCCAAAAGAAGGCTCGTTTATTTTAGCAATGACCATCCGACCACTGGAGTCCTCTGTGGAATAGGTCACCCACAGGCCGCTTTCATCGGCAGCAAAGTCAAAGTTCTGATTCAGTTTGGCCAAGCCAAACGGGCTGTTGATCTGATAATACAGAGTGTTGTCACGGATGATGAAATTGTTCCCTGTGCCAAACCAGCTGCTGTGTAAGTTGTGATGCTGGAAGTGGTTTCTCAAAATGAGGTTCCTGTAGTTAGTGTAGAACCTAATGTCAACAATGGAGCCACTGGTGTACCCAGAGTACCAGTACATCGATTCTCTGTCAGGGACAGTCTTTCCCCCAGCCTCCATATTTGTAGCCAGAATTAAGATGGACATTCAGTTGGCTTACAATGGGCTTGCTGACCTTGATGATACCTGTGTGTGCACAAGAACCTGCAGAGAGAGAGAGAGAGGGGGGAAATTAATACAAGTCTAAAGAGTGCTCGGATTTAGATGTGGATATCAGTGTGAATGAGCTCACCGATGTTGGGGTTGAAAAGCTCCTGGTGGCGCCTCTCGCACTCCTCTAGTTGCAGCTGCACCTTGACGTACTCCCGACGCGTCACCAGAACCACATTCTTGTCGTAGGTCACCTCCAGCCTGTTCAGGGTCTCCACCATGACTGTGATCTGAGAGTAAACACATGGTTTACCAGTGGATTGGCATTATGATGATGAGTTGATGCAGTGACAGCCGTCATCTGGACTTACTTGTACACGCAGAGACTCAAAGGCAGTGGTGGAGCCTCTGATGGAGAGCTGCAGCTCTTTAATATGAGCCTCCACTTGTTTGATCTCCACCTTAATCTCGTCCATGTGGGCATCATTGTAGGCATCAAGGTTTTTCTCCATTTTTCCTATTTCTACTGTCAGCTTTATTATCTTTCCTGCATACGCCGTCAGCTTGGTCTCATAGTCTTCCAGCTGAAAACAAAAGTCAGGTAAAAAAGAAGATGTTACATGTGATTTGTCCATTTCAAATATGTTATCATCTATTGTACATGCTTCTAATATGCCTGAGCACCTTGCCCATCTCCAGCTCCAGTTTGTGTGGGATCTCCACAGCCGTCTGCTCTACCACCACCAGGTCTTTAATAGGAAAGGTGGAACTGGGCAAGAAGGCGTCACAAGTGCACCTGTCCCCACTTCCACCTCCGGTCTCATTCCTCGCACTCCCGCGCTCCACAGGCCTACATGCTGTTAAAAAAAAGGTCATATGAACACGCAATGGATCAGCTTACCTCTAATGCGAGAGCCTGAAAGAATGAATCAGTTGATCTGAGTCATGCCATACATACCCCCCAGGCCACCGTGGAGCTCAGCAGTGCCAAGAAGTACAGAGTGCCAATCATTGTTGGTGCAGTTGTTATGATTGGGACAGCTGGATCTTCGGGGCTTATATAGTCCGTTTCAACACCTTGCAGGTTGCAGCACCTATCCTTGTTCCCAGCACTGTTAGCCAGCACTGTTAGCCAAGGCACATGCCAAGATATGACACTTATTACAAACCGAAATTAAATACTTGTTTGAAATGATACATTCATGTTTGGTTTTGCATCACTGATGGGTGGGTCTACCATCGGACAGAGTTCCCAAGTGTTCCCCCAGATGCTCTGAATGCTCAATACTGTGCACATTTGTAATTTTTTTAAATTAGAAACAAGACAATTAATTAAAATCTATCTTTATTTTATAATTGTGTGTTACAAAGTAGCCAACAGGCAAAAACAATCATAACACTTATACAGAGTTTTACAATCACTTGACAGTTGAACTCTTTGAGTCTTTAATCCTTTCGTTTGGTGGTTTTCTTTTTCTTAACTTTCTTGGATTTGGCTATAACCACTGGCTGCTTGGCATCCAGAGCAGGCCTGGACCTGGTCAGGTGGTACGCAGTGGGGCTTAACTTGCTGTAGCCCATCTCTGGATCGGAGCGTATACCCAGGGCAGAGATGGACTTGCCTGGAGAAGAGCGAGCGGAGTCATCCAGCAGGTTAGGCTGTGAGTAGGAGCGCATAGCCGGGGAACTGGTGGGACGGTACAGCGTAGTGCCTCCTAACATGGGCAGGTGGACATGCTCATTGCTCAGATTAGTGACGGAATAACGACTGCTGTTGGACATGACAATGTGGTGCCAAGAACTTAGAGGGGTGGCAGAGAAGTGCTGAGGGCCACTTGAATCCTCTTTGGCTCCTCCCGGAGATATGACCATTGAGCTGCGTGGTGTTACAGCCTCCACGGCGCTCTGGAAGGTCTTGAGGATGCGGTCGCTCTTCTGCTTCTCTTTTTTTTGACGGGACTCAACCTTCCTCAGCTGGCGGCGGTGATCCCTCATCATCTGTTTCCTTGTATCTGCCAGTCCCCTGCACAGAAACATCAGATAACATCATTCTTTTACGACGTCATTCACATCTGGGCAAATTCCCAGCTCATATCTAAAACATATTTGGTTCGACTACACCATCAATTAAACAACAATAGAACTGTACAAATTCACAGCAACGTCATCACTCAGTGTTTTGCAACAATCAACCTTAATAGGCTACTCTGTGAAACAATTTAGAAGACACACCTGTAAGTATGATCAAACAGTAGAGACATGCTCACCTGTAGTCCACCATTCCTGTCCTGTCACGATCAAGTCTCTGAATCAGCTCCTCAATCTGGTATCGATCCAGAGGAATACTTGATTGCTATCATGGTTTCACGGGTCAAAAAGAGAAATCAGTTACAGAATTATTTTACTGATCCACTGTGTGTTGGTCAAGGATCAGCATCAGAAAGGATTTGTGAAGAGTACTAGAAGAGAGCTAATTATGCGCAATTTCAAAAGGTCAATTTTATGGTACTCTGCCCTGCAAATGTCAATGACTCGGCACAGTTCAAAACAATATTTATTTGGAAACCTGCACCGCCTTCCTGAAGTCAGCAACAGGGACTCGCATTGTGCCATCTTTGTCAATGTTCCTAAAGAAATCCCACAGGCGCAGCTTGCGTTGATCCAAATAATCCTTCAAAAACATTGGGAGAAGACATATTTTAAATTACAAAATAAATGTAGAACCAAACAGAAAGAGTTGCCGTCATTTGACAGCTTTACTAATTTAATAAAAAAACACTTAAGTAAAACACTTATTCTATATATGAACATGAGACTATATTTTCATATGAAACGCTGGAATGTAGCCATTCATTTCAGATTTTTAGGACTACTTATTCTCATTGTGTGACCAAAACACACCTGGATGACTTTCATTGGATCAACACGTTTTGGTGGCTTCTTGGCGATGAAGCCTCCTACTCCTCCGTACTGTACATCCAGACCGGGGTGCTCCTGACATGTAACCTCCAACAGATGCACAAATGTCTCATTTACCAGCACATTCTGGTCAAAAGGTAAAACATAATGATGGTGTTGACAAGATAGTATAGACAGGACACACTCACTGTGATTTGATAGGGAAAAGCTAGATCAAATGATATGACAGAACAGTCAGATCAGGGTGACAGACAGACAGACAGACAGACAGACAGACAGACAGACAGACAGACAGTCAGTGGTGCCACGGTAACTCACACATATGTTGATCTCCTCCAAGGCAGTTCTAGGTGTGTTCTTCACCACAGTAACCAGGGCCAGTGCTCCCTCTACTGTTAAAGAGTTGTAAGCCAGCTACGGGAGTGTAAAAATATACATCACCTTAAAAAGTATCCTGCGTCATACTGATGATGCATGTTAGCTTCACACAACCTTGTCCACCCACCAGTAGGACTCGGAGTGTGTCATTGAACTCCAGACCCCTGCACAGCATGCCGACACCCTCATTGGTGATGCGGTTGTTGTTGAGGTTGAGATACACCAGAGTGTTGTTGAATTTTAGGGCCTCTCCCATAGCCAGAGCGCCCTCATTACCAAAACCGTTCCATGATAAGTCGAGGTGTGTTAACATCATATTCACCTAAACATGGAGAATGGGATCAGATGTTGTATACCAAGTGCGTGATCAAATGGATCTCTTATTAAACCATACCTTGAGTCCAGCACAAAGAGCCACAGCCCCTTTCATTCTCAGATGGTTCCAGCTAAGATCCAGCACCTCAAGACCCTCGTTATTTGCTGTAGAAATGGAAGACTGTGGTAATTTCTCTTGACAGAACATTCATAGAATAAAGCAATTAATTTAGTCACATCTACAAAGACCTTAATATTAGTGAATTGTACAGTACCCAACAGTTGTCCCATATGTTCCCCTCCTTTTCCACAAAACTCATTGTGGCTCAGGTCTAGCTCCTTCATTCTGGAATTGGTCTACAGGTAAAAAATATTAGTGACATAATAATTGCAAAAGTAACCAAATAGCCTACCACTACTTAACAACAAACCACAACTAAAATGTAATTTGTCACATAAGGCAAGAGTTTGGATAACTGATTATAATCACTTACCAACAGGGCATCTGCAAAATATTTTGCATCATCATCAGTAAATCCATTTCCTGTTGGGACAAAATATGAAATTCATAAATATATAGAATAAGTTTACTAATGAATAAAACATAGTAATCTCATTACAGACAAAATGTTCTGATCTAGTGGGAGATTGATTTATTTTCCATCTTTGTGTCAGGGCTGATCTGGTCACAGTATATCACCCTTCGGTCAATACAGTAAAAGCTGTTAATGTTACCTGAAATTACCTGAAAGTTTCATAGATTTTAATGAAATGTTGTCCAGCAACACTTTAGCCACATGTTCAGCTCCTGCAGACAGCAGATGGTTTTCGGACAAATCCTGAAAGGGAAAGAGATGGTACAGTATACACTGCATACTCCAGTGTAAAGGTAAAGTAAAGATGCCTCCTGCAAAGCTCTTGTGCCCTCTAGTGGTAGGTTAGCAGTCTGACATACCAGGTGCTGCATGGTGAAATTAGCCCTCAGCATCTCCACAAGGTATTTGGCTCCCTCCGCTTGAATGTGATTGTCTGCCAGTTCCAGAGTGTTGATTTGCATATCAGCCTAAATACAAAGAGCTTATCAGAAATGTTCAATTAAAAAAAAAAAAAAGAGAGGCTCCACTCAGTAGCATGCATTTCAAACTTACCACTAAAGCAATAGCAAGCGCCTTGCAACCCAAAGGTCCCAGCCCATGGTGGCTGAGGGCCATGGTTGTAGAATCATAGTTTCGTATGAAGTAGGAGACTGGCACTACACCCACCAGCTTGCAGGCCTGGAGGTACACTTCAGGTATAGACATCTCCTGGTTGCTCTCCTCTTTTTCTGGAAATGAGTAAGCATATATGAGTAAGTGGCTATAAGTACAGTAATACACTTGTCAAAACAAGACATTTATTTGCATTGTTTTTTTTTATGTTTTTTTACCACATGATTATGAATTAACAGTACAAATTTACAGCTTTACAGTAAGAACAGCAAAGTAGCTTATACTGTCTTTACCCACCGACTCCAACAATGAATCCAAGAATGAGTTTAATGTACTTACCATCCGACTCCAAGTCTGTGTCAAACTCATCCTCCACGGCCTGCGGTTGAGTCGGGGATGGACAATCATCCTCTCTTAAGCAAAGGGACTCAAAAGACAGCGTTGACATTGCTGGATGCTGTCAGAGCCTATGTCCGCTTTGAAACCACTTCCCAGGTGAAAAAGGGAATACAGTCTTCTGAGTATTTGCTCATTTATTCCTGTGTCTTCTGTATGGGCTCGCAGCACTAAATGAAATAGGCCTGTGCTGTCCAGCAGGTAATTCTACCCCTCAGATAACGTTTCATGTGTAGTGACATCAACAATTTATGCCTTTGTGTGGTTACAATGTTGTGTTATTTTAGTAACACTAAGCAAAACTGTAAGTAGGCAACAGCATGTCACAATGAACCTATGTGAAATTATATGGTTTGAAGCACGGGGTTTAAAGTAAAGTGGCATTTTATAGAAAGTTGTACATTGTCATATTATCTTATTTTATAGAATGCTGTGTTTTTTTAACCAGATTAAGACAAATTAATTGACAAAAACATCCATGAGGAAACCACACCAGTGACATTTGACTTGCGACCCCTAACCTTTCTCGACATTACCAACTTCAGAACGCGCATGCGCTAATGTCAGTCCAGAAACATGATTGGCAGTCTGTTGTATTATGCGCTCTACCCACTATCACGGTACTTGACAAGTCGATACTCAGGTAAGTCTTACAGCACCTTCATGCCCACGTTTAGAAGTGACAGTGTCACCATATGCATTTCAGCTGAGAAGCTGTGAGGAGCTCACGGGACATTCAGTTCGCTTCTGACTGAGCAGTTTGTCTCGACATTTGTTGGCGCGAGCGCTCGGTTGGTGATTGAAACCAAAACGTGGCGTGACACTTTTCTTGTGGTTCCCTGGTGTGAGCTACTAGTCACTCCTTTGTGAAAACTAAAACTTAAGGCACATTATCTTATTGCCATTCAGCTAAATATGACTTAAGCTCGTGGAAACATGTTAGCTTGCGTTTGCGTCCCTCGTGACGTCACAACGTCCCCACGTGTGACTGTTTTGCTGTGTAGTTTTGGTTCAGTAAGGCAGATTTTATTTGTCGCATTTAACAGTGTTTCTCATCTTGGCAAAATCAGAGACACGAAGCCAAAGAGCTCCGTGTGTTTCAGCTTGGTATGACTGCATCAGTGTTTTCTGACACTCCTCTTGTCTTCTAGAGGCCTCGAAGAAGGGTCTCCCTCCTGCAGAGGTTAATGGCAAGGCAGTGTGGGATGGTGGCGCTGTCACGACCAGGAGGTTCACCCAGTTTCAGAAAACCCTGCTGGACCGGGGGCTTGGCCCAAGCAGTGGGACGAAGGGAGAGAGGAAAGAGAGGATGAAGGAACCAAGCCCAGAAGAGGATATGAGGCCTGTCTCAGACAAAGAACAGCTCGTGGCTGTCCTGCATGAAGAAACAAAGACTGGGGCCGCTGCAACGGTGAGTGAGCTGAAATCTACATTGACGGAGAAAGAAGCCGAGACGAGAAATGGACTGCAACAAGACAAAGTGGAAGCTCCCAAGCAAAAGGTCGGGGAAATACCTATTCACCATGAGGTGCTCCATACGATGCAAAATACAGAGGATGGAATTATTTTTCCAACTGGGGACATTAGTCCAGAAAAATCTCTTGGGGCACAATTAGAGTGCCTGCAAAAGGAGGACGGTGCTCAAGAAACCACCAGTCCAGTGCTGGAACAAATACAGATACCAAGTGCAGAAGAGTCAGTAACTCCAGCTGTGCCAAGCATACAAGAAACCACCAGTCCAGTGTTGGAACAAATTCCGATACCAAGCGCAGAAGAGTCGATGACTCCAGCTAAAACTGCATCTGAAGTAACCGAGTGCTGGGATGAATATGTGGCTCCGACTGCTGGTGAAATGCATGGCGGGGAAAGCAGTTCTAAGCTAGCGTTTCCCTGCCTTCTCTCTAACACTCAAAGCCACCTTAAACTCAGTGGGCAGCATGATACACAAGCTAGCTGGCACTTTCCTGCAGGACCTGGCCTGGCAGAAGAGGTGCAGTGCCCACTGTGGCAATTTCCTGTCGCAAGCTATTACCCTCCAATAGAGTTGACTGTTCCATTTGAAGGTGAGACTCCGATATCTCCCTTTACTGGAACAGTTAAATTCTTTGCCTTTTTCAATTAATGTAATATATCCACAGTAGTGAGATTCGTCTAATATCACCAGTAGTTTAACATCCAGCTGCTTGTTTGCACAGACTTAAATGTATGTGTTTGTTTTCCACCCAGTCATGTGGAGAGTATGGGAGGAGATGGATGAGAGTGCCGCTGCAGCAGAGCCCTTGCCGTTCACCAAGGCCTCGATGGACTTCACTGTCATGTCCTACAACATCCTTGCTCAGGACTTACTAGAGGCCAATCCAGAGCTGTACACACACTGCCCCCTGGAGGTGCTCGACTGGAGCTACCGCTGCAGCCTACTCTTAGAGGAAATACAGAAATGGGAACCAGATGTGAGTCAAGTTCCGGCTGATTCTGTACATTTGTCTTTTTGTTTGATTGATAAATGCAGACTAGATACATTTTAATTGTAACCCTTAGGTGTCCACTAATGAGTTTTGTGTTCTTCTCTGGTCTTTAGATTCTGTGTCTCCAAGAAGTTCAGGAGAACCACTACCATGAACAACTGTATCCAGTCCTGTCTCATATGGGTAAGTCGTCTGTGAAAATACAGTGTAACAATCATGTTGAAAGACGTTATGACACTCATTGCATACGTTGTCTCTTCATGTCGTCGCTCCAGGCTACACCTGTGTGTTCAAGCGGCGTACGGGGACCAAGACAGATGGCTGTGCTACGTGCTATCGCAGAAGTTGCTTCTCTGAGTTATCAGTCACCACGCTGGAGTTCTTCAGGCCTGAGATAGAGCTGCTGGACCGGCACAATGTGGCCATTGTTTTGTTGCTCCAGCCAGTGGTCATCCAGGGGTCGGAGGTCAAGGCGAAGGGCCTACCCCTGTGCGTGGCCAACACCCACCTGCTCTTCAACCCCAGGAGGGGCGATGTGAAGCTGGCTCAGCTCGCCATAGTGCTGGCAGAAATTGACAGCCTCGTCAAATCCTGTAAGGCCAAAGGCGTAGACTGTAACCGTATATTGTGTGGGGACTTTAACTCTGTCCCCCAAATGCCTCTTTACCAGCTGATTACCACCGGCGAGCTCTACTTCCAGGGTCTACCAGCATGGATGGTGAGACTTAAACACCTCAAAGAATAACTATAATTCCCAGAAAATATCTCTATGCTTCTCCCCCTATTGTTTGGAACAGTTATACAAGTTTGTTTCTGTTTTTTTTTTTTTAATTCATGATGTTTGCAGGATTTCCCTCTTTAACCATGTCTGTATTCACCTTGTCCAACAGATATCAGGTCAGGAGGACCTGTCACAAAATAGCCATTGTCACAGACTGTATGCCCCCCTGTGGCCCAGCTCACTAGGAATCACTGACAGCTGCCAGTACTCAACAGTTAAGGATATGTGGATGAGCCAGAGTCAGAAACCAGGTCATTGTTTGAAGTTGTGGGATTTCTTTTTGTACCTATTGTGTTGTCATCTTGATCCATGGAATGAGTTTCAGTCTTTTGTGTTTCATTTCCACTCACCTCACTTCCTGTCCTATATTTGTTCTTCTTGTGTAGGAAAATATCAGTACAGCCATGACTTCATGCAGCAGCTGCGTTTCTGTCCAGCTGCATGCGTCCGTCCTGTAGACTTGGAGCCGATCCCCGGTGTAACAGACAACACACCATGTACAGGCTTACAATACAAATAACACAGCATCACTTTTTACCGTAATGGTTTGAATATCTGGGTCTTCTTTCTTTTAATGCACAGATGTCTCAAGGGGACATCAATCTTATGATAAAAGGTGAGTTTACCTTGTGTGATGTGCAAAACAAGAAGATATTTAAAAAACAAATGAGGAGTAAAGGCTCAGTTAGGTGGAATTGTGATGTGATTTTAGTCACAAGTTTTGTGTTACAGGTTCAGACACAGCATCAGTCATCAGTTAGACCTGGAGTCGGTCTACAAACACATTCTTCCAGGCTTTGGCAATCCAGAAGTCACGACCCTGCACTCTGAAGGGGGCGCTACTGTCGACTACATCTTCTACACCCCAAGACGCATCTTAACCTGTGATCAAAACAGTATGAGGACATGACACAAAAGACAGTGTTGCAGCTCTGAATGGTTTTGCTACTGTAGATAACGTGTTGGTTCTTGTTGTTTTTTCTTTTTTTTCTCAGCTGGTGACTTTGTGAGTGCGGGTCTGAAGCTGATTGGTTCTCTCTCCCTCCTATCGGAGGATTTCTTATGGTCAATGAGGGGCCTGCCCAATCACATATTCCCCTCCGACCATCTCAATCTTTTGGCCAAGTTCCAGCTGGACCTGAATGCTGCATGATGGGAAAGACTGGGTGAACTCAAAGTGATGTCAGAGGATGAGCATGTTTCCGTTGAAATGGTTCAGGAGTTCTGCTATTTTTGTTTGTTTTTGTCAGCAATGATAACATAACTTATAGTTCACTCCTTGCATCAAATTATCATAGTTTTCCAACTGAATGGAAGTTCATGTTTTTGTTTAAAAGAGCCAGAAAAAAATAATGGATGCCAACAATCATTCTTGTTCCACATGGTTTTCATCAGATAAACAATGCAGAGCTATGACTGAGATATGACACATCTTATTAATAATGCTGTAATAGTTCTTTAAAAAAAAATGCAGACAGTGATTGCTTGAATTATTCCTGGTGTGATAATGCACTGACCTGTTCAGCTGCTCTTTCGCTTTTTAATTTATTTTAAACCTAATTTTCAAAAAGTGAGTTTGATTTCTGATAAGTCAGTTATATATTTTTTCAGATGGTAAAAATACAGAATAAATATTCCCCATTATCATGTGGCTCCTTAGTGATTTTTGCTTTTCAACACATTACAGAAGTGAGGCTGCCTCCAGCCATGTGCAGCTCTTTCCCACATTTATAATGCGGCACAGTCAAATGCATCCAGCAGTATTAAACCCTCCAGTTGGGCGTCTGGCTCCCTGTGTATCCTGCCTGGTCTGCTGATGAGATAGTGACCTGAATGTTTGGCTCTGCCCCTCCCATCCCACTACACTTAGGTACTCGGTTGTTCAGGGAGAAGATGTCTGGCTGATGCATGAATGAATAATTCATTTAGAAAGTGGAGTGTTCATGCATGATGGGGCTCAGTAGGAGAGCTTTGTGTATGTGTGGGCTGTAAAATGTCTGCAGAGGTGATTACCATCAGTAGGACGTCTTTCACTCGCCCCTCACTCATTCTTGTCAATGCAAATATATTTGCCGTATGCCATAAAACAATAATCCATTGAAAGTTAAACTTTAATGTATAGAGGAATCAGATTGGGTGTGTCTGTCTTCCCCCTGTGGCATCAAATGCACCCAAGTATGCATAAAAGTAAACAAAGAAGGTCAGTAGGTTTTTCTTTTCCCAAATAGGTCAGCATGCCTTCTGTTTCTAAATCTTACAAACACTGGTGGACAAGGTGTTTGACATCTGGATTCTACTGGGAGGGGGAGGGGGTTATCTTCCTCATGACTTGTATCTCATAATTCACCAAGGCAACTGCCACAACATTAACAAACGTTTGTTTTAAGGAGCTCACGTGCACAAACCTCGCCACTCTCATCTGACGTGGTTTTACAGTCGTACGTTGTACCATGGCAGTACCTCACCTCACATGCAGCCCTTTCCGAGTTACATTACTGGCCCACACATGAAAGTGGTTCCTTGATAACTGGGTTTCATTGACTGTAGCGGCCATTAAGGCTTCTTAGCTGATTGCTGTGCTTCGTGAGGTGGACTTGCATCTATCCACTTGGGGATCCATTAGACAGCAGGATCCCGGAACATGAGCCCCGGCACACATGCTGCCAGCATACCGCAGCTATTACTTGATTACTTGATATGACTGCAGAAGCACACGCTGGCAGCACTGCAACAACATACCGGATGGAAGGATAATGGCAAACGATGACAAAAGACCTACTTTTGTTTACATAGTTTGAAAGCTACTTTGAGATCTCGAAGGTGAACACACTGTCCCACTTGTTCTGACTAAAGTGTTGAAGTCAGTGTTCTGCGGCACACTGAGGCTTATGCTTCCCTTTTAGGGAGTTATTGGCATTATGTTTCCTTTGTGTAAACATAACAGGAAGTGTTATGAGATCTCCGGAGTCTGCTCTCCTCATCCTTTGCCTTGGTGCTAAAAGCTGCCCTTCAACTGAAGACACTCTGTGCTCAGTCTGAACTATTGGTCAGCAAAAAAACTGGCGCCATTCCCCGTCTGACACCCAGCCTGCCTGACATCTAATTACAGCATACTTGCTGAATGATCACTGCATTTTTTTCAGACCAAGGCTGCTTAAATAAAAGGCAAGGTTATTAAATACATAAGCATGGAATTTGTAAAAAATAAATAAATAAAAAAGATAAATAGCACAAAATGTAATCAAACAAATGTGTTGCCACAATCCTCGTGACCTTTTATTGTGATCCTATAAATGAACAGTCTTTTTGTACAAAATGATTGTGTTATACTAGAGCACTGAAATGAAAATGGACAACACCAACTGTACATATACAAATGTTGGCTGTGGCAACATATTCCCAAGTGTGTGGTCAATTTTGGTCTACTGGTGATCGCCAACACTGAAGGAAGTATAAAATGACAATTTACATTTAAAAAAAATACAAAATGCAGATAAAAGTGCTGTAAACAAACTTCTTTACACCTTAGCCTAAATGGAAGTCACACCACTTAAGGCAAGTGAAATATCAGATAAAGTTGCTACAAATAAAAGTTAGAAACAATGTATACATAAAGCAGTTATACATCGACTTCTCGTTACTTTACGCCTACATTAAATGCAGAGGAGGTCAGTCAGCTGCGTTGCTGTGAGTCACCTTAATAATCTTCTTGGTTCATGTGAAAGGGTTATATATTCATATAGAATAACTTCCGTTTCTCATATCACGTCACAGATGACTTAACACTCTTAAATATACTTTTGTATATTGTGTGTTCAATCCCATATTCAGTCTTTATAAGGTCAATTGCATGCTAAATGTGCTAGCATTCGGATATTAGATTACGAAGAAAAAAACGGTCTCACACAATTTACTTTCATTCACATTTCAGCATTTTGGAAGAGCAGAGGTTTTACTGCTTTGTGTTTTAGTTAGACAACGAGAATAATGGGGTGGATATAAAAAAGTCTTTGAGTTTTCATACAAGGCACGAGGGTAGTGGTTTGCAAACTAGTCACTACACAAGCAATTGCTGCCCAGCAGAGCCTAAGTGGATTTCAAATTACATGACATAAATTTGCACACGTTACAGTACGACGATACAGATTGCAGAAGAGCTTTTGTTGAACATAATAACGCCACAGAAACCTATGATAGATATGTCCAGTAGCACATTTACACTGAGTGGTAGAGAGTCACATTTTAGGTTGAGCTAAGTTAATAACTTCTGCAGTTATTTAAAATGTTTACAAAATGCTGCACTTTTGTCCCCTTTTTTTTTTTATAATTTGGGAACGTTGCCAGCACCAATTACTACGGGCAGTCACTGCTCCAGACGGAGCCCCTCGCAACGTCGATGTAGGGAAGCTGAATGAGGCGTTTGTTTTGAGAGGGGAAAGTTGCTGGTGACCTATTCAACGTTGCGTCCCCGTGAACAGGACAACGTGTACAAAGAATTGGGCCTTGGAGTAAAAACCGGTGGCCCCCGTGTAACAAGCGTGTGGTACCTTGTAACTTTACAAGCCAGCTAAAGTTCTTCAGACTCGAATCTGGTATCCATTCATGTCTGCAGCTGATTTCTGCTCCAAAACCTTCTTCTCTCCAGAGGGACTGCAAAGAAAACAGACACAAACATATGAGACGTTGAGTTTCATTCATACAAGAAGGAAACCGTCACTAATCCATTAACTACTTCCCCTTTGCGCGAGACATCTGGTGTCCAAACATTTTCCAGTGACTAGAACGTCTCACAATAATGGCCATAGTGCCTGTATTTCTAGTGAAGAGCCAAGTTATGGAGAGCAAAAGGATCCATCGTACCGTCTCTCAACACGGCTGATCCTGCGTATGGGGCTGCCTGGTCCTCTGAGGGGCGAGCCCATGCTGTTTCTCCTGTCTTTGGTGGGAGAGGGCGGCGCAGCCTTTCCTATCTGCAAACACGCACAGACACACACACACACACACACGCACACACGAACATCTTCATCAGAGCGACTTTAAAACTCCACATGCAGGTGGATCGACTGTGCTCATGTCTTCGCTGTCTCTGGGGGCCGGGGGCCGGGGGCCGGGGGCCCCGGTGTCAGTGGCTGAAATCTGTCTTCATCATTGATGTGATTGTGCCGAGCACTCTCGCAGTAAAAGATCAGCCATCGATGGATTGAGCCGGCCGGCCACGCGTGAAGCCCAGCCGAGCAGAGTCAAGCCATCACATTAGTTTTATTATACACAGAGCTCAGCATCAAGGCTGCCTTCATTATGTCGGCGTGATAGGCGATGAGAGAGCATCGTTTGAGAGAAATGGCTCCTCAAATAGCCGGGTCAACTCTGTGTCGCGGTGTGTGAAGAGGCAGCACGTCAACCGAAATCTAATAAGCAGTAAAGGAGCGCAGCCCTTCTGCTGAGGACAAATTGTATTTATCATCGTTGTCTCTAGTCTTTTCAGGGGCTCCTTCAGCTTGTACTGGTGTAAGAAAGAAAATGAGACTTTTTACGATGCTTCTAAAAACTCCTCTACAGATGCTGTCATCGCCCCCTACCTTCAGCCTCATGTCTCGAGTGTGTCTCTCCAGCTCCTTCCGCAGCTCCTCCTTGGTCAGCTTGTCTACGTCGAGTACGGAATGTTTCCATTCAATCTGCTCCACGCTGTGAGCGTCGTGGGACACGTACTGGCCGATCCTGACCTTGCGCAGGGTGTGCCAGTAGCCCCTGTAGGCGCCTTCGAATTCCTGCACCAAGTCCATCAGCGTCCGGAACTCCAGGGGCTTGAACATGAGGTCCTCCCTCCGGCTGATGCCCAGCGCACCGAAGCGCCCCCCGCTGTGGACTCCCAGCACGATGTGGTGGAAGTGGTTCCCTGAGAACTGAGACTGAAAGCTGAGGGGGAAGCGCTCCACGCCGGGCATGTTGTTGGTGAGGGAACTGCACGGAGGTGGGTCAAGGAAACGGTGGACGTTTTGGAGAGACAACGTACAGCAAGTCTGCCAAAAGGCTGAAAGTCTCTCGGGTCATTGCTATGAAAGATACAGTACAAGTGGAAGATATCACAGCATATATAGTGGCATGCAACATGAGCTGCTGAAGTAAAGATACATCCCCAGGATCACCGCCTCCAGGCATTTGATTGGCAGAGCCTCCCGTGTCATCTCTTTAGCAATGTCCATCAACCTGTGCAGAACAATGGTTATCTGTGATGTAATACACTACTGAGCGCACCACAAATGACATGCACACACTGTTACTGGACAAAAACATTTTTTTTCCATGAGCCAGGGAACAAAAATTTCCACAGCTAAATCTAATAAAGCGAGTTCAGGAAAATTGTGTCCTGCTGGCTGCTGCTTGACGTTAGTTTCTACCCACAAAGCCCTGGGGTGATACAGCTGATCCACATGCAGCACATTAGCAGCACAGGCTAAGCGATGAGCAACATCCTGTGACTGCTACAATGAACTTCTGTGTCTGTCACTGGTGACCAGTGTTGGATAAAAGACAAAAATATGCTTACGCGGTAAGAGGCCGGCTCTTCTTAATTTCAAAAAACTGTGTTCCAGTGTGATTGTACCTGTTGGACAGTTAAGGTAATACCATTACAGAGCAAAGTGCTTTGGTGAATACTCTGCTGCATGCAGTGGGGAGAACAGAAAACCACTGATGGTGTTTTGAGATATTCATAGATCGTTGGTTAATTATGGATGAATTTTGTGTCTGACTGGAAGTCAAGCCTAATATAGAATAAAGTATCCGACAGTGTGCTACTTTCTTATGTTTGGCCCATATGTATCAGTGTGCCGAAACAGTGGGTCAGTAGGATTAATGAAATATAGTTTGTAATTATGTACATCCATTTGAGCATATGCGATTAAAATATAGCTTTCCAACTATTGTCAAACACATTTAGATACATTCAATAGTTACTGTGGTACTAACCAGCCAGTTATACCAACTTAGTCAAAGGATACTGCAATTCCCTGATGTACTTCTGTATGGCTTCCAGGCGCTGTGGGATAGTGGTGGTAGGTTGGTATGTAGGCACACTCGGCATTGGAATCTGTGGGACAGAGCATCCAAACAACTACCAATGAACGTCGTACAATCCCAACATTCATTGCAGCTGGAGAGCGTGGTCTCATGTGACCACAGTGCTTTTTCTCTGTTCAGCTAACTAATGGCGAGAGCAAAGTGTTGCTCTTTAACTGCTCTCGTGACAAATGAATGAAAAGTATTGCTCTTTGGTGTCTAAAACATCCGTGGCGTGCAAATGCACCGTGCAGGGCAGAATAGACAAAACAACAAGCATTGTGTTTTACTACTGCGAGTAGTAACACCGTAACTCAACATTCTCACCTCAACACGTAGGTGGAAATTGTTTCTCCACCACGTGTGAGCTTCACCTGCATAGTGTGACGTGCTCCTGTGGAGCTCCCGTCATGAACAACCAGCGGCAACTTCACACATCAAACCCTTCAGACACCTTACCTTGGGAAGGTCAGTGGCACCGCCGATCTCCTTCCCCAAAGCCTCTCCGTTGGGGTGTATTCGAGCCACATGGCGCCACATCCTCTCCCAAGTCTCCTCGTCCACTGGGAGGCCTCCTCTGTTCACATAGAAGGGCACCCCTCCATCCCTCAACTCTTCTTCGCCTTCCTCCTCCTGCTCCTCATCTCTCTGCTCCACTGAGCCCACGGTGGGCCTCAGCATCCCTCCTCCTCCACCAGGAAGCCAAGGCACAGAAACGACCAGACTGACGCCTTCAACCTTTCACTGGTTAATCTGCTCGCAGGTTTAAGTAGGTTTCCACAACAGATGGCCAGCTCATGACATCAAGCGGCTTGTGTCTCAATTATAAAAAAAAAAAAAAAAATCCAATGGGAGTCTTAAATTTAAGGGTGATCTACTGTAATGAAAACTCACCCCCGTTAGTTAATATTTTCCCCCGCGGTGAAGTACAAAATAAAAATCCTTTTTGGAATAAAGAACGACTTTGCTGTAACTATTCAGCTCTTTGGTCAAATCGAATGGACTGTCAGCCATTCAACAATCACACGTCCATGTAAATAAATAAATTAAGACAGCAAGGCAAATTCAGCCGTTAGACGCGTCGCCTGTTTTACTGACGATACAGTGAAAGTTCAACAATAAGCGAACCAGGAGCCGGCCAACGTGGCGCTACCGCAGCCTGTAAGAGGATTGAGTCTGCGGACAACAAAGTATTAGAAATGACTAATTCCCTGTTACCGTTAGAGGTCATTCACACCACAGACATCCAGCTAGATGTGGTGCTGCCGTACAATCCCATCACCTCGACACTCCTCGTGCGTCCGCCTCATCTCCGTTTCACCAGAGCCTCGCCTTCAGTCGGCCGGTGCTCACCGGTTCATTGTTCATGCAGATGCTCCTGGGTTCAGTGGCTGCGGGTTGGATTCACTTCCAACGAGCCGCTCAGACACTCCCAGACCCCCGTCTGAGTACTGCGCATGCGCGGTACTTAACGGATGATCTCAGCCGTGACAAATGCTGCATTTAGGTGCTCCCCGGTAAAGTGTTAATCTGAGATCCGCTTGTGGTTTTATTCACGTGTAGGTGCTTTTGGGCTATTAGCAGTGACGGTGAAGTGGTTGGTGCTGCGGGGGACGGATGACTTCAAGTAAATGTGTTATTTATAAAAAATAAAGTATAAACTATAAAAAGGTAATACAAAATAAACACATCCTGCAAACCAGCATGTTCTGGTCAGGTCAAAGTCGACTTGTTTATTTGTCATTAATCTGTCAATAGTAATTTTATTATAGTAATAATATAGTTAATTACCTCCTCCATGTCCTTTCATTGTATATTACAATAAATAGCATTGTAGGAAAAAGGAAAAATACATAGTTTCTGTAATTAAGTAAAAGACCTCAAAACAAATGTATACTGAAGCAACTGCGTAAAAATATGAACCTGAAATTGCTCGTGTATCTTTCCCATAGTAAATTAGCATCTTTGCTCATGTAACAAACACGCCTCTACATGTTTGGGGTGTTGAGAAAAACTGGAGACCAAAGACGTGGACATTGCAACAGTTTATTTATTCTTGTAACAAAAAGTTTCATGAAGATAAACAAAACAAGTAATTTGCTGTTCGATCAAACACAGCCCATCCTCACCAAATCACACCTCACACTATTTTTGATGGACATAAAAAGGAAAGTCATAATAAACAGGAAACTTTGTCTATTTACAGGTCTAGCTCAGTTGTAGAAATGTTAAAATCTTGGAGCACCATAGTCATCAGGCATCCGTTCAATATTGTACCTGGATGAAAAAACAAACAAAAAACAGAAACAACCAGTTTAACTGTGTTTTTGATGAATAAGTCCAGAATAACAAAGTTATGCAAAAAAAGGCACACAGATGAAAGCTGCCATGTATTTAAAGTAAAAGTTGGAATTGTGTTACCTGTGGTTTGAGATGTACATGATGGGTATGCCGGGGATCTTCCTGATTCTTCTCTTTAGATCTCTGTCCACAGTGGCCAGGATGTAACACT
The DNA here is from genome assembly GCA_016806645.1 of Ophiodon elongatus. Classification (NCBI taxonomy): domain Eukaryota; kingdom Metazoa; phylum Chordata; class Actinopteri; order Perciformes; family Hexagrammidae; genus Ophiodon; species Ophiodon elongatus. The sequence continues at coordinate 1,208,914 of JACSYO010002173.1, read as the reverse complement.
TGTGCTGTGGACATATATGTATGCTATTGATATAAACTCAAGTGCCAAAACTACACATGCCATACATTTACCTACTATAATGATATAATGACTTGTTTTAAATAATACCAAAATTCACATTAAGATGAATTAGAACGATACAGATAGAAAAGAACGGACATAAGCTGGGGTCTCATTTATAAAACAGTATGTAGGATCCCCACTAAATGTTTGCGTACGTTCAAAGGAAGAAATGCACGTACGCTAAAACATATTCAGATTTATAAAACCGTGTGTACGCCTGCCAGTGAGCCATTTCCTTTTAGAAATCCCAAATCAACCTGTAAATGTGCACAGCTGGTTCAGCCTCTCACCCCGCCCTCTACACACCCACGTTCAAAACATAAATGGTCAAAGCACTTTATGAATGTTGATGCATAGAAATGAGCTGATTAGGGCTGATAATGAGGATACGGCGTGATCGTACGAGATCCGTCTCTGGTTTTATTTACACACTTTTCTAATTTACACAACCGTTATGTGCATGTGGTGAAGATTTGCCGGATGAGTGACTGGAGGAGGTGACTGACATCACCGTGGCAACTCCTCTGCACCAGTGAGCTCTGATACTCGCATCGGATAGCTGTTTACAGTTTGTCTGAGTACAGTATGCTGCATATGTCCCTATGGCATAAACCATGAATGAATAAATAAAATTGTGTTCACTGCAGCGATTTTACACAAATACTTAATGAAAACTAATTTCGTACTTGGCAATATGTGCACAGTATTAGCAGATTATTGAAACCTGTTGACGCTCTGTTCTGCGTGTTCTTTAACGCTAGTTGACGTTATCTTACAGATGATGAATATTTCATCAGCTGCTCCACAGCTGACCATGAGTTTCGGTAGTCCGGTCTCTCCTCTGTGCTGAGGAGAGCAGACCACGCTGATAAAATATTAAGCGAAATTTGATTTCAGGTTTGAGTTGATTCATACCTTTTATATTTAAAATGTGCTTACAGTTATGGCTCACCAGTACAAGCATAAATAACAATGCTGGTTTAAATGTTTATGATGAAGAGAATATAAATAGTCCAAAGTAACGGATATAAAGTTAAATTAAACGTGAGATGCATCATTATATCTGTAATGATGCATCTCACGTTGAATTTCTACAGCCTGGCTTTAATTCACCAGCTCACCATCTGCGTCGCTAATTTCCCCGCGTCTACAAAATATTCGTACGCATGGGCCAGAGTTTCCGTAAAGGTGCACAAATTCTCCCGTCAAGTTTGTTTTTATAGATCACAACTTTTGCGTGGGAAGTCCCGTACGCCTCTTTCAGGCCCCGTTTTGTGCGTACGTACACAGCGGTTATAAATCAGACCCCTGGTGTGTTAGTGGGTGAGTTCAAGGTACAGACAGGAGCAGTGTGGCTGCATTGTCGTACACCTACAGTATATGTTAATTATTAATAATCATATGGCATTATTTCAAACGCTCACAGCTGTTATTTTTCATTTAGCAGTTATTCAACATGCTACAGTGCAGCTAACATGTAAACTAACATCCTTCAGCTCTACAACATATTACAGTTACATGCTATTTTTTAAAATCAAGTTTATAATTCTGTTCCCATTCCATTAATTAATAATAAATAATGTAATACCGTGAAATTTTCTGAGACTGTTATCTTAATGTGAACATCTCATACCGTTAAAATCCTAATAGCGACAACTGAACATTAAATGATATTACCTGTGTTACCCGTTGGACCAAACAGTCATCGGCATATGTCCCCTTGTGTGTGCACGGCAACCGTTCAAACCGTGGATCCTTGGCTATCCTGCAAATACAGAACAAGCAAAATATGTAATTAATCGGGTAAACTTGTGCATTTATGAGTTCATACCCCAAGTGCAGTCTTATATTCAGCAGCTTGTACCTGAGTGCGACTCTGTACTTCATTCCGAGCTTTTCAATCTCAGCCATCACACAGTCTGTGATACATGGGATACCTGGATTGGAGAAAATTGCAACAAAAAAAAAAAACAAGTGTGAATTATCATGACTCATTATATAAATACTGCAATAATTAAATTGAGATAATCAGTAATATTTACTACTTGACAATAGTGCTTACATTTTGCATACAGGCAGTCCATCATAGACTGAACAATGTCCAGTTTGGCCTTGATGGAGAAGTTGATGAAATTGGTGTCTACCAGAACGTGGTAGGGTGGACCAAGCTGAGTATTGTACTGGAAGAACAGGCATGATGGGTACTTCGTCCTGCACAACATGTTAACAGACAAATAGAAAAGGAATCAAGGAGCCATCCACCTCAAGTTCTTCATCATCTTATTCAAACTGTTGTGTTGCAAACTTACACTTCTCTCTCCTTAAGCGCTGAGGGATCCTTCTTCTTTTTCTCCTTTGCTTTCGCCCGGTCTTTCTCTTTTCTACAAAGCAAACAAGGAGTTATAGTGCTTGCACAGACTTTTAATATCCCTACATACTGCAACTATTCAATGTATTGTTGAATTTGTATGTGAGACTGCTGGATTAATAAGATGAACAGAGCTGAAGAATAAGATGGTTAAACTGACTTATGATTAAAAAAAAAAAAACAGAGGGTAATTGTGAAAACTCACATTCTGTGATCCTTCAGACTTATCATTCGCTTCATTGCAGCAAACTTCTTTGTTTTCTGCTTCCCCTAGATTGAACAAGGGAAAACACAGAGAAATGGATTACGACCAACATAAAACAACCGAGAGTATCTTTCGTTTTCAACACTGTTGAAACACAAGCTCTAATGAGTATACAAAACATCAAGTACCATCTCTCAAAGCCTCACGTTTAGTCATTGAAAAACTAAACTAAACCCGACATTATTGAAGCTTTCACACAAACAAACACTGAATGTATTAGTTAACGTTAGCGAAACAGCTAAATCCAACTCGGGCATTCACGGTCGCAACGTTTTAAGGAGAGCGATGCCATTTAAAGTCCATTCATGTTGAGACCAAGACCTTTGGATTGATACATCTAAATTATACATGTAGACAAATAAGTTACTCCTTTCAGTAGCTGATGTTGTAAGTGTAACGTTAGATAAATTAAGAAATAAAGTCATATTACTCTACGTTAGGCGCTAGGCTAGCTCCTTTAGCTCAGCGGCTTGCATGCTAAAAAGCTTCAATGCCAAACGAATAATACACACAGTAACGTATAATGGATGTAAACTATCCATATATTTGTTGTAACGCAGGTAGAGATTACATACCATAGTTTATATCTGGGATCACGGATCTGACTGGAACGTTCTCCTTCTGCCCCTCGTGCACCGTGTAGACGAGATTACGTGTGACGTCATCAAACAGCGACACGTTTTCTGCGCATTTTCCGGGCTGCTAAGCTAATGCTCAAGAGACGAAGGTAGATGCAGTGTTTTAATATATATATTAATGCTATTTTATTTTACGCTCGCAATTTTTGCGCTTGTGTTTGCGGTGCTGTCTCAAGCAGTGTCTCGTGAACGTGTCGTGAATAACCCGCCGTGGGTCGGCGACGAGCTTCCTGAAATTACGCTGACATTGTTGGCTAACTTGGTCGCTAGCATTGTGCTCTGGTTCGCTGGTTAATGTAGCGGCGGTTGGTCGGCGCGATGCTAACGGTCGGTAACGTTCGCCTCCAGCTTCAGATGACAATAGACCGGAGAGGGTTCACGATGCTGCCGTTAGCGGGTTTTATGTCCCGCTTCAGGTGTTGTGTGGTTTTTCAAAACGTCATTCAAGCAACTGTCCGGTAAAGTTGTCCAAAGCTGACCTTTAGGTAGCTCATTTAATTAGCTCTGTGGTTGTTTATAACGGTGACACCTGAGCTCCCACGTAGAGACGGCTCATCACTCTGGACCATCACCATCCTTTGGACGGTTGTTGTTGTCGTCGGATTAAGAGTGTCATTAGATTTTAACTGGCCTGTCTACTGTGACTTTGATAGTCTGTCCGGGCTAAACAGAGGCTGGTGAGAGTTTTATGACCATTCTTTAGCCAAGTTGTTCATGCATATTTCAGTGCAGTTGATTGCATGTAATGTTATTCTCCCAACCATCACTTCTCCAAGGTGACACTTGAATATTCATGTTTTCTTGACAAAGCAGTTTATTGTGAAGCTCCCAATGTTGACCTAATGTTCCTCTTTAAAATGTATTTGTTAAAATTGAAGCATTTTTGTTATTTATTTTTGTTCTGCTCGTTTTTCGCCTAAGCAGTTTCTCTCCAATTGTAGGAAACTCGACTTGCCCCCTGGTGAGTGGCAGCTTTTCTTTGAGCACTGAGGGTCTGAGTGAAGGCTGAAAGATGGTCTGATGGACCGCCGCTTCTTCCTGACCTTCCTCTTCTGCTCAGTGTCGTGGATCTTCTTCTGGGAAGTGCGCTGGAAGAAAGGAAAAGAGAGTCAGATTGAGGAATGGCTCCAAGGACATAGCCTCTCTCAATACAGGCACCTATTTGAAGGTCAGTGTCTTACAGTCATCTTCATTGGAGATGTACACATGACTGTGTAGCAGTTTGGTTGGTCGTCTGATCCTCAGTGAAGTAAGCAGTTGTAGCTTCAGTGACCTGCACAAGGACACTTCTGCTAGAGAGGTCATTACTTGAAACTTTCTGGTTCGGATGGTTTCTCGAACCGTAAGCTTATCCAGTACCTTTCAGAGTTTTTGCAGAATTACCAAGTATGCTTCTCATGTCTAACTGGACTTAAACCTGTTTAATGCAAGGACACTGTGTTGCTTATTGCTTTGACCCTGGTCCGATTTTGGTTTTGCCCGATTTTGGTTTTGTCTTTTTCAGGCTTACGAGATGCATGTCTGCATGGACAATCAGCCCAGGCTTAAATGTTTGTTATAATAGACTTTCATCAGTATTTAAGCCAGAGCTGGGGCATTACTGATGCTGATTTGTTGGCCTGCATGTGATTGGGGATTTTGATGTGCTGTTCATGTGTCATCCAGATGTACAGACACTGGAGGAACTGAGTCTGAGTGTACTGAGCCGTCTGGAAGAGGTGGTGAAGGAACAGCAGCGCTGGAGGGAAATTGCGAAGGCCCACATCCAGCTGCTCCGAGACTTTGCCTTCCAGGAGTGGCTTTGCTCCAAGAACCTTGGGCACTATTACCATACGTAAGCAATATAAGGGCTTAACTTAAACATGAGTAGCTTTTCTTTTTCGGAAACAATTTCTTGTTGGCTTGTCATGAATGTTTGTTTTTCTCGGCATAGATTTTTTTACGTCTTGAACTGGTTATGTGGTCATGTTTATGCTAGTTAACACAGGCTATATTTACATATGTCCACTTGAGGGCAGCCTCTCCATTCATGGCTGGCTGAGTTTGCTGACTCTGAGCTGTGGAGGCTGCAGTGTTTCAGAGGGTCACTGCAGTAAAAAGTATTCTTTAGAGACCGTTTGTGTGAGACCCTGCAGCAATGCAGGTGTTTATGTATGTGCGTTGGGTGCTCTCTACTGATGCAGCCAGAACCTGTTAACTGATAAGTAGTTGTTCCGTTATCGAAATGCTGCCCCAGTCAACAAGGTCAACTGTGTTTCTCAAACACATAGTCGTATCATAGTCCTCATGTGTTTCAGGAAAACCGTTTGATATTGGTAAAGGGACACTGTGTCACATTTCTGAAGGTCATGTCCGTCCTGCTATTGCTCCCTCCCGTTGCTGTTTTGATTGACTGGACTTTAAACCTTTAATGATAACACAATTATGACAGAGCTTCATTCAGTCATTTAGTGATAAACTGTGTAATAACAGAAGATGATCTTTGCACTCATTTCTTGGCTAGAATATACTGCAAATGGGGATTGGTTGCAGATTCACATACGCCTCATTACTTCTCAGATAAATAGTGTAATTATGAATAAGATGATCAAATAGATACAATTATATACTTGAATAAATCACAGTAATCAATCAAATAGAAATTATAGATGAGCAACCAAGCCACACACTATGAACTGGCAAAGCAAAGGTAGTAGCTTTGCCATACAAGATTATGTTTTTTATTGCTTACCACCATTTATCTGCTAAACTAAGTATTTTTCTCTGCTGTGCTCATCGGGACCTTTCCATGTAATACAACCTTACGGCTTTAAGGAAGTCTTTTGGTGAAACATGCCACACTGTCTCGCTACACCCTGTTGAAATAACTGAGGAGTTGAGCTGATAACATAGAGGTTACTGTTGTACAGAGTTTTTTGTGTGGGAGAACCTGTTGTGTGCAGTGAATAGACGTGGACTTGGCAGTCATGTCCGGGTTCTATTTATAAAGGCTGTACTTTATAAAGTAGTTAAGCTTTGCTACCATTCCTGTCAATTATCTACTTCATATACTTTTACTTTTGTTTTCCTCTGCAGACTGAAGAACTTGCGTTGTATGAATCTTGATGATCTGTCTCAGTTTGACAGTCAGCTGCAGCTCTCTCTAGCTGGCTGGGGATACTACTACGAAGACTACATTAAGTTGTCTACAGGCATCAAGATCCTGCAGAACTCCAGGAGGAGTCGTGACCAGGACTACGAGATCCGGCTGGTGCACAGCCTGGCTGTGAGGCGTCTGAATGAGAAGTGGACAATCGGTGAGATCCGGATCATTTTCTTCCTTAGACTGTTTTTTGTTTGCGTTGCTTTCCACAGCTGCAGATTATTAAAGGGCAGTTTGATATAAGATGTAAACATATGATGGATTGTACCATTGGTAAGTGTTTTCACAAGTTTTGTGACTCCAAGAGCTGCATATCATTTGAATGTAGTTCAAGTGTTGTAATGGAGAAGTTCAGTGTTGTCGTCTCTGTGTACAGCCCAACATCAGTTTGTTTTTCTGTCTTTTTCTCTCACAAAATCACGGTATTCCGACGCATTGAGGATAAATATAGGGTTATATGAAACAACATTTTTTTTTTTTACTTTGTAGCATTCTTATTGCACTACCATACTGTGTCTTACATTGGTAGTCTTGCTCAGGGCATGGATTTAAACATACCAAAGTTCAAAACTGGCCACTTGAATACCACCATTTCCTGGCTTTTTTTGTTACTTCATTTGACAGGATACCATGTAAAATATAGTGGTGCTGATATCCATCCTGGGGTTATGTATTCATAAAACAAGATCTTATAAATAAAGTAAAACCATAAAGATTTAACCAGCAGGCTCAGAGCAGGAAGTGTGTGTTGTCTTAATTTTATTTATTCATTGGTACAATGTCCAATTGTCTTTTCAGCGGGAGCTCTCATATTTGGCTGTACTGTGGCGCTGTGCTTCTTGATAAGGGACCTCATGTTTTACGTGATTGGTGAGTCCTGTATCAGCTGTTTGGAGCTGCTCGTCCTGACGTTGCTGGCCCGTAACACATTCTTTCTGTTTCTGCAAGCACCGTGAGGCAGTACTACTGGTTTTACTAATTGCTTTAAAGTATTTGTATAACATAAGTATAGCCATAAACCTTAATTAAACTTTAAACTTTGCTTTGTTTTTGTGATGAATCAACTTATTTCAAAAGCAAATGAATACCGTGCATGCATTGCAAACAACTTACCTTCTGTGCTTCTTCCCTTCTTGCGACAGGTGGAATTACTGTTTCCATCATAGCGTTTGTCTTCACCATCAAGTTCCTCTGTGAGCTTGCAGCGAGGGTTGTCAGCTTCTTGCAGAATGAAGATCCAGGGCGACGCGGTGACCGCAGCATCTACGACTATGTCCGGGGAAACTACCTCGACCCACGTTCCTGCAAGGTGTCTTGGGATTGGAAGGAACCACAAGAAGTGGGGCAGACCATGAGCTTCAGAGTCCAGGTGATACTTGACTCCTAATGTGCCGAAGCTAAAGATGTACTGTACCTCTTGGTTCTAGTCTAATTGACTTTCTAACAAGTGGCTTATGCATGCTGCAGTGTTGAGAATATTTGGTCAGCAAAACTATGTTAAGAATTCTAAAACCTTCTTGTGTGGTCTCTTTTTGTGCTACTGTCTTAGCTGTACTACAAGAATGGCCAGCCTTTTCCGGCCCACCGGCCTGTGGGGCTGAGGGTCAACATCACCCACATCGAAGTGGCTCTGGACATCCCTGTTACACAGGAGGTTCTGCAAGAACCAGAGTCCAATGTAGTAAAAGTTGCCTTCACTGTGCGCAAGGCCGGACGCTATGAGGTTGCTGTCAAGCTTGGTGGCCTCAATGTGGCCTACAGCCCTTATTACAAGATCTTTCAGCCAGGTATTACTTCTGTGTGTGTGTTTTAGATCCAACTCGTATTTTGCAGCTATGTGATTATTGATTTGACAAGTTTGTATTGCTGATAGCACATTTTTCTGTTCTTTTATTCACTTCAGGTACAGTGGTCCCATCCAAAACCAAGATAGCCTACCATTTCTCCACCCTGGTGCTAACAAATGGCCAGCAGCACACTTTGCAGATCGAGCCCAGAGACGAGTATGGGAACCCCACCAGTAACTCCACATCTCTCACAGATGAAGCCAACTACAGTGTCCATGTGCACTCTGTAAGGGACCAACCCCCTTTTCTATTATCCCGTTCACTGTAATTTGAAGATTTACTTTGTGATTATGACTATAAAAATGAACGCCAGCATTTCTTTTCACCTTTCTGCTCCCACATCGCACAGTCCATTAGCTTTACATTGTAGCGGAACAGGTTCTGGGCTGGGTTTCATTTTGAGTTTTCCTGTTCTCGCAGCTGGGCACGGTGGATGATGACAGTCTGGAGGAGTACTACAGTAAGTCAGTGACACTCAATAAGCAGCAGTGCCAGGTTCTGCTGAGACTGACTCTGAGGAAGACGGGCTGTTTCAGGGCCCGCATCTCCTACAAGGACCAGCCGCTCAGCAACGGGGAATTTGACATTATTGTTCTCAGTGGTGAGCGGCCTGTACATGCAGAAGACAAATACACCACTGTTGAAGAAATCACGGCATGAAAATGCAGTGTACTTGTCTAGCCTGTTTTTCAGAGCCTAATACTTATACTCTCATTGCATATTACAGAGAATGAGAAGGCCTGTGTGGAGAAGAATGTGTCCACTCCAGGCATAAGTATCTACTTCGAGGCGTACCTTTACAGCAATGGGAACTACAGTTCTTCATGGCAGTTACCAGCCTCCTCTTTACTGGCTCCCCAGAGGAGGCCCTCCATGGGAGAAGAGGAGGATGAGCATGACTCTCCTGTGGAGGGACAACCTGAGAAGGTCAAGAAACCAAAAAAGGTCTACTGTTACATATCGCCAAAGGTAAGTGGCCAGCGTAAAACTGTGAATTAGTAGGATTTTTCTTCTTCAACTTTTGAGTTTGTGAACATAAGGAAGTAAGACATGTTGTACTTGAGAGGGGGGAACTCGACACACGTTAATGTGAGGTGATGCTGACTTGGACTTTTATGCAAAACAGCAACTATCCGTGAAGGAGTTCTACCTGAAAATTATCCCGTGGCGCCTTTTCACCTTTCGAGTATGTCCAGGAACGAAGGTAAGCAGAAGTTGTGTCAGAAACCCTGGAGAACAGGCCACTTTGATGGGATTGGGCAATCTCACAGTAATCTTGTGCTCTCTTTTCAGTTCACCTATTATGGTCCTGACCCGGTTCATAAGTACCTAACTCTAGTGGTGGATGATGGGATACAGCCTCCTGTGGAGCTCAGCTGCAAAGACAGGAACATCATGGCTGCCACCTTCATTCGCTTCCTGCACAAGAACATTGGTTTGTTTCCGTCTTGAGCCACACTTGGTACATCCTGTCTTTAGTGGCGACTGTCGCAGTAATTTGATGGTATTGTCCACAGGTGGCTCTGAAACGTTCCAAGACAAGGTGAACTTCTTTCAACGTGAACTCAGGCACATCCACTCCAAGAGACCTCGCACCAAGACCTGCCTAAAAATCACTCGACACTCCATTCTGGACTCGGTGAGTGCTGCTTTACTGCTCTATAAATCTGTGCATTATGAAAACAGCCATGTAATCGTAACAATTGTTATGATTTTGACTCTCATTTGTCGGTCCCTCCTGCTGTTGCTCAGTCCCTGAAGGCTACAAAGAACTTCTCGGTGTCCGACTGGAGTAAGAACTTTGAGGTCGTCTTTCAGGATGAGGAAGGTAAACAACACATTTGAATATAGTTGCGGAAGCGTGCGTGCGTGCGTGCGTGCGTGCGTGCGTGCGTGCGTGCGTGCGTGCGTGTGTGTGTGTGTGTTTTTAAGTCCATGAGTTCTAATTCAGCATTGAAACTTGTTGCTGTTGCAGCAAGCACTTAAAACCAAAAAGGTCTTAAAATTCCATCGGCATGAAAGTTACAGACACCTTTCTCTGCAGCTCTGGACTGGGGCGGGCCTCGCAGGGAGTGGTTTGAGCTGGTCTGTAAGACCCTCTTTGACACCTCCAACCAACTGTTCACCCGCTTCAGCGACAACAACCAGGGTCTGGTAAGTTAGGTCTTTGTACCTTCTTCCACATTCAACACCACTTATCTTCTCCTATAAAAAATAAGAGCGCATTCAACTCCATCTTACAGGTGCACCCAAACGCTGAGCGGCCGCCCCACCTGCGTCTCAAGATGCACGAGTTTGCGGGTCGCGTCGTGGGGAAGTGCTTGTATGAGTCAGCTCTTGGTGGAGCCTACAAGCAGCTGGTCCGAGCTCGCTTTACACGTTCCTTCTTGGCCCAGATCATTGGCCTCAGGATGAACTACAAGGTATGGAACACAGTACATTCCCACCGAAAAGATGTTTTCCTCGGACGTTGGAAGGTTTTCATTGTTTACGCTATGTTGTCAGCTGGTCTGTCTCATCAACTTCTCAACATTCCCCACAAAGCCAATAAACCTGATTTGTTTCTTGGCTTGATTTATTTCCTGAAAAAAAAAAACAGCGTGTTTTGCTATTTATCCAACTTCTTACGGTTTCAAAGCTGAGAACTAGAGTCGACCCAATCATCTTTTGATCCTTCCATCGAGATGATGAAATGCCATGTTTATTTAAAAACGCCATTTTCCTGTGTTTTCGTTTTATTTTCCACACACAGTACTTTGAGACGGATGACCAGGAGTTCTACAAAACTAAAGTCTGCTTCATCCTAAACAATGACGTGAGTGAAATGGATTTGGTGTTTGCCGAGGAGAAGTACAGCAAGTCCGGACAGCTGGAGAAGGTGAGGCAACACTTTGGAAATGAACCTCCCCCTTTTCCCTGATGTAATTTCACAGGAGATAGGAGCAATAAACCAAACAAAAGAAACCATGTTGCTCTTTTGGCAAGCAATTCTCTTAAAGGCGGGGAGTTGCGAGTTTATATAAAGGTGGATGAGGAGAGTTTGATGTCCATGGCCCTTTTTGAACTTTGTTGCGTGTTATAAAATGCCACACAATAACTGGCTATGTAACTTCCCATGTTGAATTCGACCTACTGCTTTTTATTTAAATACATATATATTTCTCCAAACTGTTCTTTACTTTTAGATAAAAATGATTTGGCTAATGCTGTCAAGTGTGTGACACCAAGCACACAATCCTGTTTCTGCCTTCTTGCCTCTGCCGGCCACTTCTTAGAGACCAACACTTGTGCTGTTTTTCTCTTTTACGAATGCTCTTTGACATTTATATTGTGCCACATGTTCCCTCGCAGGTGGTGGAGCTAATATCAGGGGGAGCTCAAATCGCTGTTAATAATGAAAACAAGATGCATTATCTCAACCTGCTGGCCCAGTACAGACTAGCCAGCCAGGTGAGAGATGAGGTGGAACACTTTCTGAAAGGTGAGGAAACTAGCACAGCTGCAGCCTGCCACTTTTATTTTGCCAATTCCTCTAATTTGAAATCTCCGGTAATGTGCATGTAATTAGTGTAATTTCCTGTGCAATTGCAGGCTTGAACGAACTGGTTCCAGAAAACCTGCTAGCCATCTTTGATGAGAATGAGTTGGAGGTATGCGTGCTGAATATAATCCAATCCAGTTGATCTTTAAAACACTCCTGGGTAATTATCTGTTTTCCTTTTTAATCTCTTCAGCTGTTGATGTGTGGCACCGGTGATATAAACGTGCAGGACTTCAGGGCTCATGCTGTGATTGTCGGAGGCTCGTGGCACTTCAGAGAGAAAGTATGTCACGGAAACTGTGGCTCCTTTTTCTTCCAACAGCAGGCCGGTGACTAAATTGTCTGAGCATTGTTGATTTTGTGTCACGTCAGGTGATGAAGTGGTTCTGGGCCGTGGTGTCCAGCTTCACCCAGGAGGAGTTGGCGCGTCTGCTACAGTTCACCACCGGCTCCTCTCAGCTGCCCCCTGGGGGATTCAACACCCTGTGCCCCTCCTTCCAGATCATTGCTGCCCCCACACACAGCACCTTGCCCACTGCACACACGTGGTGAGTGGGACAACACCGGCAGGTTTACTTAAAGGATGAGGCTCGAGGCGCGAGGCTTTAGGGATGGCAATGTCAGTCTGTTAATCGATTGCGTTCTGCATCCGGACTGATCTCATCAACAACTACTTTGATGGAAGTTTTTACAGACATTTATGGTCCCCACAGGATGAAATATACTGATTTTGGCAATAACCAACTTTTCATCCAACCCCACCAGCTCGTTTTCATGTTTTATGGTGGAATATCTTAACATCTACCTCACGTAGAAAGTCATGGTTCTAAGATGATGTAAGCTAATGGCTTTGATGAACCCCTGACTTTTCTCTAACGTCATTATCAAGTTAAAATTTCATCTGTCCTGGATCAAGTCTGGCCAGTTACCTTTATTGCATCTCTTTCTCTCCACTAGAGGCATAAAATGTCCAAAAGATACATTTAAAATGTTTTGATTTTGTCCACAGAGGAATCACTACTCAGGCTAGGAGTTGCTTAAATGAAAGTTATTGGGTTTTTTTTTTCATTGGATTCATTAATAAGAAAATTATAGAATGTCACCACATTTTAAATGTTTACATCTACAAATGTTTCAATTCTATGTGACAATGAATTGCATCTAGAAATGTTACAGAAATGCTCTATTGGAGTCTAAACATTAGCTGACTCTCTGTTGTCCAACTTTCCATCTAGTTTTAACCAGCTGTGCCTCCCTACGTACGACTCCTATGAGGAACTACACAAGATGCTGAAGCTGGCCATCAGTGAGGGCAGTGAGGGCTTCGGCATGCTCTGACTCTCCCGTCGGCGACACTGTGGGTCCACTTGATCAAGAGGAGACCAGCACTGCCCGCTCCAGCGCTCCAGTTTCCTGCATTCATCTGCATTTAACAGTGGACTTCCTGGCTGAGAATCACCCAGACTCCCTATACATACTCTCTCAGGATGAGAGGGCATTACAGGAAGTCCCAGAAGACTATCCTGAGAACTGGAACTCAACATATGAACTCTAGTGCTACTGTTTGTATATAAAATATCTTGCTTTTGTAAAAAAAGGAAACCAGGAACTGCTGGAAAAGGGTGAGGTTTGTGCTAGTTGTATTTCTTAATGCTAAAGTTTGCTTAGTTTTCTATGTTTGAAAGAGAAGTTATGCTAGAGCAAAGGCCTGAGTATTACTTTATAACTGCTTGTTTTGCATTTTGCAAACTGAGGAACACTTAAGTGCAACAGCGGCCTCCATGTGATGAGGGCGGCATCTACAGCACTTTGGCCTTAATCGATCAGGGACTGATGTGTGTTTGTAAATATATAATATCACTCTTTTATTCCAACACTTGTACATACTAGTGTGTATACATAGGTTTGACATTTGGGGAGAAGGGATTTCTTTATTGTTGCACGTTTGACAGATTCATTAAAAAATATAATTTTTTTTTCACAAAGAAGGAATGGGTTTTAAAAGAAGCCAAGTAATTTCTATTGTTTATACATGTTTTTAACTTATTGAGTCTTGAAAACAATATTTGTGTTGACCCATACTGTTGAAACTGTTTGTCTGGAGTTGTAAATGTTTTTGTTATGTTTTATAACCTGCCTTATTCATGCCCTTTGCATCTGATTGTATCCCGAGAGGTGCATAGCTAAGAGAAGCATAGTCGGCAATAGTAAGTAAAAGGTTTATTATAGCAATTATTCTAGTACATGCAGAGGTCACTGTGGATGTTGGGGAGAGCCCATATATAACAAACATTTTGTTATAGATGCTGTAATCCTTTTAACATTTCATTCCCAACCTGTTATGGGTTCACCTCAGAGTCTCCTATGCCACCTATTCATTCATCCCTAAACACATATGGTCAGGTCTACTCATCTTGTTTGTTCATAACTCCTTCCTTCAGCCATATTTTCCCACACCTTCAGTAAACTGAAGCATTATATCAGTGGAGATTATGTCCCTGTTTGTTTTTTGTTTTTTGTTTTTTGTTACGGTTAAACAATTTATTTTCGATGTTAGTGTTGTCAATCTCCTGAGCCAACAGAGTTGTTTTCTCTCTTTTCTTGCTGTTCATAATTGTGTAGCAATTCCTTTGCTGTTCCAGAGTTTACATGTTCTGTAGCCATTTTGTGCTTGTGTGTGTGCTGCCAGTCATATGGTTTGTAGAGCGTTACGGTAAACTCATTGTTTAGATTCAGAAGCAAGAAGAAAAAGTGAATGGATCTCAGAAGTATTATGATCATGAATATTTGAATATGTTCACATTCCCCACAGAGCATTCTGGGTCCAGTGTCCCTCCTCACATTAGTCTCACAGTCGGCAGTAAAAGCTTGACTTGGCCACAAAGAGATTTAACTTCATTATTGTTGAATGGCGACGACGTCGCATCCTGACTGCAGCAGCAGGTGGGATATAACACCGTGTCCGCTTGGGATCTGATGAGCATTTGCGAGTGCTTTAGCTGGCCTTTTACAGTGTTGAGAGGTTTATAACAGGATCTATGGATTTGTGTTTATTTGGGTTGTGCAATGTTGACCTAATGTACTGAAAATGGTGGAAAAAGTGCTTATTAAAAATGTTTAATTAAGGGTGTGTTTTCAGCACCAGTACCAATGGCTGATATCATATCTACTAGAAGTAAACGTAGTTTAAGCATTACGTGTGTGAGCTGTTCCATTAGATATGTCCATTATAAACAAATATGAAGGAGGTCTGTCCTGTAGTTTTATGTTCTTGTTTAATGTTTTGATTTTCATGAACATATACTACTCAGTTTTATGTTTGGTTTTTTTCTGGGTTGGATGACCTGAGTGTTACTTTTAGCAATGTAGATATTTTCCTCTGACTTTAAAGCTGGGATACTTTTTTCTTTCCTTTTTTTTTTTAATGGCAAGCCTCTGCTGGCGAATGTTTGACATTCTCTGCACTGCAGGTCCTTTTGTTTATGGGAATAAAAAAAATGCTGGAATAAATTCTTACCCCCTTATCTAATTTTCTGTGCATCGTATTTGGATTGCGTTAAGAACCCTGTGATCACACACAGCCTCCTTACACTTTCAAATCTGGATTTGGACTTTAAGATGGTTTGTGGTGTTGAGAATGCAGACCAGTGAAACCTAAACTTGGGTCCAAAAATTGCCAAGAGTACTTTGAGAGTGGACTAAAGGTGTACTCGACATAATTAAGAATGTTCACAAAGTCTTTTCTCCAGGTTAAGATGAGAAAATGTTTGCTTGTAACGACTCATCACTGGTAGCACAAATTTCATACATGGGACAAAATCTTTGATTAAAATGATTAAAAGAGATTACATTTCTTATTTTATAATCATGTGAATACATATAAAGAATCATCTAAAGTAATTTGTTTAGGTTTCACTTCATTTCTTGGCCAGCAGGTTGCATGTTTCAGACACAAGGGGGCAGTGTCTCTACGCGTGACATTATCAGAGAATAGATGCTTCCTCTGCTGTCTCATGTATGGACAGCTTAGCAGCAGTAAATGATGAGGAGCTTTCCTGTCTTCAGCTGACCCTCCACAACTTCAGTCTTCAACACTGAGAGTATCCCCCCCCCACCTCCCTCCCCAATTGCAGACATTTCTCATTTCCCCATGCGCATACAATACATACCTCACGAACACATGAAAATAAACAAAGTTCATTAAAACCTGCTGGTTTCACGGCAGCTGAAGGTCTAATGGAATCAGTCTTTTGAGAGCTGTACTGTGGATGAAATGTGATAACGCCCAACTCAAAAACAAGTGCTCCCTTTCCTTTCCCCATGGTGGCATAACTGACAGCCGTATCAGCACAAGATGTGATAGGAATATGCTCATGAATTGACTGAATGTTTGCGTCCTGAGTCATACAGTGTCTGATAGTGAACTTTTAAAATTGCTTTGCTTGACGGCTGTGGACATGCAGAACCCGTGGCCCTGCACGCTGCGCCCACGTGTTCCTGCCGTGTCTCCTCTCTGTGGTCTGAACACTATCAGGAGCAGGCTGAAAGGCATCTTGAAGTACTTGGAGGCAGCAGTCCAGTTATTTGGTCTTGGCATACACCTGTGGATTTGCATAATGGTCTCTCTCAAATTCCCCCCAGGAATGCTTGCTAAAGAGGGACCACAAATCAGAAAGTCATCCTCTGGCGCTCACTAAGACTAATGTACCATGTTGGAACGCTTGTCCCTCCCCAGAGAACCCGTGGGAGATCGCTCAACAACAATACTGTGCATTTTTGTAAATTCATCTGATGATACTAATTCCCAGGGAAAACATGTTTCTCTGACAAATTTTCCATGTACTATTCCATAAACATCTCCAGACCTGACTGCAGCTCGGATTTGGGGTTTCGGGGGTTGCCAAGTTCCGGGGTGAGCCAACCAAAGAATTTACTTGATCGAAAATACAGTGCCTCATTGCCCATCTCTGAGTCAGACACCCTGCCTCTGAGGAGATGTCCATCAGCCTCTGATCAAAGATAGTTATCCTCAGACAGTAATTCACAGGGCAGAGAACACAAACGTGGCACGCTTTAAGTATCTTTAGATCTTGACCGCTCTCCCTCCTTCCTGCTGAACAGCCATGGGCTTCCCATTCCAACATGCAGGTCCTCATTACCTGATTGGACGGCACTGATTAACTGCCAACTGGATTGGCTGCAGGTATTCATCATCTTCGATGATTTGGCTGATTTAGAGGCCAATCTTAATCAGCGTTGTTGAAGGACAGGAGAGCATCGCTCCAGCGGCAGGCCTGGCCAGAAGTTCTCCCCGGGAAGTTTACCCTTCACCGTACAGTGTTCTGACTTCATGTTTCAAGTGAAAGGTCCTCACGGCCTCAGTCCAAACACAGGCAACCATCAGGTTTCATGCTCAGAGCACGAAAGAAGAGATCTCCTGCTTCTTTCAATAAAATTACTTTGACTGTCTGGGATTTTGGGAGGGGGATTTCTTCCTCAGCTGTGTTGCCTGTAGATGCCCTATAAGGGTCTTAACTGGCTCCCTTTATGACTGGTGACAGTGTGGTTCTGTAGTCGATATTGTTGAGGATTATGGGGAAAACGGCTGTGAGAAATGCGCATCACAGTGATGACAATGGTCTGGCGACTAAGTGCAGCAAAGGAATGTATGGATGGGATGCCGCTGCTGATTAAAGAGAATTTCCCCCTCATCTCTTGATATTTCACAGATTCTCTGTTGCTCCTATCAATACTTGTGATTTAAGTGCTGACACCTGTCTCTCAACACCCGAGCCAGGATGCTGCAGGTCCACAATGAACATGTACAACTAGCAGCACATACATGAAAAGGCTTCACATTCCTGGATCAGAAACAGGACTGCCAACACATGTTTTGTTTTGAAAATAATATAAATGTCCATGCGTACAGCTGAGGTCAGACACAAGCAGAAGCTTACAGCCGCAAGCGGTCATGAAAAACTGCAAGCGTGGAGATTAAGTGTCCCCTAGCTGATGGCTGTCCATGTTTTATATGATGTTGGAGAGAGTCTATTGATTCATGGGGTTAGTTATCCTGCTAGGATTTGCAGCTGTTTTATATTCTGTGTGTTGGAAAAATATTTCAGCTCTTGTATTTCCTCTGTAAAGACAAGGCATCTAATGTAGACCGTCCTGTTTGAGAAACACCTCCGTGCTGCTCCGCCCTTGTTATCAGTATGGGTATCACCATGGCGGGTTTGAATAGGCTGTGAAGTGAGATTCATTCTGATGTCTGTCTGTAAGTGTGTAAGCGCAGCAAGCAGACAGAAATCAGAAGTCAGACGAAATGCTTTTTGCCGTGAAGTGGCGTGGCTCTAGGGATGGCAATGTAAAGTCTGTCCACCATTTTGATCGATTTGAAATACGGGAAAAACTATTTCATAGATTGCTATGAAATGTTGTACAGATATTCATGGCCCCCAGAGGATGAGTGAGAGGATTTTGTGATTCCTTGACTGTTCCCATAGCGCCACAAAGAGATTTTGCATGAAATGTGTCAGCAACTAAAACAAATTTGTTGCAGACATTAATGTCCCTTCACATTTGATCTAGTGCCATCATCAACCTTTTAATTTGTCCAATACTGCGGTTTACGACCAAATACCTACAAAACTAACGACAATCTTATCAGTCTCAGATGTGCTACATTAAACTTGTTAAATATGAAGTATTAAGCTGAGCATTTCCTATATGTACAGCCTCACAGGGCCACGAGCCTGGCTGTAGACTCTTAGTCTTCTCTGCCCGTCTCCTAGTATCCATGTCAAATTGTCCCTTTAACTGTACATGCATGTAAAATGCTTCATATAGTTGCTGAACCATAGAGAAGAACAGCGTGGTTTACAAGACATACTTCTGATGTGATGAAAAGCTGCACAGCTATGGCTTAGAGTCACAAGGTCAGCAGCAAAGTCACTGTCATTAATCATGACTTCCACAGTTATAGGAGTAGAAAAATAAGCGAGACTTGATGGAATGCTTGCCACCCAAAATGGACTTGAGTGTGCCAAAGCCTGGCTGACACTGGCCAGTAGAGCCTGGCACTGGCCCTCTTTCCAACCACAGCTACTGCAAGCCGGTAGAGCTTCAGGCCACTGGGTTGATCCTGAACACTGAAAGTCTCCAAGCAAATCCTGCTCAAGCGAGTGGTCACATTTGACCATACATCTACATGGACTGAGCCAGGATGCTGCGTTTGTGGCATTGTCCAGCCTGAAATAACCTAAAATGTATGGAGATTCAAAGAGTGGATCTCTTAATTTAAAATTACTTTGTGTTACATTTCAATTTAAAAAAAGATTCTTAACAAGCCTGAGGTTTCTATGTTAACGTCCTGCTGCACCTAAACCTAATAAAGTAGCTGGACTTGGAGTATCCAACTACACTGCAGTACCTATGGGTCCATATTTGTGAATGAACCACCGTATTGGTCTGTGGTTTGGGCCACACCACAACAATGTGGAAGTTAGTCATCTTTTGAGTTAAAAGTCAACACAGAGTTTGTCAACTCTGACTTTCTCCAGTTAGAGGATGAGGTTTTCAATGACTTTCACTGACCACAGCCGTGCAACCTCAACAATAGCCACATCTGGCCAGCACATTTGCCATTTCCTATTGTGTACAGAACAGCTTACAGTGTGTTTACAGTGCAGAGCTACATATCACCTCCACCTTCACTGTGCCGTGAAGTCCAATCTGTTGAAAGGAAAACCCTTTGACAGCAGCCTCAAAGATGTTAATAGGATTTCGCATTTGCATACGTTTTGCTTGGCTCAGAGAAGAAGTGTGTGAGAGTCTGGACTAACACCACACGTCACACTGCACACTGTTGAATTTACTCAAGGGGAACTGCCTGAAACCAGTGAGTTAGAGATGTACAGCACACCTGCTGGAAACTGCTGATTGAGGGAAGCGTGTTCCAGTCCGCTGTGGCGATCTCTGCCTCGTCATCCTAAATAGGGACGGCCGGCACAGGAGGGACCACCCTGTTGAGACAGGGCAACAGGCCGAGGCTCTGTTTGAACTGACAGGAAGATTGACTGCATCCTATCAGCCGCTGCTTCCAGAATGTGTCGCTCAGTTTAGATAATGGCAATCTGCCGCCTCAACCCTTTGAAAAAGAGACGCGTTTGAAGCCTGTTTTTATTTCCGCGTTCTCATGAATAGCAGATTCACATGACTCCTCTGGACAGTCATTGCTGCATGTTAAAGTTGGATTCAGTGTATGTAATCATGAGGAACGCACAACATGATATTTTTCACAAATCATTTCTCCTGCAGGTCCCCGTCCTCATAAAGTTATCAGGTTCCAGGTGCAAGGCAGCCTGCGGAGGACATGATGTAACTCATCCAGGCTCCCCTCTGCTTTCTGTGTTAGCATTGTGGGTCATGGCAGGAGTCCCTTCCTGTTTAAGGGTGTCAGCCACCCAACGGGATGATGAGGAAACCATCCAGAACACTCTGGGGAGGACGTTAAAGGTCAGAGACAAGTGAGGACATGAGAGAGGCCACGGACATGGCAGAGAGTGTTTGCTTTGCTCCGGGTGTGAGCTATGCGAGGATTTGCCTGTATATTTTTCTTTTTATGGTGACTGGTTGAAACAAGGCTCCGCAGAGGAACCCCCATCAAGGGTCATCACACTGCTACACCAAGAATATCAGGGAGAAACGTGTATTTTTAACTGTACTTTAAGGCATGTGAGTTTAAAGACCTTTTTGCTTCTTCTCATTTGCTGAACACATGACTTCACACATTTGTTTATATGATGAGCTATGACTCATTCTCTTTAAGTCATTTCAAAGAAAAGAGTGTTGTGTTTCATGCTACGACTGTGTGAAGTTAATGGGGGTCTTTGTGAGCAAATTATCCAAAGATAAGAGTCATCTGGCGCTAACAAAACAAAGAATGCATTTATCCGTTACAGTTTTCAACAGACACATCAAAGTAAAGCAGAACAGAATGCAACAGACTCAGATCCAAAAGGGAAATGGTATTACATGCCTACATGAGGTCAGTCAAAGAAAATACAGACGATAGACATGCTGACATGACTCTGATTTGTTTACTTCATTTAGACACACCTGCAGAACAGGAAAGCAGGCCCACCGATGATACTGCCCACACGGTGAAACCCTGTGATCACAGACACACCCTTGATGGTCATTGTATCTTCAGCCATTACTGGTATCATAATCAATCAGATTGGCTGTTAAGAGATTGCATCCCCTCCCCAAAAAAACCTAATTTCTTTCCCAGCTTTACTCTTGCAAAATTTGCCAACATATTTCAAGCCGTCCATTCCAGACCGCAATCAACATGTCAAAGGCAACCTGCTCTACAAGGACATACAACTTTCATCAGATATACGCAGCATTGTCCGTGGACTGTGGTTGAGATAGTTTCCATCCACTAGATTAATCCCTGATCTTGTTGCAGTCATTAGAGAATGCAACAGCAAGATTTTTGTGGCAAAGTAAACATTACATCAGCAAAGAATTTGCCCAGAAAGACCTCTCCAAGGACGCTTTGCATGGAAATAAACTTCCAAGTAAATACAGTGTGTAACTCTTGAGTTTCCAGTCAGAATCTGCAGACACCCTGTGTTTATTACCACATAAATATGAAAACCTTCCATTTTGTGTCTTTTGCTAAGCATGAAAATGACGTAATAAAGTTGCTGTTTGCAACTAGAGGAGTTCCTGGGTGTTTGCGACAAGGAGATTGAGCTATTTTCTGTTTAGGTTTGTGATTAACAGCCTCCAGGTTGTCTCCAGATGTGGCTTAGTCTCAGACACACACTGAGTACATTTTTTATCAATTCCCCAATAACAGAGTGACCCTATATGACACTATCCATCATAAGGGATGACGCAGTGATCTAATAAGTAGATCCGACTCCTCGCTGCAAACATGGAATCATTCTTTATGCTAAATGGTGGACAGATGGTTGGGCCTTCTGCAAGCAATCACAGCCAATGATTACCAAACATCTCATCACACACTATCAACTGGTGAGATGAAAACAATAGGGTGGTGGGAAACAGTAGGAGGAGGAATTCGACCATCACAGACTAATATTAGCCAGGTTTTTCTTTTTATGGTGACTGCTTGAATTGTGGCTCCACAGAGGAACCCTTTGTTGTTTTATTAAAACTGTTTACTTTCAGCGAGAGGTTGGATCAATCTATAAACAACAAACAAAGGGTTGTTCATGACTATCAACTACAACATTCCATTCCATTCTTCATTTGCCCATTTTTTAAATCCCCTGCAGCCTTTGAGACAATTCATAAACACAAAACCTGGTACAGAACAAGATGTGCACGATTTTAAGCCCAAATTTGCTCTGAAATCTATCTAAACCTCCCACGCAGTCTTAAAATACAAGCCCTGTGATTGATTCCTCTGGGTTATCTTATCTCGGGGGCCAATGCAGTAAAGTAGAAACAGTTGAAGGACAATTTCTGACGTTATCGCTTTGTTAACAGCACTTGATAATTGTCTCGTCTGTCATCATGTATTTTTCTATTCAGCTGTCATACTGTTTTTAGTCATTTAGTCATTTACCGCTTGCTTAGATAAACACTTTTCTGGACTGTGCCAAGACTGTCCATGAAGAATGGAGTCTGGGTACTCATTCTGCATTTGAGAGCACATATTACAGGAACAACGCGGGATCCCTTATCATAGTCAATTCACTCCATAATGACAGAGTGAGAGTACAACCTTCATATGCTCTTGTGTTTTGATGCTTCATTACATAATATATTACTGGCGTCATGCATCCTAACATTTGTCATTGAGAACAAACCAAAGCGCCCACTCAGGAAACCCTGTTCTTATCTTTGAATTGGAGTATAATTTAGAGTTTTAAAAAGCCGTTGTTAAGTGGCTGAAATATATTATACAGTTGAGTGTATATATCAGGAACAGTAGTCAAATGTATATTTAGCCACTCAAGTTACATACTTAATTTTAAGTTGTAGATCATTTTACTTACACTATCCTACTTATATTTCACTATATCTATGAAGAAAATACTCACTTCTTTGTGTGTGATTGAAGTTAAGAGCCAGGCTAGAAGCCAAGAATAAGTCTAGCAAACAGCGTTTTCATTCAGATTA
Source organism: Ophiodon elongatus (assembly GCA_016806645.1). Taxonomy (NCBI): domain Eukaryota; kingdom Metazoa; phylum Chordata; class Actinopteri; order Perciformes; family Hexagrammidae; genus Ophiodon; species Ophiodon elongatus. The sequence continues at coordinate 1,185,887 of JACSYO010002173.1, read as the reverse complement.
AACAAACAAAACAAAATGTTTAAATTAATGAATATTAGAGGTGCTAAGTCATTTAAGTTTTAACATATAAAGCCTAAGAGTTTAAAATGTTGCATTGTTGCATATTTAACTACCCAGAGTAGTTAAATTAACTTAGCCCAGCTACAACATAAGGCAAGGACGCTGTTAACTCTCTTAGATGCCCTTGGGCATCCAGCCCTAACCCAGACTGTAGCTGCATTGAGCTGGTGTGACTGTGCACAGCTGTGACAGGCATCCTGCACATGTTCGACTTTCACATAAATGAAAGACTGAATTATAATATACATTGCTTGACCTATCAGCCTCAATCTACGCAACACCAATCCGTAAAACTCAGTATCTGATGCATCTCACATACTTTCCTCCCTGACCTGATGGTGAATGCTGTGCAGTGGGTGACCGTTGGGTCGTGGACGTAGATGCGTTGCTCATGATGCCATGTGAAATCACGAGGATCAGCAGGATAAGTAAACTCACCTCTTCTGGCACTTGAGGCTGTTTAGCAGCATGTCTGTCTGCGGGCTTATTAAAACTTGGCTCCCTAATGAACATTCGCCCTTGAAGCCTGCTGAGTGCTTAGTGCTGCTCAGGAGACGGGGCTCTGGACACACGGGGCCTCTCTTCCTGCTCCCTACGGAGCGCTCGAGTATAAAACTCAGCTGTACCGGCAGGCTGGGGTAGAGTCATATAAACACTTTTACATTACAGTGAACTGGAATGTTAACAAAAGACAGTACACAGAATAAATTCTTCTTCCTCTTTGTTTTATTTTTGCAGAAATTAATTTGAAAGCTGATGGGGAGAGCAGTTTTAATGGCTCCGGGACTGTTTTTGTTTAAACTTTTGTCATTGTCATCCTGTCATCTTTGCCTCTGGGTGATTCAAACCCCATTGCTGCGGCATGGGAGAGTGGGAGGAAAAGGCATGCCATGACTTCACACTCAACTGTGGACATGCCAGTTTATGTGCGTGTGTGTTTGTGTGTGCGTGAACGCTGGACAAAACAGAGTGTGGCGTAGGCTTGTAGACAGAGTTGCACAATAATACATCCAGCCCAAGAACTCCCTCAGGGGTGTGATTTATGAACTCGGCAGTGATGGTAGACATCCAGAAATTAAGGCCTACTTTACAGACATGGAAACCCCATTCTGAATCATCAATCCATCCATCTATACATCTATGACGCTAGAACCTATCTTTTTCACTGAGCTTCTGTGGCGCAGGCACACCACAGTTTAAGTTCGACACAAAATTTAAAAAGCAGTTCAAAGAGATTCCACACAAGTGTCATGATGAATGGGGCAATTTTCCCAAAACATCTGTCGGAGGCCTCGGTATCTGTCTGCCCGGGGGGCTCTTGCAGACAGGTCAGCGCAGTCAGAGAGGCTTCCTCCCTGAGCCTCACACGCCTATTCTTCCCCTCAGTCATGTCCCATGGATCCCATGGTCATAACAAGGTTTCATTGATGGCTGTCGTACAGGCTGGACTCAAGTTTGTTCTTTGTTATATGCTGCTGTTGGTGTTACCCTATTGACCCTCGCGCTGGAGGGATCCCCATCCAACACTGGTGACTGATAATTAGCGAAAGCCTGTTGCAGAAAACACTTTGAAGTCATCTCGGGTAATTGTTGTGTCATCCCCTTTTTCCTTGAAGCTTGCTCGCGTCAACAGAACGTGGGCTACGGCGGGCCAAAGGTTTGTTCTGACTAAATGGACTATGGGGAAAAGGTTTAATGGATTGAAAAATAACAAATTTATCATGCTTAATAGGAAGCTATTCAGGTCAAATTGACCTCATGCGGGGGGTTAAATCGCATCATAACCTTCTGGCGCTCGACCTTCACTGTTAATTGGGGGCAGTGAAGAAGATGTTTCATTCACCTAACTGCTGCTGAAGAGCACATGATTCTCTGCTCACAGCTAACCAAGCATGAGGCTCGTCCAGCGGGACCAGCAGCCGTCAAACATGAGCATTACATGAGGCTGAACACTTCATATAGGAAGAGGAACACTGCTTGAAAACACAACAAGCAATTAGTTTGGCCCAAACCACGGCAGCATACCAAATTGATGTGCTGTCATGTCGGAGGCTGGAAGGCACGTGTCATCAGTGAGTCAACCAGCAAATGGGGTTTATATGCATCATCCATTCCCAGCCGCAAAGGTAAACAGACCTTAACCTTTATTACTCAACAGGCTGCTGTCTGATATCAAAACAACTGACAATTTTAGTAAATCTTTCCTTCATCCTGCGTGTGGTCGGACTGTTAAATGGGCAGCCTAGGTGGGAAATAAAAAAAAGGGAATTTAATTTACTTACAACATTATCAACATTACAAGCTGTTTTATTGATAGCTACTTGGTTAAAAATGTGTTAAAAAAGGAGAGACCGTCTGGAGGCAATTTAGCAGTTAAGTGAGTGGAATCTAGCACATTCTGTGTAAGTGTGAACAGTATTTTTACAGGCCCAGGTTAATAAATAAAACCCATTTTAGAAGATCTGCATGATACTCAATAAAGTTAAGTAATAAAAAATCATGAAATCGAGCCAATGTAGCCTCTTAACTCGGTAAAACTGGGAACTTGTTTTACAGTATGACCACAGAAGCTTCAGTAAATCCAGTTGCATGTCTGAAACACATCGTATTTAGATGGTTAACTACCGGAAAGTCACTGCCAGTTTGGTGCCAGACAGTTGGCACGAACTCAGAGGTGCCTGTCTCACCTTTGCCCTAATTTCTAAAACATCCCATCTAATATTGCCTCTGCATCATTCATGTTGGGTTTTATGAAACTGTGTTGAATAGAGCCATCAGTTAGTACTTTTGGGAGAGAAGTGTGTGAAGCTGTTTTTTTCTCCTGTGGTGGTTGGAGAGGGGGGGGGGGGGGATGTAGATAATTGGAGTAGATATCCATTTCTAACATCCCGGTAAAGCTACTAATGTGGAAAATGCTTGACCTTGATTTTCCATAGTCGGTTGGTCGAGACACCGTAAATGGGGACTGAAGCTGCGAGGCGCGGAGCCATCTATCACCCGTTCAGGGAAAATAGCAGCTGAGCCGGTCCAGCAGGCCTTGTGGCCGGGTCACAGCCAGGAGGACCAGAAGGAAGAAAGCCCACTGGGCCCTGGCCGGCGGCTAGAGAGGCACTCTGAATCAAGGGTGATGGGCCAGGAAAATTGAAAGGGAGGGGAGAGAGAAAATGGGGAGAAGGAAAAAGAAAGCTCCGGGTGAAAAGCCAGGATGATCTATCACACACACAATCCTCTCCCGCTGCTTTTTCTTTTGTCAATTTTTCTAAGAGCCAAAGAAAACATGACGACTCAATACTCAGAATTTACAAGAATGCATGTCGCCAAGGGCACAATCTCCACCCCACAGTTATTTAGACATTACTGCCTGTATTGATTTATGTTGTGATTGATTTCTGTGATCTTGAATGTTTCAGGCTACATCTGGCTAATGACTAGAAGGGTTCCACATTTTTGGAAAAATGTATGCTTTCTGGAGAGTTATGGCAAGTTCCTATTTGACCTAATTGGCTGCCAGCGTGATACTCCCTTTGAGTCCTCTCCCGTGGCATCTATCATACCGTACCCTGACATCATTCTATGTATTGTTCATGGGAGACACTTTTAAATCAAACTTCAAGACACAGAAGGACCAAATCACAAAATTCAGGGCTGAAAAGGTAGATTTAGAAAGCACTTACAGAATTGAGAAGTAGATTTTCTTACTGTGTCGAACACATTAGCCAGAGCGTATTTCAACAGCCCACCAAGGCTGCCATCAATAAAACAATTTAAATGTAATAAACAAAACCATGAATTGTAATAAATCCACAGGAATATTCCTCTCTCAGCATGTCTGTCTGAACCAACTCCCTTGGTCCAGCAAATTTCACTTTTGTTTTACTGGGGAAGACAATTGGACGGTTGTGATCAGATTTCTTGGTTATAATGTGAAGCAGCTTCCTGGATCACATTTCAAATAACAGAGCTGGTTTACTTTTTGCTTATCTAGCCCCTAGATGGAAGCAGGAGGGCAGCATCTGCCTTTCTGCTCAACTTTCCTAAATTCCTATCTCAGGAACCAGATTCCACTCAAATATTCAGGGAGCAGAACTATTCAGGGTACTATCTCCACGAGAGTTCATGTACCAGCCCAGGGAATAACCTTGTCCACTATATAGTTTATTACACCAGCAGAAAACCCACAAATCTGTCCTCCAAGCCCCTGCTGACTTACTGTAAACATGAAGGAACAAGACAAGACAATTTAGCCCCCATCAAGTCAGGCAGAAAACTGTCCTTTTGACCTGGTCACAGAACCACGCTCATAACATTGCAGACTCATTCCTTAAACCAACAAACCTAAAATATAGGAAGATGAATTTGTCTTTTTTGTTTTTCCAGGTAGACCTCTGACATAAGGCTCGACCTCATTTGATGCAGTTGGCACCATGTTGTTTTTTCTATTGAGTCCATCTATATCACAGACTGTGCTACAACATATGATAAAATGATTTCTGTACAAAAGCCAAAACCGCTTGTCTTCTGGTGTGGCTTTTCAGAGGGGGCAGAAGGGTAATTTGTAAAAGGGAAGTACTTAATCCAATCTGTGTTACAGTTTTATTGCTGATTTCTTTTAGCACTGACATCCCAGGCTGTTTAAAGCCTTTGTTAACCTAACAACTCACACCCATAAATGAGTGAGCCGATCATTCAGCCATGAAGAATGCATGGTGGATGGATTGCCAGTGCTATGATAGCCAATGGTGCTAAAATCTGTCTGACTTTAACATGTTTCTGGATCACTTCACTATTTGAATGCTTAGATGGTGAATATCTTCGCTTCGTCTTCAATAATTTATAACAATGTTCTGCAAGGCTTACATGTACAGCATGGCTTTGAAGCACACTCAGTTTTTTCAAGTCAGCACTCGCAACGCCCATTTAAAAGAAAATAAGTATGAATATCATGAAAGGCGAAGTGGAAGTGCCTGTCTTAAATAACGCCCATGTGACCTACTTCTATTACCACGCTGACAGCACTTCATTCATACAAGCTGGGAGAGACCCTGAAGTCCTTGGCCTCAGCACATTACATTTATCCTGCTCTATCTTCAACTGTTTCCCTTTGTTGCATGAATGCCTGTTTAATGTACACTGCTCAATCGGCTATGAAGCCCAATGGAGGTCTCCTGTAACATTCCTTCAAAGGAAAAGATGTCATGTTCAATGAAAAAAAACTACATTAATAAAGCACATAATTTCAACTTTTATGAAGCGGTTCTGTGCCAATTGAACCTCCTTTTTCCACATTTTCCCCCCAAGTCCTCACGGAGGCCCAGTCTGAACAATGTTAGTATTATGTTAGCTGTTGGGCAAAGGGGAAGGAGAGCTGAGGGCTTTGATACAAATGGCAAAAGGTAGCTAGCCAAGTGATTGACGTTCCTTGTTGGTGCTCTCCATTGAAAGTCATCACAGAGACCGATTCACATAGATCACTTAAAATTCTGGAGGCGAGGCTAAGAATACTCTGTTGATACTTTCTTATAATGAGAGCCCTACATTCTGGGTGTAATGATACTGTTTGGCTTTCTAATGGGTACACTTGAACTCTGACCTTTCACTCGCTCAACAATGACGAGGCAGTCACTTTCAACTGAATAGATGCAAATGTGTCTCGGTTGGGGTGTTCATGCTGACAGGTAAACGTCTGGAGTTTGTTCCCATTGATAGAATTCATTAGAATCTATCAAATGTGTGTTCAGCAGCTTCACAACATTTGCCTGCAGTTATACACCGAAAACCGTCGAGGAAATGGTGCAATTAAAAGCACTAAGTATTTGGATAGAAGTCAAATCCACCTTGAGCTTTCTTCGGCAAACAGGCACATGCATGCAAGTTGTTTGCGTCAGTGTAATCACAAGACTTGGAGATTGTTATTGTTACTATGACCCTGTGCTTTGTATGAAACTGTGCTGTGTAATGCAGTTATATTTCTGCTCTGCATTTGAAAGATGATAGGAGTGGCTTGGTTGTCATGCCAGAGTTTTCAAAGGACTCTTTGTGTAGAAGCGTCGGTCATAGCCAGAGACATCCTCCTGGTATTTATTCTAGAGTTCCTCCAGATGCTGCAAATTGTATCAAATTGGGCCACGTTAAGGCCCACTTTCATAGCCCTGATAGCTGCACCACACATCTTCAGGGATTCCAAACCAGGGGTTCTTGTGCCCCAGGGGGTACTTCTGCAGTTGCCATGGGGTATGTGAAAGATTGTTGAGCAGCTCAACTACTTTACCTCTTAAACCTTAGCCCTAGCCTTGAGAAAGAAAAGATGAAAATAACATACCCCAAATGAATCAGGAATAGCTCCTCAATCATAGGGCTTATGTGCATGTCTCTGGTCTCATTTGAAAGATACGAAGCTAAGGAATATCAATCCACTGTAAGTAAACATATTTATATTACCATTCCAGAGTAAATGAGATGCAATAAGGGAAATAATTAGATTTTTATCCTTGCCTAGTATATAATCTCAGATTACTATGTGCACTATGTACACAGTGCACTATGAGACAACCACAGTTTGGTCTAAGCAAGTGGAACAGTGTTTCCAAATCAGATTGCCAGTTTATAGCCCAATAACAACTTAAAACCTGCCCGATTCAATAATAAACATGACACACGCAGTATAAAACGGATGTAAGCAATACTAAGCATCATATTTCCATGAAATGACCAATAATAAAATGTTAGATAAATAGGCTGTCAAAATAGTCACAACCCACAGAGATCGCAATCAGACAATGATCATGACGTCACGTTAAGTAGGTCCTCCATTATCCGTAACATTAATTGAATATTATTCATATGTCAATTAAATATTTCTAAAATTAAATGAGTCAATAATATGAGTGTATGGACTAATCGAATATATATATATATATAAATATAATGTTTTTAGATCATATTATTTTCGCAACATTTTTAAAAACCCGCCAATTGGCTATTTTCCACAACCCAAGAGCGCCAATTTAATCAAAAGTAGCCCAATCTGGCAACACTGAAGCTGAACGGAATGACGTATGATGGGCTATTGGCGTCTGTTCACTTCGACAGGGCCACCAGGTGGCCGCAAGGGATGTATGACAAACAGGAGCCATGAACAGCCAGAGATCCCACCAGTGAAAGTCAGTCAAACTTGACTAATGCAACTTCCCATCAGCCCAAAGTTTACTGTAAGAAGAACCTGTAGAACTGTGAGGAATAGTAGGCCGGGTCCGCCCAGCACGTCGGGCTGAGCAGTTTCTCTTTGAGTGTGTCAAATGTGGGTTAATTAACAAGTAAGCAAAAGTAATGAATGCAATGTTAAATTAGTTAGCTGCAGTATTAAACAGTAGAATAAGTTAGCTCACAGTAGTAGGCTTGGATAAATAGAGACATGTTAGCTGGATTAACACTTTGGTAGCTAATGTTAAAGATAATGGATAAACAGTTGAAATAGTCAGCAGGCAAAAGGTAATGTATAGTTAGTCGATACAATGAAGTAGTAAGCTAAAAGTAATGGATAATACATGTAAATAGTCTTACTTAATGATTGTTTAACAGTTGATATAAGCTAAAAGTAATGGATTTAGTTGAAATAGCTAAACATAATTGAATAAATGGTTGAAATAGATAGGCTAGCTAAAAGTAATGCATACACTGTTGAAATACTCCACCCTCTTAAAGGTAATATATATGTTTGATGTAGTTTGCTAAAAGTAATAGATAAATGCTGAAATAGGCGTATCTAGCTCGAACAAATGCAGTCTAATACAAAAGTCCTGCAATAAATTCCAGATAGTGAAAGTAATGGATACATCGTTGAGATGTCCCCATTTCTGCCATTACAAAGAAAGTAGTAGTGCAAATGCAAACTTGACCAAATTGACAACATTTTGTGATACAATAATTATTCATACTTCATGTAATTAAAAGCCGAGTGTTAAATAGCATCTAGTATAAAGTCTGTTTAAATGAACACACTCGGAACATGACAGTGGTGTGGATGAAGTGGTAGACTACTTGAGTTTGTCTGACAGGGCTGTAGAGGTACATCTGCCAAAGAACCAGTGCTCTGGCACTTAGACCACAACATGGGAAAACAGATTAAGGCTCTGATTGAGGATATAGTACAGGAACAGCTGAGCAGCAGCCAGCTGCTTTCCTCACACAGGTCACTGAGTATAGTGAACTGCACAGATTTGTCCGTGCACGCCCTTGTCACCTTCTAGGATGCTGGGGTCAACTGGCCACGATCTTTGAGGGGCCATCGACACCAGCAAGGCAGCATGTCTGGGGGTGGAGGGAGGGAGACTGTTGGACAGTCGTGAGACAGATGCAGCCTCCTTCTCAATTAGATTTCTCATGGGTTGCAAGATTAGCTGTAATCCGCTGTGGCGCTCAGCCCAAGTCTCCACACAGACATGTTGTTTACTTGGAGACCTGACAGGAAAGACGACACCTCTGTCTCTGAAAAGTGTTCATTCAATAACCTAAAGTTCCAGTGGTAAAAAAAAAAAATCCTTTTTGAGAGGTTTGTATATAGCTCAGCTATAGTGGAAAAGGAGAACGAATGGGCAGACTACTCGTCTTACTCTCCGCTGCTGTGTGTGTTTTGGATGGCAGTTCTGTGAGTGGTTATGGTGCTCAGGGACCACTCACGAGAGACAGGCGTGCATCTTTGTGGGCTGAATCAGAGGAGAGAGCTAACTCTTTTTGGGTTGTTTAAGATCTTATGGGAAAAGAGAAATATGTGGTTTCCAGACAGTCAGAGGGAAAGTGATGATGCAGCATGGATGAGGGGGAGATGAATAGGATCTCTTACATAACCTGTTTTCCAAGATGTCAGGACTGTGAGCCTCCCATACCTTTTACTACTAGATCAAAGCATGTCTGTGAGCCTTCAAGTTGCCAGGACACACGTTTTAAATGCTGCCGTCTTCTGAAAGTTGAGCCGCAGCATTGTAAACCGAAGTGCTTCACACTGTGCCGTCTGCACTATAAATGAAATAATGAATCCACACTCAATTAATTATAATCATTATGGAAGAGACTGCATTAACTCAAATTATCCAGCAATCAGTGCTGCAGATTCTCCAAGAAAAAACATCTGGTTTCTGGAGTTTTATGATATTGTAGTATAGCCTGCCAATTCAAATTGAAATGGAAGGTAACGATGAACGCAGCTGCCTTGAAGATAACTCCAATAGTCTCGTTCAAAGGAGTCACGGGGAAAGACACACGGCAACATGATGTAACTTGGCAAAGAGCGCGCGTGTGGGCACATGGAACCGAGCAGTGCCGTGTGTGAAGCAACAATACATCCGACGAGGGGGAGTTTCTTCTTGCAAAGCGCATGCAATCCCTGCAACAAAAAAAAATCCCGGTGACTTCAGATCCAAGGAGGTGGCGATATTCATGGGAGCACGATTCAAACTCTCTCACTTGGAGTAGGAGTCCAGCTTCAGCAGCCCTGGAGCCAGCGCGCAGCTCTCTCTTTGCGCCTCTCTTTCTTGGTTTCACGTAAACTAAAACAGATGGAATAATGTTTGCTTAAAAATAACAGTTCATCAGCGCTGAAGGAGAAAAAAGAAGAAAAGCTTAAGAGTTTCTCACTTTGGACTGTAGGTAGGTGCTGATTTGACAACCTGAAGACATTCTGCGCAAAGTCTTACCTGCATGGCATTATGAAGAGGTGTCCAGGTTTTTTTTGTCATTCTTGGGAGAGGATGCCGTCTTACTGAACTCGTGTAGCTAAATCGCGGACTTTTATTTAATTTGCTCAAATTTGAGTGTCTCTCCAGAAAACTTGTTAAACGCGATCTGCCCTTTTACGCGGTACTTTTCAAAACGTTGCAACCATCCAAAATGGACCGTGCAGGATTTGCGGTTTTGATGGTTTTGACTGTTGCACTGCTGCGAATTGGTGACAGTCACAAGGACACGACAGGTGGGAGGAAAGAGGGTGCAGTGGCAGGCCGGGCGGTCTGGAACCAGCAGCAGTCCCGGGTGAGGAGTCAAGGTCACTCGCCAAGGAGACCAGAGGACGGTGCATCCTCTGGACCATCTCCAAGTGAAACTTCTCCCGGCGCCGACAAGTTCAGGACTCTAGTCCGCGTACCGAGAGCCACATCATCCCAAGGGGACGGCAGGCACATATCCAAAGCAGGACCGGCTCATGCTGCAGACGCCTCCCGGGAAGACCTCGTCTCTCCGCCGCGGGACGGTGCGCTGCGCACCGCCAGACACCCGAGCGGCCAGCAGCACAGAACCAGAGTGAACCGCAGGCAGAGCAGCAAGCCCAGCTCTGCCAGCACGAGGAGACTTGCTGGGTAAGAATGGCAGCCAAGTGCTGAACAGTCTACTGTGTAAAGAGTTTCACTTTGCTTTATCAAGCTGTTCAAGCCATTCGAGTTCTCCATATGAGCATTACTTTTTAAGGAACGTGTGTGGACTATTTTACTGTACACTAGTCCATGTGGCTTACTGTAAAGAGGTGGTGGCCCACTTAAGAAGAATCTCTCCTCCTGTAAGACAAACCAAGTCATTATGTAACATAAAGACCCACAGAAAATGTCTACAAAGTGTTGCTCCATATCAATACAAACCTGTGTGGATATAGTGCGTGAAACTGTCATTCAGTAGGTGAAAGAGCTGTATATCAATTAATGAAATATGTGTATTTTGTCATCAGGGTCATGGCAGGACATGGAATAAAAGCTGAGGTTAAACGCTGTCCTGATTACTGGGCTGATAGTGGAGACTTATAATGAACAGCAAATGTATATGAATGGGTTGAACTGTTTTGAGACAAATGCAACACTGCAGTATCACCATTTCCTTCTATTACTACACATAGCAGTGTATTTAAATCAGAGTGGCTGCAGACTACTTCAATGTGTGTGCCCCAGTTCTGTGCTGTTGCCTGTGGCCATGTATTGTAGTGGTTCAACCAGAGCCTTGGCTGGTGAGCATTTGCGAATTTGCTTAGTGATCACAAACACCTGTTTCCACGATGTCCCTCTCTCAAAGCTGCAAATCCCTATTTCTTTTGTCTCCGTTAAACTCCAAACAGGAGGATGGGTTGTTTCCATATTAAATCCCTTTTCTTTTTTGTTAATTGAACCCTTGTGCATTCAGTCCTGTTTGTTCCATAGGGACAAAGCATGATACACACTGTGCACACAATAATCAGAGGGAGATTTGAATGGCTCACTGTGGGTTGTAGACAATGACATTTTTTTATTCAATATCTCTTTTGTGTGTCATAAAAGAGGCCCTTGCCTTTCGGAAATGGATTATTTATATGGGCAATTCTTGGCGAACACCTAACAAGCAATAGGGGGATTCAACAAATTGGTTCACCATCTGTATAGGCAAGTATATAAAGTGCACTCACCTGACTTACACCCAAACCACGATAACACCCAAGAGAAATAATGGCCAGGGATGTAGTCCAGTACTTGGGTATTGCTGCATTGTCCATGACATAAATGCATATAAATAAATTGTGCACCATCAATATGCCCTGATCCATTAAAAGCAACATTTCTTACTATATCTATTAGCTGGACAGTTGCGCTCATGCGTGGTTGCATTGAGGTGCCGTCTATTTAAAGCAGTGCATAAAGAAAATAGCTGCCTGTAGTGTTGGATCCAACATGCTTTATTGCCTTTCTTAACAATGCCAAAAAAAACAAATCCCAGTGTTGAATGAATGGGGTTCTTTGAGTTTTAAAGACGCATAAAGGTGGTGTGACATAGCTCTTCATGAACATTAAATTGTAGTAGTCTGCACGGGGATTTTAACACTTTGATTCATTAGCTTCAGATGAATCATCCGGCGCTTGTTAGAGAAAGTGCGTTTCATGACACATTTCCTCTTGGAGTTCCCACTCAGCTTACTCATTCGCTGTACCCGGAGGCACTGGCAGCGCTGGGGTCACTTAACTCTCCTTTACATTCATGTTGAGTATAACTCCCCTTCTGTTTTCAGTGCACCTGTCAGACGTTTGTCTGATTCAGATAGCTCAGTGGTGAAATAATACTCCACCGCCTCATGTTCTGGTTTTAAAGAAAAATATAACTAGGTGTGAACATGGTGTTATCCACATTTTAACCTGGGGCATGATCCTAATTATGTTGTATAAAGTTCTCCATTACATACATATATCCCTTGATGGAATTTGAATGTGATGACTGATGTCTTTGGCACGGGTCCGGCCTGATGTGTTTGATTTATGACAAAGCTAAGCCTGCAAGAGGGCCCAAACAACTGCATGTTATCCCTGTGACGCCTCAGTAAGACTCGCAGTATCTAATGAGCGCAATCCGTCTGAGGTCAATGAGTCAATTCCCGTTATCTTCTCAAATCACCATGAGTCAGACATCCACTTACTGTAATATCTTGTGAAAGGATGATGGGGCACAGATCCATGCCAGCGCGTTGACTGTTGCCCTGAAGTTGCTCTTGCGGTCTGGTGCCTTTTCATCTATCTCACTGCAAGAATTGGCCTGCGCTGTAAAAGCGGATTAAAGAGTGCAAAGAATCCAGTTATAACTGTTTAAAACTTGTCATCTCTCATTTGCTCAGTGATTTATAGAAGATGCAGGGTGCTTTTCATGTCCCGTGTGTCTCACATAATCCCTTCAAGGCTCAGATAACTCTGTATTTGTTTTCCCTCTGGACTCTCGCATAACAGAAAGAGGGACTTGTGGGTCCACATTCAGATAGAGTTTCGTGACTTGCCCTGAAATTTTTATCAAATAAAATGCAATTATAGCGTAATCTCTTAAGTGTTCATATCAATAGGCCAGCCACATCAGACTGATCTGAAACTATAACAGCCTTTACAATCAGATCAGTTTGTCATGCAAAGGTTTGAGGCCTTCCACACTCACTGTTATTTCTCTATGGATTATGGAGAGGCCCTCTTTATTAATGAATGCTTGAGACAGTACTGTCAGTGTCTTATTTCACCTTGTTTTTCTTGTATATGTCTTCCTTTCAGACCTAACGTCTGTGGGGGTCAGCAGTGCTGCTCAGGCTGGGCTTTGGCATCAGGAACCAATCGCTGCATAAAACGTAAGTAATACAAACTTGAATGTCCCATGTAAATATTTAATATATGTAATATGCCTAAATATTCTTTCATTCAGCTACTAAGGACAACAATTTTATTCTTTGCAAACTAAGGTCATACATGATTGTGAAGTCTTGAAGTGGCACACAAGCACACTAACATGCATGATGTATATTAGAGCTTTTAAACTAGAAAGCTTCTCAGACAGAGAGGCTTTACAATATTATACACACAGGCGGAAAACTAACACAGAAAATGGCTACTAATGACTATCACGTTACATGAAATTGCCCTATGAAAGTTTTCCTAGGGTGTTATTGCCACCATGCCTTTTCTTTTTTATTTAAGATCTTCACATTTAAATTGCCATCGCTTAGCACTTAGCTCTCTAAGTATGGGTGGAACTGCTTCTTCGTATTTGGCCACAGCAGTATTGGATTTCCTAACTGCCAGATAATTAAAAGAGAAATAGAAGACACTGGCTGAGAATTAATAATTGGCCACTTCTTTAAACGCAAAATTGTCCAACAGTCTTATCATGTCTTATCATTGACCTAAATAATTGCCCAAATTCAATACAGAAAGTAAGTAAGTAAAATAAAATGTATTTATATGGCTCTTTTTGCAGACGTATGGCATTAAAAAGGCATTATATAACATACGACATACATATACAGTATATTATATACAGAAATGGCTACAACTTACACCAAATTTACTCTTTGCTTGTGATGTTTCAATTCCACGTTTACGACCACCATTGTGTGCTGCAGACCGAAATAACAGGTTGGAATTGGAGCTTTTTTAGAGAGTTATCTTTAAATTTTACGAGTGACGTAAAACCCACACGGCAGCTGGCATCTGTCTATCTATCTAGCAGCTAGCCAGCTATACTTCTGTTTGACTTGTTTACTGGTCTCTCTGTTCCTTTCTGCTAATTATGTCCCTCTCTCACAAACACACACACAAACTCACACACACACGCACACACATACACGCATGCACATACACGCACGCACATACACGCACGCACATACACGCACACACATACACACATGCACATACACACATGAACACACACACACACACACACACACACACACACACACACACACACACACACACAGTAACACACATTTCAGCCAGTCGATTACACAACACGCTGATTGGCCCCAGCAGCCTGCTAATTAGATCTCCTTCCCTCCTGCCCTGTGCAAAACCTTCTTCCATTTTTTTTCTCAGCTCCCAGCTAAAGACACACTTACCAAGGTGTAAATTACATCTAACATGGAGCTGCAGTTACTCAAATTAAAAGGGTAAATACTTTTAATCTGCCAGAAAGTAACAGGTCCAGTCTAACGTGCCTGTGTTAAACAAGGCAGTGCATCTGAGCAGGTCAGGGATCTGTCCAACCATCTGGACCCTCTTACAGCTTGGCCCTCACCCAGGTCTGACTGGAGGCTATGCTATCATCAGCTGAGTGAAGCCCCACGGCCGGCAAGGTGCCAACACAAAGGCCCCAGACTGGATCTGGGACTGGAAGCCCCCACGTAGAAGACCTCCGTGGAGGAAAACAGGCTCAGGCTATCTTTATTCTGTCCCCGCCTGAGGGCCAGGCTGCTTTATTAGGAGATGGCAGCATGAGAAAACATGTTCACAGTGGGGGAAAGAAAAGGAACAAACGTGTTGGCTGGAAGCAAAAGTAAAAACATATCACGGCTGAGCTACGTCTAGGAAATTCTCGCTGAAGGGATTGAAGTAATGTCCAATATTAAAAGTGTCAGCTGCAGGCTTCACCCGCGAGGCTGGATTGGGTGTCTACAGTTATGGCTTCCTAACAATACCTCCTTGTTCGATTGGGTTGAGCTCAGAGCAAATATATGACAGGAATTGGATCACTTGTTGTCCAGGGAGTGCGCCTACATGTCTTTAGAAATGTGTTTATAGAACGGTCTACGTCTGGGTCTCTGTGGATCTGGTTGGAGATTGTTGTCTGGCTTTCTGAAGCCTCCGCTCTGCCCATATCATGGCAGGTTGGGAACTGACTGTCTCTGTTTTCGGCTTCAGGATGGATGGTTAACAGACTTGTTTGTGTGTCAAAGTAAATTCCGTGTGCTGACAATAGCCGGCGTTGTGTGATCAAACGCTTTGAGCCATTAAGAACAGAACATTGCATTTCCACTGCTGACGTTTATTTCCCTTCTAGTTAAGTTACCAGCTGTAAGCAGAGATAAAACTTCAGAGGTTTTACCCAACCAATATTGATCTTATTAATGGTGGCCGAGAACCAAAGGTGTGTGTGTTGTGTTTGGCTGGTAAAGTGAGGCCAGGTGTGCTTCCATCTGTTCACTTGCAAGCAGGAGCTCCCGTCGAGATGAGTGGAGCATCTTGTTTTTTTTGGTCACCACTTATTCCCCCCTGTGTTGAGATTCACATCTGTTCATCAACAAGTATTGTTGCGGAGATGAAGAGCAGAAAGTGGCCATATTGTAGCCTCGCCTAGTCCCGGTCCACCAGTAGTCTCGCCTTGAGTATTAATACAAGAATGTCTGTCAGCTGCGTTGCACTAACTGTTCACACTGTCTTGACACAGGGGTTTTTCACGGAATCTGATTCAAATTTAAGATGCGTCCCCAAGACATCAAAACCATCATTCATACTATACGCCAGCAATAGCAGGCCGTGGGAATCTTGTACACCTGACAGTAATTGCCAAAAAGAGAAAACGGCAATTTGTTTCGGTAAATATGGCCCATTAGTTTGTTTGGGAAATTCCTACAGAAATCTGTTTACAAAATACTAAATTGCTTAGCTGTGGAATTAGGATGAGTGTTTGAACTGCTTTAGTGTAAATACAGTAACCCCCAATAAGGTGTGTAGTACATCAGTATAGAATTACTGTTTTGAAGTTTTGGTTTACAACGTTTCTTGGAAAAAACAATTAAAGTAAGACCTCTTAAAGCCAGTGTTACTGGAGAATAGATTTGAATTGTATCTGTTCTTCTTTGTATCTGCTTTCACAGGCTTCACTCTTATCTCTGCACCTTTGAATGTGTCTTTCACTCATACCTAGCTGTTAATGGATTCTTGGATCGGTTACCATGGAGACACACAGACCATCTGAGCCTAAGGAGCTCTTTGGCAAGTCGCAGCTGCCGTGAAGATACCTCTTAGTTTTACAACAAGAGGCTGTGCTTCCTTTAGACACAGTATTGCTTTTAGCTTAAATATCAATTTCAGCATGCTAACCACCAAACAATGACAGTGTTGAGACAGTGATGTTTAGCAGATATGTTTAGCATTTTCACCATCTTAATTTTTATCAGGCCAATATGAGCACATCATGATGAGAAGTACAGGAGTGCCATTTGTTTTCCAGATCTTTGTTCAGAAACAAAGTATTGGGAGACATAAATATCTGTAGTTTCATGGAAATCCATCCAATAGTTATGTCACTAAAAACCACATGATCCTAGCATGTCTAAAAAGGAATGCTAGGTGTTGGCGTAGCTCATACTGCCAGGGTCACTATACATCAGAGTTATGTTGTGTTGCTCTGGCTTCTCCAGTCGACATGGCTGTTTTAGTAATTGGATTAATGGCATGGTCTACCACACACAGAGTGAACAGAGTGTTCGGGATAGTATAGAATACCTCTGAACGGGGACTTCAGACTCCCTGCAGCACAGACAGGAACTGGCTTTACATTTAACCTGAGCTCATAGTGCTCCCTAAAGTGCACGCTTGTAGGTTCTACAGCGGAATTCATTTCACCATGCGATGCATCACACTAATTTGGTGAAAGCACGCGATACATATGGCAACTTGCTGCAGCCAGCAGTGAGAGCACGACCCTAGAGAAAAAGCCCATGGATGGCCTTTGATGTAAACCCCTCACTGTCTTCGAGAGTGTAGATGAAAGGTGCATCATTCACATGGAGGAATAAAGTTGTTTTCAGTCTCTTAAGCAGTTGGTGATTGACAGAGTGCAACGCGGTAGAGAGGAGTTTCTTTTTGATTGCCTTCCAGCTTTCTTTGGCCTGCTGTGCCGCTCAGGGCCCCATCCCAACCCTAAAATAACTCATCATGTAGATAATCTCTCTCTCTCTCTCTCTCTCTCTCTCTTGCTTACCTCTCCCATCACAAGGTAACTTTACCTTTCTTTCTAAACAAAAGATATAGCATGTAGCATGTTCATTCCACCATGTCACCAGTGTAGTTTGAGTAGGATTGAAGTCCAGTGTTGAAAGAGCATTTAAGTAATGTTAAGGGATTGACGGTTCCCCATGACTTCTTTATGTAAATTAATGAATGAAATAACAGTATGATCTTCGCGAACGTATAAAATCTACCCTTTTTAAGTTATTTGTTGAATATATATCACAGTTGCTCTTTAGATCTTTAGTGTGAAACACATTTTATCCTCTTTTTTTGCTACATGTGTGAAGCAGCTGGTAAACTATCAAGGACATACACGTGTGAACGTTTTCTGACCTCCAAAACAGTACCCAAAAATGCAGGTTCACCATCTTCACCTAATAGATACAAGCCGTTTGAGTTTGCTTTATGTTAACCTCCCCGACACACAGAATATCCACAGACATGGGACACGATCGAGTAAGATTTGCTGTCTGCGTCCAGACAAAAACTCATTCTGAACCTTGGCAAGAAGTTGGCTCAATAAGAGATATTTTCTCTTATCTACACTAGTCACATGTGTGTGTGTGTTTTGAATGGTAGAAAATAGATTTATTGTGCATAAAAAAAAATGAATGAACTGTACTGTTTCAGTTGGATGGCATGGACACTTCTTAGGATAGTGCATGGCATGCAGCTAAAGGTCATGAGCCAGAGTTGAGCACATGATGCAGCGTTTGCACCTTGACCCACTGAGTCACCAGGACATCCATAGTACTGCTAAATGCATCAGCTTTTCAGCAGAGTTACTGTCGATATGATGAGTCTATATCCTGTGGAAAATGTGCAATTTTTAATCTCCCGAATCTCAAAGGAAGCTGAAGAGTTTGGAGTTTATTTCTCAGTTTGTTTGATTAAGTTAATGATGAACATGAGTAATATCTCACTAACTAAATCATACATTTGTCATGATTATGCAGCATTGAGGCATTCAAATCATAAAAAAAAGCCAACTATTTTCCCAAAGGTTGAAAGAAAGAGAGAAGGAAAGAGAGACCGAACACCGATGAGAACCATTCCCTCTGAGCAGCATCCTCAGTTTTACAAGAACAGGAGGATTTTTTTAAAATTGCAAGCGTTTCTGGTGACTTCATTGAGCCGGGGTTGAAATTACTGCTGCGGAGACAGCCACAGAGTCCTCCTCAGCTTTATATGTCGTGTGTGGATTTGTGGGGGTCGCACAGTTCACAGTTCAGAGGCATAATATTCCCTGGGCAGCCCTGCAGAGAGTTATGGCCCATTAGACAGACCCTGTAATCAATACACACCCCATCGGCCCAAAACCCATCATTAACGTAGACGCTGGACAGCTCGCTCAAAGTTTGTCTCCCCAAACCAGGAGTGCTGCTTTCTCCACTCCAGCTGGTGTGTCTGTTTGTAGGTTGCAATTGGGTCCTGTTTAGGCCTCCTGCGCCACATGTTTTTCTAATTGCTACCATAGACGAAAATGTGGTAAAAATGATGTACTATCAGCGTCTGGACCTAGACGTCTTCCTGTAGAGTTTCTTTTCTGTTTATTTGAACTTCTTCATTCATGAGCTGTTATAATACAGAAATAATGAAGAAGTAGAACAAACTTGGCCAAGTTTAAGTTATTTTTCAATAACACTTCTTCCACGCTGTCATGATGCACAAAAGAACACATGCTCTCGCAGATCTCTCAGCAGCAAGCCTAAAAAGCAAGACTCGGCTTGATTGACATTGACAAAGCAACATTAACAACCAGCACCCCTCTCCTTCAGTCACACACACGCTCGATGAGGCCACAGTGTTGTTCGGGCAGCCCATAGCCCACCGTATATCATGGCACCCTCCTGCTTAAAGACCATATGGAAGTTGTTGGGATGTGATCCCTCAGGAGGATGGGGTTTGTGGCTTTTTGGTGAACACCACGTCTCACAGAGTCAGCTTTACAAGTTGCGGGCGCACGCCCCCAGATCCAGATATCCTCCACAGAGCGACCCAGCATGTGGCTCATTAGAAGCTGAATGTGGGAGTCTGAGGGGTGCGGTGCATGGAGGCACGATATAGCATGGCTAAAAGTAATGTACACAGTGTCATGGGTCAGCTGTAGGTTAACAAAATGCCCCCACAGAGCTGAGGTGGGTTAGGAGGATAAAAACTCCAACTACTGTGTTGGACCAAAAAAGCCCTCACTGATTGAAAAATGTGCGTCAATGACAGCGGCACCTTAATCTGGTGAAATATTATCCTTGTAAGATTTACCACAAAGAAAAAATAAAGGATCAGTCAAACAGCGTCAGGCTCACTCCCTTCTGGTACTGATTAGAACAATAGTGGAGTTTCATTCTCAACTTCAGAGTTACAGCTACAGCAGTTTGGTTGTAGGCAGCAGGAAAGGGTAGCACTTGAACTGGCAACCATGTGGAAATCACATGTTGTAAAGAGATTAACACTCACTTGAAATGATTAGCATTGAGAGGCAATTGTATTAACTGCTCAATAGACCAATTCTTACTTCTTCAGTGGAGAGCGAGTGCGGATGAGAGGCCTGCCACAATCCTAAACACTTGACCTGTTTCATGAGATCTGTCAAGTTCTGTGGTGACTCCTATAAAAAGAGGCTCCTGCTGTCATCACAGGACGTTTACCAGACTACGTATTCAGTCTCAAAAGTTTTACAGTTGTCTATGTGCAGTTGTGTTGCAGCAATTTGTGTCACCTGTTTTAAAATAAGTTGAGGCTTTAGGCTTTTCACAAACATTATAGAGTGGTGCAGAGATGACGTTTTGTAGGCCACCACTCGACAAAAAGCACATGGGATTTTTCCATTGAATTTTGTATCATTGCAGAAAATAAGCTCTTTGGCAAACTAATAATCTTCAAAGATGAAGACCACTTTTGGGGTTTTTGAAGCTTGAATACAAGCGGCAGAAGTAAAAAGCTAATGATGGGCTATAAACAAACTACACCACAGTCACATGAGCGTGAGTATACACAACGAGGCTGTGAAGGCGGACTAGTCTACGTGAGGACGTTTTCTAGTCTCATTTAGCCACTTGATAGCAACCGCCTTTTTTCAGACACATTAAAGCTTTCAAATTCCCAAGAGAGATAGCTATTGACTTATTTTGTATCGTAGAACAAAACGTGTTAACCACAGACCTTATTTCAGGCATCTAACCAACTCCCTCCTGCCCCCCCCCCCAAAAAAAACATTACCTTTAAGACAAGGGAACCGGAGGTGCAAAAATGCTAACTCATTGACAGGGTTTAGGCACATTCCTGTGCCACTCTATTATGACCTTCAGAAATGGCCACACTGAATCCGCCAATTATAGGTAAGTTGCTTCAACCATAATTTCTAATGCCATTTAATCTCCCACTGTTATTTTCCAACTTCCTGTCTCAGTTACAGTGTTGAAAGGGACTTTAGTCGAGCCTTTTATCATATTCTACTGAATTCTAATCTTCGGAGCAGCTCCCAGACTCTAAATCTCATAATAGCGCACAGCTCAGCCTGTAGAGAGTCCTTTCCAAGATTATTGCGATTATGCTTTCATTGTCAATATTATTTTCAGAAATGTCAAGTTACCCCTGGTAGCACTGTTGACCTGCGTAAAGTGAGGAGATTTCTCTACATGTTTGAGTTATGTCAGATATTGGTTTCAAGTTTCCCCTTGTTGAATGAAAAGACTGTAAAGATTTGATGGGTTATGTTACTCTGAGTCAGAGAGAGGGGAAGGTGAATCTCTGGTGGATTGTAATGGACTGGAAACAAGCTCTAAGTTGGAAATTAGAGTCCAGTGGAGGGGGGGTACGAGATTTTACCGAGATATACACGCACATGCAAGCCGAAGCTTATAACAGGTAACTGTAACCCACTAGAGAAATTACGGATGATATTTACCTCAATAAAGACCCTGGGGTTACTTTAATAAACATACAGAATTACTGTGGGATCGCCTCAAGTCCAACCAAGAACTTTGACAATAGTACTAAATAGAAAAGTGATTGATTAGCTCCCAAGTGAATGTTTTTTGTAGAAGAATGGATTCTTGGATTAACCGTAGCTGTCAGGCATTTATTTAGACCTTGTTAAACTGTCCTTATGTATCTTAACTTTGACAGGACTGGAAGGAGAAAAAATACACAGACCTCAAACTCACTTAAGTATGAGGTTGAAGATATTTTAGCTAAGCCCATAGAAAGCGCTGTTTCCATATTAACAGTGTTTTATTACTGATTGGTTTGGATCAGCATGTTTGTTTGGAAGGTTCAAAGCTGCCAACTACAGTCTACTCTTTTCAGATGACTGGATCTGAACACAATCTCCCAAAACTTGGCCAGTCCGTCTTAGTTCTAATTAAGGCTGAAGTGGCAATGCCAGGAATGTTTGCCGTTTCTCCTCTTTTATTTCCGATGGATTCCCATTTTATTATTACTCTCGCAAAGTAATAATTGCTGCACATATTTGTGAAATGGATGGAATGTGAGCCAATTAGTTTTAATGATGTGCAAGACAAATCTGCATGACAGCAATTACTGCGACAATGTGTTCAACAGCCCAGAGGCAGGGCCCAGAGACAACACAGACAGGCAGTGGCAGTGTATGCCGCGGCCACGCAACGGGCTTCATGTGGGGCACATGTCTGGCCCAGAGTCACTGACCTGTCTTCTTTATCGTCGGCACAGGCGAAATGTTTGTCTGGTGTCAGTTCTGTGCCTCCCAGCTGAAAACGGGTCACACGTCACTCGGTTGAACACATATCCCAGCGTAAGCCAGCCATGAACCTCCATTTATTGGGTTATTTTTCGGCCCTGCGCTGTTTCTCATTTCAATTCAGACACTTAATTTGAAGAATGCAGTTTCACACATTACTGAGTTCTTCCCCTGCAGCATAATGTCACTGGAATCTGTGGCCTATTTGATCCACGGCTTCATCCCCAAACTTGAAGTTGAACAGACTCCGGACAAGGCGGTGGCACCCAGCCAGCCTGTACTTTAGTTAGATGATGGATTTAACTCCTTGCCAAACAGAGCTCAGGCAATTCCTATTTTATCCCATGATGGAAAATTCGGATCACATACCAAGTTATACAAATCCACAACCACATTTCTCTAAATGTGTATGCTTCATCAAAAAAAAAAGGGGGCTACATTTTCCTCAGAGCAGTTAAAACGAAATGCTTGAGTGAATTGGTGGGTCTAAATAAAATTTGCGTCGCCATAGAGCAGAAGAGAGTGCAGATTGTTTGATATATAATCTTCAATTTGTTATTTTTTCTCATTATACAGCAGGCGTACGATGCGTAATATAGTGGTCTTTCAATTAGCATGCATCGTGATCTGAGAAAACTAAAACAGAGCTTAATTTGGCTTTGCGCACTGTGGAAATGAAAGTCTGACGCTCCAGTTGTTACGCAGCGCTGTCATGTTTTCTTGTGTCACTTCAGTTTTGAGCTCATGTCATCAGGAGCAGCACTTTCAGGGTCCAGCGTGCTTTCACTCAAAAGAAACATAAAGTGGCCCCAGAGTCTGAGGAGAATGGCAATAACAGGAAGCGTGCAGCAGGTAGAGCGCTGTTCGCACCCAGTGGGTCCCTTTTCGGCTGCCAGCCCTCCTCACTGCCAAGAGCTGTGGCAGCGTTCCTGCCTGCGATCTGTCAGTGTCCACAGCATCTGTGTCAATAGCATTCCATAGCCCTGTTGACAGAGTGCCGCTGTTTGCTTTAGCCACCACCGACCAGTGGCCTGATTTACTGTTTGAGGACAATGTCATAAATCCTAAAGTGCCGTCTACGACATACATTTGTGTCACAAGATCGAGAGGTTGTTTACTTTAAATTGCATGCCGCAGGTCTTTCAGTTTCTGGAGTGCGATGCGAAGATGTCGGGGTGGGCTGGTAGAGTGACACAGATTCTTTTTTCCATGACCACAAAATGACCTCAGTGTGCTGTGTATTTGCAGACTATTGATAAATATTATGCACACATTCATCTTTTAAGCACAGTAAGCCCCTTCAAATTTGGTTTGTTTTTCAAATAAAATATACAGGCCATTTCTTTGATGAAGTGTCAGCTATTTACAGTTGGCCTTCAGTTTTTCCCATTCGCTCATGTTTTTATGACCTCTTACTTTTATTACCTTTTTAAGCTTCCTGTGTTACAGTGAAAGCACACACTGGATTCTAGATCAGTGACGAAAGATATTTTTAGGAAATCACTCCGTATAGAAACACCGGCGGCACTAAACTGAGCCATGAAGCTGGAGTATAGGCTTTACCTCAGCAAGCAATTGGATAAGGATTTAATGTAAGTGATCATATACATTTCGACGAAACAGCGCAGTTAAAGACTCAAGCGAAATTAAACATGACAGCCCCTCTAGGCTCTCTGCTGAATGAAAAGGACAGGGTGGGTTGAAAAGTGAAACTAATGGCCCCATGATTGAATCAATTTAAAGTGAGCCCCGGTTTTGAGATCAGGGATCTACTACTACTACTACTGCTTCTTCATAGAAGGGGGGCACATGCTCGAACATGACCTGCTGAAAACTTGATCTCCATCTGTGCTCTCTCTTCAGCTGACTGCCAGCCCCCCTGCCAGAACCGTGGCTCCTGCAGCCGGCCACAGACCTGTGTGTGTCGCTCAGGCTTCCAGGGGCCCCGCTGTGAGGAGGTGACTCCAGAGCAGGTGTACATCCGTGATGGAGGCGCCCTGAAGCGCGTTCAACCGGGGACCAACCCTTTCCAGAAAGACCAACCACGGAGAAGACCCTCGGAAAGGCAGGCCATCGACACCACCAAGGTCCAGACCCCACGACCTGCGACCACCAGACAGCCTGTGTAAGTGATGCAGCTGTGCTTCCCATTCTCGTCTCTTTATAGCCAGGAAGAGCCTCGTAGCTTTGCCAAATAAAGATGGGTCAAAAGATTTCAAGCAAAATCTACTTTAAATGATGGCCCCCTCACACCATTCCAGCCATTTAAATGAATTAATTTTGCTGTTTTAAAGTGACCAGGCCTTTATACTCTTTCAACTTTTATTTTGAGCTCATGAAACTTGTGAAAAATTATGTAATACTTGAACTTCTAACATGAGCAGGGTTTATATCTCCTGATCCACATCGTCACTCCTGTACAGCCGGAGATTTTGGTCTGATGCGGGAGGTAACCTTGTGTTCTGATTAAAGCCTGCATTCTTTCTGATGGCCAGCAGGGGGCAACTCCTTTGGTTGCAAAAAGAAGTCAGATTGTATAAAAGTCTATGAGAAAATTACCCTACTTCTCACTTGATTTATTACCTCAGTCAATTTTGTGAATGTGAGTTTATGGTCTCAATCAGTAGTTTCAAGTCTTCTTCAATACAGAATGATGTTCATTTCATAAATTATGGTCCCATTTACAGTAAAATAGAAGATAAAGCAGGGTATTCTTTAGGATCACTACCATGTGTTAACTGGTCTGGGAGTTGTCTGTGTTTTAGTCTTACAACTTGAACACTTTCATAGTGTGTGTTCTTCATGAAAGTCAATTTGAACCTTTCTGGTCGCCTAAAAGTGTTTTGTTCATCTTGTACTTCCACCCTCTTTTTTCTGGTTGCAAAAAAGCAGATGGCGATGACCAAAATGCTAAACTTGAGGCAGACCAATCCCAGTGACTACGTCCACTTCATAAACTATGGTCTAATGCCATGGCACAGTGATCTACTACTGTACATTTCAACATATATAAGGATTTCTTTTGGCAGTGCTGCTTTCGAAAAACTTTTTTTGTTATGATATACAGTATTTTGTGGCTTTTGTGGCTCTCACTGATTTGTTTTAGCTACCATTACTGTCACACAGGAAGGCTCACATAAAAATAAATTGAAAAACTGCGCTATTAGAATTGATCTAAATACTCTTGAACAAACAGTAGTTCATTAAGCTCCTGTTCAACGCTGCTTATATTTATCGTCGCGATAAATCAAACCAGATGAACAGGTTCATATGTTAAATCTTTAATAATCTCAAAGTAAAACAAATAAGCATTTTTCTGCCATTTGCTGCCATGCTTGAAAAGGTATTAAGGTAAATCTGTGAAATGTAGGAAAATATAACATGATTTACCAGACAGGAGTATTAACCCATGCTATTTGCTATGAAAATAGAGCTCGGGGATTATATTTTTCTTCAGGCTTTCACTTTGTTCTTTGATTTATTGGAATAACTGTGACTATAATGTATCCAACTAATAATTGCTCAGACGAAGGCCTCTTTCAGTGCGTTCCGCAAACTCTCCAAAGACTGCTAATCAGACAGCCCTAATAGTTTCTTGGCTTTTAACGTCTGACTGTTTTAGTTCCAATCGTGTTGGAATAACTTTTTGGTTTGATTAATCACTTTACCATGGCTAGAATTACAGTATATTCTTGATCAAGGATGTTGAAAGGCAGTAATTGTTTCCGGGAAGAGTTTTGACGGATTGTTATTGCTCACAGGTTCAGACTTATCTTGTCAAGTCGTGCTCCATTTTGGATTCAGGCCCAGTGTTTTTCTAATCCGCTCACAGTCTGTTAAAGTGCAATAATTTGTTTGGCCGCCGAGGTCATCGTTCACTTTTTAGCCAGTTTGTCATCTGGGTAATTTCTCTCCACCAAACCACTTAAACATTCTGAATTACATCTGACATTTATGGTGCTCCTCGTGCTAATTGTGAGGGTCTCTTGTGTCATTTGTGCTTTTGCTGGTGTTATGGAATTACGCTGGCTGAGCCATCCACATGTTTGTGGTAGCTCAATGAAAGTCTACTAAATGTTTTGGCAGATGTTTCTTGAAAGAGTTTTTGTATATGTCCTCCTTCCCAAAACAATTATATTGGACTTGTAGTAAATCTTCTAATCAACACAGGACCTTTGAGAACTGCACAGTTGCTAGGCATATGTTGTCTTTGTTCTTGACTCACAGGGCATTTTTGCGTCCTGACTCACAGATCTGGGACAAATCAAAAGAGACGAGACTGCAGGTTCAACACAGTTAAGAAAGAGACAGTGGGCCTGAGTCACATATGCCCCGCACTATGACTGTGTCCTCGTGTTTTTACCGAAACTGACTAAGAGGTGCTGTTAGGTTCAATAGGAGCCATTTCCCCTCTGGTGGAGTGAAACATTTCCAAGCACGCAGCTCAGCCTAATCTAATTATTTGTTCTTGTAACCAACAGATTTTTCTGAAATCTGCAGGACAGAATAAAAGCTTCTGCCAAACTTGTAAAATGTCTTCCTTTAAACATTATTCAAAGAATTATTTGAATACCTGACTCTCTTTCATTGGCACGTCCAGCAAGCTATTTGAGTGCTTGTGTAATTCACATATGAAGCTTAGCCCTCGTGAACTGCTGCAAATGTTTTGCATTCTCTCGGCCCAGAATGATCTTTTAGGGGTGGAACAGTGTTCCCTCCGGAGAAGTGATGGATGCAACTCTTGGTTTCATATGTCACACTGAGGTTCCACTGTTTCCAAAGCCAGGGAAGCACCAGCAATGTGAGGTCACAGAGAGTGAGGTTCAGATAAAGAGACAACACCAGTGCCAATGCTCAATTAAGGCGTAATAAGAGGAGCGGGGAGGACAGACAGACAGATAGATCATGTTGGCCTTGCCCCCACTAATATACTGAGGGAGCAAAAACCACCCCATACATACAGCTCCAGTGTCATTTTCTCTTCTGGAGAAGGTGTGAGGTACTATATATGTCTTTCTTGGAGCGGACTTGGCTTGTTATGTCAGCAGCACCCTGTGACTGACCCAGCCTGTCAAGAGGCGCCAAGAACAAGAAATAGTGCGGAGAAGGAATGAGACAGACAAGGAGGGAGGGAACAAAAACAATGATAATAAGAGAAAACATCAATTAGAGAGATAGAAAGTAATCTGTTCCGCTGAGCAAGGTGTAGTGATCAGGGTATAGTCGGAAATCAGTTCTTACGGCCCACTGTCCTGTCAGCTCTGGTTCACAGCTGTGAAACCCCACTGGGTGCACAGCAGGCGGCAGACAAGGAAAGTGTGGTCAACTTGAAGGATTCTCAACATCTCAGTGAAGATTATACTGGCCAGCACCTCAATCTAGTGTGGCTAGACACAGGCTTTTTAGATAAGGTATTGAGCAACCAAAAGAGATTTTGGACAAGTGTAACTATTCACTCAATAACCAAAAAAGCAGGATGTCAACATGTTCCTGTTGTCTCCATGGTTACCAGCTAAAGGCATGATGTGTAAACATTTGATCGAAGTAGCTCTCTTCATTTTGGCGTGGCAAAATGGCCATCAGAGTCAAACATTAAGGCTGCATGCAAATCCAATTTGTTTCCCAAATCAGATCTTTAAGACCAGATCAAATTGGATCTGTTTGTCCAGACATCACCAACGTATTTGCATTGGTTGCTGTGGTAGGTGTCAGTAACTATGGGGGTAACACTGGTGATGATTTGAAAGCATGAGAACTAGAGGTCCACCATTTCGCCTTCCAAACAATAGCGCAGTCAAGTCGCGGTGCAGAACTCCTCCATCGCAGCAGACAGACTCAGTGACGGAGGCGGCCAGTATACATTGCATAGGTCCGTGCTGCCGTCATGGTAAGCTTCACCGAGCAGCGAGAGGTGTGGCGCCATCTGCAAAGCACTGTGTGTTTCGAGTTGTGAATGACAAGAAAGACACTTTGAAATCGGATTTGATTGTAATTGCATTTCAAACCACCTCCATATGTATTTTGGATCTGATTTGCAAATATCGCATCATGTGTTTTTTTCCTGTCCAAAGTTTCTTAAATCAATCTGGTTACAATTTGATATATATATATATATATATATATATATATATATATATATATATATATATATATATATGTTCATTTGCAGTTTTCTCAAGGCAAAACTTCGGTGACAAATCTGTCCATCACACTCAGATGGAATTTCTCTCTCTAAAATCTAATGATGACTGCCATGTTGTCAGTCCTGTGTGGGCACAGCTGCCTCCTGAACAGTTATTTTAGAGAGAAAACTATTTCCTGAATAGTCCTACTGAATGAATCCAGCACATTTATGACTGACAGCCTGGAATAAAAGTCTTGTTGGGATGGACAAAACATATGAGGAGCCAGTGGGTTTGTGGGACATGGGAATACAACTCCTTACCTCTTCTTGTAATCCTGTCTCCAGTCCTCCACCACTCCTCTGTCCATTTCAACTGTGTCCCAAATGTCCCAGCTGCCAGTTCTGTTGGATTAAAACCGTAAAATTTAAAATAGGTAGCGTTACATCCCATAAGCAGCTGGCAAACAAATATCTGTTTCCTCCTCTGACCAAATGCGATTTACTGTAAACCAGCGTTTCCTGCGGGCGCTGTGCTCAGCAGCAGTGAAAAGCTTGTCCCTGTCAGCACGAGATCCTGTAGATCACAGCTAGTCTGTCAGCTCCCAGTATGAAGGTCAGGGCCAGCGGTGAACACTCTTGGCTAAGCTGGAACAGTGATAACGCACAGAGGAAGTATTCAGCACCTCCTACGAGTCCTCCATATCAGCTGCATAGCCCCACCATCCCCACTCTGACATCAGTCCTCTGCAGGAAACTGAGCAGGGCAGAGCAGGATATGTGTGCAGTAAGCAGGTTGTCCCTCTAAAGGTCATCTCTCTCTGTTACATAATCACACTCGGGACAGCTGGCAGCAGCTACCTGGATAACATAGCCTTACTGTGATACTGCATACATTTCTTTTGTGTACTAGAACTTAAACATACAGGAGCTTTCTACAACTAGAATGTATTATGAAGAGAAGGAATTAGTCTCGTCTTGGGCTAGAGTTTCTAGTTAGAGTTTTTTTTTTTATATTCTGTTAAAGCACAAAGGTCAAAGCCAAAGTTCATCAGTGTGATGTCACAACTGGAAACGGTAATGATATGAAGTAATAATGATTCCGATGAGTTCCGCACAGTGACGTACACGTAATTTGAATTTTGTGAAAAGAGAGCACTGGTATCGGATAGGTAGTCGAGTCGGTATCAGCAGATGAGGTATTGAATTGGAAGAGAGCATTGGATTGATGGTTATCACCACTGGTTCTTTATTTCAAATTCAAGTCCAATGCCTCAATGTCTTGGCCCATTAAAGTCATTGCTCTGTAAAAAATTAGCTTCAGGGATGATTACAAATTTGGTCACACCCAGTAACATATTGCCTTGTTGAAGAAAAACAAAAACACCCAGTGACATGGAGCAGAACGACCCTTAAGAGGGTGATGCATGCGGCTTCCTCCGCATTAACTGTTATGCTTATACCCTCACTGTTTGCCTGGTGACTAATAGGGCTGGCAGCTATATGGCTTGTTGACTCAAAACTTTGCACATAGCCACACGAACATTTCTCAGGGGAAACTGTGGTCGTAGTGAGAGTTCTCTATGTTAATCATCGATTACTGGTTGCTTTCACTCCAACTCCCGACAAACTGCACCACCAGCGCTGACGGGGGCCACCGTCTAAGTCTTGTCGGTGAACTCAGCAAATATTGTTTTACAATCACCACCGATATCAAAAAGCTGAGGTATTGACTGTAACAGAGCTTGAATAGAATATGATCATAAAAGTTAAAAGGCAGGAGTGGAAATTCGCTTAACAAGAATCTCGTAACTCAGTTGAGAGGATAATAAATTAAAAGAGTAGCACAAATCCCACAGTAGCTTTCAATCTCATAATACTGTTGATGCTTTTGTCTTTGATCAGGTATGTGTGTTTGTAAGACTAAAATATTTTTCTTAACGTTCAGCCTGGGGAGGTTTTCCCACTGTACCACCTGGTCTGCTTTGCTACTCAAAGAGAACGTGTCCAGAATCATCCTCCTGGCTCCTTTCTTTCGCTGCCAAAACAGAGGAGGCCTGCAGATGGGGAGTCGGGTTGAAGTAGAGAAGAGGGGTTAAAGTGCAGGGTAAATCCCACAGGTTGTATGTGCTGTACTCTCCTGAATAGAGCTCTATCTCGCTTCTAAACCAGGCATATGACAGTGTGTCTCGAGCTGTGATTTGTATCCCTGCGTGGGGAGACTGGGAATGAACTTGAACGAGGTCAGGCTAACTGGCTTTCTGCTTATGGATTGCATGGGTGTTTGTGTTGCGTTTTGGTGCTACGAACCTTTCCTTTCCCCTAATCCCTGGTCCCCTGTGTATTTTCACTTGTGATATGATTGGGATAGAGCTTTCCGGAGCACGGCTAGACATCCTCTGCCACAGTTTTGTAGTGTTAAGGGGGAATATTGTGTACCTCTGCTACTGTGGGTCAACAGGTCAAGTGTAAACTCAGCTGTGGAGGCCACTTTGTCCTCAGGTGAACTCTCCACATGCAACAAAAGGCAAAGAAATGTTGGATTTTGCATAACATATGATGGTAGCAAATTAACCAAGATTGATTTAGCATATGTTTTGTAATATGTGTGTCTAAATGTACTGTAGATTTGTGAATGTGAGCAAGCTTAACGCAACGATATTGACCGAGCCAGGCCAGGAAGAGTTGGTGTGTTTCTTTTCAACAAACACAGAGCCAAACGAGTCCCATGAGTGTTTGGCTTCCTGCTAGGCCAGAGGGAACAAAGGACCATAGAGAACTCAGCGTGGGACAGATATGTCTTTCTCTCCCTCCATCCCAACTCTCCAAAGCCCCATCCGAAACACGCTCTCTGGGCCACAGTGCCAGCAGGCTCGGCGTCTGCAGCCAAATGCTTCTCATCAGGCAGGACTGTGCAGATGCAGCTGTCGTACGGACAAATACTGTACGGCAGTCACAGGAAGAGGGGCATCTATCCCTGAATGCACTCCAGCTCCGGAGCTGAGGCAGATGGAGAGAACATCAATCAGACTCATCTCCCAGATATGGGGCACGGTTTTGAAAGCAAGAAGTATGGCCGTACATGGAACCACTTACTCCATTCAGATGTCAGTATATAGGGTTCCTGGGGGCCGCGAGCGGTGGAGGGGACATACACATCACACGCATGTGAATTTCTTCTTTCAAATCCAGACGTCAAAACTCAACTTTGTGTTGGCCTTCTTCATGTCTGCATTTTTCCTTCATGTTCCCAGTGTACCGCTGGTAAAGTTTGTATTGCTTTTTAAACCCAATTTTGCAGACCAGTACAAAGATTCCCTTAATCACGTCTCTTATTGGAAACCCTCTTTGGCCTAGTGTCAGAGCATTCTGACATGTGACACTGACCAGCGTACAGGCATAGCCTCAGTCAGCACTATTTAATGGCTCTTCCTGCTGACCTGTCTTGTGGCATTTTACTAAGTGAATGATCAGAGCAACTACAATAAACTGGAGAGTATTGAATAGCCTCTCAGCTCACCATGTCTCCAGGCATTTTGATTCTGACTCCTGAACCACAGCAACCACACTGCTTTGCTTCCATCCAGAATCAGGCCTTTCTGGGTTTCTTAGAGCTTGAAAAGCCCACATTATATATGCTGAGGTGAAAACAGACAGGTTGGCACTGCGGCTGGCCCCCTGGAGATGAAAAGGAAACTGTTTATTTCACAGCTTTTGGCCTGTGATTGAGTAGACGACAGTAGTCATATGTTTTGATCACGTAGTGTCTGAAAACCTCAGTGAGGTCAAATTTACAGAAAATGTATTTTCATGCAGGCGGTAAGGGAAGTTAAAGCTATAAAATTAAGTGGAACTTGACCTCTTCATTTGTCTGTGTAGCTCTTGACCCAAATAATAGTCTTTGCTAAATAAATTTTTGAAGAACCTTTGCTGCTTTCAGATCTGCAATAGGCCCAGTTGTTGCTCTAATATAAGCCTCATCCCCTGGGGCGAGAAAAAAAAGCTTTCTGAATCAATCCAACCCCACTGTAATTCATTTCACCCAGGGTCTGGCTGCTACTAGCGGGATTCCTGGAAGGCCGTCCAGACAGAGAGAACATTATTTAATCCAGCCTCAGTGGCTGGTGCGATAAGCCCTCAGACACACCCAGATTTTCACAAGGGGAAATATTCTGCCGGGACCCACAATTATCGAAGTCATAATGACTGGAGATGTTATCAAAGAGAGACTGGACCTTAATTGCTCACTGATGTTTGGCTGCATGCAGCTACGTATATGAGAAGAACATGTCCTTGTTTCGGGAGAAAGGGGCTTATCGTTAAAGCGCTGCACATGTTTCTGTGACTAGGTGTTTTCCTGTTATTCCTCGTTCATAATATGGGACGCATTGGACTACTGGCACTACTGGCAATGTTGAATTACGTTTCCATGGAGCATTCAGTCAAAATGTCATCATTTGTATTTTTCGTCTATTCTGACTATGCACTAATTATTCATTCATTATTCAAGTTTCCAGGAATAAAATAATAATGCAAGCTCTTTAAAGAAACAGTTAAAAATTTGGGGAAATCTGCTTATTTGCTTGGTATAAATCTTCTCTTTTCACTCTGCAAGAAAGATAAGTGAGAAATGTCAGACTATTCCTTTAAATCAACATCAGCAGTTTTTCAGTGAGTTTTAACAATGTGATACGAAGTTGACGTGCAAGCTTCACGATTATCTTGCTAAACAAGTTGCGAGAGTAGCCAGTAGAGGTTAAAACATTTACTGCTGGAGATTAAGTGTCCACGAAGAGATGTAATTTAGGGTGACTTTAATATGACAGAGGCTGGTGTTGAGTTATTTTTGAATTCCCAACGTACACAAACTTCACCACCATGCCATTGCATGACCTTGTTGCTATGAGGAACACACAACAACAGCATAATGAAAATGCCCTTGGGGTTGGATA
Source organism: Ophiodon elongatus (assembly GCA_016806645.1). Classification (NCBI taxonomy): domain Eukaryota; kingdom Metazoa; phylum Chordata; class Actinopteri; order Perciformes; family Hexagrammidae; genus Ophiodon; species Ophiodon elongatus. The sequence goes on along the minus strand of JACSYO010002173.1, from coordinate 1,152,776 downwards.
TTGTGTTTATTGGTGCATGCTAAGCGGTTCAAACCTCAAGATTTTATTGAAAGAAATACACAGGGACCTCAGTGGCGAATGATGAATGGATGAGGGCGTTCTGCATAAAGCCTGAGGAATGAGATGTGTGACCACAGTGGGGTTTGACCACTGGTGGTACAGATGGTTTAGTGCACTGACTGGGTGCAGGATTAAGTCTTTCTCAGCCCGCAGAGACTTCTTTCACCTCCTAAAATACACCAAGGCTGTTAAGACAGACCAAATTCTGAATTAAACGTTTTCCTTCTTTGCCTGTGGTCCGTGATAGGTAGATCAAACATGGGAAAGAAACTCTGTCCTCTCAAAGTAAGAACAAAATAGACTTAAAATATCCAATTAGTAATTAATTTCTTATCAAATATCGGATATAAAAGTTGACTTTTTGCCAAACCAAATTCTGTAGCGAACAAGTCATACTTGGAACGTGAATTCTCCTCGTCAACCGATGATAATATCTTTGCTACTAATCCGGAATGTTCTCTCTTTTCCGAGCTACATTATAGTTAATGTCTTCGACGTCACAGAGATTCATAACACTTTTGGGCTTTGGATAGCAAAACATGAACAAGAGTCAAGTGTGTATGTCTTTGCTAATGCTCTTGAATAACATCTCCTGGGGCTAGTTTCAACAGTTTGCACTCTCCTTCCTTGTCTGTAAGCTTTAGTCTGTGAAATGTGGAGCACCATCTGTTGTTGAGTTTTATGCCGAAAAAAACATCTCTCCCTTTAAATTTAAAATCAAGAGCATAACGATATATATAATCCCTGTCCAGTGCAAGGTGTTTCACAGTTTAATAGTGCCGCCTCTGAAAAATATAGGAATTTTAGTCTTTGGGCTGCATGGTTATTCTTAATCTCTTAACTGCTTTGCTATTTGATAGGGAACACTTAAAATGGATTGGAAGAGTGCCAATATGCTTTGCTGCATCCAAAAACGGTTTGTACCCCTCACACAGGGCTCTGTTTCGCTCACAGGCCTCTGTCTCTGACTGCAAAAGTGCCGTTTGCGAATGCACTCGTTAATCTCCTCTTCCTTTGTTGCCAACGGTGTTTACAGTAGTTGAGCAGCACAACATTTTAATTTTTTCAGCTGCTGTTTGCATAATTTCTTTTGATTTCTGTCCTTCCCACCGGTTAGACTGATGATCTGCATGTTCGACCGCAAGCTTTAAAATGAGCAATAGTCTTCAATGCTTTCTGCGAATGAGATGAATGTGTGTAAACTGTCATTTACTTTCCCATTTACCAAGTAGCCTCCAAATTGCCCTAATTATGTGTAGGTCTTATGTAATAGGGGCTTTTGGCTGAAGCTCCACAATGGAAAGACGTAAATGGAACCATTAAACATTTTGTTTAAATGAAAAAGAATAATGACTCGATTTTCCGCAGCAGGCTAGAGAGACTCTTGTGTTGATTGGTCGTAAATCTACTGAGGTTTGCCACTCGTCACTCTGAAGGTCATGTTCAGTCCAACACAAAGAGGAGAGAGACGGGACAAAGTGACGAGGCTGGGAGCTATCGGGTTGTGCCGTGTGACCCAGACTGGGACGCTCATGCCAGACACCTCTGCCTGCTGTCAGGCTGTCTTGTTTAGACAGTCTGTTCATAGCCAAATGGCTACATCCAACAACCAGACGAGCTCCTCATATCAGTCTATTTTCTGCATTAGCTGCCGTAAGCCAGCAATCCGAGCCATTAGATGCGGGGTTCGGACTTTGGTATTCTCAAACAAATCAAAATGAAAAATGAGCTTTGCCAAGGTAGACTTGTGCTGAGCTTCAAGTGCTGAGAGGGCTGGTGAAAAACCATTTAATTTCACAATCCTTTCCAACCTACTTGGCATCCTAAGCCCAGGAAAACTAGGCTCTCTGTCTGAAACGCATTAGTTGTAACTGACAAATATGCTTTAATTCTCCTAGAGATTTATAGAGAGAGAAGATAATGAAAGCACCTCAGAGACTGAACTGTTGGTGAATGAATCAGCTGTGGGCCATACGTTACTGTGTAGTGCTTCATATAAACACTATTCTGGCCTCGTCACGCAGAGTGGGCTACGGAGATGGTTTAAGATGTAAACAATTCCTGAGGATCTGGGTCACTGGGCGTGTGTGTGTGTGAATGTTTTAGGTGAACAGGATCATCAGATAAATCCAGAATTTCTTTGTCTATATAAGAAAGAAGACAGTCACCACTGGGATGATGGGAAGTGGTGTTTTCTGAGCGACAGTGGGAGTGTAATTCAGCATCATCAGAAGTCCAGAGATCAGAGGGTTTGTAGCCTTTTTAACTATCCTCCAGTTCTTTGTCCTGGCTTGACTGTGAGCTGTTTGTGCTCCAAAACTGCCTCCTCTCCAGCTCATCTGGGTCAGGAGGTCGGCTGGAACCGCCATGAAGCTGCCTGTCATGCCTCCATGAGCGTGAATATTCATGTTGTATTGCCGCAATGAGTTATAACATATGTAGCAATTGAGTGCCAAATAATACTTTTGCAACACATTGGACACTTCACAGTTGTTTCATGCACAGTGTAGACTCTTGGCCATCACTGTGATTTATAATTTACTCAAATGTGATGAGGTTTGGTTCTAACGGCTTTCTATACATGTGAAATGAGTGGTGATGAGTGGGGGTGGACAGCGCCAATAGCTTTATGTCTCAGTTGGAGGCCTCCGCTGCTGTCAGATATAAACGCTTTGATCAAGTGTTTGGACTGAGACTTATCGGTGTAAAATAACTGATTGCATCTCTTTGAATGTAATTTTTGTGCACATGTTCTGAACATGAAATAATACATGTCATGTACTAGACTCAGTTAAGCATCACATTGTATGCAAGTGAATCTCCCTAGTGTAATCAAAATGTCTAAATGGTTTGGCCTCAAGATTTCAACATGTGTTAATAATGATTTTTATTTGGCCATTGCTAATGTATATACATAAAGTAATTGTTCAACATTTTGGGAATACTTTTATTCACTTTATTTCCGAGAAATAGATCTGGAGATGATATGACACACATTTTATAAATTCAATATATTTCTCCTATCATTTATTTTATTTGCCTCAATTCTGTCTTTGTACCATATGCTCATTCAGCAGCTCTCTCATCAGTGCCATAAATTATTTAATTAAAATTGTATGGCCATCATTTGGTACCCAAAACACTTTTCCCATCCGATGTTCAAACCATGTTCCATGTAATCTTGGCAGAGGTCTTCAAAATTGCTTTCAAGTCACCCAGAACAAGGCGGGGGAAGGGTTCCTTGGATCGCTGAGGCCTTGAAGTTCCTAATGATGACATCAAACGTGCAGAGGGAGTCGCTTGCCCTCACCGCCCCCTGATCTGCAGGCAGAGAGGGCAGCGGTGAGCTCATGATGGGAGGAAGTCACTTTGCCATTGACAGTGAGAGAGACAGAAAGAGTAACATCTGGCTAGGCCTAGGAAGTGAAGCAGGATGCTTGCAGGCCAGGTGTCACTGAGTGATGGAAAAACCCCAATCATAATCCGTAGTGGACGGTGTAGCTGGGTTAGCCACCTCCTGTAAATCCTTACCACCTTGACACCAGCACCTCCTCCCAGTGTCACATCCTGTCCCCGGGACCCGTCCTGGAGATACAGGATCTGGGTCAGCAGCTGTCAGCTATAGTTGCTGCTTGTTGTCTTTTGAAAAGATGACGTGAGAGACCATTATCAAATGTTTGTCTCCCCTTTCTCCCTTTTCATTTAGTGTCCTGTTCCCTTGGCAGCAGGAATGTGGTTTGTGAATAAAGAGACATGCATAAGCTTGTGCTATATCTAGCACAGCTTGGAGAGTGTGTTTGTGTGTGTGTGTGTGTGTGTGTGTGTGTGTGTGTGTGTGTGTGTGTGTGTGTGTGTGTGTGTGTGTGTGTGTGTGTGTGTGTGTGTGTGTGTGTGTGTGTGTGTGCGTGTGTGTGTGTGTGTGTATGTGTGTGTGTGCATACACTTATTCATTTTTGTGCAGCGTGTTTATTTGCCTGATTATCGTTGTGCGTCTGCTCGACAGAACTGATTTAGTGTGTAAATACGTGTTGTGTAGCTCAAAACTACATGTAATACATGTTAATGCATGGTTTATATCCTCATTTGGGATTTGATTACAGCCTCCACCTTACAGGGCCACAGGTGTGCTTTGTAGAACTGTTCCTCTGATCTCCCCGACATGGTTCATCTTTGTCTTGCTCTGCTGACTGTCTGTCTGGGCAGATCAGTGGGATCCAGATGTCTTTTGCAGGGTTGAATCCCAGCACTCCCCAAGCTTTCTTACACCCCAGCAGCCAAGGTAGGCCCGTCTGCCTGCCTGTCTGAGAGGCACGCGCCTCCCCCAGGTCGCTCACATGAGCTCAGCTTCCAGGTCGTGCAACACAGGCTAGGTAATTGACCCAAATCAAATGCTCACCGGTAAAAAAAAAAAGTGCCCCTCTCAGGCCTGGAAAAGCTTTGTTCTTCGACCCTAGTTTTAATACTTCCTCCAGCCCGGTGCAACACTCAGGATGTTACTCCCTGGTTGGCCACAGTCAGACAGAACAGGGAGTTCATAATCTAGTCAAGCAGACACACTGGGTGATGGAATAGGTTTTGTAGTCCTGATGGAAAGATCTAATGTGTTTAATCACACACTTTTCTCTGAGGCAAACTGATCAGACACACAAACAGACGGGGCCTGTGAGTCTTATTCCCTTTGGCTGCCTGAAAATCTTCTCTTGCAAAATGTCTTTAATGCCAAACAGAATCTTTTCATTAATTACGGAGGGTGACGGCTCTGTGACGGCTCCTTATGTGCTTAAAGAATGATATGGTATTATTAATATGATTAAAACAAAATTACTTCCAAATCATTGTGTCTCATCTATAAAATCAATTAAGCAGAGCTATGACCTAAGACAGCGTGTTTGTCTCGCAGGAATATTATTTTCTGTTGCAGACACTGGCCACACTTAAATGGATTTCACAGTGATGCACAGACGTTGCTGATGGGTGTTTTTTTTTGTTAGCGTATATATATGTGTGGGATATTAGCGTCATATGTTCATGGTCTTGTGATAATGTGAATGACAGGACCCAAGTGAGACGGGGACCCCCTGACTCCTCCCCTCAGCAGACTGGGACCTCCCGCACCGTGAAACGTTATCCGTCATCCTCTGGGCCTATAACGTCCAACGCTCTACCAAATGGCAACGGCCACGGCAGTGAACACAGAAACTGGCATGGACACAGACATGGGCATCGCAACGGGCACTCCAACACTCACAGGCCGAGCAGCGACAGCCAGCTGCACAGGCAGTTCAACAATGCACTATCACCACCAGGTAAGAACAAAAAAACATGTCTATTACGCTGTGAAATGAATATCACAAAACTTATATCTATTCTCACTTTACATGCATACTTAACTTTTCTCTCCTTAGCCCCGTCAAAACAAACACAACCATTCTGGCTCCATTAACACTGGCTAGCTTACATACGTACACATGTATGGTGTCATCGTTGAATGGAACATTAACCACAGGAAAAAAATTGGCAGCGTCCCAGGCTGCACTTCCCTTCTCCCACTGTCCAGCCACCCCGCCCCCTTCTGTGGTCTGCATCACACCAGACAGACAGACGTTTGATATAAAAGCTGCGTACAGTGTGTGAGTGCGTGTGTTTGTGTGTGCTCTGCTGGTCCACAATCTGTTGGAGTGGAGTGTGAGCAGTGTTTGTGTGTATGTTCTCGTGCGTGGATGTTTTGATATGTTTGGGAATCTTGCCCTGTCACCTCTCTGACATGACAGGCGCTGAACCCTGGCGCCTCTACCCACAACAAAAAGAAATGTGATCTTGTCTTTCCTCATTTTTTATTCTCCCGTCACTACTTCATCTTCCTCTGATCCAACATCCAGCATGCACAGCTGTCTGCTGTTCAAGCTTCTCTTTTTTTTTTTGCCATGTAGCACAGCAACGGCTGTTGAACAGCTTCCCAACATTACACAATGTTAACTTGCACTCAAGCTCTCTTTGTCTCCTTCATACATACACTCATCCAAAACACCTTCTCTGAAAGATAAAGGGCTTGGAGGTTGGCCCGATACTTAATAGTATTCTTTCCCCCATTTGCTGGCCAGTGGCACGTCACTCATTCGGCTGCAGCGTGCCACTGCCCAGCCGTCAGCACACACCCTCGCACACTTATAAACCTTTGCCCAGACGGGGAGTGTGTCACAGTGAGGCTGAAGGAGGAAGGATGCAGCTCGTCTCCAGCCTGTCTCTGCTGCTGCTCCTTCTCACCCAGGTGTGTGTGTGTCTCCCAGGGGCCAACCTCACCTCCAACTTGGACCGCATTAAGATCGTCTTCACGCCCATGCTGTGCCGGCGGGTGTGCAGCAGTGGCCGCTGCTACAACAGCTGTGAGAAGGGGGACATCACCACGGTCTACAGCGAGAACACGCAGCAGCAGCAGCAACAGCAGCAGCAGCAGCAGCAGCCAAAGAACCAGGGCTTCCGACTCTGTGAGTGTCAACTCTGGGGCCTCTGATTATCATTAACCCTTTTCTTCTCTTGTCTTCATGTCATCCATCTTCTTCTCTTCTCCTCTCTGTCACTGCCTCTCTTGCTCGCTTTCTGATTCTCACACACTTCCACTGTGTCTCCATCCTATTGTCTCATTCTTTCTTTTATAGGATGAGCTTGACAAAAATGAGTTTCCAGTGGCATGCTGTCTGTTCCTCAAAGAGGAGGCAGAGTGGTGGAGATTAAAGCTGAGAGCTGCGCTAAAAACTCTCACTGTCAAAGAGAAAGAGAGAGGGAAAGTTGGAGAGATGGGGGTAGACCAGATTAAAAGCGAGCCCTGTAATAGGGGCCTAATCTCCCCCTCGCACACACACACGTGGAGCTGGTGGTCCCACGCTCCCAACACTTAGCCCCATCTCTTTGCGGTTTACACCTCGCGGTTGGCCCTGCCGTTAACCATTTTACGTGCTCCCTGGGAGAGCAGGAACGTATGAAAGAGGAGAAAGAGAGACAGAAAGAGAGAAAGAGTAGCAGCATGAACAGGATTTTATAGGGATTACATTAAACCTTCCATTTATCCGGGGGGCTTTGCTCCAAATTCACACAGGAGTATCCATGGGAAGGGAAGGGGCGGTCAATGCCGAGGGTAAGGTCGTACCCCGGCATGTTTCTTAGTTTTCTCATCAGTTTTAAGGGTCCAGCTAAGGCTCAAACTAATTACTACTTGTGGATTGGAGGGTGCACATACCACACACATACACATACAAGTCCTCTCATTCACATAAATGCAAACTCAAACAGACAAACATACAACCAACCTTCACTTAAGCGCACAAGGCTCTTTGGGGAGGACTTAGCTGACTTTTGAGTTTATAAACAGGTTGATGTTGCAGATTTATGTGCCCATTAATGGGGTTTTAGAACATGGCGTAGATATTCCAAACACTTCAGCGTCCTGGCAGAGGAACTTCCCCTCGATTACATTCCTGGCACCTCCACGTCTTCCTTCGCAGCGGATTTGTTTTTATGCCCCAATTTCATTCTCTAGAAATCCCCCGATATTATGCAAAAGCGTGTGTTAAAGAGTGCATTAAAAAGAGATTGCTTTCTATTTAGGCTAGCATCCTGTTATTTCTTGTGTGTGCGTATTCGTCGAAGAATGTCAAGTAGACAGCAAACAGTTATCTCATGCTGTTGTTATGTTCACTACGCAATGCAGTAAAATCTGGCTGGATAATTATAACAGGCTCCCTTGATACGCACCCCGTGTACAACACTTACTTTAAAGCCTGATATTAGATTTGGTAGAAGTCTGTTTATTGAGTGAGAAGTGTGTGTGTGTGTGTGTGTGTGTGTGTGTGTGTGTGTGTGTGTGTGTGTGTGTGTGTGTGTGCGTGTTTGCTAGTTAGAGGTTGTTAAAGGGACAGACAGATAGGCAGACAGGGAGCGCGTAAACAGAGTCGACAGTAGGTTGTTGTCTAAGAATAGTTCCTGCCCCATGCATGTATAGGACCGGCCTGACACAGAACAGTCCAGGCCTGCATCCCACATTGAGAGGATTTAATAGTCTCCTTGAACTGATAATTTAGCCAGTATGTCTAATCACCGGAGGACTTCCTGTGTCTGTGGACACCAACTCTGAACCACTCTCTCTGTCTGTTTTTTTATGTTTTTTTACTCACATTGCTTATTTTCTCTCTCTCTCTCTCTCTCTCTCTCTCTCTCTCTCTCTCTCTCTCTCTCTCTCTCTCACCATCTTCTCTGTGTTCAATATGTTCCATCCTTCCTCCTTCAGTCTCACTGTTGTTGATGCTATAAGCCAAGGAGCTCATTCCCTACATCTCTCTCTGTTCCATATTTGCACCCTGTTAGCGTGTTACTGTTTGTCTCAACGAGACAGAAAGGATGCACTGCATGTTTCCATCACTAGCGTCGTCTCTCATCTCATATGGGTGGGTCGTCCGTATGTCTAGCTGCCTTTTAAAGTTGTCCTATTTGTGGTGTGTGGTGCTGCTGAGCCAGAAAGGTGCAGTGCTTCACTTTTTCACCCTTCATCCAACCATCCAACATTTTACTTTTCTTATTTGTCACGGTTGGATAGTTTTTTTTTCCATTTGATAGTCTTTGATGTTTTGAGTTCGGGGAGGTCAGGTCAGACTGAATCTGTAGATGGGAGCAGGCCCAAGTACGTAGTGTGCTGGGCTGGCACCCATCCTGTATGCTAAAAGATAAGGCCAGGGAAAGGGCTGTGAAAGCAGTACTGTCAAACACCATCTGGCCACTGCTGGCCTTTTCTCTCTTTTTCTCCCCATGGTAATTTGCAAACTGTAAATCGAGCTGTAGACTGAGCATGTTTTGTGTTTCAAGTTACTTATATTGTTGAGAGCCAGTTGCCCTCCTTGGAAATTTTGTCCAAGATATGATAGTTTGGTTTTCCTGCTGCTGGCCAAGCAAGTTTTCCCTACAGATATCCATGCACTTGCTATGGATGAATCATCACTCATCACCATGCACAGGAGTTACTGATGTGAGGCAAAACATGCCAATGAAGGAGGTGCAGCAGGAGGCCCTCAGGACAAAGTTGAAACTGTTGTCTGGTGGGGCCAAAGTAGAGAACAGCATTAAAATTTGCTAACCATTTGAAAACAAAGCCTGTCCACATGAAGCCTCAGCACATGCCCTTCCTATTAAGAAAATCCTTTCTGTTTCTTATTACCGGATACTTGTGCATGAGGATGAATAAAACTGTGTAATTAAATGTGGCGTGTTGTATATGCAAACAAATCTTTCACTTCAGATAACCTCTTCATCTTTTTCTCTTTTCCTCTGAATCACCCATCTCTCTTCGTCCTCTCTGCAGTCTTCTGTCAGATACCCTGTCTTAATGGAGGCCGATGCATCGGCAGGGACCTGTGCTGGTGTCCATCAAATTCAACAGGGAAGTTTTGTCACCTGCCAGCCCCGCCTCCTGCCAGACCCACCCCTCACAACAAGGATGCCAACCACCAGGGACCAAAATCTCCCTTCCACTCCATGTACACTCTACCACTGTCCAATCAGCAAGGTAATCCCCCACCACTGTGGCCAACGGGAGGGCAGCCATTGGCCACAGTTCAAATGCTCAAATGTTCAAAAGCTGGAGAGATAGGGGCCTTTATCCTTTAAAAACATGTTTTAATGAATAAAGACTACTCCTTGATTTTCAACACTTTGCCATTGCTGGCCAGCAGTGGAGGTCAGACTCTATTTTGAGCAGAATAAGTAATGGATGACTTAATGGAAGCTCTCATATTGTCCACACAATGCTGCTTTTATCAAACAGAAGTGTTTATTGGAAACAGAGCAAGACCACATCATGAAGTGATGAGACTGAAATAAGATTAACTCACTTTCTATTTCTCCTGATTTCCAATGTCCTCATTGCGTCATTGCATCAGTAACTGGCAGAAGCTTAGTCTTAGATGATTATTGAATGACATGTGTCCACTGTCTGAATTGTCATGTCCCAGTAAAGAAATTATCCTTCATGTCCGTATGCTTTATATATCCACTCAGTTTCACGTACAGGGCTCTTAATAACGTCTACATCTTCTCCTTGGACTCTCCCTGCAAACTGTCTGTGCAACTATGATTCATGAGTGTGGGTCAGGATTCTGGGAAAAAACCCTGGCACTCCCTGAAGATAGATGCTTCCCTTCTGCGAAGAGGACAAAAGAGCTCATTCTCCACATTTCAACATCTTCTCAGTTCCTCAACAAATCTGTTTTTGGTCTTTATGATGATTTGATTGAAACCAAAGTATTCAAGAGTCTTTTGTTGTTGTTGTTGTTTGGTCGTTTCTTAATAGTGTCTTCATTGTCGGAAATTCCCCATGTAGATCTCATAACTTGGTAATGAAGCAAGCTAAGTGTGTGTTTAATAACTCTGTGCAGGATGTTAGCCGATAGCTCGCAAACTACAGCATGTATATACAGATTTTATCCCTTGAATGAGGAAGCTTTCACTTACATTATCCAAAAATGTTCACTATAAACCAGAGATACTCAACCTGCTTTGCCTGGGGGTCACTTTTGCAAAATGACACAAGGCCATTGTGATCAATTTATTTTCATTGTGAATTAGAAAATGTAGTGTCACTGCTATAAATTGTCCTCTATATTGTATAAACTGTGTGTCTCTTCTTCTCCAGTGTCTCTCCACCCATCCTTGGTGAACGTCCACATTCAGCACCCTCCAGATGCTGAAGTCCAGATCCACCAAGTAGCTCGGGTCCAGCCAGGACAGAGACCGGCCACCGCAGATGGGGCTCACTCGGTCCAGCAGCGCTCCCAGCCTGGGTATGGACATGAACCCACCAATGACCATAGCAGCAGGCAGCCACACACCAGTGGAAACGAGAATAACCATGCCAGAACGCACAACCATCAGAACGGACATGTTGGGAGATGCTTTCAAGAGACAGTTGATGGACAGGTATTGTGTTAAGTCATTAAAACCCACTATGTACACTGTCATCACTAGCTGAGGTAAACAACCTGGCGTGTCCTAGCCCATTGTAGGTGTTGACACCAGTGAGTGAAAATGTTGTTTTACCACAGGTACCGTCACGCTCCCATCCCATCACCTTCTCTGATTGCTGCTGTCTCAAACGGGAAGTGGGCCTGTGGCTATGATTAATGTCATGTCCAGGATTTATGAGCTCTGACCACAAATGTCATCTCCTGTTCCACCAGTTCCCCAACATAAGCACGTTAGGAGTTTGAATGTGTTCAGAGGACACAGGTTGAGCTTCAGGGCTTTCAGCCCATGTGGTCCTCTTTGTGGCTCAAATGGGACGATGTGGGCCACAGCAGATGGCTCTCAGTCATGGTGTGTATGGTACCATGTGTACAGTATGACATGCACCACAGATTTACTGCAGTTTGCATGGTCGGGATAATGTACGAATGTCACAACAGACATTCATCAAAGGGAAGAGGAAGTTAGGAAAGGGAAGTACTTAAGTGGCGGTGCGTGAGTTTGGCTAATCTGAGGCCAAATACAGCACATGTTTGTTTGGCTGTGATAAAGGGCTACGTTTGACTCATAGCCTTTCGCTTTTCAGTTGAAACAACACAATGATCTGCAGGAGAGTTGTTTTTGCCAGCATTATTCCCTGAAGAAGTTTGTTTGTGCTGATCTGCAGTTCCCAATTTCTCTACTCTGATTTCATAGAGAGCTTTGAAATTAAAGCCTCCAGTCAAAATGATTTTTCAAAACCTCAATAGAGCTGCCCCAGAGATGGAGCGTACAAAAGCTTTAGCCGGTAGTTTTCCCTCTTCTCCTGCCAGTATGCCAGTTTGGTGTTTTCCAAAGGAATGTCCTCTTTCGTCTCATAAACCTCTATTGGCAAAAAAATCAATAAGGTCTGATATGAATCTCTCTTCACAATTAGCCAAGTGCCTAAAAAGGCTTGCCAGGAGGTTCATAGTTGTTCTGGAGACTCAGTGCTTGTGTCCTCCTCCAACTAACTAGTATCAGATGTGTCTGGTTCACTTTGTCCTTGCAGATAGGTACACATGCAGACATTTGAACACAAACAAGCATGCGTGCACAAATATGTAACACTCATTCTCAGAACTTGTTTCTTAGATTTAACGCAGATGTGTGTTGTTGTAGTGTGGCAAGCCTCTGCCAGGCCTAACCAAACAGGATGATTGCTGTGGAAGCGTGGGCGCCTCCTGGGGTCTAAACAAGTGCCAAAAGTGTCCGACCAAACCAGGTAAGCCCTCCTGACTTGTGTTCCGCTCTGTTCCATTTCATACTTAAATCTAATCTATTTCTAATCTGGTCTAATTCTGTTGGTATTATTTTCTGTTGTGCCTTTGGTATGTTGATCTCTTGGTATTCTTGTGCTGTTTATTCACATTGGTTCAAAACACCAAGACACAGCTGGACTCTACTTCCATAGTGCTGCATATCAAGGTGTTTAGTCAGTGATGCCTGTTATATTCTTTAGCAGCAGTTGTTTATGCCTGGTGGATCATTTATCGCAGGTCTAAACAAAACTGATGACTGATGAGGATTAGGATTAGCACATAGCAGCCTTCATTACTCACTCCTCTGAGGTGGCTGTGTGACTCGGCCATGCACTCCAATTGTAAGAATTAAGCTGGTTTTTTTTCCGCTTTTTATGAAACCAAAACCGGGAAGTGAATGAAAACACATTTAGCATGAAGATGAGAACCTGGCAGGAGTGCCACCCACCCTGCGGGCGGATTGAGCCAACGTGGCCTTGAAAGAGGAAATGAACACCCGCAGTTCAGCTGCTTCCCAACCAGAGCTGCGGTAGGTTTGAGAAACAGCAACTGGGTGGTTGCACACCGTCACCGCCAGGCAGGGTGGGTGGTGACACCCTTCACCGCGATGGAGACTCTCACTCGGCCTGACAGCTCTGCGTGTTACATGGAGGCCAGGACCTTTGCAGGCTATTGAGGGCCTCCTTGGAAGCAGCTTTGGTGGCATGTGGGGACATTTCATACATTACATACAATCATATTACGGTCATGCCTGCAGATGTTAGCTGGCTGTCAAAGTCATCATACTCTGTTTAATGTCTGACTGGACCTTAATCAGAAGCAGACGTCATCCCTCTCTATCTCCTCCATCTATCATAGATGCCGATCCATTCTTTTCTCTTCCACTCTCTATCTCCGTCGGCATGCCAGATTGCTAAGTCCCCGGTATGATCTCTTTTGGCTCCCAGATGTTTTCCCCTGCTCCCTCCTTTGAAGTTTGTGGCAGAAACGGAGTGAATACCCCGTTTGCTCATTTTTGTGGTTGTTTTGTGGGGCAGCATACTGTTAGCTCGGGGTCCCAGGTCACACGCAGGCAGGGAAGAAAGGATAGAGAGAAGGAAAGAGAGGGAAAATGAAGTAAAAATGAAGTCAAAATGAAGTCATGTATGTCCCAGAAGTATTGGAAGGAGCTTTAATAAGTGAAATGCTTTGAATTCCTCTGAGTGTTATTGTTCTCAGTATAGACACTTGGCGAGAGGTTTTTCGCTGCATTCCTCCCTTACTGGCCGAGATGTATGCTTTCTTACGTCTGACAGGAATGATATATAACCTGGAGACAACAGTCCCTGAAAAACGATGCTGTCCTTTTTATTTCATAGTGAATGGGTCAGTTGTCGGCTTGCAGTGTGGCGAAAAGTCAAATAGCTTTTTAAGAGTCTCCTGTGTCTCTTGTTAAGTATGTGACGATGTCATGAAAGTACAGTTTGTATTTAGGGGTGTAACGCTACCATTGGTCAGTTTATAGCAGGTTACAAAAGGAAGCAATGCTACTTTATTTTCTTTATTACATTTATATATGACGCCAACATGACCACATTATGTTCACTTCTGTTTTAGTAAGTCTTTGCTTCCTGGATTTACTTCAGATATCTTTAGTATCTTTTTCTAGGACCATTCTGCCTCTACGTCACATGACTCAATATAATGAAGGATGTAGTCTCATATAGTATAATCAGCACAATGCTTTACACAAATAGAGACTCAAAATGTATTGCTGCTTGGTTGGTACTCTTTGTGAAGTCTGAAAGTATACACATTTCAGCACAGCTGATGATATTGTAGAGCTGGCTATTGTTTATTATTATACACCAAGGACTTTATTTCAATGTTGTGGAAATAAGGGATAAGAGATAAGGTATTATGTGTGTTTGTACGTTTTGTGTCTGTGTGTGTATGTGAAGGAGGGCTGACGTTATGGAGGCTTGAATGCCACTGCATCCTATCTCAGTGGGAGACGAAGCCCTCAGGAGCCAGAGCCTTTAAAAGTCACATGTGGAGGATTCCTGGGTCATAATGAGATCCAGATCAACCAGAAGAGGCTGTAGTCAACTCCATCCCTCTGGTTCTGATGATGGGGGGGGGCGTGAAAAAAAAAACAGCACTGGACTTTTGTTTGAATTTCAAACTGATTCAATCTGGGATTATCTGAATCTGAGCTAGAGTTGGTCAAAACTGTCCTTGAGTATGGGAGCTAAGCAGTGAGTTGTTGAGTCAAGTGAGAAAGAGAATGAGGTGGAAATGTGGATGCACAGGTCCCATAATGAGCACATGACAGTAACTGAGAGGAAGTTTATCCTTGAAAAGCAAAGAAACAGCAGGATAGTGTTGTTTGGGCAACTCTGGGGATAATCTGAGGTCCCCTAAGCCAACTGAAGGCCATTTGCTGTGGCCTGAGTCTGACCCAAACTGCAGTGTTGGCATGACTCTCTATAATTGGGCTGGCAGCCCCTCCCTCACTGTGAGTTTCACGGCTAAAGGAATTCCACAAGCCGTTTGTCTCCCAATCTGTCATTGCTAGGCAGCTTCCCTCTCTGTGACTCTCCCCGTCTGTGAGGCTGGGAGGCTTCCCAGGGAGCCAGATGAGATGTCCCAAAAGTAACCACCACACCCACAGGAGCCTTGGCTTCCTCTAACTCTACGTACCTGGGTCATCAAGGTCATCATGATGTCACTTCCCTATATTTTTAGCCCCGCCTTCTATCATACCTCTATCTGGTAGTTGTCCGTCTGCTTTCCCCCTCCTTCTCTTTGTGTCTCTCCATAACGAGGACACTATTCTTCATGAGGTTTAGATCAATAAAGTCAGATGAGGCAAAGAAGGAGGGGGCCCACAGAGCTCCATAGATCTTCCCACATGAACTCATACTCGCCCAAATCTCCCATCTATTTCCCAGACATTAAATCTGACATCCATCGAGGGGCCAAAGCCTGTGCTTAATACTTTGTATTAGCGCTGTTCAAACATGAATACTTGCTAATTAACAACGAAAACCAGAGATGCAATGACTTTTGCCTCAGAAATAGGCAGCGAGAAAACAGATGCATTGGAAACAGCTCCGCAGCAGCTTCTCATGGTGATCAGATAGAGACGTCACGTATCTTTGACAGCATTTGATTCATTGATGTTGACTTAGTGTTATTCCTTCACAACTAGAATGATGGAATCTATTAGCTGGGCAGCAGTGCGGCTAATCAGGGCTGAGCAGACCCAACCACGACAAGACATAAATCCCTGTTAGAGGCAGATGGATTTGAAATTTGTGTTGCATTTCTTAATTGGATACAAGTGAAGTTAAGCACATTTTTATTGGGAATGTATTATGGCATGCCTTCTTTTGGAACTAGCCCAAGTGGTTACTATACCACAGTAAATTGGAGATTATAGAGGAATGTGGGTCTGTTTTGATGCGGTTTCCATTGCCATCAGCGTCTTGGAGAAGGCCGTTAAGCACAATTTTCAAACTACAAACAGAGATGTAAAATGCATACTTTTGTGAATAGGAACAATGAAAAGTATGTTTGAAGTAAAGATTTTATGTTGCAGAAAAATGAAATAATCTCCCAATCACAGCCTTTTGGTTGCTTCACATGTGGCAATGTCTGTATCTGTGAGAGGATGTTAATATTAGTCCCATGTGTCCTAACTGATTAGCCTTTGCTTCACTGGCAGGGACACATTATTTACAGGGCATGTGATATGGACCGTGCTCGAATGGCAAATGTGGCGCGTGCCAAGGAGACCTTCTGTTTTCAAAGCAAATTATTTCCCCTTAAGCTGTTTGCTCCAATCAAGCATTGGCTCAAAGGCCAAGACGAGATGGCTTTGTCATTTTAGAGACTCAAAAGTCTCAAAACTCTCTGTGGTGATTAAAGAGCTCTCTTTGCTCCTAGTTTTCTTGCGGCGGCACCAGTTTTTCCTGTGGCGGCATGTCAGAAAGTAAATTGCTGGAAAGGATCCTGAGGAGGACTTGGCTTGGGTGTTGATTGTTTTCCTATAGATTGACCTCCAATGGAGTGGAAAGGAAGACTGTCTCCTGTTCGCGTCCTGTGAATGGCATCAATCCCTCCTACCTTCGTCCTCCGTCTCCCAGGCGCTCTCAGGTTTTCCAGACAGCTAATAAGAGAAGCCCAACACTGAGGTTGCCTCCCAGGCAGATCCCTGGGGAAACTGGTGAAGGGCTCTGGGCCCTGTGATTGATGGACCAGACCTTTCAATCGTCTTAGAAGAACAGCCCCCAGGCCGGGTGGTCTACAGAGTGATTGTACCAAATTAGCAATTGACGATTTCTGTCCAGCCGAGGAGCCCATCTGACCATAAACTCTCTCCGTTCTCAGCCTCCTGCCTTTTTCTCTCTTTACTCTCTCTCTCTCATTTTGCATAAGCTGTCCTTTCATTTGAATACCCTCAGCAGGGCCTTGTGTAGAGCAAATTTTACTTTCATGTTTAAAAAAGGGATTAATTCAGATTGAATTTAGGACTGCACCGTCTATCAAGAAGCTCCAAGGAATTTGAATTACACTTTCAGGTCAGGAAATTTGAGCAAATATTATTGAACAGTTGCCAGTGGAATGCACAATACCATTGAATGGAGACGGACAATAAATTAGTATGGGGTGACAACGTCTTTTGTTAAACAGGGCTAAATGGATATACAACAATTGGAAGCTTCTGTCTGTACCCTCAGTGGATACAGAGCAGTCTGGGTCTACAGTCTTTGTAACCAAGGGGGACACTAATGATGCGCAGCTTGAGCTCACTCTTGCAAGCCACTGCCTGTGTAACTCCATGTTTTTTACACAAGTGACTGTAGAAACAAGCATGAGAACAGACACACAATTAAGTCCTCTTAAGGATACCGTGAGCTTTTTTTACTTAACAAAAGTGACATGTTGTCACTGATTTTTAGTTCTGCTAATTATCATCTTTTTTTGAGGTGAATGTTCAGAAGACATGGTTCTGATTGGCTGGTACAGTAATCTAAGATTCAGACACAATGATTTATCAAAGCTTGCTCTAAAATTGCAAAATTAATTGACAAATGAAACGGCCAAGACCCTCTGCATCTTAAATAAACGCATCCTGCAAAGGGCAACCAGTATGTGCTGTACGTATAGAGGGCTGTTGTCAATCTCTGTATGCTGAGTTTCAACATCTGGTTCTTAAACCTGACTGCAAACAAATTGCCCCGAGGGAACAATAAAGATCTACTGAACTGAACTCTGATAACAAGCATTTTCAGATCCAGGAGGCAAATGAGAAAAATGTTGAGCACCATCAACCAAATTCGATCCTATGTGCAAATAAAGTTTTACGAACATATACTGTAAATGTGTCTGGCATATGTGGAAACATGCCAATCACGTCATGTTTAATGTCTGTGCGGTACTTACATAATTAGGCTGCTCAAGACTTTTACAACATCTCAATCTTTTCTCTCACGCCATTTTAAGACAGGTTTTGAAATGGGCTGTCTCTCAGATTCATGTTGTTACTGACTGCAGAGGTCCTCACCTCCCTGCTAATAAGCTTTATTGAGACACCCGGACCTCCCCTACTGGGCTTCCCTTGGCATGTGCGCCCTGCTGTCACTCAGGCCAGACTTTCCCTGATCCCATCGCTGCAGGAGGGCGTGCACACCGCCCTACCACAACAGCTCATTACTCAGAAACTTTGAAAGGGGGATTAGGAGGGTGCGGAGGAAGATGAGGAGGTGGGCCGACAGGAACAGGGGCGTCACTTTGACACAGTTCCCCCTTTTACCGTTGCCCCCTTCATGCTGACCCACTTCTGCTTTGTCAACCCTCAGGTACATTGACCCTGCCTGGTCCAATGGGTCACAGCAGGACCAAAACATAACTCAGCTTCCAGGACTGTGTTCCCAAAGCCTCCATGTGGCACACATTCCAGTCACTCCTGGGAAAATGACACAAACTCATGACAGATTTCTGGGTTGTGTATTGACGGTAGACGTTTACAGGATTGCTAAATTGGTATCCTGTACATATTGAAAGTTTCTAGCCACTTGGTTTGGAATCTCAACCCATATGGTACCTAATTCTTTCCATCAACCAACTTTGATAATGAATAACCGAGCTTCTGAACACAGATTTGATTTTGATTTGATTTGATAAATTAGATTTATTGAATATGTTTGCTTATGTCTGTTGGCGTAGGTAGCGGATTTGATCTGGTCTGGTTCTGCTTGCCTGCACTTAGGCATCCAGATAGTCATTTACATCAAACCAGCACTCCCTTTCAGTCACACATCTCAACACCTTGGTTTTCTGGAGCTTTGGCCACAAACGGAGCAACTTTTCTCTCTTTCCCAGCGCACTCTGCCAGGGGAAGAGGTGTGTTTCACAGAGGCTGTGACTGTAGTTTCTTGCATGCGTAACCTCTGTTTTCAACCATTCGTCGCTGGGGCAGCAAGTTCAAAGCAGTGCGGTACTTTGGTCAAATCTTATTGTTTCTGGCCATGGTTTAAACCCAAAGATTGTCATCACTGTCATTTGTTCTGGTTTTCTGTGAGTGGGAAATGTTGGATACTCTCATTGGATGATGCAAGTAAAAATGGATGCAAAGTCATATTGCACCATTATTTATATATATATATATATATATATATATATATATTTCTTTTGAAATCTTGGCAGAAACAGCATTTTCCCAGTGTGTGTTTATGTGCTAAAGAGAATCATGACTATCAGGATTAGGAAGTAATATAAAGCACAGTATGACCATCATTGCTTTAAGCTGTCTGATTTACGACTGTAATCTGAATAGGCTGTAACAGTGAGAAACAGTTCCGTCATGCAAATAAGCATGTCATTATTCTTACATTTTTCCTCACCCAAACACAGAGTTTACCCTCCAAAATCAGAGGTTTGGTCATCTACTTTCAGATATGAAGCATTTTTCTTCTCAGTTTATGTCATGGAAAGATCTGCTACTAATAATCACCCTGTCTCTGTCTCTCTGTTAAACACTCAGACACACTCAAACCAAAACAGACTTTTTTCTTGGCCATGTGATAGTCACATTGACCTCTCTGTACATTAACGTAGCACGCGGGTGCTTGACTGCGTGCCGAATGAGTAATGACATAATGTTTTCAGGCCTCTGTCACTATGGCCACACTGGGTTCTTTACTGCAGCACTTCTGTGAACCTCTAATGTACACACCTGAAGCACACAGCATATAACTTCCATTGCTTTGGGGAAAACAAGCAAGAAGAAGTTTTGAGCCAATCACCTTCCTGTGAGCCGTACATTAATCATCCTTCCTAGTGTGCACAGTAAAGCATTAGTCTCTTGTTTAAGTAGATTCGCACTGCGGTTGATGATAAAGGTCAGGTCTGTCACGTAGGCTTCCTCAACATATTTATGATGTAAGCACTTCCTTCATGTGTCCCTTGGGGTTGAGGAGAGTTATAGGTAATATGATTATAGATGACGTCGAGTGTTATCCCTACATTCTGCTGGATGGCAGTGCTGTCTTATAAACGTGGTTGATGTGTATCCATTTCCATACACTCACTCTGAAGTCCCACGGGGCCCAGCTGTGGGTCCCCGCATTTTTCCTCTTGCCAAGATGCTCACATCTGTAAGTTATATGGTCCCCTCCTAAAGCCAGGCTCCTCTTCTCCCTGCATGATGGATGCAATGCTTTGTGACAGAAAGACTCGGCACTCACAGATCTTTTTGCTCTTCTAAAGCTGTGCTTTCTCTTTCTGTTTGCAGCATTTGCAGTGATCGCAAATGGACAAGTGGAATGTCCCATAGGTTTTAAACGGATGAATCTCACTCACTGTCAAGGTAAGCTTTAACTATATGTTGATGAATGTGTATGAAGTTCAATATGTTATGAATGTTATCATATGATTTAACCCACTATATATTTTAATTGGTAGCTTACCCATAACAAAAATGTTGCTTATATAAATATAATGACATGGATCTGATAAAAAACTTACTGCCCATATGTTTCCATGTTTCCATGCATACATGGACCCCTGTGGACTCCTATAAAAGTATTGCTTGCTGTACGCCTGGTCCTTATGGGAACCAGGTCAAGAATACAATTAGCCTTGGTCCAGGGTCAGAGTTCAGCAGCCAATAAGCACCTGCGGCTGCTGTTTTAATTGGTCTTTAGGGTGCTCAGTTGAGAATGGTACAGCAGTTATGCTAAATGTGGCTCTGTGAGTATTTGGAAGCTTTCGTTGCAGACCTGTTTGTGGCTCAGCCTCCCTGTTTAACTGCTAGCTCACCCAGCCATCTCGATGTAAAACTGTTCCCGAGCATACGCTGTATTTTCCTCTATCGCAGCATCCCAGAGGTGTCTAGTTGACGGCTGGCTGGTAGATCCTGAAGCCACCCACAGTGTCAACTCTGTAGACAATGTCCCACAACACATTTCAGACTATTTATATTTGTTGCTGGTGTTAGTATACAGCACTGGAATTAAAACAAATAAACCGCAGATGCTTTCATCTGCGGTACACAGGAAAAAATGCACTGCTTAAACTCTGAACACTGCAACTGACGCTGATACTTTCAATAACCAAATGCAGCTTTTCTGACGCTCCACCTGAGCTGTGTCAATGACTTGATTATTGGTGTCATGATCCAAAGGACAATGCTTACTGAAGCGCAATGGAGTGCAACAACATAATGGTCCAGTGGACAGCTTTGACTACATCTATATCGTGCCTCATCCACTGGTTCAACAAGTTCATCATGTTTTCTGATACAGTGCAATACTATTGGCCCATTGATGTTTTCAGGTAATGACTGAGCTGGGAAACATATTTTAATAAAAATAAAGACGTGGACAAGGACACACTTATTTCCAATAGTGTGTCAACAAGCCAACACATGTGGAAATGTATCTTTCTATTATTCATGCTTGTCTTTTGTGATCGTTTCAAGATGTTCCTCCCTTTCAGTTGCTCATTTCTTGAGTTCCAAAAAAGCAAAGCTGACAGTTACCCACAATATTTACTGGAGCGCTTTAAAGTCTCTGTCCCGTTCAGCTGCTGCTCCATTCCCCCAAAATTATTTCTAATTTCAGGTTTCGCAGCAACTGCCAAGAAGAAAAAAACGTATTTTTCTGGGATTTTTTCATTACTATCAGGATGGCGTCCAGCTTGCCAAACTGGGTCTCGTAGTCTGGGCTGTTTGTAGTGTATTTTATTGGAATAGAGTAGAGCTTGTCTCATATTCGGTAATTGGCATGATTTACTGCTTGCATTCCCCTGGCCCTTCAGTGACGTCCACACTACGATAAGATGCCCCATCAGAGCCACGCAATGCTTTCTGACTTCAGATGATTCCTTATCTTCAGAAACTGCTTCTCAGAAACTAGGTCAGCAGAATTGGCCATTTGTAACTGTGCTTGTTATATGAATGGCATTCATAGATGTAGTCTCTGTTGTGCGTGGTAAACCGGTGCTCGGAGCAGGTCATATTACTCATAGGCCACAAGAGATGATGGAAGTCTTACGCAACTCTCCTGACATTTTGGTTCAACTTAATAAGAGTTGCTAACAATTTGAAAACACTGACATTTGACATTTATCATATAGAATACTGCAACTGGTTGAGGCCTCGATATATATTAGGTTATACAGCAGGAATTTGCTTGTGAAAATGTACTTTTCTCCGTAATGGCTGCTTTGGCTGTATTTTGAGAATGTGCATTCCCTCAATTCACAGTTTCTGAACAGATGCCTTTCTGGCCCCATACGTTATGTGCTACTTCCAAAGTAGTCACTAGGTACTCCCTTTAGCCATAACAGCCAATACATATTAAAGAGGGTAATGCTGCCAATTTCCTTTACAGTGTCTGCCGGTGTTTATGAGTATTGATTTTTCCATAAGTTAAGAGTGGCTAAGGTCAAGTAAGGTCACAGCAAACTGGCTGACACTTGATGCAGTTTGGAGACTTCTTTGATGTATTGAAGTCATAAAAATGTATCATAAGACAATAAAAAACAACCATGTCAACATTGTCAACAAGAGCAACCAAGCATAGATTCAAAATAGATGTCGAGATTAGTGCTGATCATGACAGGTTGTCATGGAAGTCAGTTTCAATCCCAATCAACCCACCAGCCGACTGTAACAATAGCACTAATCTGGTACTCAACCGAACCATGGATTAAAGACCCCATGTGATTAAGGCTGAGCCCAATGCTGACCTGAACTCTGACCAGATAGCATGCTGCTTAAACTAAACCCAGCTCTCACAGTACCTGTACAGGATTATTGTTGTTCCTAGCGCTGTAGAGTGTGTATATCAGCACGGGCTGGCATGGCATCAGTGGGCTGCTTCATTGTCTTCACAGTATGTGCCTCATCCCTGCTCATCCAAACAGGTCGCTTCTGCTAACAGAGACACAGGTTTGTTTACGTTGTCATAACATCGAGGCTGGAGGCTTTGGCATTATAAGGCCAGCCTCAGCTTTAGAACCAGCTCCTCTCAAGAGAGATAGAAAAGAATAGAAATGGAAAAACAAAGGGCAACAGAGATAGAAAAGAAGAAACAAAAAAAGAGCATTGAGGCATTTTCTGGATTTGCTTCAGTCCACATAATTTATCAGCCTCAATCCTTTATAAACTCATTTTTTCCAGCAGGAAGCAAAACAAGAAAACAAGAGCAGATTAATTAGTATTGGGAAAATCTGTGGTGGCAGGCTGTCGGGTTCCAGTCGTCAACGCAATGAGAAAAGACCTAATGATGTGCTCTTTGTTTAACACGGTAGAACAACAAACTTTGCCTGGTCCCAGTGTGCTCACAATCGCATGACTAAGCGCCTGAAATATGTCCCCCTATGCTCCTGGCACATTAACTGGCTTGCTTGCCTCCATTTGGCTTCGTGACTCCTGCGCTGTTGGAGCAATAAGAAAAATCCTCTGGACACTGCATCGCTCCGGCACACGGTTCAGGAGTCAGAGAGGGAAAAAGTGACGTAAGCGAGGGATGCTGTGACCTTATTGGACACTGCGATGGAAAGATGCTGAGGAAGATAATAATCTTAAGCATTCTTCCTCCATGTGATTGTCCAGATTTCAAAGTCAAGGTTACCACATCCCTGAGAGTTTATAATATCTTGCAGATAGAAGGGTTCATGATTGAGTGTATTCTGCTATACAGTGGTCAAATGTATTATATGCTTCCCTCATGTCATCGCTCCTCCTTGCTTTCCTACAATTGTGAAACCTGAAAGTTACCATATGTCATCACCTCCCAGCAGCTGGTGTTTTTGAATACATGATCTGTTGCAATATTTTGTCACCTTTTAAGGTGTAAATGCTTGACATCATCTCCAAAAAGCCTTACATCATCTCTGCTGGTCTGCGAGCATGAAGGCTCTGCCTTTGTATACTCAATGAGAAATGCAGTACAACAAATCTGTTACATTATGGATTGTTTATTGTGAGTTAAAAAAAAGAGAACGCTTGTCAGAGGAAAAACATGACTTCATGATATTTCCATTATGAGAATGGAACAGATACTTCATGTCTGACGTACTCCATTTTTCACAGACATCAACGAGTGCCTGTTGCCTGGGCTCTGTAAGAATGCTGAATGCCTCAACACCAAAGGAAGCTACAGGTGCACGTGTAAACCAGGCTTCTTGTTGGATGCAGACAGGAGCCATTGTGTCTGTAAGTATCACTATCACATTAAGGCTGTGGTCATTGTCTCATGTATTGCATTGGAATAACGAGGACCCATCGCTTCTCTCCTTAGCGGACAAGGCCGTGTCTGACCAGAGGGCGTTCTGCTACCGATCGGTGTCAGCGGGCGCGTGCTCTCTGCCGCTCGCTCAACACATCACCAAGCAGATCTGCTGCTGCAGCCGCGTGGGCAAAGCCTGGGGCCCTGGGTGTGATCGCTGTCCTTTGCATGGATCAGGTACAGCCTCCAAAAGTCACCCTGCCACCGCATTTGCGCCAAATTCCTCCACACACTACACTGTTTATATACGAGACTTATTTCCTCGTCCAGCCCGTCGCTAAATCTTCCATTTCTGGTTTTACTGTTCTTGCAGAAAAAAAACTTTTGCAGGCTTAATCACTTTTGCAGATATAGAATGTCACATGTAATCGTATGCAAGGGCTCGCAAGGGTAGTGAAAGCCCAGGCAAAGGATATTTACCACTCAGACACCATTCTGCTCTTTGACAGGCTTGTACAGCAGTTCAAAATAACCAAATGTGCTTTGAGTGGAAAAGGACCAAAAAAAAACAGTTTTCATATTTTGGAGGCTGCATAATCGTGGTAGTCCGTCTTGTGTTATCACTCCAACCCTCAGAGAGAAACCCCACTAATAAACCGCAAAGCTTCACAGCAGAAATAAACAGCTAGGCCAAGTGAAACATGGGAAGTAGTTGTCATCTCTTTTTTTCCATACAGATCTAATCTTCAAAGTCTCTGAGAGAAGCAGGCTGGTTTTATGGAGTGTCTGTACTGGCTAGTGATTCATGGGGATTGTCATAGATCAGATATCACATACACAGACCTCCATGGTGCTGCTCAGCCAGGACTGACACAGTACACAGACACACAGACACACAGCCTCTGATTATTTCGGACGCTGGCTTTGTATGGCTTGACAAGCTGTTAGAACCATGTTCTGAACCAAGCAGCCAGGCCCATTACTTGTGACTTGGTAACAGGAGCCGGTTGACTATCATTCCATATTTACTGCAGTTGTTCTGATGTGGCTCCTGATCATATGTAGCCCCATTTCCCTCCACTTTAAATTCATCATTCAGTAGCCTATCATATCAACATTTCCTGCATTTATAGCAACCACATATCTGTCATTGCTCATATCTGTATTCCAGACTCTTTTGGCGTAGAGTTGCTGGTTTCAGGTCAGGTAGGGGACACAGTGCTTCTCACTTGTAATGGATTCACCATTGCTGAGGTTTGTTGGGCTCCGACACAAAGAGGTGCAGTCTCCGTCCTTTTATGTAGCCAGCCAATCCTCCATTAGCCTCTCACTCACAAGCCTCTACACCAAAGAGTTCAAAGGTCAGTCGGTATGACATGATCCTCTACATCCCCCACTGGCATGGCTGTGTCTGAATGTGCAGATATCCCCCAAACTTTCCAAATCCCCTTGCTGGTAGCCCTCTGTGACAGCTGTCACTGGCCTGCCAGCTAGCTAGTTCTGCGGCTAGAGCGAAACCCGACCCCCTCGTTCACAGCACAGCATGCTCAACCTAACAATATTACACGGATGGCTGATGGTATTACTCTGAGTATCAGACAGAAATATGAGCCACAATTACACTCTGGCCTATTGTTTGCTGCTTTGTGTTTCCTACCCTGCAGACCATTTCAAGGAGATCTGCCCTGCTGGTCACGGATACACCTACTCGCGCTCTGATGTGCAGATTTCTGTGAGACAGCTAGAGGAAGAGGATCTGCAGAGCACAGGAGTGTCACGGGAGGAGCAAAGCCCCACTTTCCCTCAGCCTCCATCCTCCCTGCCCTGGCTGCCCCAGACGCCACAAGTACCCCAATACCCCGAGTACCCTGAGACACCACAAGTACCCCGGTACCCTCTGACTCCACAGCAGCCTTTCCATCCCTCTCAACCAGCCAGAGAGACACCTATGCAGCCGGAAGGTGAGAATAAAATGTTCGGTACATTAAATCTCTGCCAAGCTGACTTTAAGGTCGGTAAATTATAGTATGCACTCAGGCCTTGGAGTTATCCAAACATGGTATTCACTTAACAAATGCCATTAACAAATGGCATCTATAATGCAAGGAAGCTGGGTAAATCACAATCTGATTTTATTTTCTACAGGATGCAAATGGATCAGCTTTTTTTTTGTGAGGGTTCAAACATCAACAGGATGTTTTTATCTCCACATATAAATAACTGCTTGATCCGATGTTGAACATATTTGGAGTAGTACTTAAGTACCCCATCCATCAAAGTGAAACCCATTTGAGCATCACAGCAATGCACACAAGTAATCCACATTGGCCATACATCTAAATCCTTAGGATTTCCTGTGAATGTATCTTCCTGATTTAATGCTCCTGAAATACTTTAATGGCAAAGTTACAACATTTTGATTTATATGAGGAGACAATTCTGTAAATATTTAGGGATGTTTGTCTTCATTATCAGAGATATGTTTTTCCTGGTCTCTCATTGCATTTTTCCATGGCCGGTAGTCTGCACTACTTTTGTGACACTACTTTCCCTGTCTGGCTTAGAGGATAAATGTGCCATTACCTTTGTTTAATTAGAAATAAAGATCTCCGAAGCTGCGAGTGAAGTGTCTAAAGAGAACATGGGTTGTTGTGTATGTTGAGTGTAGCCATAATCATACTCATTAATGCGAACAGAATGTCAACTTTTTGCTTCTGATAAACTTTTCCTCTTCTTTCTGTCTCGTTGCAGATGTGGAAATTCTGAGCCCGGTAAGTTCTCCCTCCCTGTCAACCTCCTGGCACATATTTTTTAAATGTTTATCTTAGAACGATATGCACTAGCTATCTCAGCTGGAGGGTTTGTTATGATTATATAACTTATTCAGAACACATTTTGGTCGACACACACCTAATTAACACAGAATACACCGCCAAAATCAGACATACTGTATGAACATGAATATGGTGATGAAATGTAACCAAAATCTCTGACGTGTAATATTTGCTTGTTTTCTAGCCAGCTGTTGTGACTGACTCACCACTGAAATATCCAGGTATTTGACTCTTGCCTTTAATCATATAGATCATAAAACACTACCTGTTCACTGTCAGGTGCCGCAGTGCTGTTGTTTAATGCCTCTTGAGGTTCGATTTAGCATCTCGAAGCTCAAAGGCCAATTTTCAGTCAGACTCAGACATTGATGTGTTTTCTATAAATTGCTCACTCCGGTGGCAGTCCCAATTCTGGACTGCCCTCACGCCAGCGAAAACATTGACATTAAAGTCTGAAGGTTGACTCCATTCAATGAGTATACTTGATTTATTTTGGTCCTTGTAATGTTTTTAGCCTGGGGGAAAGCATAGATCATTTTTATATAGCTGCCCAGTGAGTGACAGCTGAGGCAGTAGTGGTTGGGAAAACCAGGCAGTGTCTCGTTTAGCTTGTAAACAATGAGAATTTACTACGTGTCACAGTGTTAGTGGTTCACTGTGTTTTCACTCACCCGGTCTCAATCCGTCTTCACAGAGGCTTCTCCAGACTCCTCCATCATCAACCTGAGGCCAAATTCAGAGGACACAACCCACACAGGCTCAGCCACAGGTAAAACATACTTTAGAATACACGTATTGAACACATGGGCTTTCTTGAAGCGCTCAATATAAAATCTCCAATGTCAAATTGACAGGTGGGTAGAAAGAGAATGCACAAGGGCAGCACAGAGCTGAACTCCTCATTTTTTACACATTCAGTCAACTGCTGGCAGACAGCAGCACATCTCGCAAGCCATTTTTTTAAGCTTACCCAGATTTAAACCGAGGAGAGCTTGTTTTATGCTTTTATTTGACCCCTTTTCTCAGAGCCAATTTGGCTTGAAGATGCCGTGCTGCACAGAGGGGGAGAGGGGGAGAGAACAAGAGTGTTCCTCTTGGAAGGGGAAGCTATCCTAAGCTAACACAGGCCAGATTTATGAAAAATAGAGGGGGAGCGGACGACAGGGTTAAAGTGTGTATTGGGGTGACAGAGAGAGAATTTACAGTAATCCTTTAGAGAAAGACATACTTTAGTGAGGTTTCCCTTCCTTAACAGAACACAGGGGCCCAGTCCACTGTCTGTTTTACCACAGACAGAAAAAATTTACCATTTGGACAGAAAAAGACAAAAAAAACACCAAAGTCAGGCTCTATTGTGCATGACCTGCTTCTCGTCCACCCCTTTGTGAGAGCTCCATACCACCTGTTAGAACACTACAGTGCTGTAAAACCTGTCCCCTCATCCAAGACCTCACCTATAAAACAGCGAGACTGGCTCCCATGGAAAACAACATGTGTTAGTGGAATGCAGTTTTCTTTCTTTTTTTTTTAACAGTGCCTGTAATGTTACGTAACCCTAGGTCAAAAATATTATTGTCTGCCTTCTGAGTTATGATCGTGCACATCTTTGTGGCTTTTTGTAGGTATTGACAAGTGTGCCAACACCCCCGCCATATGTGGCCCCGGTAAATGTATTCCTGTGCAGACGGGCTACACCTGCCACTGCGAGCCAGGGTTCAAACTCAGTGCGCTGCAGACCAACTGCATTGGTAAGCAACAATGGGAGAAAGGGAGAGATGGAGGGAGATGGACAGGGGTAACGGTGGGACACACAAAAGAAAGGAGGGGCACACACACGCCGCTGACACCAGAGGCCCCAGCGACTCTGTCTATCATTGTCAACACCAAACACTACACGGCACAGAAGCCTCGAGAAATGAAGCGAGCCAAAATGAAAGAGATCAGTTTGTTTATGTTGACCTGTTCCGTGATGCCTGACAACAGCGTACAGGCCAAAGACCTGCCACGGTGCTGTGATCCCTTACCTCACGGTGAAGGCCTTGGCCGCAGCCTGTGCTCTACTCGGCTGGGCTCAGATCCATCACTGAGGAATGCCTGCGCAGTAGAGGAGCTCCAAAATCAGGGCTTGTAAAGTTTCTCTGCCGGTGAAATAGAACTGAAATGGAACTGAAATGGAACTGAAATGGAACTGAAACGTAACGTCGCATTCGATCCCTGGTTCTCAACTTCTCTGTCTTCTGCCTTTAATTTCTTTCTCTGTCTCCCATTGCAGATGTGAATGAATGCGACGAGGACCCGTGTGAAGGGAAGGGCCGCTGTATAAACAGCTACGGCTCCTATTCATGTCAATGCCACAGCGGCTACAGCCAAGTGATCACCCAGAACAGGAAGTTCTGTCAAGGTGAGACACAACCCTAATGACAGCGGGAGACATAATGTTTCCAATGGATGAAAGTCACCACAGGCTTTCAGACTCTCTGCTAGAGCACCTCAAGTTCTTGTCTGTCAGCGCAGTTCATTTAAAATGCATCCTGCCCTAATTAATGCTGTGGAGCACAAAAGTCACTTTCTTTTCCGTTCTCCTTGGTTTTCATTCAAACTGGCAGACATTAATGAGTGCAGCATGCCCAACAAGTGCCAGAATGGCAAATGCGTCAACACTGAAGGATCTTACACCTGTGAATGCAGCAGTGGCCACGCCAAGTCTTGGAGAGGCCAATGCGAAGGTGACATGCATGCACAAGCTCCTACTCACACATTCAATTCATATAACAGCACAATCCTAGCCAGACCTATTTGTTTGCTGCCATGAGTTAATGTGTAGCTCGGTAACAAAACACATGTATTTTCCTCGAGTCGAAGCCAGGAAGAAAACTATGCTCAGTCCATGACAGAGGGATCGTGTGTTTGTACATATTTCCTCCATGCATGTGCACATTGTTTTAGTAACAGCTAATTCAAATTGTTATATGTCCCACCCTCGCTCCAAGCAGATGTAGATGAGTGCAGAGATCCCAGCTCCTGTCCCAACGGGGTCTGCGTCAACACTATTGGCTCCTTCCAGTGCCAGGCCTGCGGCCCGGGGTTCAGGCCTGTCGATGAAAGATGTGTGGGTAAGACAACCCCACATCCGATCATAGCAGCACCACCACCACCACTACCCAAACTCCTACGGGTGTTTCCGACCGCTGCATGGAAAGAAGCTGGGTTTCCCTCTTACACTGTAAACGCTTCCTGTATTAGGTAACATTTACGTAGACAAAAGCTGCTGCTCCCAGTTGGCATCACCAAAAAGAACCAAGGCGTCATGGCAACGGGCCACGCCATTAATGACTTGCTGACAGCGTATGATGTGGTACAGTTCACCAAATAGCACAAGCTGAATTAGTTTCACTGAATTGTGGATTTTTGCTCAAAGGGCCACTCTGACTGCTGATGTGCACAAAAAATGATCAAAGATAAAAATAAAGACTTTATATTGGGTTTTTAAAATCAAGTGTGGACCACTACTGGGCCCATACGACAGCCTAAAACCACAGCGATGATGGCTGTATTGTGTGGGCCGAACACAACCCTACACCCTTTCTCTCCATTCAGTGTTTCCTTGTAGATTTCTTCAACTCCTCCACCTAGCAGCCTCTGCATATCCCTCAATATTGTTTAAACACATTCACTGTGTTATTGCTTATCCTTTGATATCACTGGCCCCCGTAAAAAGATTGTTTAGAATAGTTCAATTTGGGAGAGTCCAAATATTTTCTCTTGGCCACAGCCTTGAACAAACAGCATATTATTGTTGGAGAGCTCTGGCCACTGTACTGCTGGGCCCAACGGAGGCTTTATTACCACTGCTGGGCTAGGTGAGAGGACCGAGCAGTCACAGGAGATGTATGAGAAGGTCAAAGGATCAATTCCCCACAACGAAGAGGTCCCGACACACAAATAAATTCTCTCACTCACCCATAGTGTCTGTGGGCTGCTGTTAAACTCTTTATTATTAGATTTGAATACACAAATGGCCAACAAACTACATTTGGTGTGTGTTGTGAAAGTGACCCTGTTACATAAGACCCTGACTGGTTTTACTTACCACATCCCCTCTCTATGACCTTGCACCCCACTAATTTGTTTGGAAACTTGATATTCTGGAGTGAGTATTCCAGAAATGTGAAAAAGCTGAAAGACAGAATGATGGAAGATATGGAAATTAACTTGAGTGGTAATTTTTTTCTTCTTTTTAATCAATTTCTCAGTAAGTCCGGATGCCCTTGTTTTAAGTCTCTTAATTCCCTTGCCTGCAAAGAAAACTCCACTCCAGCTACTTTCTGTTTGTGAGTCCACTAATGTTAGTGTATGAATAGCAACTGAGAGGAACCCTGTAAATGAGGGATAACGTTGGAGGTAAATATTTTTACTCCGAACATCCACCCAGGCAGCGCTAACAAGCCCAGAGTATACGTCTGCCGCTGTGAGTCACATAAAACATGAGCGCTGGGTTTCCAGTATTTGCTTTAGTCAATTGACATGAGCACAGTGGTTTGGGCCCAATTGGCCGAATCGTGGATAAGCCTAATTGCTGGTGTGATAGAGAAAATAGCTCCATTCCCCTGTCAGGGCTTATCGCGGAGGCCTGAGAGATGTGGGATGATTGCAGAAACAAAGCATTGGGTCATACTGACAGACGTCTGGCAGTGCCCACTGCTAGCCAAACAAAACCCAGTCTGTGACTCTCTAGCCGTGTTTTCTCTGTGTGAGCTCTCTGTTTCAGCATCTCTGTCATGTCCTCTCTCTACTTCCTTTGTAGAAAAATACTTTTCCTTCCTCTCCCTCCTTTCTCTTCTTTTTATGTCTCTTTTTCTGCCTCTTACACTCTAATGATGCTGAAAAATTGACATTGTTAACACTTCCCCTATAAAACATTATTCCTGCATAAGGTTTTCCCACAAATTGAATTCCTTGGTCAACTGACTCACGAAGTGGAAAAGACAGCTACTGCTGCAAATAGTAAAAGACCCTCATGAATGAGGCACTGATGTAATTTAATGATTGCTGTTTTACAATCATTTAGCACATAAATGATGCTGTACTTGCTTTCTCTTTACTGATGTAACCCTTATTTTTGTTTTTATTTTCTGTATCTTATTGCTGTTTCCTGATGCAATGGCCCAATTTATCTTATGTCATTTTAAATGGTAGGTACGCCCAAAGATAAATGGAATTTTATGGGCTTTTACGCCATTAAGACATTACACTTACAAAACTCAGCAGCGATGTTTCTTTCTAAAAAGGATTTCTCTGGGTTATGCAGCGTAACTGGGACATACTGGTAGAAATGTGTTGCTGTCATAGACTGTATATAAGTGGACGTAGTCAATGTGACGCCACCCATTGGTTTGTGGACTGCCGGTCTGGAACCTCGAGTTTGTCATTTTGACCATTGCCATCTTGGTTTTTGGCCGTCACCATCTTGTTTTTTTGCAACCAGACTTAACACGAGAGGGCTACAACCGAACGTTGAATTTTTAGGCAACCAAAACGGTTACAAGTCCCTTTTATGAATTTATGAAAGGGTTAAAGTTGTAAGATGAAAACGCGGACAACGCTGAGTCAGCGACCTATCAGTCAAAAGGCAGCCACGCCCTAAAGCATACCCAGCGTTATCGTCTTCACTACTCTAAATGGGAATTTACTTAATGAACATCATTCTATATTAAAGAAGACTTGAAACTGTCAATTGATACCATAAACTCATGTTTACAGAGGTAATAAATCAAGTGAGAAGGAGGGTAATTTTTTCTTAGATTTCTATATAATCTGACTTGTTTTTGCAACCAGAGGAGTCACCCCTACTGGCCAGTAGAGAGAGTGCAAGTTTACTACACTTCTTCAGAGGCTTCACTTTTCAGACCCGGAGGTTGTCGCCTGGTTGTTGTTGAATGTTTTCTATGTTATTTTTTAATGCTATGAGCACCAGAGTTGAAATTCCATTTACCTTCACTGTATTGGGGTGGCAGCTATCTCAGAAAAAAAAGCATTTCTAGTTGAGTAAAATGAGACATTTAATTTGGGTGAACTGACCCTTTAATCACACAGTGTAATTGTGGCACAATGAAACCTAAAATCTCCTTCTCATATATGTTGTGTCCTTTCCTGACTTCTGTCCTCAGATGTAAACGAGTGTTTGAACCAAACAGTGTGCGGTCGTGGTAGATGTGTCAACACAGACGGCTTCTATAGCTGCAACTGTTTCCAAGGATACAAACTCTCACCGGACAATTTTTGCCAAGGTAACTGTCAGTCAGAAAATCAGTAAGACATCCATAACGTCCCATATAACAGCTCTGTGAATACTTCACCACTGTGCTACTACAGAAGCCTCAAGGCTCCATTGAAGGTTTATAAAAAAAGGCTACAAAGAGTTAGTGGTTGTCTTTATTTTCTGAGGCCCCCCTTTTCCCTCTCTGTGTCTTTCCTCCAGATGTGGATGAGTGCGGGCTCCCTGGAGTTTGTCTCCACGGCCGCTGTGTCAATTTGGACGGCACCCACGAATGCACCTGTAACCATGGTTACCAAGTCACCTCAGACAGCAAAGCCTGTGAAGGTCTGCAAAGGATTATCTGGAGCTGTTGGGCGTAACTCATCACTGCATACTTCTCAGCTTGTGGAGCTCTCTTGACAGCAGTATAATGTCTGCAAATTGTTTTTTTTTGTTAGATGTCAACGAGTGCGCAACTGGTAATGTGTGCCTTGAGGGAATTTGCATCAACGCTGCAGGTTCATACACTTGCCAGAACTGCAGGCCTGGCTTTGGTCCGTCAGCTGATGGACTGAGATGTGAAGGTATGAAATCGGCCGTTTAATGATTTACCCTAAACTGGTAGATGGTGATGATCAGCCTGCCCAGTTGTGCTGAATTTGTTATTTGTGTTTCCAGATATGAATGAGTGTGCCCAGGGGGATCTGTGTCTTGGTGGAGTTTGTGCCAACACAGAGGGATCCTACACCTGTACCAGATGTAAGGCTGGCTACAGAGTGTCTCAAGACCGGCAGAGGTGTGAAGGTAAACTCAATCTCCAGCTGTGCTCCTTCATACAGTAAAAACCATTAGTGCTTTTACAACTGTTGAAGACTTACTCAACACATCTGGATAGTTTGTCACCTCACCATCAAAACCCCTGTGCCAATGAATTCCATTCACATATTATTCGGTCTTTATAGTAATCAGTGTCCATGCATGTCTGTGCTGGTGTGCAGATGTTGACGAGTGCCAGTCCCTGTCTACCTGTGTCAACGGGATATGTCTGAACTCAGAAGGCTCTTACACCTGTGAGAATTGCCCTACAGGGTACGGAGTATCATATGACGGGGAGCTCTGTGAAGGTTGGTTTATTCAACACCACTTTTGAATTAATTCCTGCATAACTCCATATGTACAGTATATCATTCAGCCTGAAAGAACTAACACTGGTGGGGTTAGTGGTTCTTGCCTTTCATCAGGAATTTGGGTCTTTTTTTCTTTTCTGTCCGGCAGTGAGTGTCTAACAGTCTGTGTTGTTTTCACGCCAGATATTGATGAGTGTGCGCTGCCCACTACGTGCCCGAAGGGAACCTGTACAAACACAGAGGGTTCCTTCACATGTATCGTCTGTCAACCTGGTTTTAGAGTCTCTGACGATGGACAACACTGTGATGGTGAGGCTTTTGGCTATGTTTGTGCAGGAATGTTGTGTTTGTATACTTGAGCACAGGTGTTTGTAGCTTCTATTCAACCGTGCCAGACATTGCCTTATTACCCAATAAAGGAGTGTATGTGCCAGGTCTATTGGACATGTTTCCCAGCTGGTTGAGGCTGTATTTAAACAGCATCAGGTGTGACAGCTTGGACCCCAAAGAACCATCATCTGACTCCAAAATCCCAAAATACTCCTCCTAGACATCACATCATAGCTGGATCCTGGACCCCTCTGTCTCTGGCACCGCTCATCTGATCCTTGCTCAACACAATGAGGCTCCAGCCCTCAAATAGAACAAGATGATGTCAGGCGAATGTTCTGCGGCTAGCACAGCTAAAAAGATAGAAGTGTCGACATTTGTAATTCATAGTTCCAGTGATTATCCATCTAACTGATTAAAACTGGCGGGCATTTACTTATTTGAAGCCAGAGATGGTAATCTGTGCTATGATGTGTCCATGTCTTTGTGTCCAGATGTGGATGAGTGCTTGGTGGCTAACATGTGCCCGGGCCAGCTGTGCTTGAATACCCCAGGATCCTACACCTGCAGGAGCTGTGGAGCCGGTCTGCAACTGTCTCAGGACGGCTACAGTTGTGAGGGTAAAACTACCTTTATGTTTACCTACCTGCTTAGAACACTTTAAGCTGTCACTATGGCAAATATTGTACCAAAGTTACAGTAGACCAGAGTAAAAAAGAACTGCATTAGACCCAGAACACAATTACAGAAAATCTTTACAGTGCTCAGTAATTTGTCATGACATGATTTATGAGATCAATGCGGTGAAATGGCTGCTTTGACAAATCCAGGGAGGTTTTATCTGTCATGACTTCATGGGAAGCAGAAAAGGGATGACTGTTTAAATGGATTCAAACATTGCCTCAGTTAGTCATATATACTGTGGTGTGTTTTTGAATGGAAGCGTGGATGTAGCCCAAGAAGAAGATCCCCTACTGATATGTGTCTTTGCGCTGGGAAAACTTTTTACAAAACAAGCCTGAGTCCAAGTCGGCATCTGATAGGATTTTAATGGATGTCTCTGATGCCATGGAAAATATTAAGGGCTTAATTTGAAATGAAGTCAACCACTCCCCTGCCTTACACGCAAGCTCACCCTGTTGAACTCGCTCTGTTCACCCAAAGGCAAAATGGAGCCGTCTCAATCACTTAACAATGGCCCACACTATCTTCTCCGTAAGAAATACAATCTGTAACGGCTCCAGGAATTTCAAATGATCACATAACAGCGAGCCAGTGACTGTTTGTAGATACAGTACTAATGCGCCACCTGTCAAAGCTTGCTGTTTTGGATTCAATGACCATCCTGCATACTTATCTTTCCACCCTTTTTAATAAACGACTGTCAGTGCGATCTAATAAAGAGGGCTTTGCTTACTGTATGTTGGGCTGAGTCACACACACACGCACACACACACGCACACACACATAATTTTTAACAGATAAGACAGTGAATGGTCAAAAAGTGGAGGTTCCGTTGCTTTAAATGATAACCTATATCCAACCTTTTCTTCTTCTTCTGCATCTTAGACATTGACGAGTGCCAGAGGCCAGGCGTATGCCCCACGGGTGTTTGCACCAACACAGAGGGCTCCTTCGCCTGCATGGCCTGTGACCCAGGCTTCACAGTGGCTCCCAACGGGCTCTCGTGTGAAGGTACGACACTGTGGTCACTAAAATATGATTTTCACAGTCATCTGTTCCAGCATAGTATGGCCCACTGTAGTAAGAATAAGCCATTATTCGCTGTCTTAGGTTACGCATTACTTTTCTGACATGTTCACTGTGGTCTGGAAGCTCGTCATACAAATGACAAAACTTGGGCAAATTTAAAGTGAGACCCAGTGATTTACAGCCGGTGTTAATGTGTCATACTGATGACATCTGTGTGTGTGTGTGTGTGTGTGTGTGTGTGTGTGTGTGTGTGTGTGTGTGTGTGTGTGTGTGTGTGTGTCAATGCAGATGTGAATGAATGTGAGGACCCCAGTCTCTGTGTGGGGGGCCAGTGCACCAACACCATCGGTTCCTATAACTGCCTCTGCCCCGCTGGTCTGGAGCTGGTGGATGGAACGTCTTGCAGAGGTATGCACACACACTCACACATACACTCTGAGTCATCTGACACATAATATATACCATTAGTGGTTAACTGCTTCTCGTGGCTTACCTCATGTTGGCATCTTGACGCAGCTGTGATTGTATATTTGTGACAGATATCGATGAGTGTTTAACTGTCATGGGGATCTGCGGAGAAGCTGACTGTCTGAACACTCAGGGCTCCTATATATGCATCTGTCCTAATGGATATACCACCATCGATGGAAGGACTGGCTGCCAAGGTACAGCAACACACTGCTGCAAGTGCAGTAATAGCAATGGAAAACTGTTCTTCAGATGACTTTATGGGGCTTTGTGTAATTGGGTGAGACAGAGTCAAAATTGGAGAAAGTTGGTAATAATGTAATAATTAGCCCATATTACTCATGTCATTTTACAGTAACCTTGTTAGCTTGCACAAGTTTCTTCATTGAGTGCAGGCAGGGTAACAGACAGTATCCTCACTTCACTGCCCTGGGTGCTGAGGCCAGGCCGGGGACACTTGGCATGGGTGCTCAGTCCGGCCTTTCTGTGTAATGGGCCGTGGCCTCATCAACTGTCTCAGCTCACTCTCCGTTCGGACATCAGTTTGATGTTTTTCCAGCCGCACCCAGTGACCCACTGGTCACAGCGATGGGGGAAAAAATGTAGCCTGATCATCAGCTAAGGAAGGCTTTTAATTTCAACAAAGTGGAGCATTTGCTTTCAAAATACATGAAATAACTTTGGCTAGGATGTCAGAATTGGATCAGTGTTATTTCTGGTGTGTCTTGCAAGTACAGTAAGAGGTGAAGTTAAGTAATGGGCAGGATGTCTAGCAGTAAAATATCCTGTCATCATGTGAAGCAGGTAGGTTTGGATCTCTGGGTCCAGGTCCCTGCAAGATGCTGGCATGGTCCTTTAATGGGCAAGTTTGACTTACAGTAGAGGACTATGTTTAGTCCTTGAACAGGGACATTCTTCCATTGAGGCTTTGGCCTTGGAGTGCCTAAGATATCGTACACAGACTGTGCAAACTGTCGAGCCGGCATCAGGTACTTTGGCTGCTCGCCACAACAAATACTGGGCTCTAATTATCCTATAAATCAGCAGTTGTCGTATATTTTCTTGCAGCCTTCCATTGTGCGAACAGTGCTGACACAATAAAAGCCAGACCCCTCTGACATGAGCCTGCAGGGGGAGGAGATGGGAGGATGAGGATATGGGAGTTCATGGGAATGAAAGATGGTTTTAGTCAGGTGGGGGCTAAAATGATGCTTGGCCTTGACCAGGCCAGTCTTCCAGCAAATACAGAACATACACAATAAAGGACTGAAACACATCTAAATGTAATCCTAGTCAACAGGTTGTGCCATGACCTTGATGTGCCTTTCAATACAGGAGGAGTCCTTAAATTAGCCCCAATCCAGTCACAGCATATTTATGTATTTACTTATGGTATGGGCTATTGTTGTTGTTGTTGTTGTTGTTGTTTTTTCTCCCTATCTTTGCAAACGGGTATTTGTCTTGTCGTGTCTGAAAGATGCATCTGAATATCAAAGGTTGGAAAGGGAAGACAGTCTTTTCCCCGCTTTCTTTTACGGCAAGTCCAAGTGCCTTACAAGTTATGTTGTAATGCCGCAATCATACACCAATCTACAGCTAATCAAGCATGTCGCATTCATTATTATTTTTTACGAGTCGGAGGGAAATGTTCTCAACCTGAAAGCTGAGGTAGATGTTTTTTTCCTCCTTTGTTTCCTGTTTGCCAGTATACTGTTAAGTGCTCCAAATGGCCAATGCCTCTTGTGCTCAGACAAGCGCTTGATTACACATTCTTTTTGTGATACTTATGAAAAGGAGTGGTGTTCCCAGTGGACTTAACAAAGACAGAGGATATATGGGGATATTTAGTGATAATCAATATGTAACAAATCTTGAGACCCACCCTTTCTCTAATTATCTCTTTCCCCCCTCTCTCTGCCTTAGATGTGGATGAATGCAGTAAAGACAATGTGTGCATCCGGGGCGAGTGTCTGAACACTGATGGCTCTTTCATGTGCTTGTGTGAGGCTGGCTTCAAGTTCAACGCTGACACGGCCGACTGTGAAGGTAAGACAAAGTAGAACTCCCCTGTGATGTTCTGTTGTGTGTGTCATAGTGAATGTTGACCCCTAACTCTGCTCTGAGGTTCCTACTCTCTGAGCAAACCAACATGTCAGCATTAGCAGTTTGATCGTCACGCTACATTTAGGCTTAAGCGTACCCAGTAAAGCACAGTTGGCTTTGATTGATTATCTATAGGCAGTGGGGACTGGGCTCCAGTGAAAGTGTCCAAGCCTGGCTTAGAGGCTTTCCTCCATGGTCTCAAGAGTGAGGGGTGCCTGGATTACGTGGCTGGAGCCCTGAACTCCCTCTCCCCTGAGGGAAGTATGAATGACCCCATTGTGAGCAGGAGGTGTTTCTCCCTCTGGAACGTCTCCCTTTAGCTCCTTCACAAGTTCTTTGGTTGCTCTGATAATATTGTTCTTGGCCATTCCTGTTGCCTGCTGCGTTTACTGAGGACAGCCACACCACAGGCCTCCTGGCCGACTCCTGCTGTACTGCCATTACACTGAAAGCAGAAGAACAGTGGAGGGAATATGAGCGTGTGTGCGGGGGTTGCATGCGTCCGTGTTAGTGTCTGATTGCACATGTGGTTGCGTTTGTGCCCCTGTTTGTCAGCTAGTAACCAACATCTGTCTCTCTCTCTCTCTCTCTCTGTTTTAATGTACAGACCAGAATGAGTGCAAGGACTTTGGTAGCTCAGTGTGTGGTACCTGGCGCTGCGAAAACACCATCGGCTCCTACCGGTGCTTCATGGGCTGCCAACCTGGCATCGATGGAGAAGACGCCACAGACTGTGGTGAGTGGTCAAACCGCGCACAGTCAAAGGACTAGCACGCCCAATTATGTTAAGAAAAAACTGGCAGATTTGAGGCCAACTGTCTTTAGACTGAAGCAAAAAAAAGTTGAATGCATTGTATGGACCGACCTATTTTTGTACCATTTACCATTTGGACTGAAGTTAAAGATAGAGGAAAGTGTAGCCTCAAATCAACTCAGCACTCCAAATACTAGACAGGACTCTCCCTCTGTGCATAGATAATAATATCTGTTTGGTATGCAGACGCAAAGAGGCTGATGTGAATCAAAAAGATATCAGGTACTCGAGGTCCTGCACAAGAGGCCATGGGGGAGAAGAGGAAAAGTGGCCTCTGAAATTGGGGCACTTTAGAAAGAGGAGTACACTGTCTTTGGAGGCAGTGTGTGAGGCCAGCAGCTGATAATGGTCTCATCCTCCGGACAACGGGGCTAATGGAGTGTCTCTGGCAGAGACACACAGTGGAACCTGATCACCGCTGTTCTCCTTTTGAGAGGGAATAAGATTGTCTGGGCCTTACCCCTTTCCCTCCCCTATGTATAAATGCATAAGTACAAACCTAGCCAGTCACCGGGATTGATTGGCTAGGTTTGTATTTATGCTACATCTGGGCCCACAGTTGGCCAACAACAACTGAAACATCTCCTCGACCACCAGAATACATGAAGCTTTCTGTATTTACTGGCAGGATTAGACACCTTGGGCTTGAGATATATTAATGTGGTTTGTTGCACAACGATTTGAGTGTATCTCTCTTTATTTTGTAGCGCAGCATTGCTTGTCTTTGTTGCTCTCATAGCACCATGAGGGAATATGCAAGATAGAATAATTTCTTTCAATATTTTGCCAAATATTTTCCGCATATTAAGACATAATCCATACAGTCACTGGAGAGTGACAGACTCGGACAGGAAAGCAGTCTGAGAGCATTCGAATGGAATGATGTGTTGGCCTGCAGATGGAGGCTGTGGGTGTTTGCGGGTGATTGTGTGCGCATGAGAGTGCGAGTGTGTGTGTGCATGTGGTTGATTGTGGGATTTGCACCCCCCCACTTGTGTGTTTGTATTAAAGAAAGAGAACCAGAGACTGTAACCGTTGTAGAGATGCGCTCGGAGTGCGGTGCGACTTCACATATTCTCATGACCCTGAGTTTTTATTGGACCATCAACAGATGGAGTTCAGGGGCGAATATGCTGATTGGTGACAGATCAGACCTCCGCTCCCTCCATCACCCTGATCCCGGCTACGTGTGGCTGCCTCCTCACTGCACTTTATGGCGTTGCCTGTCTGGCACCAGCTGAAGAGTGCCGGGGCCTGTAGTGTGATAAGGGCAGATTGAAAGCAGCTGCTGACCTCCGCTCCTTTAGTATCAGAGTCAAAACACTGCTAAGCAGCTCATATAGGTTAAAATCAGTGCCGTGTTATGTGCTATGAGTTCCACATTTTCTCATGGGACCTGATTAGAAAAGCTTCACATTGTCCCTTAAGGTGCCACAAAACTCCCAGTTTAACTATTTTGTGTGGGTGGTCAGTTATGACCGAGTCTGACCATCTTTCTCCTGCTGCCATGTTGTGACACAACTGTGTTTTCACTTGCCCCTGCAACAAACACTCATACAGCTCAGCATTCCCTATAGATTGAGAATCAAGCCCTCTCACCCTCTGAAGTCCGGCACTGCACACAATACTTGCTTGTTACACCTCACGATTGCAAATTATGGGAGATGCTGCCGTCACCCCAATAAAAGTCCAGGGAGGGAGCTCAATTACCCTTGGGCATTTTTGTTTGCTTGTAAAAATCATCAAATATTTAAGAAGAGGCCAGACACTGTAATTTGCCGTTTCTGTGAGGGGCGTTTTATTTTTATTTTTACTCACCGGCCTTCGAAGGGGCAGCGGTTGTCTTTGGCTCAGCTCACGGCACTCGTTTAGATTTAGAGACCATAATACAAAAGGGGAAAACAGGTTTTTTTCCACAGCAGCTCGTCAACTGCAACTGTGCTGTGAGGGCTGTAGTTCGGCTCTGATGCTGTACACAGAGCTCCTTTTGGCATGTGACAAAGGCAGTATGTGTGTAGTTGCAGGTCATTGTTTTTTAGCTTTAATTCCCCATCATGCTCATAAACTCCCTCAAACTAGGCCTAGTCTTTAATAAGGCTTGCCCAAAGGCGGAAATTGTCTGTGGTCACACTCTTGCTAACCTCCAAACCCTTTAAACATATAGAAATGTAAAGACTTTACCATGTGTGTGTGTGTGTGTGTGTGTGTGTGTGTGTGTGTGTGTGTGTGTGTGTGTGTGTGTGTATGTGTGTGTGTGTGTGTGATCATGCTCTTGTGCAGATGTATGTAAATGTTTTTCTTAGAAGTACAAGCGTAATATGACATTTTGACCTCCTCTGTACCAACCCAACGGAGGTGGTAGATTTAATGTCAGATAAAGTGCACAAACATGCTTCCTTGAAAACAAATGCCTCTCCTCATCTTCGCCCAGTCGCGTGTGAAATAACCTCTGCATATGGGTCCAATCAGACAAAGGGTTGCCCAGAGAATACGGGAGTGTGGGCTGCGGAGGGTGAGCCAACAGTCACTGATTCCTATATTCTT
Organism: Ophiodon elongatus; assembly: GCA_016806645.1. Taxonomy (NCBI): domain Eukaryota; kingdom Metazoa; phylum Chordata; class Actinopteri; order Perciformes; family Hexagrammidae; genus Ophiodon; species Ophiodon elongatus. Next base: position 1,110,520 of record JACSYO010002173.1, on the reverse strand, counting down.
GCTGCCTGCCACCATGTGCTCCAGATTAACACATGGCGCAGAGACCCACACCATTAACCCTCCCTACCCCCCAACCGCAGCATCACCGGATCCAGGAAGCAGGTCCTCCTGGGTCAGACCATTAGGATAGGTGCCTATTGGACACCTCAGCTCCGCCCACTTTAGGTGAACTTCTCACCCTCTCTCCTGCCTCAGTTCTTCCCTCCAGGCAATTTACAGCTCTGCGTGTGTCCTGACGTAACTGATTATTACATGGAAAGACTAAGAAAGGCAACCCCATATCCTGCTGGTGTGAGCCGAGCTCTTGGTGGAGTTATCTCATTTCGTATTCTTCATTTTTTTCCCACAAGCCATTAGTGCTGGGATCAGCAAACTGACTTTCTCCTTGGAGGACAGATGGCTGGTCCATTAATGCTGCGACTAAAACTCCACCCACCAGAGTTAGATACACAGAAAAACAAAGGCCATTAAAATAGTTTTGGTCTCGATGCTCTCATTCCTCCCCGGGATGATGATCTTGATTGCGTCTCTTCACAACATGTGATTTGCAACAGATTTTGTTCCACGTTACACATGAATGAAAATCTGCCTGCAGACACTGATTATTTTATATATTAGCGGCGACCTTTCATCGCCCTCCTCCCAGACCTCCCAGCTGGCGGCCGTTGTCATTCCAACATTCCAAACGCCACTTAAGCTCTTCACACTTGAGGAAATGTTCCTCAAACTCTGATATATAATATGTTTCCTCATACTCTAAAATTACTCTTGATTGAGCTGCGGGAACATTATCCTCGAAAATGTATTTTTCAAATACTTGTGATATCTTATTGTATCCAAATAACTTTGCCACTTCTACACCGGTTTGGCATCTCAATCCTCCGCTGCAAAATGCAAATCCAATGGGTTGGCGGTGTTCAGTATGTGTTCATCCATTCTCCCTCTATCATCTTGCAGCCATTTGAGCCCACAAGTCTATTCTAGCAATCCTTTTCAGCCTTTCCCGTTAAAGGTTTTACAAATGACAAAGGGAATTTTGTCTCTGCAGTTTTATTAGCTTGTGGGAGCCCCTGTCTCTGACCCTGGAGGCATGTTAGAGAAGTGGCCAAGTCAGGACAAGAAGACTGACAGCGAACTCGTCCCCCAGCAAGCCTGACAAAGTAGTTGCCTGTGTCTGAGGGGAAGACAGGACCCTGGCCAAGCACACTGTTCACATCAAATGGCTTGTGGTTTTTCTGGCCCACTTTCTTCAGTTGATACATCCTTTATGAGTGCTCAGAGGCTAAATAAAACTGGTTTAGACAATATGTGAATGACTGTGCTTTGCACTCCATAAAAAAGTTCACCGTAATCGATGCCACTGGACCTGACTTGTCTGTTAGGTTGTTGTGATTTTATTGTCTGCATGTTTTCCCCGTTTTTCTCCAACTCCAGTGGAATAACTCTTAGTCATGGAAACTTTGAATGAAATGGTCATGGAGAGCCGTAATGAAACTAACCAAAAATGAAATCATGCTTCTGATAAAACAGACACAGTTGTGTGTCCTAATTTAATTAGTGCAGTTCTTATCAACTGTCTGTCATAATGTTCCCAACTTAACGACTTTCCGAAAATATGCATGAACTTAATTTGTTTTGTTTTGTTATTTCTAAACTGTGATTTCTGAAATGAGTTGTGTAACACATTTATCATTCAAATGATGGTCAAAAGAGGCTGTTACAGACAGATTGAAACAGATAAGTAGGACATTTTGTTTCAACACTTGAAACACTGAACAAGTAAACACAATGAACAGTTCAGCAGAAGTGAAAAACACAAATGGTGGTTATGTGACCCTGACACCGATTTAAAAGGTTAGCATTGACAGATGGCAAACCAAACTGACCAGAAACAAAATTCATACAACTAAAATGTGAGCATTAAACTCTGTGATTGTTTTTTAAACTATTAAAATCAGACTCGCCATCCAGCAGTATCAGTCTTTGGCCTCTCTGCTTACTCAAGACGCCAAGAAATAAGAATTTTGCGAACAAATGTTGCTTTTAAACTGCGAGTGGTGGGGAATCAGCAGTGCTGTTACATGGTCCAGTGTTAACAGCCTCAACATCCACATCTCTCTCACACACACTAAAATACAGCATGTAGTCTCTTCACTGGTTTTATTAAAAGCGTTTTATGATTTATTGCCATGCAACAAAAAACTACCGTAGTCTGCCATCTACCAGATTTGATCCCCAACATTAATTTTGGTCCAATGTTCAGAATCCTTTCATAGTACCATTTGAGATCGACAGCTAAAGTCAAACACATTGAAATGGGTTTAAACATGTTCATTGATTAGGATGAGAAGCAACTTGTCTGTCAAAACATCTCTTCATCTACTGCTAGTAAAGTGTCTGGGTGAATGCTGACTGCTGGCTGTATGCTGTAAAATCCTCCATCTCTTACACTTTGCCAACATCCCAGTGACCTAAGTGTCTCTTCTTACTCCATTGACACAAGAACATTCACTTTATTCAGTTTCCCAGATCCATGGAGCCACACTTTACTGATTTGTTATGGAGCGAAAGCCTCCCTGAAGAGATTGACAAATATTAAAGTTTGAAAAGCCTTTTTAATGAATTGTCTAATCTGTACACCGTCGCTGGCATGTTATGATGGCAGTGATTTACGTTGTTACTGTAAGCTCACAATGGTGGTGATGTTTATTTTGGAAAAGTAGCACCGTGTTTACAAAGCCAGTTTGAAAGTCTGTTGCGCAGAGAGTGACATTGTAAATATTAATGTTGTGCTCACCTCTCTCTCTCTCTGCGTTCTCTCGCCCTGCAGATATTGATGAGTGTGTTAATGAAACCATCTGTGGGAACTACGGCTTCTGCGAGAACACGGACGGCTCCTTCCGCTGCCAGTGTGACCAAGGCTACACCAACCCGCCAGGAGACATGAGCAAATGTGTTGGTCTGTAGCTGCTCTCCAATAGATAATTATTCTGCATTACTTCTTGAAAAATAAGTGTGGTAACACTATATGTTTTTCTAAAACTCCTATGAAATCACCAAAACTAACAGTGAATTAATCATACTAACAAGTACCGTCTGTGTAGCCAAAGCCTGATGGAACTCATGGTGCTGCGACCTTGTTGGGAGCATGCCTGTGCGTAGTACGTGCCTGATCTTACTGACCTCACGCCCTCCTCTCTTGTCTCTCTCAGACGTGAACGAGTGCGAGATGAGCTTGGCGCTGTGCGGGGAGGCCCTGTGTGAGAACTTCGATGGCAGCTTCCTGTGCATCTGCCCCAACGACAATGAGGAATTTGATCCCATCACCAGCCAGTGCCGCTCCCTGGGTAATGGAGCAGGACTAGCACTCACTGTGACCCACGGGACTTAATTCTCCATCCCATCATTGGGAGACGGAGTTTTCCCTGATTTAATGAGCCGTCTCTCATTATCCAAACAAGGGTGACGAGGCGGACATGACTTACTCCACGTCTCTTGACCTGGCTGTTTCCATTTGTTTTATAGGCTAGGGTTATGGTTGGGTGGGTTGCCTACAAAAAATTCTATTAGTCTAATCCCTCGAACACATGATGAAGTAACTCCTCCAGTAGAGCCAAGTAAATAACCTAAGTGCTTAGTTACTGTAAACCTATTTCCTCACCAAGACAAACAGGGATAAGGTGTAGCCATTGGCAATTAGCACTAAAGACACATTGCTCTCTTCCATGCTAAAATTATCTTAAGTGCAGAGGTTACAGATATGCAACGTATTGCGATTTCAGAAGGACAGCATAGGGCTTTTGAGTCATGGAAACACCATCACATCTCCATCTTGATAGGCGTATGTGTACACGAATTGGGTGTATTTACATTATTAGGCGGCGCGCCCTCAGCGGGGATGTTTTTTCTTCTGCCTGGGCACTAAACCCCAGCTATGCCTCTGTGTACCTTTTTGCCACATTCCGCTGTTTGCTTTTGACGTGTGTTAATCAATCATGTGAGAGTGAATGGTGTGTTGACTCACATGCCAGTGTTTCCATTTGGCTAAGCCTGCAGCTTAAGGGTGAAATGCCTGGGCCCATGCCTTTGGACAAATGAGCCGGCTCAGCAGTGGCAGGCGAGGGTAATGCACTACCTGCTGGAGGCATGTGGACACACTAGATGCTGTTACTCTGTGATGATGTACTCCTGATGTGATGCCTCTACTGTAACTTTAAACACATTGAGATCCCACATCAGTAGGGATATTTTAATTCAAGCTGTTCTATCAGTTTGCCCTGCTGACTTACCAAAACCCAACCACCTCCACAGGTGTGTTTTTGTAGCTAGCTATGACCTCTGACCTAAAGAAATGCCTCCTTTGTTCATCTACAGCTGATATGGACCCGACACCCGCTGCCGTAGTCCCTCCGTCCGCTCCCTCAAATGAGGAGAGGAAAGAGTGCTACTATAACTTGAATGACGCCAACTTCTGTGACAACGTCTTGTCTCGCAACACCACCAAGCAGGAATGCTGCTGCACGGTGGGGGCCGGCTGGGGGGACAACTGCGAGATCCACGCCTGTCCTCTCCAAGGAAGAGGTGAGATAATCTGTGTTGACGCTGTAGAATAAAGTGGGTTGACGATTATTCAGTGCATGTTGTAATATTTGTTTCATCTTGTCTTTCACTAATAAATCCAATTCTCTATTTCCCAGATGATTATAACCAGTTGTGCCCGCATGGCAGTGGATTATTACCCGTGACTGTTCCCTCGACACAAAATCTGGGAGAACAGCGCCCTTACATAGGTACTTTCTTGCAGAAATACTTTTATTTCATTGATATCCATGAGCTTTTATACCTTCGCTTCACACAAAAATGTACACAGACAGGTGAAATGTCAGCAGTCCATTTTACTTAAACCTGCATAAACTTTTTGAGACATTTACGAGACACTCTCTACAGCTTGCCAAGGCTTAATGATATACCTGTCTTCATACCTGACTAATTACACTGACCATAGTGTGTCTTTACAGCTTCTTACAAGAGGAGTGAATAATGTTTCAAGCAGGGGGCCAATGTTTTGATTGTTGTTACTTTCCATGTCACTTATGTAACGCCAAGGTATGAATCTCTGTCTCCCTCAGATGCAAACGAGTGTGAGATGTTTGGATCAGACATCTGTAAGAATGGACAGTGTTCAAATCTCTTTTCTACTTATACCTGCTACTGTCGCTCTGGCTTCTACTATGACAACATCCGGCTTGAGTGTGTGGGTAAGAAATGGATTCTATTTTGAACTTTTGAAACAGATAAACTGGGATGTCACCGTATAGGTTTTTCATTTTATTTAAACTATATTCAAGATAATTGGTCTCTCATGTCTCATGCCAGTGTCTTGGCTACTCTTATGATTAAAATGCGGACTCTTGCACCTTAATCATTTTAACCATTTTTTTAATGATCATTACTTCATATTGTAATTTTTGTCTCTTTAAATGTGTTTTTAGATTACGACGAGTGTGGGTTTGGAAACACCTGTGAAGATGGAGCGTGTGTTAACACGGCCGGGTCTTTCAACTGTTTCTGCAGTCCTCCATTAGTCCTGGACAGCACACGCCGGCGCTGCATTGGCCTCAACGTCACAGGTCTTACAACATAATAAATTGAAAGTTTCACAGTGGTAGAATTGTTTTTATTTTACCGGTATTAATCAGGTCGTGATCAACGGAGGACAAACCTGTAAAATCAATCAATTTAGGGCTGAAACGAATAATCAATTAGCTGATCAACGCAAAACTAAGTTTGTTGTCTAAAATGAGTGTTTTGTCGTGGATGGAGGTGGGGTTCTGTCCGGTCCTTACAGTTGAACGAACGTAATGGACGGTTTAGAAGTTCACTTTTCTTTTTACTACCACAGAAAGATATTTAGGTGATATAAATGGCTGGATCTTTAGTTTACGCTTTTTCTCCCTCCTCATTCGATCTCCCAGAAACTCTAGAGCCGGATCACGACGTGCACATGGATATTTGCTGGCAGCGTCTTGAGGGGGACAACATCTGCTCACAACCCCTGCAGGGCCGCAGAAGTACATACACCGAATGCTGCTGCCTGTGGGGCGTCGCCTGGAGCGGACAGTGTGCCTTCTGTCCCAGGAAAGACTCTGGTGAGAAGCTGGATGCACATAAGACAACGACTGTAATTATTGTCTTTGTACTAACACAGCACTGTTATTGACATCCCAAATATGACTCCACCGTGTGCTGCTGTATTCAGATGACTACGCAGTGATGTGCAACCTTCCTCGGAGAGGAGAAACAGACAGTCTGCGGGAGAGGCCGGGATATGAGTACGGTCTTGAGGGGCCAGAGGAGCCTTTTGTTCCTCCATACTGGGACAGTTATGGCGGCGCTGCAGGACCCTATGACATTTCTGAGGGCATTCCTCTCTTTAATGACAATGACTACAACGTTCAACAGCCACCTTCCCGTGTTCCCATTCAACGACCACGAGAGCAGCAGCCACGACCAGTGGATTCCTATGCTGGTGGGTAAATGCATCCTGTAGAATATACAGTATTCTTTGTGCTGTATTGCATTGGTAAATAAAAATAAATTAGCTTCAGTTATGACAATTGGAAATCAAAAGATTGCCAATACTGGTTCCCTAAAGATGGCTACTAGCTGACCAGTGATGGGCAAAGTCATCAAACTAATCAGTAGCAATAGTATAATGGAAGATTACAACATTGAAAGTACAATCTTACATTCAAATGTTTATTGAAGCAATACTATATGAGTATTACTTCTACCTTAAAGTGTCTATCATTGATTGATTTTTTTATATCAAATGACAATGGAAAAACAATGTGACAATGTGAAAGGGGTCATTTGAAATGAGGAACCTACAGAGACTGTTTACGGAGCTTCATAGGGATTTTCAGCTCAATGTTTTGGTTCACTCTCACAGCTCTCATAGCAGGCAGCTGTTTTCAGTGAAAAAGCTCTGAACTCCTACTGTTCACTACTGGCTACCTACCAGCAGCAAACAGTAGACAGACAAAGTAAGCATTTAGCAGCTAAAGAGCCAGATATTTCTTTCAGTAGTTGGTAGAGAACAAGCACAAGGAGATAGAAATAAAAGAGAGGGAATATTGGATTTGCATTCATCAGGTGACCAGGAAGACAACTCCAAATGAATGATAATGTTGCTTTGTTACCGATTTATCACAATTTTAAAGATTTTTTAACATGTGCTTTCTTCCATATTTCTGTGTCCAATCAGATCGCTACGATGGCTTTGAGGGTCTCCGAGCGGAGGAATGTGGAATCCTGAACGGGTGTGAAAACGGTCGCTGCGTTCGCGTGCGAGAAGGCTACACCTGTGACTGCTTCGACGGCTACGAACTCGACCTGAGCAAGATGGCCTGTATAGGTGAGTTCTTTCCCCAGCATCTTTGATCGTATCTTTCTCGACAGACCACCCACGCGTAGGCTCTGTGATTCAAGTTAAAATGTTCAGGGACTTTCTAGATTCAATAGGGAATCAATCACGTCATTTAATCTTGTTTTAAAATGTGGTGTTGAGTCTCAAAGTCCCACCGCAGTGAACTTCTGGTTTAAGTCTTTTGGAGCCAGGACTTGGATTAATTTCAGTGAGGTAACCTTTCATGCAGTATATCATCAAGCTCAAGGAGAAGCTTTGAATTTAACAACCTTGCATTAAGTTATGTTTTATGGGAAACTAATGAAAGCAGTGTACTTCTCAAAACCATCGTGTTACCCTTTGGTCTGAAAGTCCCTAGTCACCCTCTGCCAAGAGTAAGGAGACCTTGAATCTTAGCCACTCAGTGTATTACATGAGATACTATATCTTTTAAGTGTACTTTGTTTGTTTTGTAAGAAAGTGAGACTGTCTTGTTGTAATGAAATGCTATGGTTACAATATTCTGTCTGCATACAAGCTTATCAGCTCCAAGGCCAGACGTTTTCCCAAAGAAAGTGATTGAATTCCAAACATGTGGGATCTGTGCAACTCGTGCCATGCCTCCTTTTGTAAATAACACCACTAGCATTTCCCCAGCAGAACATGACATAAACAGAAGGAGGGTCGTTTGAGATGGACTGCTATGAAATGACAATCAGACCTCCCGCGCTGACAAAGGGAGAGAAAATTCACTTGAAGGCCAAAAGGAAACCGAATCGAATGCTTTGTTAATCTCACCCTGTTTCTCAACAGTTCAGTGCTCGAGATGGCTGGCAATCCAAGTTCAGACCCCATCTAGCCGACACGCAATATTACGTCATGTTTGATTGAAGATATACAAGATGAATTATTTTCGCAACGTATCGTTGCCGTTGAGTGAAAACCCTGTACCTCCAAATGTGAACTTTTGTGAAACTAATTAAAACACTCTGGTTTATTGCTCACAAGATTGTGTAACGATTTCAACAATCCCAGCTCATTTAATAGCTGTATTGGAGCTATTGATCATATCACATGATCTTCATCAGGACGTGGAGTTTGCCCAGTTGTATTTTAATAATCAATGAATCTGCTGATTATGTTCTCGATTAATCGTTGGGTCAAATCATCGTCCTGTTTTGTCTGACCGACAGTCAAAAACATCCAATTGACTCAAATGTAAGAAGCAGATAAGGAGCAAATCCTCATATATAAGAAACCAGAGAAGGTTTGGTGATTGATGGATTATCAAAATAGTAGCAGATACATTTTCTTTTGATTAATCAACCAATCATTGCAGCTTTAGGATTATAGATATTCACATTTTCATTTTTTTTATGAGCACTTTAAAGGTTGACTTTACGACAGGGTTCGGGTTTTTCAAATGGAAAAGCCGATACAGCCGTTATCAAACAGACGTAGGTTACAGCACTGACTGCCATCTAAGTTACTGAAGGTAATACACTGACTAAGTATCTAAGTACACTGACGATGGAAAAGTAACTCATAAAAACCACATGAGGTGGGCTGGGCGAAATAAAGTTAGCATGGAAGAAAAAAAATAAGAAGAAGAAAGGAAAAGAGAAAGAAGGGAAGTTAAAATGAAATCAAAAGTATAAATGGATGTAGCATTCCAGTATCCCACTCCTCATAATACCCATAAGGCCACTCAGCAGCAGATGTGGCGCAGGCAGATGTTTGGGCTGCGAAATCTCCTGGCTGACTAACTCGTCATGTCTGATTTTCTTGCAGACATAAACGAGTGTGAGGACATCAGCGACAAGGTGCCCTTGTGTCAGAACGGGCAGTGCACAAACTCAGAGGGGTCGTACAAGTGCACCTGTTTGCCGGGCTTCGTGGCCTCCGCCGAGCCACACAAATGCATCCCGGAGATCCCGGAGATCCCAGAGCCTGGGCTTGTGGAGACAGGAAACTGAGACAGACTGCTGGCTTCTCCTGCTCCCTCAAAGATCATCTTACACCCCTCTGCCCATTTCCCCAGGGGCCTGGCACTAAACATCCAACAGCAACGCTTAGACGTCCAAACTTGTTTCCCTACACACACACACACACTCACACAGACACAGACATACAAAAGCACACACTCACATTCAGCACACAACACATTCAAACCCCCTCATACACGTTCAAGAGGACCAGGAATTGTGCAGTGAATGTATTACATGGGATTTAGTATTCACCAGATATCCATTTGCCTTAAAGGGATTTTGTGGACTGATCTTTTTTACTCAGTAACCCCAGGCAATTTGATATGCAGATATAGTTTCCACATTATTTTCTTTGTCACTTTTTTTTTTGTTGTGTTATTTATTTCATTTGCATGACGGGCCTCTGCAAACATAGAAAGCGACCTATTTCAGAGGGCATACTTGATTCCTCTTGTTTTATTTGTCTCAATAATTGACCTCAGAGACAGCGTGGGGAGATAACAAATGTATTTTGTAGAAGAAGGAATGTCATAAGAAATCAGACACTCATAAATCAGTTTGTGCCTCACCGTCAAACCTCTCACCAATTTTCTCGCTCAGTCATGTTATTAGCATTGGCCTCGGACTAAATGGACGCCAGGTTTGATGAACATCAGAAATTCAAAGAACTTTACCCACAACCGCCTTTCTCTTCTTCAAGATGAACCACAGGCTGAAGAATCTCCGGACCAAGAAGTGAGAAGTCAACACAGCCAAACTTACACATAAAAAACGTCAGCCTTTACTTGGACCTGGAAAGACTGTAGATGTATATGATGATCGATGTAATGTTTAAAAAAAAAAGGTGCAATAGGTATATAACCTGCCTTCCTCTGTTTTACACCATTTTTACCATTATCTTCAAACCCGCAATTACGTAGGGAAACATGGACTCAGTTGCTGATCCCGACAGTATTACTTTAACAATAACTTGTTTTGACTTATCAAAGTTTGTTTCCAGGCTACATTCTCTTCTAACTCCTGAAACCACAGGTTGAAATTATCCTCAAATATCACAGCTTTTATGTACCAGTCTCACACAGGCAAAAGGATCCCAGATCTCACATCAGACCATTCCCATGTTTGCATCTCTGAATGCATGTAAAGACACAGGCTTCGTTGGAGAGGTTTGGTATATTTTGTACAGATCTAGTACTATGTATTATTTTTGTTACATATTCTCTTAATGCATTATAGCACAACCAATATTTTGTTTGACATAAAACATAAAAGTGTAAGAAAAATCTGGCATTATAGCTTTGTAGATTTATACATGTCTGTAAAAATGTTTTTTTTTAAAGCATATCTTTTTATGTATGAGGAGAGTGGCTGACACTGTACCAGAGGAACTGTGTGTATACCCTGCCCTGTGGAGCAGACAATGAAATATATTTTTTGGAAGTGGCAGCACTGTTCTAATTACAGACATTTTGTTTCTTCAAGTTCATTACAAAGACAATGCTTTTGAAATGCAAGCACCAACTTACGTGTGTCACAACTTTAAGGCTAAATATTAGTAATTGTGAACATAATTTCTCTTAGACTTTGTTGGATCCTTATGTCATGAATGTATCATAGACAGTATTGGCCTACTCATTTGGTTTCTGAACTCTCACTTATACCTTTTTGTCTTTTATATTCAGGTTTAATGGCATTATCTGTCTAATGGACTGAACTTCTCAGCAATGCAGAAACATAAAAGTCTAATTCCAACTTTGGAAGACAACTATAAGTTCATGACTAATACCCTTAACATGCATTCATAACCTATTAACCTACAGTTGTACAAATGTTTCCACTTGATGTCCACTGTACTTTACCGTGCTGTTCAAATTATCGGCAAGTTGGAATATTTAAAGTCTTTCGAAACCGAAAATAACTTGAGATAAATGTCTGGTTGTAAAGCTGTGGTCATTGGAAATATCATGTTCATTCATTTTGTTTACCTCTTGACTGTAATCGCTATCAGTCATCAAAATAAAAACATAAAATATATCAATCTCTTTGAAAATTTACTTGGAAATAAATGGCACCAAACACAGCTTGCATTCACCGTGTGTATGAATATTTACATAGTCATTTGCTGCTTGGGACGTTTTTATGTTTTAAAACAACAACAGTAAATATGTTATTTGTAATATAGTATACTATGACAACTAATGATAATAAAGGCACTATTCTTACACCAAGCAGTTTAGTTATTGAACAGTTTGGTGTCGGTATGCACATGCATAGCTGGCACATTAGTGTGTGCTGTAAGTGGTCCAAGGTGAGTGTATTCAGATCATTCACAAAAGTAGTAATACCACAAGGTAAAAATATTCCATTACAAGTAAAATTGTTACCACCAAAATGGACTTTAAACTGTCAAATGTATTTCTTATGCAGAAAGACCCTTTTCAGAGTGTTGCATTAGTAAAAACTATTGTTGTTGGATTATTGAAGTATTCTTTTTTACATACTAGAATATAATTAGCATTTTAATGGTGCAGCTGCTCATTTCACCTGATTCAAATACTGTTGTATAACTCACTGTAGTAGTAACTACAGCTGCCACATAAGTGTAGTGCAGTTAAGAGTACAATATTTTCCTCTGAAATATAGTGAAGTAGAAGCATTGCATAACACAAAATGGAAATATCTCAGGGCACCTCAAATTGTACTATTCAGTATAAATTACTTGAGCAAATGCACTTAGTTTCTTACCACTGGTATCTGGTACCACTGGGTATTTGATTAATACCAATGGCAAACTTAAAATATCTGGGTACCGGAAATTCTGACTGTATTCATTTTGAAACGAAAAAGATTGTTTAGTCTACGGTTTGATCTCTATTTATTGCTCCATCAAAATGATGTATTAAACTACATCGCCCTCTAGTGGCCAAATAGCACAACACATCACTACTTTCCCATTTTTTTCCTATAACTTTTTCCCATTGGTTAACCGGGGAACTATCCCAAAAGGATTCTGGGTAATTGTGGTTACCCTTCACCGGCCACGCTCACATAAATGAAACAGCAGACTACAGCTCCCAGAAACCACCTCGCTCATGCGTGTTCCGTTGACCTGAGCTACCGAACCTCTCGTGCTCTCTCTGTGATGCTAATGTGAACCTGTGAATAATAAAAACGCTCATTTGAGGCGAAAGAGGCCGCTAGCAATTTGTCACATGTTATTGAGCGGAATGCCGCGAGGACACCTGGTTAGGGAGCTAGGAAAGGAGTGGTATCGGTGAGAAAGTCTCCGTAGCTTGGCTGCAATGTAACAGATACTGTAATAAGTGATCACTTGTTTACTTGGGAAGGTGAGTAATTCACTGTCACTATTTTACATACAGTGTTGAGAGATATTTAATCTATCGTTAGCTGTGCTAAATGTTGTTATTTGCCCCAGACAGCACAGTTACACACCTTCTCCATAAAACCCATTTATTAGCTCGTTTTAATCTATGATCAAACGTGAGGTAGTGTTACCAAAATATCAGACTGAACGTTAGAGGGTCTGGAAAAGGTTTATTACAGGTTTCATTTCCTAATGGCAAAGGAAGAATGCATTACACAGCTGAACACAACAGGGGACACTTCAACACTACGAAACAGGAGACTCTGTCCCACATCAGTGAAGACCCTCCAAACCCTGTCAAAGGACAAGCACAGTCAAACTGCTGGACTCTTGCCGGAAGATGACACTCAGTCTTCAAATGGGACATCTGCTCAGTCCTCGGCTGGAGGAACCGTCAGCCAGGATCCCCAAAGCAGCCGAGTGCTGCTGATGTTGGTGGTGGGGCTGTGTTTCTCCACTCGCCTCTACAAGATAGCAGAGCCCCCTCATGTGTGGTGAGTTAAACGTCCCGCGTGCGTGTGGATTTTGTGCATCTTGGTGTGCCATTTCTTAACATGGTGACTCGTTTTGATGTTTCAGCTGGGATGAGACGCACTTTGGAAAGATGGGAAGCTACTACATCAACAGGACCTTCTTCTTCGACGTCCATCCTCCGCTTGGAAAAGTGAGATCACGAATGCTCCCTTTCATGTAGTGTCTTCGGGGAGACCTCCCGAGTATGATAATAGAGCTCCATTAATCTGTTGCAGATGCTGATCGGTCTCGCCGGTTACATGACCGGTTATGATGGAACCTTTCCTTTCCTGAAGCCAGGAGATAAATATGAACACCACAACTACTGGGGCATGAGAGGAGTATGTTGTTTCCCTACACAATAAAAAAACTCTTTTCTTATTGACTGACAATGCAATATGAATATATACGTATGGGCTTGTCCCAACTTTAAAAGGCCACGACATTATGGCTGCTGACATGCCCGTCCTGCCTCTCGCCCAACAGTTCTGTGCCGTGTTGGGCTCCTTTCTCCCAATCTTTGCCTACCTCATAGTGCTGGACTTATCTCAGTCGTACACTGCTGCTCTCATCACGGCCACCCTGCTCATATTTGGTGAGTAATCATCATCTTATGTCTCTTTGATAACACATGAATATCTATTTAAATGTCAAATAATTCAATGCATCTAAATGTCGAGCAGCATGCTTTTATCCTTTTGTAAAAAAAAAAAAAAAAGGGGGAATGAAGTTGTGCTTAATTTCCTCCTCCTAACAGACACTGGCTGCATCACCATTTCCCAGTACATCCTGTTAGACCCTATCCTCTTGTTCTTCATCATGGCAGCTGTGCTGAGCATGGTCAAGTTCAACCAGCAGAGACTCAGGTAGCACACCACTGGGACTTTTCTTTAGGTTTTTATACCTTGTCCTATGCAATGTAGTGGTGAAATCATTCGTCGATTAATCAATTCGTCGACCGACAGTGAGTTACTAGATGATTATAGTCGATTAAAGTCAAGCGGTTAATCATCAATCATTCCTCTTTTGTTCTGGTAAAAAAATTGCCACACATTTGCTGGTTGCAACTACTCATATGTGATGACTTTCCTGTTTCCTATATCACGTCATTCCACGTTTAATACTGCTGATTTATTTTTGGTGTAAAATAATTAGATTTAAAACCTCGTTTTGGACGCATCTTTATTCGTGAGCTTTTGTTAACCAACTAATTAACTGATTGCTAGAAAAAAAATTATTAATCAGTATGATAAAATAACTGTAGTTAACTAGAGTCCTAAAACAACACCAATCAGTCTTCCGAAAAGAATAAAACGTGCCTGCTCATACTTTGTTTTTCCTTTTTAAGCGGTTTATTTGAGTGCTCCGTGTTTGCTGTTGTTTTCAGGCCTTTTACTTCGTGCTGGTGGCTGTGGCTGGTACTGACTGGTGTGAACCTTGCTGGGGCATTGGGGGTGAAGTTTGTGGGTCTGTTTGTCATCCTGCTGGTGGGGCTGAACACAGTCTGGGACCTCTGGAGACTTTTGGGAGACCTGAGCCTCTCGCTGGTAAACCACCGCACACTCTGAATGCTCGTGGTCACCGATGGCGTTGCTGAGCGGCGCCAGAGGATTTACTGCTCTGTGCTCTTCTCGCCTTATGTTCTGGCTCCAGGTGGAAATCACAAAGCACTTCCTGGCTCGGGTTGTCGGACTCATCCTGCTTCCACTCTTCCTCTATGTCACAATCTTTGCGATCCACTTTGTTGTGTTGAACAAAAGGTGTGTCTGAATGCTCTGTTCAGCCTGTGATTGCATGAAGACGTCTGCATTGTTTGGCTCATCGTGATCGTTTTCTCTCACCAGCGGACCGGGCGACGGCTTCTTCAGCTCAGCCTTTCAGTCCCGTCTAATCGGCAACAATCTACACAACGCCTCCATGCCTGAGTGTGAGTCCTAAACAAGTGTGTGAATAAACCCCGTGATGCTGCAGCTGTGTTTACTACAACACCTGTAAGAAAAGGAGGGCAAAAAGAAAAGTAGGCATTCCCGTAGTATTGATGACAGCCAGATGGGCGGAAACGTTTGCTTACATGTCACTGTCTTTACAAAGTAACATATCACAGATTTACTATTAAGGCTTATTGTTCTATTTAATACCCAGTTCCATAATTGGCTATTGCGATGGTTCCTTGTCAATTGAAACTACGTTTCAAAAGTAATTTTGTATTAAATGTAAGTGTTTCTTTAAATAATTTGGGGCAATACCTTGTTCTTCTGATGTAGACCTGGCGTATGGCTCCACCATCACAGTAAAGAACCTCCGTATTGCTGGAGGCTATTTGCACTCTCATTGGCACTTATACCCGGAGGGAGTGGGATCAAGGCAGCAGCAGGTTAGGCTAAAGGTTCAATGGAAAACATTCTCAAACATCATTAAATATCTTATTGTCAGCGATAGTTTTATTTATTTTTTTCTCTATCTGCTTACAGGTGACAGCCTATCTCCATAAGGACTACAACAACTTGTGGCTGGTTCACAGACAGGATAATAATGAATGTGAGAAGATGCATTTGATTTACTGTTAAGAGATATCGGTGGCATTAATTTAAGTCATAAGGAAGTCATGTACGAGCCTCTTGTTGTTGTTTTTTTTTTATCTCTATTAAGCTCAATCTGGGACACCTGACCTTGTTCGTCATGGTGACATCATTCGACTGGAGCACAAAGAGTAAGTAGCATGCCTCCACAGAGCAGTGAAATGAAAGACATATTATATAATGTCCACTGATTCAGAGGATCTCACATCTAAATGTCATTCCAATCCAGATTCTGTGCATGTTTTTGCAATAATGTGATTTTTCCTGCTCCTTTCAGAACAACCCGTAACCTCCACGGTCACCTCCATGAGGCTCCCCTGACCAAGAAGCACTTCCAGGTTACAGGCTACGGCATTGTGAGTAGAGCCATAACATAAAGCTGCACTTTCCTGCTCTGTACAGTTGACTGAAGGCAGGTCACACGACTTCTGGGTGAAGTTTGTCTTCACTGATATTGACACTGCATAATGATCGAGGATCTTTGGAGCACTGAATGTACTTGCGTTGACGCCAAATGAAAATTCTTTGATTGATGCAATTTGCTTTGTCGTAAGTCTGTTGTCAATTTTAAGAGAATTGTTTATGTTAACTTTTTGTTGTTTTGTAGTCTGTTTTCTGTGATAAAACTGTAACGCTGCCTTCTTGACCAGGACCCCTTTGTAAAACTATGAATGGCCTTATTCAGCATTAATAACATTACATTCTGATTGCATGTCGTCATGTGTTTGAAAGTCCCCAAGCTTAAAGCACATCTCCACCTTTGGCCCGTTCTTAGAATGGCACAGGTGACACCAATGACCTGTGGCAGGTGGAGGTGTGTGGAGGCCGGAAGGGCGACCTGGTGAAGGTGCTGCGGAGCAAAGTCCGCTTTCTGCACCGAGCTACCGGATGTGTGCTTTACTCGTCTGGAAAGACTCTCCCAAAGTGGTAAAACTAGTCTTCTCTGCTCCTCCTTGTTTGTTCAACATTCATTATGTACAGTGGTGTAGGAAGTATTAAGATAAGATCCTCTCCTTAAGTTAAAGTACTAATACCACACTGTCAGAATACACTGTGACAAGTAACAGTTCTGCATTGAAAAAAATGTGTTAAGTAAAAGTATGTTAGCATGATCAGGAAATGTACTTAAAATATTAAAATAAAAGTACTGAAAATAGTGAGAAATGCTGTCACAATTGCCCAACAAAAGCTCTTCTAATGTTTTTTATGCAAACTCTTAAGTTGTTAAGTAACTACTAACTAACACTGTCTGATCATTTTAGTGAAATAAATAGTGTAGTACCTCCCTCTGAAATGTAGCGGAGCGGAAGTAGAAAGTGCAGTGAAAAGACTAAATTAAAGTAAAAGTACTTTGTGCTCAAGTGCAGTACTTGATCAAATGTACTTGGTTCCGTTCCACCTCTGATTCTGTGCATGGACAGCCAGAGAACACCTTTTGTTTGTGCTCAGGGGCTGGGAACAGGTGGAGGTGACCTGCAGTCCCTACTTGAAGGAGACTCCAAGCTCTCAGTGGAACATTGAAGATCACATCAACCCCAAACGTAAGAAACGCATTCCTCGTGCTCCCACGTCCGTCTCCACTTCACGATGTCAGACACTAACCAACATGTTCCTCTTCCTCTCGTACGTTCTGGCAGTGCCCAACATCAGTCTGTCTGTGCTGAAGCCCCATTTTCTGGAGATCCTACTGGAGTCCCACATTGTTATGATAAGAGTAAGACACAATCAGAGAAGCTGCTGATCAAGAACGTGTTTAATCAGAAGTCATGTATTGACATTAGTGTCATTTTAGGGAAACAGTGGCTTGAAACCCAAAGACAATGAGATGAACTCAAAGCCCTGGCATTGGCCCATCAACTATCAGGTGCTTTGAATAATCTACATTCTAAAGTTTATTTTTGTCAAACTCTAATTAAATGCATGAGCACTTGTAACTACTAACGTGTTCCTGGTTTATTTATGTGAAGGGCTTGAGGTTTTCTGGAGTGAATGACACGGAGTACCGTGTTTACCTGCTGGGGAACCCCGTAAGTCTGTCTTAAGCTCGCTTCATGTTTCCTGTTGTCGCTCTTCTCTGACGTACATTAAATACTGGTTAAATACTTTTTCAGGTGGTCTGGTGGCTGAACGTGGCCAGTTTGGTATTGTATCCTATCATGGTGGCAGTGGCGTCTATAGCCCTCCAAAGAGGTTTCTCATTGGGCCAAAAAAGAATAGGTATGATTATTGACTATTGTGGTACTGACTGATCAGCTGCAGTAAATGGATGATTTAAACATCAGATAAATGTTCTATATGTTCTCTGTCATTCAGAGCATTCTCTGGTGCTGATGAGAGAAGGAGGACTGCTGCTCCTTGGTTGGCTGCTGCACTATGCACCTTTCTACACAATGGGCCGTGTCCTCTACTACCACCACTACTTCCCTGCAATGCTCTTCAGCAGCATGCTAACAGGTACCACATCTCACTGCATTTTGACTGCTTCCGTTACATTCACCAGAGGTGTTCAAGGAGGAAGGAAGGAGAGACGTGATGCAAAGATACCACATGATGTGAAAGGCAATTAAAATACTTGCAGCCGATTACTGCAATTTGCGTCACAAAACCCATTTTTAGATTGTGTGACTTCTGCAGATATCATTGTCAATTGTGATTAAACATCCATACATCCACCAAGAAATCATAGGAAAAAAAGATGCAACTTTTAACTTCAGAACATGCTAGAGAATCATCAGGTTTTTAAGTTTTCTTAAGATCCGATGATGGTTGTCCTGAATAAACAAAGCAGTCATGTTGGTCAGCGTTATAACATTCTGTTTGTTTTTCACAGGAATTACATTCGACATTCTGTTGAAAAGCACTGACCTGCTACTCCACCCACCTTATTCTGATTGGCTGCAGAGACTCGGGCAGATGGTACTTCTGTTCAGTGTTCTTTACAGGTGAGGTGACAAGCAGAGTAACCGCTGTGGAGGAAACTTATATTGTAGTTCATTCTTACATGAGTTTGTGATGTCTGCTGTACTTAATGACGTTTCTTGTGATTATACATACATTTTTTTCAATACCCACTTTACTTTGATTCTCTTGAATGCCTTTCAAAGGCTGTAGATGAAGAGAGTGTAATCAATATTAGAGTCATAGTTTGACATTTTGGGAAATGCTTTCTTAATGTGAGATAGATTAGAAGATCAATACCACTCTTGTCTCTGTCTGTTCAACTTGGAGCTGCAGCCAACAGGTGTTTAGCCTAGCACAAAGACCAGGAGCAGGGGGAAACAGCTAGCCTGGTTCTAGACTCATGACTCATTTTCAATTTTCAAAAGTGCTTCTTTTATATTGTATAATTCACTGTAATCCAATTTTCTGTCTGTTAGTTTCTACCTGTTCCAGCCACTCTCCTACGGCATGACGGGTCCTCTGGCACACGAGCCCGGCAGCGCCATGGCCGGCCTGAAGTGGATGGAGTCCTGGGAGTTCTAGTCAGCTTTGCACGAAGAATACACTAATATTGTTATGAATATGAGGGACTTTAATCAATCATGTGTCTCACAGACTTATGGTTTTACAGTGTTTACATAAAAGGATCATTTTCACAAGGTACCGACTGCACACACTGCTATTGAATCTCTACCTGTCCACATATTCATGTCTCTCAACATTTTTAAGTATTGTAGTCTATAATGGGTAAAGAGTGCTTCATGAAACAGACCTGGATTAGTGCAATATGGAAGCCAGAGTGTTGTTGAGTATTAGAGAGTAAAGTTCTCAACACTTTTCATCACCAAGCTGCCTTAACTTACAACACATCTGACATCTTGGACTTATATGTGGATCCTGTCTGTCACAATGATATAAGCTAAAGTGCCTGAAAGGAAGTAATGAAAGAAATCTGAAAAGTTCAAACGTTGCATCTCCGTGTTGGTACGTTTTACAGAAACACCTTTTTGTTACATAGTTCTAGGCTATCAGAGACTGTATTTTCATTTGAGATCGTCTTGGTCTTAGTGCCCGGTATTTTTATATTGTATTTAGCCCTCAGTGCTGTCCAGTATTGGCCTCTGTTTTTACATCATAAGACTACTACTGACTCTGTGTCATGTACATTTCAGTATGATCATTAAACTGTGATATTCTTGTAGTTTGTGCTTACTTATGTTCATATAAATATTTCCTCTTAAATGCATTTTTATATTATTTTATTTAACCCTCCTTTAACCAGGAGTTCTTGAGATTAAATATCACTTTTTCAAGAATATTATGGCCATGATATGCAGGAATAATGAGTTACAGACAGGTACAGTAATACAAGATATGCCACCGAATAACTAAGGAATAGAAAGCTATTACAATCGTACAAACAATTTCAAAGGCACCTTACTCATTTGAAAACAACCCAAGAGCTTCCTAAAATACTAAAAATAGAAAGGACCAATTGTGATAGTCATCTGTGATCTTCATTTATTTGTGAGTGCTCTGTTTGGATGTGGTACTGTGTAGGAGATTAATACCATGACACTTAATTCCTTGAAAATCTCATAACTTCTGTATATTACGACAGCAGAGGCAAAAAACTACTTTAAGTCACTTTTAAATAAAACCACTAAGAAGTGTACATTATTACTTACAGTTTGGTTCTCTCGGAAACTAAACTACATTATTTATAAATATGGAATTTATGTATTCCCCATAGTAAATAATAACATAAGTCATTCAATTGAAAAAGAAATAGAGAAAATTAGATAATGATAGATTGCGTGACATGCAGCAGCATTAACTTATTCATGTAGTCAAAGGAGGCGGTTATACTGTAAATGTTAATGTAGGACCTGACCCCACTCAGCCAAAAAGCAATGTACATAATTTATTGTATACCTCTGCCCTCACCTTGACGCTGCATTGTCCACTTTGCCAGTGAACCGGTGGGCCCCCGGTGGCGTGTTAGTGAACTGCACCGGTACACGTCAACTCTGAGGACGGCCGCTCTGATTGGCTGTCATTAATCACGTGTTTATTCTGAAGATGGCGTCTCCAAATGGAGGTAAATTCTAATTCCTAACCCTGCTGCGCCGTGTGTAAACTGTAAATTATACATGTTTATGGCTATTTAATCGTTAGCGACGCTTACGGTGTCTTGCACGAACACCCCGAGACGACGGAATACACATGTTAGCGCTGTATTTGTACTGTTTGGAGATGTTTTCACTCGCCCCAGTGTAGTATGTGTATCTGTGCCCAGTGTAGAGGGAAGCTTGCACCCTACTGTCTGCGGCTTGACCCCCAGAGATGAATCTGTGGGTGCTGCGAGCTAAAAACAAAGCTAGTGCCTGCTGTACTTTAAACGGGTCAAGTCCTCGTGTAACTACTTTCTGTGTTCTGTTATTATTCCGTGAGCAGTTGTGTGTTTTAACGGTACTCGCGATAGTCTTTGGACTGTTCAACGCGCATAACGTCATTGTTATTACTGCTGACTGCAAGGCAAGTTTATTTGTATCGCACATTCAAACAACAAGGCAATTCAAAGTGCTTCACGTAAAACCATTAAAAGCATCAAAACATAATGCAAAAGAAAATAAGATTTAAAAACAATTAAGAACATTCATTAAAACATTAAAAAGCTAGAAAATTGAATAAAAGTTGCAGTGCAGTTTAAGAAATAAAACAGTAGTGAAATGCAGAAATTGATTAATATCCTTGAAACTGTAACGAAACACTCGAGCTACATTTGTAGTGGTTTTACAGTAAAGCGTTCTAATATAAAGTTTCCCACCATAACAAGTGGACCTCATGCCTTTGTTTCAGTGGTTTTTAGTTTTTCCATTATGATGGTCACTTTCATACATCTTGTATGTAACACGTTTTTATACATGTGTGTGTGTGTGTGTAGTTAAAGGCACTACTTGTTTGTTGTTTTAAAGTGTCGTTTGGGTCAGAGGTTAAAGACAGTACTGGGCCTATTTGCAATATGTGGTACAGTCATATCCATGGCTGGTTATATTGGTGTAACCCAAGTACTGTAGAGACATTTTGATCTTAATTCATCTTCTTTTGATTTTAAAAGTTCCACATGCAACAAAAATACTTTTACTACTTTACTACTTAGTCATTTATGGTAAAAAAAAAAAAATGATCTCGGCTGGCACTGTTAAATTCTTTCTGAAACTCTGCCATTACTAAATTTACAAATATGTAATGTACGCATTTTCCATATAAAATGTTTGTAAAAAAACACATTTTAAAAAGTACATTTTGTGTCGTGATAGGTGACGATTTTGAGAGCTCTTTGCTGAGTTTTGAGAAGTTGGACAGAGCGTCACCAGACCTGTGGCCAGAGCAGTGTAAGTGTACATTCACCATGCTCTTGCGTAATTTGTCACGATGGAAATGTGTTTCATTTTGCAATAATCTCAATCAACCTGCGATCTCTCACACAGTGCCTGGAGTTGCAGAATTTGCTGCATCTTGTAAAAATGTGAGTAAGCTTCACTGTGGCGCTTTGATTTACAAACTTGATAATTAAATAGGCTTGACATACTGTGATGTATAGGCCTGACCTATAAATCTTATTGTCTACTTAGACCTTTGTTGTGTCTTACATCACAGCCCATCAATAATTCACCCCCCAAATGGATGGCTGAACTAGAGAGTGAGGACATTGAAATGTTGAAAGGTAACGCACGAAAACAGTAGAAATGGTGTTATTTTTTTTTTACATTTTAAGTTGCCGTTGAACAGGAAGATTGTGGACAGAAATAGTCTTCACATATAATCCTGTCAAATGGGTTAACATTTAGCTGAAACTAGTAACATGTTGCACTTAAGAGCTTTCATTATGGGTGCTGTTGTCCTTCTGTAGAGCTGGGCAGTCTGACCACAGCCAACCTGATGGAGAAGGTCAAGGGACTCCAGAACCTCGCTTACCAGCTGGGCTTAGAGGAGTGTAAGTACATGAACACAAAGCTTTAAAACTTGCCTTTGTATTCAAATGTGTTTGCTTGTTACCTTTACTGAAAACACTTGCTTAAACATATCTGTGATGAGTATGAAAATGCTCGGCTTCAAGTTAGTCACATGTTGCCACTAGATGGTGCTCATAGCCTTTCTGTGTCTAGCTCATGGATTACTGGTAGTGGAACATCCTTGTGTCTTTTCCTTTCACTTTTAAAACCATCACATGTTGACTTGACATGACAAAGGTGTTGAGTTTTTATCCTAATTCAAAATGGATCATGTACAAATTTGAACTTTTCCAATTCGAATCAACTCTCCATTTCTGTGAAACAGCAGAAATAATTTGACTTCGAGGTCTTGAAATGATAGATTTTGGTCAATCTTGTTAAAATGGAAAATGTAAAAAATAAGGACATGCTCACAAGAGCCCACACAACAAGTGCTGATGCATTTGATTGATGCAAAATCTAGTTTTTAATCCATTGTCCACAGCCTCCATTGTCATAATCCGTGTGGATTAGAGAGATGTAGCTCTAAGTGCTCTAAGAGAAAAATGGGTATTTATTTATCCAGTGAAAAAAGCACATAAGCAATGAAGAATTGTGGCATAGCCTCCTTTTTAATGGGATGGAATATATAAATAAATGTACATTGATTTTTTTCTTTTCCAAGTGGGTTACATTTAACCACCATACATATACGACAAAGTGATATACAAAGTGATGGGATACAGACAGTGCGGCCTGCTTGTGGTGGTTTGTACTGTGGTTTGCACTGCTTTGTAAAACTCCAGAAAGACAAACGCCTGTAAATATGAATCAAACTATGCCAAACATAAATAATGAAATTTGAGAGATGCAAAAGGGGAAACTCTTAAATTATCTGAAGAGATCTTCTTCTGATTGTAGGCAAGTGAGTTGACTGTAGAGTGACTGGAATGTTTTTCTGCGTTGGTATAATGAACAAATATCCAAGTGGACATACTCATGAAAGAGAGCCCAGATGTGAGTAACTACATATTAACGGGCTATAGATTGTGTAGCATGTGTATATTTGCATACACCGCGAGTTGCAAATTAATTTAGTTGTAAAAGTGTCTCATCTCCCCGACTCCCCTAAACCTGCAGGAGCATGTAATCTGGCTGGTATAAAGATGTTAGCTGTCACAGGTGCAGGCCTGCGGGCTTCGCAATCATGTCGTGTACCTCGGGATGACGGGACACAATGATGGTTATTATTGGTGTCGGAGCAGCCTTGTAATGGGTGCCTGTTTAATGCTCTCTGGTTTAATTTTCTCCTTTTCCTGGCTGTCAGGGGAGGCCTTGTAAATCTCAGCTACTTTTTCATCACGTTTGTGCACTCTTCAGTACCCGTAAACGAGACTTCGTGGAGAGAGAGGGCAGGGGGACAGGATTTACTGCCCCTCCCCCCTTCAGCATGTGGACCATTAAAGAGGAAGCTGGTTAATGGGCAGAGCACAATCAAGCCGTGAAACCTCTGCAGCCACCCCACTGCAGTGAGGAAGGGGAGCTGAACCCAACAGTATTACAAGAACACCAAGCCCCCTTTGCCTAGAATACTCTTTAGCAGTACTAGTGCTGGTTTCTGTTTTCTCCTGCATGTTGTGTACTGTGCACATACTACTGCATACTCGTGTTTGTACATATTAACACATATGTGAAGCGGGGGCAGGGGGGGATCTACCACTCCCATAATCCCCTCCCACGCCTCCTCCTGCACCAGCACCCCCAGTAATGGCTGTGTGGCGCTGGCCTGATCCAGTCCCAGAGGGGCTTGACGCGTGCCTCTTCCTCAGGCCACAGCTGTTACTCCACCCCATGATGAATGCCCCTGTCGTGGGCCGCTGAGCGCGGGCATCAAGCCCAGAGTCTCTGGGGAAAGCTGAGGACTCTGATAAGTGCTGTTATTGGAGGTAATTGAAAGCTGAGTGTTCCTTTGGGATGCGCTGGAGGACCTGGGCCACGGAGGGCCCAAACTGCTGGAGTTGGTGATGGTGCTCTATCACACTTGTGTGCTCAAGGCTGCTGAATGCCATTCAACACTTGTCCATTGAAAAAAACAATCACAGGAAATTACTAAAAGTCACTACAGTACTTGTTTGTCTGTAAACATTTCTGAGTGAATACCTTCATTCTGATAATGTGATTATATTTCCAAGTTGGTGCTTTTAAGAGATAGTCACACATTAGGGCTTAGGCCGGCTCCCAAAACGTCGCTTGGCGGAGATTGTAGAAAAACGTATGTCATGGAGGTTTTTAAGAGTTCAAGTGAACTGTGTCTTTGACAGAGTCACAGTGGGGTTGGATAAAAGCTGAGAATTCATCCTTTAAAGGTTCAAGATACGAGAGTGGAAGCATTTAGATTGCCTCCTCACGGCTCACAACATGTCGAAGGCGAGCCACTGGCTCTCAGCTAACGGTGCTAACTTCGGCGAAAGTGCTGACAAAGCGAGCAGTGTTTAACTGAGGGGTAGCTGGAGAGGGTGGTGCTACGCTTCCACGACGACACTGTCAGTGGGGGCGGCAGTATCGTCTGTAACTGCTGTCTGAGAGCAGTGCAGAGCAGAGCGGCGGCCGTAAACTAATCTATGAGGCACAAGCAATAAAAGCAAAGCAAGAAGAAGCTCTGATAACAGCACACACAACACCCTCTGCTGAGGTAGACATTACTCCACTATATCTTTAAATAGCAGATAGTTGTTTGCTAATGTTGACAATGTTAAATAGAGTTCCTTTAAAGTGAAATCAAACATCTTTATAGTGAAAGATTAATCAAACCTGAAATTAAATTGAAGAAATCTTTTCTAGGCCATGGACTACCTTGTGAATCTTATGAATTCATATGAATTCCCAGTGATTGAAAGCTTTGCTATCTCGGTGACAGCATCACTCGGTGTATCCTGGGAGTAGGACCACCTGTAGCACCGGCGAGCGCCTCTCCTCCGCCGTGATGCCGCGTGGCGTATAGACCCGGGCTGACCTCTGTTGCTTCTGAACCCGTGTGAAGGTGAGACTGAAGGTCGCCCTGCCCTGACAGCTCCTAATGGGCCCACATTCACCTCAGCCTCCTCCTCCTCACCCTCAGGATCAATCTCCGGCCTATTAGAAGCATGCCGCTGCTGAATATGATTGCATTCACTGGGCCCCGCTGGCGCTAATGTGCCTCCATCAATCCATCAGGCGGGCTGACCGCGGGGCGGGCGGTTATGAAGTGCCGGAGCTGACAGCAGCTGTATGAGGAACAGGGGGAAGCCTCCCCACCGCCACTACCCTTCCTCCCCACCTCCACTACTCCGCTCTGCTTGTTTGTTCACCTCTCTCCCGTGTCTCCGTGGGCTCATCGTTGCGATGAATGGCAACATTGTGATGCGTCCCTTTGAAGGTGACACCTTCTGTGTTCAGTTTTTATCATGTTAATGTTCGGTAACCTTGGGCCTTGTGCCATTAGTCCCCTCGGATTGGCTCCCATAGAAATGTATTTTTAATTATTGGGGGTGCTGTTTCATAATAGTGCTGCTACTACAGTGATTGTCCATTGTTGGAAAATCTTTAGCAGTTCCACACACATTTTATGACAGGATGACATGTGCGTAGCAGGTTGCTGCTGTATCTGTAGGAGCCTGTCCATATCTCAGGCAGGATCAGTGTCGAAGCTGTGTGAAAGCAGAGGCAGGCAGAGCTCAACACACACACACACACACACACACACACACTCACACACACACACACACACACACACACACACTCACACTCTCTCACACACACACACACACACACACACCCACACTCTCACACTCTCACACACACCGCTCCTTGGTTCTGCCTGCCTGCCGCATCCCTGAGCAGATCGGAAATGACACCTCATTTCCATAAAGGCATTAGGAATTCATTGGATTTTCTTTCCCAGCTAATCATAGTGCGAGTGTAAAACCTTTTAGGCTTTTTAATGAATGATTTTTGACTGATTGCCTATTAATAAGGACACCTCTTGAACAGGCATAGGCTGGGGCAGGGGTTGGGAGGTGCAGATCTGTTTGTTTTGGTGTGTGTGTCTGTGTGTGTGTGTGTCAGCCAGGCGAAAATGCATTGGAGGAGGAGGAGGAGGAGAGGAGGGGTGGTTCTCTCTCGGTTGGGACATAAAGAGGAACCAGTGGCTCCCCTGGGAAATCACAGCTCGTGTCTGCATCTTAAATATCCCTGTGAAGTATCAATAAGTGGGTAATTGAATTTTGAACACAAACATGAGCGTCAGGTGTATGTGTTGCAAGACGGGGGTGCTGTGGGATCGTAGGCTGAATGTGTGTGCCTCCAAGTGTTTCTTTGCTTGTGTGTGTCATCTCCTCTGTGTCTCCCGTGTCCCCCGGGGAGCAGGGCGGTGAAAGAGGATGTTAAATCCATTAAATAAAGCTTACAGCCCGTAATAGCTGAGCAGCACTCAGAGATGGGCAGCGAGGGTCAGATAAGTCCTCTTAACTCTTAATGAAAGTGAATTGGGGCAGTCAGGGCCGGGGTCCAGGACTCCAGTTAACCCAGGTGGTCATCTGTCTTTGGAGCTAACAGAGGTCCGGGGGCTCACTGGGATCGTGCCATGGAGAGAGGCAGCCAGGGCTGGGGGGGAGGGGAGGGGGGGCGAAGGGGCGAAGCGATGATTACTCTCATTTTATACACAGGGGAGTCGTGGTGGGGGCTGGGAGCGGACTGTGACAATGACACCCAGATCACTCACCGTAAACGAGGGGAAAGTAAGATGTTACACCAGCGCGGTTCCTCTCGCATTTACATTCGAGCCACCTGGGATTCTCCCGATGAAAATGATTTGCCAGAGCGGAACAGAAAACTGCAGAAACATTTGGGTTGCACCGCAGAATCTCCGACAGTGTCGTTTGAGCTCGACGGTTAATTTGGTAAAAAAAAAAAAGGGCAACATTTTAAATAGCCACGAGGCATATTTAGCTAGTTGTAGATATAGGTTAATCTCCATTGTTGCAATGTGCCTTTGCAGCATTAATCAGGACAGAATCTCCAGCCAGAGGATTACTGGGCTGATGTGGGAGCCGGCTCTCCTGTTATCTGCTCCACACCGGCCTCTCTGCCCACACGTCCTCAGCCCTCATTCTGATGATAACCTGGCTGCGTTTACATCTTGTGTCTATTTATGGATACAAATATTTCATTTTTATTGCTTTAATGAAAATTGATTGCAATGTAGAGTATCTAATATGGGTCAACTTATTATATACAGTATGATGTGGCTGTGTTTACTAAACTAGCACGATAGGCTGTGATGGAATCTCAGACCAGATATCAGGCTGAATGACAATTAGATGGCCACAAATCAACAGGGCAAGGAGATGGCCCTCACAATCCATAAGGTGTCATTGAGTATGGATGGCAGTGGGAACAAGATGCTGATTAACTTAGTACAGAATTAGTAATTGACCTTTCTAATCAACTAAACAAATTTCTAAGTCCCACTAATCAGTATTGATCTACCTCGTTGTATGACAAAGCCCGTGTGTGTAAGTGTGTAAGTGTGTAAGTGTGTATAAGTGAGTGTGTGGGCGTGTGTTTTTGAGGCTTTCCAACTGTCACAGCCCGGCTCCACAGGCTGCGGCAGAAATAGAGGACCAGACGAGTTTACAAGAAAACAATAAGCATATTTATTTAAATGTATACGTGGAGTAGAGAGGTCGTCACATCTCATCTGTTTATGTACAACTTCCAATAAATTCACTGTGGCAAAAATAACTTCTTTATAAAACATTGTATACATTTATGTTTGTGTCTCTTTCCCATGAAATTTCCTGTCGAATTCCATTTAGACTTTTTCCCTGTTAGCGTCGGCCTTTTTCACAGAAGACATTTTTGTCATGTTACTTGTGTAAATGATAGAATTATAGATCTTTTGATTTCCATTTAGCTGCTTCAGTCTCAGGGTCTTGGTACTGCGTGCTGGCTCACAGTCAGACGAGCCAAGTATCCATTCAAATGTAGCACAAACTAGAAATGAATAATCGTTCACAATAAAGCAGATGATCAGCAAAGGAAGGTGGATGAATGCACGGCACCGCCTACTATCCAAATATTGGAAGTTGGGCACGTAGAGATAAACAGCTGCTGGCAATAATTCTCAAGCCGGGTGTCATTAAACCACTGCAGAAGAAGAGATGACATCATAAAAAGGGGGTCGGTCAAACTTCACACAAAAATTAAGTGGAAAACGTGATTTAAAATACGGCATTTATGTTTGTTTTGTGTATTTATTTGAGAACGGTTTCAGCGCTCCACACAGATCTGATGTTTTTGTCTGTCACAGTTTTTTTCTTTATCTCTTCAGTGGTGTGGAAGTTTCAGAGGAGATTTAAGTCACAAGCTTTATTTACATTATGATTTATTAGCTTAATCTGCTTCCATTCCACTTTGTTGCATATAACCTTCCACCTTCCAGCCAAACATGGAAACTTTGTTGTGGTTTTTGGATGAGCAACATAAAAACTGGTGGATAGAAATGCACTGATAGCTTACTGCAAGACTTGGATAGAACGGAGCCATCCTTATTAATAACTATTATTATGAGCAGTACACGTGTCCTTTTCTTCCTAGATATAAACGTCCCGTTGCCGCTCTCAGTGCTCCCACTATGTCTGCTGTTCGTTGCAGTTACCTTTGTGTTGTATCCGTCCCCACCTGTCATACTCGCTAATACGTTGCGGAACATTTTCCTCCATATTTCCTTTTTATACAAAAGCGAGCCACACATCATAAATTGAGCACTGATTTATGTTTAATGGGGTCTTTAATGTGATTATATCAATGATATTTCTTTCTGAGTTGGGGCGAGGCTGAACTGAACCGTAATTAATAAGACCCTCGGTGGGGCGAGGGGTCTCAGGGGTGGCGGAGCCATCCTTGATCCATTTTACAGTTTGGGCTCATCAAGAGATGGAGAAAGTGCGAAGAGAGGGAGGGAGAGAAGCATGACACCTTTTAAAATCTAAAATACCCTTCACCATTCCTCGTGTAACTGCTCCTAATTCCAACGTGACATCGGCGCACTTGCGGCTTCTGGGTCACCTCAATGTAATTGCTTTCCCTCGCCTGATTTTGATGGCTTCATTTCAATCTTAAGCACCCTATGCATGTCCAGGGGTCCTCTGATGACTTTGTTTAGGGTGATTTGAAGAGACAGCAAAGTGCAAAATGAATCCATCCCATTCCAATTAGCATCATCTTTTAACCTAATGAGGGACACCTCAAGGTGATGTGGCCCCCACGCCCAGATGCACCATTATCATTCCACACCGGGCGACTCATTTAAATTACTAACTGGCCCGGCTTTTTCATTACCCGGCCCCCGGGCGGGGGAGGGGGGGGGGCGACTTCGCACCGGCACGTGGGCAGACAGCAGCCAGCTGAGATCCTGATCATATTCTTATTGCAGGCATCATGAAGGTGGATGACTTTCGGCTAAATGCCCGTTTTGAAATCAGTCCTCTCTCCGCTGCTCTGTGGTCTTATATTTGCGTGATGTACAATGTTATGTAGAAACTGAATAGAGTCGCTGAGGTAATCTTTGCAGCTCATAAAAGCTGTAATGCAGCTGGGACTGTGATCCTCTCGTCCTCTTTAACAAAGAGTAATTACTGTACCTGGATGCTGCGTCTCCGGGGTTCATAATGATGCTGCAGGAAAGTCCCTCCAGTCTCTTCAGTGACACGACTGTTTGTCTTTGATGGAAAAATCCTCAGCACTGAACGCTGTCCCAGCGAAGACCAGTGTGACGACGGGCCCAAAGAAGGACCTTTCTGTTGTTGGACTGTTTTTGCAACAGTTAACACTCGTGTGTGAAATCCGGGTGTGTCGGGCCTTTAACAGTTTTAACAATCTGTTTTACTTGCATCACAGATGTTGCTGGGAATCAGGTGTGGGGGAAAATATTTGCACTCAAACGTTTGCAGTCACATTATGTAAATTATGTAACTGTAATTTTGGTTGAATTATTTGTACATTTATTTACAGTTGGTGATGTAGTCTCAGAAAAGAAACCTGTCGCCAGTATTCAAATTATATCATTTTATTGTCATGCAAAATCCAAGAAGATATGTCGCCTCTCATCTCATCTTCTTTCTACAAGCATCAGCTTGGGTCCCCATCTTTTAGAAGTGTGTACTTTATGTCACAAAACAAAAACTAGATGTTTAATTTATTATTTTTTTCATTTTGGAGTAATACAATTATCTAGAATTTCAGAATGATGATAGAAAATTAAGAATAAGTCGCAGAATATGTTTTGCATTACTTCCTCAGATTTAGGTTTAGAAACCCACGTCCTCTGGGTTTAATTTCAATAACTGTATTTAATGCCGAGCCTTTGATACTGCTGAGATGAATGTCGCTGTGTTGCCTTTAAACTGGTTGCCTTATTCTTATTTTATTAGTCATTTGCTGCTTACTTTATACATGGCCATATTCCATAATCACAAGTTGGGGTTAATAGAGACATTTTGCTTCTATTCTTACTCATCTTGCATCCACACAGATGCACACTTTCATGCATGCGTAGGTCTGAGTACTTGTGCCTCACTACATTGAGACAGCAATCAAGCAGATCACAAGACTCTTTGCTAGCTACGCTTCCATTTTATGTTGTTTTCCATGTCCTGAATGAACAGATGTTTGTATAAATTACCTCCCGCTATGACACTGTAGATATTAAATACATGCCTTGCATTACTAAGCAAGAGTTCTGAAGTGGTGCTGCAGGCAAATGTTGTGGAAGACTGACTGATTTCACCAACTTATGACAGATTGCTGGAAGGGGGTTAAAGCCTCGGTCTCTCACAGGCACAATAATGAAATGACGGTCTCTTCACGTGAGCGCTGGTTCACCTTGAATATGTGACGTTGTGTGTTCTTGTCTTCCAGCCAGAGAAATGACCAGGGGAAAGTTTCTGAACATCTTGGAGAGGCCCAAGAAGTGACGTGGGTTGAGTTGAAGTAACAGGAAATGTGGGACTGCGACGTGAATCTGATTTATGTGTTTATCAGTATGCATAACGACACAGTTCAAAGACTTTACTCCCAAACCATTAATTGGAGTAAAAATTGCTCTCACACAGCCGAGGTCTTCTCTCGGTGCACCTGTTGTCCTCATAGATAGACGCCTTTACATTTACAGAAAATGTAGAATGATTTATTTCTTCTCGTTGAATTTCTCTGTTGCTTGTAGACCCGCCTTGATGAAATGTTCGTTATTTATTCTTATTTCTATTTTAAACATGATTTACATTTTCCTTTTCTTTTCTTTTTTCAATTTGTGAAGTTGTATAATAAAGTTTTAAAAAAGAATTAAAAAGATGATTGCCTTTCATTTCACGTGTTTTTTTTTGTTTTTTTTTGTTGCATGATTAAGTTTGCAGCCAAAGCAACTGACGTTGGTCTTTTTTTTTTCCAGAAACTTTTAATTAGGGCAGTAACGTGGAGCCTCTGCTCCTCCACGTCAGGAGCTCCGACGTGACAGTGCTCACCCGGCGGCCGGGCCATGCTTCCATTTAATGAGCATTTGAAGCCGGGTCCCCCTCGCACAAAACATTGCGTAAAAATAATATTGCGCATTGTCATCGCCTTTAATGAGAGCTGACATAATTACTAGGACCGTTTCTTTTCTAATTAGCACACTTCAGCGTCGTCGGGGCAAGCGGCCCCGGCCGAAAGGGAATCAGACAGGCATGCCGAGGGGGAAACAAAAAGAAGTCCATCCGCCATAATTAGGTAAGACAATGCCTCGGACTGTTCTCGGCTGGAGATGTCGCTGAGGCTCTGGCAGCTCACTCCCGACGAGTTACACTTCTCCCCGGGCCGCTAATAAGCCCCTAATCGTCTTTCCGATTCACACGGACAGAGGCCGCCATTGCCTCC
Source organism: Ophiodon elongatus (assembly GCA_016806645.1). Lineage (NCBI taxonomy): Eukaryota > Metazoa > Chordata > Actinopteri > Perciformes > Hexagrammidae > Ophiodon > Ophiodon elongatus. Next base: position 1,077,758 of record JACSYO010002173.1, on the reverse strand, counting down.
GTGGCTTCGCCCCCTGCCTCTCACGCGGACCCTGGCTCACCCCTCCTAAAAAAAAAAGAAGAAGAAAAAAGACTGGGTTTCAGAGAGAGAGAGAGAGAGAGAGGATCCGGGTAAAGAATAAAGCACCTGTAGCAGGAAGCTCGGGGCTGGAAATTACGTTACATTTGAGCTGTGTGCAAATATTGGGATTTGTAGTTGTTTTTTTACATAGTGTACTACCCCAAATAATGTCAATACCTTGTAACTGCCAGACTGGAGATTACACTGTGAGCCTACACAATTATGGAAAAATTTACCACTTTCTAATAAGGCACCTTTTTAAAGTGTTTATAGTAACTAGTGGTTTTGTTAATGGTTTATTAAGCCTTCACTGATGCGTTGTAGATCAATAATAAATGGTTATTCTTCTCCCACCTTACCCTCAGGAAAAGATTTGTTGAACATGTTGACAAAAAGCCATTTGTTAACAACTATACTGCAACAAAAAAACTTTATTAATGACTTATTAACATTCAACTGCAGGCTTGTGGCCTATTAGAGAGTGAAGGCCCACTTCAGTATTGATGCATTGTAAACATGTGTAACTGCATTGTTACCAGGTTGAAAGTAAAAACATCATCAGACCTGGGAACCCACATGTTGTTTAGGTTGGTAAAACATAACTTACAACTTACCAGGGTAGGATAAAGTACATTCAGTATACTCTGTATAAATACTAATAGTAAAATTATATGTATCTAGTTTATGTATCATATGTTTTGTAGGCTTATGCACATTCCTAAAATGTACATTTCCGTTCCAAGTGGTTTGTTTTGGGGATTATTAAGTAATGGGGGTTGCACACTTGTTGACGCTGACTTGATGAACATTCAGTCTGCTGAGTGTTGACGTGGTAAGCGACCTGACATCCACAATATGCTCCCTCAGCCAGACAGCCTTTTCAAGAAACGGGTCAGTCCCCACAGAGCTGGTCATCCATATGGAGAGAGAGACAGAAATCAGAGCTACTCCATCCATCCATCCACAGTGCATTGCCTTGACCTCACATAGCCTCCGTGCCCCGACAAACGTCAATCCGATGTGCCCTGAGTCCTTAAATTAGCTGTCAATTAGTGCAAATTAATCAACTCCTCGCCTAATTAAGCAATGCCGACGGGCAGCTACCAAACATGCCATTGTGGAGGAGCCATGAGAAAGCTGCGGGTGCTTGCAAACTCTTTCTGTACTGGGGGGAGGGAGGCGGGGGCATCGCCTCACATCATCCAGTGCTTTGGGAAAGCAGAGGCCCTGACTGTGCTTGAGATTTTCCCCTGACTCGGCTCTCCATGTGTGCTGTCATCAAGTTGTCCTGCACCCGGTTTCAACACCGAGGACACAGCTTGATTCAGCACTACAGAGACTGACTCACACCGGCGTCTCGCCTCAGAGGTTTCTGTCCTTATGTTGGAGGGGAAACATTTGCTTACAATCTGTTAGTCTTAGAAAGCAGAGTTTCACACCACTTTGATGAACCCAATAAAAAAGACACATTGAGTGCAGCGGTGTTGCAGAAGTAGAAGTTCTCCTATGGGATAGGACTTCTTGAGAAATTGTTCTTCATATTTATGTGTAAAAAAAATCTATCTGCTGTGGATGACTTAATGCATTCAGTTGTATTTCCAGTGCTGCTGTGACCTTCCTGGAAAAGTTGTCTTCTTATTCATTTTCACAAATGCATTTTTAGCTTTAGCAGTCACATCAGCAGGATATGATATTCATTACAGTGGGCGGCTTTTGCTTGCAGCTGCTTATCAGTTTTTGACCTGCTGCAGAGGTACACCCATTTGAAGGTTACAGGCTGCATACGTTTATCATTGCTTACTCATACCGAGGCCGTTAAACATCATTTCTAAAGGTCTGAGAACACTTTGTTTCTCATTTTGCATTATACGGCCAAAAATGACACATGTAGAAACAGGAGGAGTGAAGGGAGCAGAGAAAGGATGGGGGGGGGGGGGGGACAGATAAACAAAAAATGTCCAACAGCTGTTTGCTTTTTAATCTGCAGCCGTCAGATCCTGCAGGTCTTTGATGGGCAACCCAATCTACACGAATGACTGAACTAGATCTTCCCTTAATCTAGAGCCTTATTAGGCAGCCTCTCTGCTGCATGTAAATCAGCATGCAGCCATTTTCATAGGAGATGGATTATTAAAAGCCATACAGAGAGGAAGCGTGTTGCACTATCAACAAACCCAAAAGGCTGTATAGATTGCAGGAGTGATGATGGAGTGAAAGGGGGAAGTGACTTGCCTGCAATAGACGGGTCATCCTGACTCACACCCTTCCTTGTTAATAAATTACTTGATCCCAACAGGCTGATGTGTCATTAGCATATCCTAATAACATTGATTTCTTCATTAGAATTTCCACTAAATAGACCCTAATTAGTTTCAACTGGCCAGCCACTAATTGCAGCAGCAATATTTTTCTCCTTCTTAATCAGCAGCTCATTTCACACTGTTTGATATGAAAAATGATGTTGCAAGGCAGATCTGTTGAGGCTCTGTGTGCCTAAGGTCTCAATTTGTGTATTTTTAGGTTACATTAGTCATAAGATCAGAGATAAGATAAGATAATCCTTTATTAGTCCCACAGCGGGGAAATTTGCAGGATTACAGCAGAGTGGATCGTGTAAACGTACAAACAAGCGGCATAAGTAGAAACAAGATCAAAACAAGTATAATAAATACGTAATCACACACTAAAGGTATAATAAATAAGATTTTAATAAAACACAAACTAAAATATGATATAGTTGGACTGAATGCATGATAATATTGCACAGTGGATGCATGGCACAGATTGTGTGCATTATGTACACTCAACAGTTCGCCACATTGTTCTTGTTGTAACTAAAATGGTAGGCTTGTCTCTATTAATTATTTCACTTGAGATTTTTATTGCAATAATATTGCATTATTACTTTGATAATGCACATGTGAGCCATGTGTGCAAAGTAAATCTTTTGGAAGCCCTATGTTCACAAATTTAGCCAATCCTTATTATTATTCTAAATTACTTGCTATACAATTCATGCCAATGTAAAAAAAAAAAAAAAAAAAAAACTAAAATTATACCATGAGCAGGAAATATAAAAACAGCATATATTCATGAGTTTAGATTTTGGCACAACATTTTTTTTAATTAGCTTTATGATAATGAGAGTATTCTCTCTTTTAACTCTCAACCCTATGATTATTTGATTGACACTGAAACATCAAGAATAAGGATGAACTTGGTCTGCATCTTTATTATTATTAGGATAAATACACTTATTAAAATAATCACATGACCCAAATTTAGCATATGTTTTCTCTATTTTCTGTAATTCAGTCACAAATCAACCAAAATATATAAGGCCTATATGTGCAAATGTATTTGCATTTTTCAACTAAAAATGCAAATACAAAAAAATCTTAATTGCGTAAATAGTAATAATAAACCTGCATATTTTATCAACAATATTCTGCCACAATGTCAAGATAATGTTTTAGGCCCATATGACTTGAGTATTCAGTGTAACGTTCAAATTAGTTTTAATTTTTTTTATTGTAATGATGCATAAATTAATCATTAATAACAGGTCAGGAAATTATTTAATAGCCTTCCATTTGTGTCCCATATTCTGTATAATTCAGCCTCTCCTCCGGGGAAATGTTGCTGTGATTTAATCTGCTCTGTAGTCTGTGCTGCTGCTGTGGGATTAACGCGGTGCAGGACCGTGCCGCGCCGAGTGGGTCCATATCGTCCAGCTGTCGTTTTTGGGAGGGCCTTTGATTTGCGTGTGATGAGTTTCCCATAGCATCTGGAGATCAATTATCCATTCATGTGAGCCAGTGGTTGCACAGAGAGATCATAGCTGTGTGTGTGTGTGTGTGTGTGTGTGTGTGTGTGTGTGTGTGTGTGTGTGTGTGTGTGTGTGTGTGTGTGTGTGTGTAAACAATTCAGAAAAAGGTAATACATACTGATTTACTAGGATATTGAGGTAATTTTACAGCATTTCAAAGGTATAAGTAAGAGGTGTGAAATAGACAATTTAATTACTACCAAACAAAAACGGATATAAGCAATGATATGTCTGCAGCCTTAAATATTGTTTGGTGTTTGTTACTATAAATGTAACGTATACAATTGTAGTTTTCACGTTCCCTATCTTTGTCACTTTTAGTCTGTAAAATATGTGGATTCCAGGTTCCTGACGCTGTAGCTTTCATTCTCATTTCGCCCCTCTCTCCCTGCAGCCTCGAAGAGTCGTTTTGTTCCATCCTTTCTCTCTGTGTAGCCTAAATCCTTTCCTCGTTTATCCATATAGTCCTGAGGAAATGCAGATATGTATCCGAGAGGGCGTATAATGCATCCTTGATCCACAGGAATCCTGAATCCTTGCAGCTGATTGGCTGCCGCGTCCTGCCTCTTGTTGGGATGGACCTGTTGGATAAAAGGACCATTTTCTAAAGGACACTTGTGTGTTATACAGACGATCATGCACTGGGGACCATCCTGTAAGACGGTATCATAAGAAATAGGCCTTTCAAGTAGCGTCCGGAAGAAGACACCATGACGGGGAAACAAGGCGCCGTGCTGTCGGAAAGTTTACATGTATCGGAGAAAACCTCTCTGGGCGCAAACGGAGGGAGTAACGGCCACCAGCCGAAAAGCAGCGCGAGCCATCCGCCGCCCAGGTGCACCGGCTTTGGCATCCAGGAGATACTGGGGCTGAATAAGGAGCCGTCCGCGGCCCCGAGGAGCCCGCTGAGCTCGCTGCCGGCCGGGGCGCACCTGCTCGCCGCTCGCTCCTTGCTGGGCCCCGGGGGCATGGGTATGGGTGTCGGGATGGGATTAATCGACCCCGGTAGAATCCCGTCGTTTTACAGACAACCAGTGTTTTTGGAGACTGTGCTGTCGAACGCACAAGATGTTCACCTGCAGCCTCACAGCAGGTCCGCAGGCCCGCTGGACACCAGTCAGTCTGCCAGCTCAGGTGACGTGATCTGTCTATTTATTCATTTTAAATACTCATCTCATGACATTTTTTTGTTCATATTTCCAACCTGCTTCTGTGCGTGTATTATCTTTTTTTCACATTGTATTATTTTTATTATTGCTGTTATTATTATTATTATTATTGCTGTTATTGTTATTATTATTACTGTTATTATTGTGGTTATTATTCATAATATTATTATTATATTGTGTGGCATTATATGAAATAAATTAAATGAAATAAAATAGCAGTGCTGTGTTAGTGTCAACAGTTATTTATTACATTTATTCAGAAATTATTATTTTTTACGTTAAAAAATATGTTATTAACTGTAATGCTTTTTTCTGTTGTTTTTTTTTTTTTAAATCCAGACTCAGATGATTTCTCTTCAAATGAAAGAAAACTCTCAAAGTCATCAGTAAGTCAAAGCAAGAAACGGAAGAAAAGACGCCACCGGTTAGTGTTGATTTTTGGTTTTGGCAAATGTTATTTTGTTGAGAAATGACAAATTCACATGACTGTATTTTTAAAGGTACGAGTAGCCTAACTATTTAGGCCTGTACACAAATCAACGCGCAATGCTTTCTATCGCCGTCTTTTTTAGTTTTGGGGCTCATCGAAACAGATAATAAACTAGTCAAATCACTGATCATAATTTTACTATAAATTAAACGCAGATTGCGTGTGTTTTCTTACATCCAATGTTCTGTTTGGTTTGCTACATTTCTTCCACCCATGCACATGGATAATATTTCTAGAAATGAACTGTTATTTATATAAATGTGTTCAATGTTGCTTTACCTTTTGTGTTTTTTTTTTTAATTTACGTGTTTATTAAAACCAGACTAGCTTGATTCCTACAGGACACACTATATTATGTCCAATGTGTCAACACAGTTCAAATGATAACCCGTTTCCACAGGACGATATTCACCTCCTATCAGTTGGAGGAGCTGGAAAAGGCCTTTAATGAAGCGCACTACCCGGATGTTTATGCCCGAGAGATGTTGGCCATGAAGACAGAGCTACCTGAAGACAGAATACAGGTAATACTCTAGTCAGGCACTCTGGGTCTTTAAGGTCATAATCATAATTTAAGTTAAGTTTGTACTTGTAGATGTTTGACCATGGACCACCATTTTATTTTGTAACATAGACAGTTTTTATGTGTTTCACTTCATTTTCATTTAATCGAGACAGCCTTTAGGGTTCACTTTCACTATTTGGAATTAAGCTTTATTTTAAATCCATTAATTATACCGCCTCAGGTGTTAGAAAGGCACTAAGCCTGGTTTTAGACACCTTCATTCCAATAAAAATGCTACATCTGAAATAAATAATACATTCTGTCCCTTGTGATTTTCTTTTTCTTTTTGGCTATATCTAATCTATGACAAGCCAAATATATAAAAACACGTTTATCTATATTCTCCCTAGAGATGCTCTCTGTATATAGCAAATAATACTTGGCAAAGCAAAAATAAAGGCACTTATTAATTCAAAGCATCTTAGCCTCTTGCTGACATCAATGTAAAGATTCGATATTGTTATATTTCTAGACTGACACTGCACACTCAGTGCACTCATCATAGACCATTCTTGTAATAAGCAATAGTGTCTTTAAAACATATTTAATATTTTTTTTACTTGATTTCTGTGAATGTTAAGAGGCCAATATTATTGTCTTCCTCATGAATGTTCACCTGTAATCGTTCACTTCCACCATCGGTGCTAATGGCCTCCTGTAATATTTGAGCACGTGCCGCCAGCTGCTCTACCGTTAGAGGGGAGATGGGCGAAGTGAGTCCCGTAAATCGATCACCCCCCTCCCCCCCCCTCCCCCTCCGCACAGGGAGCGCTCTCCTCCAGCATTCCTCGCCAGGACAGATGATCTCTCATCGGGTGCAGTTGGATGTGAAACAATTTGTTCTCCGAGAAGGAGCCGCTAACGACCTAATCAAGCTATCAAGGCGGAAGAAGATTGCAGTGTGACCTGGACCATCCATCTGCCGGGGCGCCTTTTAATCTCCTTCTCATTACGGGCTGCAACGGTACAGCCGCAAATAAATAATAAAAAAAAAAAAAAAAAAAAAGGAAATAAATAAATAAGCCCAGGCCTGCTCCTATCCGAAACAACATTAACACCCTATTTCTCATTGAGTGTAATTAGTTAAATCAGACGAGCTCGGGAGGCTGGCTGGCTGGCTGCTGCTGGAGGGACGCAGGGAGTTCAAATGAAATAACTACATTGAATTTATTAGCACGGGTCAATAGCGCTGCTCCCCCGAGTCCCGGTAGTTTAATTTCCCGTGATATTTGCCCGCCTGCCCGCCATCGATTGGGCCTGAAATTAACTTATTTTTCAATCAGCCTCGGCGTGCCCCTGGGTCACTCCTCCTCGCAGCTTCCACGCGGGCTTCTTTTGAGGGGGCAGAGAAGCAATTTCTCATAAAAAAAAAAAAAGAAGAAGAAAAGTATCTTGTATGAAATAAGGGTTATCATCAGAATTACCAGGAGAGGGAAAAAAGGAGAAAAAAAGCATGAAAACGGTTTGATCGTTTTCAATTTAATCCCCGGCCCCCTCCTCTCTCCACAGAGCCATCAGAGGGGCCTCAGTGTTTAACAATCCTGCGTTGTGCTATACTATCAATTTGGCCTCTCTGGCTGAGCTGACAGATAGCCTGCAGAGCCTGAAGCAGTTGTTGGCTGTGGCCAAATGAAGTGTCATGACGTGTCAAACCATCTGTAATGCGGCCACAGGTAGCTGCAGATCAGCTGTGACAGGAGGCACAGATCCTTCACACCTGTAGCAGCAGGTTATGGGAAATCAATGGCCTCAATCCAAACGGGGCACTTGTTATCTTAAGTTACTACGAATCACACTGGAGCTTCCCTAATGGGTCATCTTTGAAATATACTTATCGTGCACAAACAATAGTACAACATTAAGAACAAATTTAGTAATGGTTAATAAATAATGTGCTATAACAACACTGGGTTTACACTTTTTAATAAGCCATCATGTTTGCAGTTCTAAAATGGCAGCAGAGGATGTGGACCAAAATCCAAAGGATAAACAGCTGCCACATGGACTTTTCAAAACCTAACAACCCAGAATGCATAGTCTTATTGAGGCTTATTGGCTTATAACTGAGATTATTAGTAAATTATTAGTTAATTATTAATAAAGCCAAAACCTCTTTAAGATGCCCTATTAGAACATGCACCAATAGTTGCATCTTGCACATGTTGCACTAGGATATTCAAATTGCAGTTGGATTTTCTGCAACCCTCAAATGAAACCACTAATCAGCCATTTCCAAACTATTAATCATTATAGATCCCCAAAAAAACATAAATAGTGCACACAATTTTGTGCACACATGTTGTGGAGCCAAACTAACCTGTGTTCCTGTAATCCAAATACATACACGTAATTTGTCTTATCTGGAGGTGAAGGTGAAGGCGCTGGTGAGTAATAGCTGGGCGTTTTGTCCTCCTGTTACAGGTATGGTTTCAGAACCGCAGAGCCAAGTGGAGGAAGAGGGAGAAATGCTGGGGCCGCAGCACTGTGATGGCAGAGTACGGGCTGTATGGAGCCATGGTGAGGCACTCCATCCCCCTGCCAGAGTCCATCCTCAAGTCAGCCAAGGACGGCATCATGGAGTCCTGCGCCCCCTGGCTGCTCGGTGAGGCTGATGTCTTATTGTCCCCGCATTCAGCACCATTGTATCATTGTGTCAACAGTTCACGGTTCTTTTAATAGATGTGGAGAGTATATGTAGCACATGATTCAGTAACAGGGCAGCATTTATGTGAAAGTTATCCACGCGTAATCATGACCACAGTGGAGTGACAGGCAGGAACTTATGGTAGATGCTCTAATTGTAAAGCAGCAAAACTTCTCAAAAACCGAGAACGTGGCACAGCCTTTGCATTACATACAACATTGTCATCTTTGACGCTGGTCACGCCTTGGCCATCATCCATTCAAACGTTAAATTCTAAACCGGAACTATTTTTGCTTGCTATTTTCAGTCCAAGATGGCTTACCAATCAACAGACGCTATTCTAAATCTGAATACCCGCAACTCTTTGCAGGGATGCACAAAAAGTCCACGGAGGCGGCAGTCCCCCCGGCAACAGGACAGTGTGACGCGCCGCAGCAGCCGAGCTCTCAGAGGGCGGAAGAAGCCGAAGCAGAGGAGAAGAGGTCAGAGGGCAAGTCCACCATTTCTAAAGAGGAACTGAGAGAGAACAGCATTGCTGCACTCAGGGCCAAGGCACAGGAGCACAGTGCCAAAGTGCTGGGGACGGTTTCTCAGGACAGACTGCTGGAGGGCAAACAGGAGAGACAGGCGGCCGAGGAGAAAGCCGGTGATCCCCTGAGTCCTGCAGAGGAGGAGAAAAGTCCCTAGAGACTGTGGCGTTCCTATGGACTGATATTGTCATGAGTGAATGCAGTGGGCTGCACTTCCCCAACACAACTCACTGTCCTGCAGGTGTCCATCTCTCATTGACTTCTCTGTAACTGGCCTGCATCTGGACTTCTTTAAGAAGAAAACTCATCTGTCCGTCACTGGTTCACTGCTGCACAGAGGATGCAAAATGCACTTTTTTTCTGATTTACTTCCAAATCTACAGTTGTTGTTGCTTATGCATAGTAGAGACAATTTGACTGAGTGGGAGTCAAGTGGTAATATGGGTGTATATAGATCCCACAGTTATATAGAGAGTCAGATGAGTACAATTTAATTAAGTACAACAGTTATATCATATTAATCAGGACTACTAATGAGCAGTCAAGTGCATTTTACTCTTGGCATTCATTTTAATGTTGCTTGCACAGTTACTGAATGGTGACATTTCAGATAAAAACCATCCCACCGACAGAAAGTAATTGTTGTCCTACTTCGCACTGTACATACTTGATATATTAATCTCTCTCACTGAGGCACAATTTGACATATGTTTACTTGTAGTCTTAAAATTGTTTTGTGTTTTCATTTCAAAATATGTATAACTCAAAATACAAATCATAAAATAGAAATAACCTTTTATTAAATGTGGCTTTTTGGTGTCTATTTGTTCTGCTTTTCCTTTCAACCAAATGGTCAGCCGTCAAGGCATTCCTGAAACACAAAGTCGCCCTCGCTGTTGGAGAAGCCACTTGTTGTCACTTGATGCTCGGCTGGCGGGGCTCATTAGGATACCGTCTACGGCTGCACGCTTGGATTAGCCCCTATAATCCGTTGCAGTTGAGAGCCTTCACTTTCAGATTAAACTAAAGGACCCGTGCTTTTGGGACAAGAAAGAGAGGGAAACCCCCCTCCCCCCCAAGCAGGATGACCTCAGCCTGATTTCAAATGACTTTAATAGATGCTCTTACCAGCCGACTCGCAGGCTGTTTCATCCTCTTAGCTAAACACTTAGACAAAGTCTAACAGCTTTACTTGTTGGCAATCTTCATTTTCCAAATAAAACTATATATCACGCCACTTCATCTGAGCTTTACAACACGCCTACGTGTCTGCATTAGCTGTAATCCATATCACATTTTAAATTTCATCCCCGGTTAGCTAATGGGGCTTCCTAATGAGTTGAACAATTGAGTTCTACTCCAATTAAACAGAGAGCAATTTCAAAGGGCAAGGGACGACTGTTATCAGTATGCTGCTGCATGTCTCAGCACTGAATGGCCCTCAGATTGGAACCATAATGTCACCCGATGGGGAAAAGGTTGCTAATTATGTTGTTGACAGAGATAAGTATACACACAATAACTAATGATGGCTAGCAAATGGACTGGAGTGTGTCAGAGTAATAAGACATGTTGCTGGAATGAACCTGGGGCCGAATGAATGAAGTCCATTGCAAGTAAAAGGACAGTGTGCAGGAATTCTCATTTCACATTCCTATGGACAATCTTTGTCCCATGCACTGTCTTCAAGAAATTGAAGGTGTGCATAAGCCGTCACAGTCAAGGTAGGATGAACCTGGCAGTAGTATTTAGAAAGATGCTTGATGTAAATAGTGTTAGAGGTATAGAGAGGGGCCTGCTTGAGATTTGAAGGGTGGATTTGTGATGGAGGGCTCGTGCCACAACATTAAAGAAGTTTTGTTTTACATTGAAACCTCAAAAGACAGATACACGTCAGACATCATGTATCCTCAACCATTAAAACATTCTCCCTGAGCTGACAACGTATTGTCAGTATCTTTAGCAGAAGTGTCCCTTAACACACAAAAGTCTTGACATCACTGGCTAAAGGCTAATCTTATTGCTTGCTTCTTTCACCATTCTGCAGTTTAACAACATGTGTCATTTCCATTTTCTAAGTCACCAAATGTTAGAGAAAAGAGATAGCCAAGAGTGATTCTCAGTTTTTTGGTTTTGTGGCTTTAAGGATGGCAATGTCAGTCTGTCCACTGCTTTGCCCACTCTGAATTGTCTTCACAATGGTGAAAGGGATTGTCATGACATTCTGAGAAAATGTTCATCTTTCACTCAAGATTAATTACAAAAACCTTGGTGATCCATTAAGTCTTCATATGGTGCCATCAACAGGTCAAAATTAAAATTGGTTCAATACTTACAGGAGTTAGAACATATTGTTTAGTCTTAACTTTCAGGATAATTCAACTCACATTTTAAGCAACAAACATAATAAGAAATATGATTTTGCACATCCTCTTTTAAGGTGGAATTCTCGTGAAACCCAATAGTCATTTTACCCGGAGTGACAGAAGTGGTTTGTTGAGTCCTCACCTCCACAGACCCTCAACCCAATTCAGTTATTGAGGCCAAGACATATACAGAGTGAGGATTATTCCTCTAAGTGCAAAGCTATTTAATCCCCTGAGAGTGGAATAGAAGATTATGGTTATGATAAATTAGATTTACTGAAGATCAAGCTGTTTACATTGGATTTGAGGAGGTAATTCACAGTATCCCTTATGATGGACAGTCTGCTTGTTGAAGACCATCAGAAGATCATTTCAATCCATGCAAAGTGAGATCAGAGGGAGGTTTATGGAAAGATTTCGACTAATGCAACATTAACATTCAATTTCTTTTTGATGGGGCTATGAGGAATGTGATTTCATTGGTGAGATTAAGTGCATGCTGATCATTTTGGGAAGACTCTGGGATCCAGATGCTGCTGAGTTGAGATCAAACACAAGATGTGGTTAAGCTGAATGTGGTGTTGTTCTGCCCTCTGCTGTACAGACGTATCAGTACAACTACATGCATTTCAGAATTATTCAGAGATGGCTTATGTTAGAGCTCGGCCTCTCAAAGAAATACATTTAAAAAGAAAAGAAATGACTTAATAATAAGGCTATTTATGCATTCTTTTTGTGCTGCCATGTGTTTCTATGGGAATTAATTTGTAATCAGCTTGTAATCAGCTGACAGACAGTTCTCACAACAAGGTCCATTAATAGCTGTTCTCGAACTTTTGATCGTATCACATGATCTTCATCAGCAAATGGAATTTGCCCAGTTGTCATGGAATTGTACTGTAGATATTCTCCATTTTTTGTGCACTTAACAGGTTGAAGTAACAAATAACACGTCCTCTTGTTACGGTAACACGGACGTTTTTGTGTACTTGCACTTTTTGAGTATTTTTAAAAGTCGATAATTTCATTTTTACTTAAATAGGCTACTACTTATCACTACATCTCTACATTTTAAGTCACATATATTTCATAGTAAAATCAATAGTCACATGAAAAATCAGCCTGGTGAACTGTGTGAGAATGGAACAGAAGAAAGGAGATAAATCAGCAGCTGCAGCAGAGAAGAAGCTGCAGGTGTTTCTGTGGCTGCAGGAGGACAAAGCTCCACATCCAGAGAGGTGACACTCCGGAAATGATTTGAAATAAATGTTTGATTTCACGGGCCGCTGAGTTCACGGGCCGGGGCCACTTCAAGCACAATGGAATTAAGGGTCACACATGGGGTGTGGTTATAATTGACATTATTGTACCTTGGCATAGCTAGAACAGTTAAAATGTTGCATATATGTTAATTATTGTCTGATTTAATGCACCACACCTGCTAGAACGGAAACTGGCAAACCCAGATGTTGGGGACCTACAGTAGGGCCTCGCTCTGAGCACGAGGGGTCTGGCTAACATGCTGAATGCTAACATGCTGAATGCTAACATGCTGAATGCTAAAATGCTGAATGCTAACATGCTGAATGCTAACATATTGAATGCTAACATGCTGAATGCTAACATATTGAATGCTAACATGCTGAATGCTAACATGCTGAATGCTAACATGCTCCAGTGGTGACTTCTGTGTTCACTGAGGAACATTTAGCTTCAGTGAGCTGTTGAGGACTTCCTGCTGTTTGAGGCTGTTAATACCTGATGTGGCAAGAATCATTTATTTCAAAAGATTTTGAATCTGAGGAGCTCAGTGGGAGCAGAGAGGCTGAGTGGACTGGTTATAGTGGGACAGAGAGGCTTGAGTGGACTGGTTATAGTGGGACAGAGAGGCTGAGTGGACTGGTTATACTGGGACAGAGAGGCTTGAGTGGACTGGTTATAGTGGGACAGAGAGGCTGAGTGGACTGGTTATAGTGGAACAAAGAGGCTGAGTAGACTGGTTATACTGGGACAGAGAGGCTGAGTGGACTGCTTAGAGTGGAACAGAGAGGCTGAGTGGACTGGTTATAATGGGACAGAGAGGCTGAGTGGACTGGGTATACTGGGACAGAGAGGCTGAGTGGACTGGTTATAGTGGAACAAAGAGGCTGAGTGGACTGGTTATACTGGGACAGAGAGGCTGAGTGGACTGGTTATACTGGGACAGAGAGGCTGAGTGGACTGGTTATAGTGGAACAGAGAGGCTGAGTGGACTGATTATAGTGGAACAAAGAGGCTGAGTGGACTGGTTATACTGGGACAGAGAGGCTGAGTGGACTGGTTATACTGGGACAAAGAGGCTTGAGTGGACTGGTTCTACTGGGACACAGAGGCTGAGTGGACTGGTTATAGTGGAACAGAGAGGCTCAGTGGACTGGTTAGAGTGGAACAGAGAGGCTGAGTGGACTGGTTAGAGTGGAACAGAGAGGCTGAGTGGACTGGTTATAGTGGGACAGAGAGGCTGAGTGGACTGGTTATACTGGAACAGAGAGGCTGAGTGGACTGGTTATGAACGAGTGGAGAACCTGGAGCAGACAGGAGGACAGGTGAGGACAACAACACACAGCTGAACAACCACTTCGTTGCATAGCAACATTGTAGCAACACGCTACGATACAAACTGCAGTCTCTATTATGTGTGTTGGAGGCCGCATCCACTGTGGATTTTATATTGTTTACATATCGATGTTGTCTGCTCTGCTGATGGTTTATTCTACTTGTCGTGGTCATTTGTCTGATAAATCAAAAAGAAACATAAGTATACGTTTTTACACAAGTATTTGCTTTTACTTCATTAAAATGTCTTTTATAATAGCAATACTTTGACTTGAGTACAATATCATACTACTCTTTCCACCTCTGTTGCTATTTTACTATGTACTATGTAATTTTAAATTAGTTAAGATGAATTCATACAACTAAGCTGTCTGGTAGTGGTAAAAAGTGCACCAATACAAACACATGAATATACATAGTGCCTACAGTATGTACTGTATTCTGTATAATTCATGCACATAAACATCCATACACAAACTGTATGCATGTTTTTACAGGATGCATGTGCTTAATAGTATTAATGTATGAGTGTGAGAAGTTACACTATATGTAGACTGTGCTGTGTGTGTGTGTGTATGTGTGTGTGTGTGTGTGTGTGTGTGTGTGTGTGTGTGTGTGTGTGTGTGTGTGTGTGTGTGAATGTATGTCTACATGTTTATACACATAGACATACCAGCAGATTTACAGACATACATATTCACATTTGTCTTTGTGTCTTTTAAAGTAGTTCATTTGTGAGCATTACATTGAAAACTGGCCTTGAGCGCTTCATCTTACTGCCTGTGTGTAGTGTAGCATTTCATCCACACGGGGGCAGTCTTGAGCTTCTTTCACAATCAGAACCCTTTGTGAATTTGTGATCAGGTGAATTATATTCACAATTAAAAGTTCACAATGACAACTTTTCTATAATACATCCAACATATGAAAATCCAGCTGCTAGAATACTGTGTACATCTTGACATCGATTCATATCTGTACAGCTGGGAAAAAAGGGTTATATTACAATTTTTAGAGCAGACATGATCTGATATCTTGATCAATATTCTAATCTCTCGTCACTCCTCTGGTGCTCTCGGTGATGAGGCTGTCAGCTGTGGGTTAATGGAGACGGGATTGATACTGCGGCTAAATGATCTGTCTTGGCTGGGGGCTGATTTCATCGCCAAGGTTCTTTTTTTCCCAAAGCCATAGGGTTTGATCACACAGAGCCAACCAGCTCTTTTCCCCCCTTCACTGGGTAGAAATCATCATCCCAGTACTTCAAACTGGCTGAAATCAGTATTCAGAGGTTGTGCAGGATATTATGCTGGTGTTTTATTTGTGATAATGCTAATTTAGCCCCACAAGCCTTTTGATTGAGCAGCTGATTAAAGTCTGATGTTGATGTCTGTGGTTTATCGAGTACTACTCTGTGCTTTCATTATGATCTATTAAAGTCTGGCTATAGCAGGAGAAGAAACAAGGGAATTAAATAATGGAAAGTAAACAGCATTCTATTCCACCTGCTGACCTTTTGGCATTTCCCTTTTATCATTTCAGCTGTACAATCATCCACCATTACTGAAATTCCAATCCCTAAATAAACATATGCATTTTATTTTATTTTCCCCAAAAAATGAAAGAATTTGAAAGCTTCTTATGCATCGGGATCATAGGGTTAGGGTGATTACAGTGTATGGTGGGAGTTCTGTGTCCCCGGCTAACCTTCACTGTCTCAGATCAGCTTTATAGACCTGACTCCTCTGTGTCGCTGCTTCCTAGTCTAGTAATGGATATCGGTTATCTCTTGAAGTTGAACTTGACTGCTTGTCCCAGAAAGATTCATGATGTGTGGCACAACACCAGCAGTCGTCCACCGCAGCTGCCCTCCAGCTTTCCCTGCTCGGTCCTTTCAGCGGGCCATCTGTGGGCAGTTTCAGATGCCAGCTCAAGTCATCCGAGCGGATGTAAACTGCGTTAGTCTGCTTAAATATTTCCATACCTCGCCTTTGTCTCCTCCTGCTTTATACCTCATGTCTCAGAAACGGACATCACTCCTCCCCGTGAAGTGTTAGGTACTCAGGTTGCAAATAAAACCAACTCATCTCCCTGAATCTTATCTGAGGCTTGCTTTAGAAGCTTATGCTGGCACAAGACGGCGGCTTTGAGGAACGCTCAGAGCGGGAAAGAAGTCCATGTCTTTACTTATCAAGAGAAGAGAAACATGAACAGCTAGACAGGGCTCCCTTGTTGCTTAAGAGTGATAAGCAAAGCCAGAATAGGAGGCTGTGAGGTCCTTATCAGTCCAGAGTCCTGGCAAATGCCGGTGCCACAGAGGGAGGCATGTTGCTGTGCGACAAAGGTGTGAGGGCAGATAAGCATGTGTGTGAAATGCTTCAAAGATGAGCTTAACTCTGATATGAGCGTGGGGTGAGAGAGGGAGAGAGAAGAGAGAGAGAGAGAGAGGGAAGAGAGAGCAGAGAAAGCAGAGAGGGAGAGTTTTAGAAATGGATGCTGACATCAGAGTTGTTGTATGGGATGTCTTCAATTCCTCATGGACACTGTAAGTGCGATGGAAAAACATGTTGGTAATACAGATTTGGCCTGCTGAAGCTAAGTGGTGGTAGAAAAAGATCCTTTACTTTTTACTACAATGTATTAGGTTGTAATGTAAATGCATCAGCACGTCAGTAGCATTTTTCTGCTTTCGCTGGTCGGGGAAGAGATAGAGAGCTAGTTTTAACTACTTAATATAGTATATATGTTAGTTTAGTCCAGTGGTTCGGAGCCTGGGGGTGTCCAACGGGTCACAAACTAAATCTGAGAGGTTGTCAGATGATTAATGGGAGATGAAAGAAGAAAAAGAAACAGAGCTCCACAACACACATTTGTATTCATGTTTAGTATCTGACTTTTTGGTAAAATACATAGAGTTCCACCTCTTTGGATTGAAGGTGGAAACGACTAATAGCGATACTGCCAACAAGCCATAGACTTGTCCATTATTCATCTCTGAAAATGAAGTATAAAGTAGCATACAGTAAAGATCGTAAAGTAAACAAAGTACAAATATATCAAAATGATATATGTTGCACTTGAGCTAAGAGTTATTTGACTGAATCCTTTGAGATTAACCTACTATTAGACGGATGCAGAATAATAATAGCTGTCATTATTATATGGTAAATATGTTTTTTTTCTTTTTAGGACTTCAGATGAACAGTATATGAATGTTGCTTTGTATTAGATCTACAGTGGGGCATAATCCATCACTTTGTTCACCTATTTAAGACTAAGTTATATATATATATATATATAATAGTAGGTTAATCTCAAAGGATTCAGTCAAATAACTCTCAAGTGCAACATATACCATTTTGATATATTTGTACTTTGTTTACTTTATGATCTTTACTGTATGCTACTACTGTATGCTATATATATATATATATAACTTAGTCTTAAATAGGTGAACAAAGTGATGGATTGTATACATATACATATATAGTCATAGAGTCATAGAGTCATTCTTTATAAGAAGAGCAACATGAAAGACTTTTGGGTTTTACCCGACTTTGGCATATATACACGTGCTTTATGAAAGTAGTTTTACAATAGGCTCCTAGAGACAGAGTTAAATCTTGTCAGTTTTTAGATTCCACCATAAGGCATATTTTCCTTCAGTGTTAGTAAAAATAATAAAATATATTGCTTAGCTGTTATTTGCATCTGGATTTGGCTCTGGATATGTTAGAATACCAGTGTCTGAAACTCCTGATGTGCTGAAATGCCGAGTTACTACTATTTTATGCTAATTGCTAGCTCCATATAAACTATTGAAATCTCAGAGGGCGACAGACACAAGTTTTGTTCCATCCATTGCCAGAGACATCATCGGTGCTGCTGTTGACCTCGATGGTGTCCTTACATAATCAAATATACATTAAATGTATCTGCCTGCTCAGGAATTGATCTCTGGATGAACTTCAAACAGCATGCAAGTGTCTAAATAAACCATGTGGTTCTGATACAAGATCTGTCACACAATACAGAGCCAAGAGGTTTTACACTTTTACAAGATGAAAACTCTTTCCCCAACAGCGGAAAACTTCAGGACACAGTTTCCATCTTCCTCAATCACATCCTCCCACTGTGGTTTTGGGTGGTGAGTTAAAAATGTATCTGCTGAGTCATATTTTCGAGTATTACACTTGATTTTTCTTTCCTTTTCACAGGGTGGATTCTTTGATTGGTTTTATATTTCCACAGGATTTTTTTCTAATAAATGTTAGTAAAACAAAAGGATACAATATCCACATTCTCAGCTTTTTTTTGCAGTAATTGTTGCAACAACTTCAAATACATCCTCTTTTGCAAATGCATTGCACAAATCAAAGATATTGTGTGCGTGTCCACGAGCAGAGAGTGGTGACAGGTATTTCATCAAAGCAATGATAAGAATCTGAAAAAACCTTTTAGTCGCATGAACACTCAAGAGCGTCATGCTCCTTATTAATGTAGAACTCAGCTCTAATGTCTTTTTGTCCTCTCACTGCCTTTCAGATTCTTTCCATTTTCTTTCAGCCCATTCATCATGTTTCTCACCTTAGGTCTCTGCGCGGGACCGATTCATTTTCTCTTTTTCTTTTTGTCGTCTGCTAGATGTGACAGGTCGGGGTATAACGCGACAAAAAACAGACTTGTTGGTTAATTTTAGACACAAGGGTTATATTTAGAATCACAGTACAGGCTTATAATTCCTTCAAAAACAAAGACCTGCGTGACCCACGCTAAAAGAGTACTAACATACATAATGCAATTTGCAGAAGTTCAGATTCAACCTGCAGCTGCCTCTTGGAAAGTTTTTATCCACGTGGGGGTGGATGACTAATAGAATCAGTTTGCTTCTGGTGGTCTGAGCTAGCTATGGATGCTGTGTGTGTGTGTGTGTGTGTGGGGGCGAGCAGGCGTGGGTGAAACTCCCTATCTATTGTGGGAGAGAAAACACACGTAGCGCTGCACTCGCTCACAGAGTGAGCCCACTTCAGCACCCCATACAGCTCCCATTGATGAGAGCGTCACTTTCGCCCCCGTCCATCCCATCGAGCCACATTTCATGCATTATAGACTTGCTTGAAGAGAAGCTGCAAAAGAGGAGGCAGACGCATATAAGAGAGGTCAGGCTGTGCGAGCTTTTCCTGTGAAACTTGCTTACCTTGCCATCTGCATCATTTATTGTGGTGCAGTGAATGATAGGGTATATAGGTGTATTCAATATTTTCTCCTCTGCTTCTTGAGCTCAGCATGTAGCCAATGCTGTCTGCGAGTTGAACCTGAAGGGTGTTGAGTGTTTCGGACACTACGGCTCTGGAGGCCCATGTTCTGATGGGATGGCATGTGGGGCAAGAGAACTGGATGTGCATGATGTTCTGTTCCAAGTCCTGGAGGGGAAGAAAGTGCTGCTCTCGTTTTGCTTTGACATCCTGACTTTAGAGAGCAGGTATTGTTGCTGACACTCACAAGCACCCTAGCAGATAAAGTCACCTCAAGGCTAAACAGAGAGTGATGCCATAGACGGTGAAGAGCCATGGCAGTTACAGCAGAGTTACTGTATGCATTACAAACGGGAAGTTATCTGACACGATTAATTACATGAAAGTAGATGTTGCTGCAATATTGTTTCTTACAATCAAATGGTTACTGTGTAGTTATTATTATTATTATTATTATTATTATTATTATTATTATTATGCCTTACTTTAAACAGTTTTAGCTAACCAATTCTCTACTTGTTTACCAACAGGTTTAAACAGACTCAATGGCAACGCATGGTGTCGGTGTGTTACAACTGCCTTTGGTTCGTGGATTCTATTTTTCTGTTGATAAGTTGAGCTTTCCACATAACCCCTGACGACTGCAGAAGTATCCCCTAAAGTAGAAGCACCCCTGGTTGCAGTGTCAAAGAAACAATGAATAAGAGATGAGAGACATAGCATGTGATGTTTCATTATTCATGCCAAATGTATTTATTGACCTCATTGACAGTACACAATAAACACAAATAACTCTCTTGTCCACTGCTCAGCAACTTTGTGTACACTTTGTTTCTCTTTGTATTTAGGGTCAACTTCTCTCTGTTTGCTAACAGGATCAATTTCTGGTACATTCCTTGAATAAACAATCACAAAAAAAAGCCCACTGGCTGAATGTTTTTCCAAGAAATTAATTGACGAAGTGGACAATATACAATCTGCAATAGTATTGGCAGAGATTACAGCTACTATAAAGGTAAAATAAAACAGCTGTAAACAACTAATGTGGTAAAAGGTAGGTAGTTACTGCTATGTTTTAACATATTAGTACAGCACAGTCTTTGTGGAAGAGTAGTCATCCTTCTCAGCTTGAGGTGGTGGAATACCTTGGTGGGAGTGTTGTATCCCAGAAATAAAGATGCAGTCGGATCAATATGCAGTCCAAGTAATAGCCCATCCACACATCTTGTTTTTTTCTTCTTTTCGCTGTCTTTCTAGTTTAGTCTTTTCTCTTCATAGAGCCTCGTTTTTTTCCGCAGACAGCCAGGCAGCAGCACAGACACGCGCCTTCAGGAGAGGTATCCCACCTCGTCTTTTCCCTGCCTCCCATCTGGATTCCTCTTTCTCTCTATCTCCCCCCAAAACAAGCCGGTCCCGGTGCTATACGTGTCCAGGCTTGGACAGGTAGGCTATGAGGGCCACAACCACCCCCACATACATCCCCGTTCCAATGGTGATGGAAAGAGCTGCCAGGAAGAGGGCTCTTCTGGAGCTCATTCCTGCTCTGGAGAAGTCTCCCTTAGAGATGGCCTTGCCTGTCTGACAAAACAAAGCAGAGAGTGAAATGAGCTTACTCATCAGCACCGAGTGTATGAGTAGGCGTTAAACCACAGTCAAAAGAGAGAAAACAAGAAATGCTTTTTGGGAGCCATTAGTTGCCATGGCAATTAAGTCATTATCCATCTGACAGTGACAAATGTGTTATTTGGGTGTTTTGGTTTCCTATCAAAAAATGAGCTTGGCCTTTATTTATTCGACTGCCGCATTATTTTCTGTCCGGTATAATTGTCTCTGCAAATTATTATTGTGGAAGATGTCACAAAACCATTAAGATATGCTGTGCTTTGCTTGAGGTTGCAGGATGTGAGACTTATCTTTTCGGTCCAGAAATATAACGACAGTAGACTCGGGTCTCAGCTATGGAAGCAACCACTTAAAATTATGTCATAAAAGTGCACCGCTCACACATACATACTGCGGACCAAAACTTCAATGTTAATGGTTTCCTAAAGTGAATACAGAGGACTGACAAGTGGTCCGAACTTGCTGAATTTACGTAGTCAATCATCTGAAACAACTGCAAGGAGGGTCACAGGCAGGAAAATGGGCTGCGGTAGCACTTGTCTGAGTGCTTGTGCTCGCTGACCTTAAATAGAATGCAGTGTAATCAGCGTTAATGACAGGCTTAAGGTCTCTGGGCCTTTACCTTGTGAGAGTAGTAAAAGGCAACGATGCCCAAGGGCCAGAAGCAGCAGAGCATGGAGAAGATGGCTAGGCCCAGGTAATCCCGAGGGGGCAGCACAAAGAAGTTGTCCTCGCTCTCACTGTCACTGGAGCTGTCACTCTGGAAGACAACGGGTTGATGAAGAACAATTAAATGTCAGAAAAGGAGAAGATGACGCACTTTTTACATGACTGCTCGTACTAAACACATTGACAAAATGAGACGAAAGGTGAGTGCAGGGATCTTGAGACTGACTCCTAAATAATACTGGGGTATGGGTGACATGTGTTGATAGTCAGGTGTACTTTAAAAACGTTAAAAGTGGTGTAGCTTGACAACTCGTACCCCCTCCCAGGCCAGTGTATCTGCCCTTGTTCCACCACCACCCAGGACATGATGTGCTCAGCCAGCCAGAAAGGATTTGGTGCCTCTGTCAACACCCATGAGCGGGTTGACAGATAACACAGGATTAACGGATTGTTCCATCATTGCGAGGTGACAGGGGAAACAGCAGGAAGACCATGTCATTTATGTGCTAAATTGCTTCTACGGCGTGAGAGACCTCCGCCATCTCTCCTCAATACACACGGCGTCTTAGAAGGCAGCAAGTGGCCAACAGGTTCTGAATACTGTGTCTCCATACTCAGAGCCACAAGGGCTGAGTGGGTTAATAAATGATAGATTCGAAATCCACTCAGACTACATTGGAACATTGCGTCTGCAGCGAGGATGGCAATGCGACTGCGTGGGTGACCTTTAAGAGGACGTTGTCGTACTCCTCTCGGCTGTCCCAGACACGTAGTGGATGTTTGTCTAAATAAATAGCCCCCATAAGGAGTGGGTTTTATTTGTTCGTCTTGCAGCCTGCAGGGATCAATCAAAGTGGGGAAAAGGAAGGCACAAAATGAAAATCAATATGTAAGGCAGGATCTGAACCAGCCATTTTAGAGGTAATTAAAGAACAGTCAGGGAGACGGGCAGAGAAGAAAGGAGCAGTTTGAGTGCTGACGACCAAGTTTTTAAGCATGTTGTGCACAATTTTCTTTCTTAGCTTCTAATCTGATCTACATTATTTGTGCTATTTTCAGGACGTTTCCGTTTCGAAACCTTAGACGCTAGAGGGAAGTGGAGGATTGCAGTGCTATACTATCCAAACAGTTTCAGCTACCTTTGCCAAGAGAAGATTACGTAGCTCCCTGTTATCAGCTTTATGAACACCGTCCACCTGGACAGCCGGGTGTGATCCATCAAAACAGCAGCTGGTCATAACATAATCTGACATCACATGAACAAACCGGTGGGTACAAACAGCAGTAATCTCCCTTTTTATCTTTGTAGCGAGACCTGATAACAGTTCTGAGTGACTGGTGCATTCAGTCCGACTGACAGCCTGTCTGACACCGAGTCCGGCCGGCTGGGGACACACTCCCAGTCTGGTCGGATGCCAGTATTACTGATGGGGCTCCGCCGAGGCACAGTGCCTTTAACAACCCTGTCACTGTGCTCTCGGAGGCCTCGTTAGAGTCTGGAGGGGACATTCAGCTCCACAGACCCACAGTGGCATCACCCACACGCTCTTGTTACTTTATTACCTGCATTTTATATGTTCTCCGTCACACAGATGTCAAACATCTGCTGACAAACACTAGCTGTAGTCTTTTGTTGTAACTGCTGCAGACTACATCCTGGAATTTTGGCACGTATTATTTTTAGTCTCCATAGCTGTGAAAGTCCTCTGAATGTTTGATTGGACTTCTATGCATCAGCTCACATCTGGCACTGTTTGTGTGTGTTTTTTTTAATGATTCACACGAATCCGCGCACGGAAGCACACACACATACAGACACACAGACGGGGAAAGTTCTGAAACGCAGGTGCTGAGCAAAAAGTCTCATATTTCAGCTGGAAGCCCAACTTTCATCTGAGCATTGTTCATCAGATGCATTTGCTCTTTTGAATTGACATGGAATAACTTTAGCTCCAGGCTCACCTGCTCCAACAGCCAAGCATCAGTGGAGTCCCGCTTAATACCCTCACAGCACAACATTACTTATGGCGTTAATGGCAGTCGTTGCTGTGTCTCTAGCTATCTGCCAGGCTTCCGAGTGAAAAGACCTGGCTCGATCATACTTCTTCCTCTGCCAGCTCAGAGCCCTGGGTACTTCACAAGTGTCCCTGGATGAAATTAGATTTTTGCCACTTCTGAAAAGACTTTCCTCTTATGCTGTCACGCTTTTCTTCGGAGAGCGAAGTTCTAAAAGAGCAATAGTCTGGAAAGATAAACTAAGATGTGTCATTTTCTTAGAATGTAATTATTAAAAGAAAGTGTACAATTACCCTGCACTACATTTGAAAGACTCCAGCAAATTGACAATTTAGAAAAGAGGAATGAGCATGAATCCCACTGGCAGTCTATTAGAATGGTAAATGCAATAATAAGCATCACTATTCACACCATGGCTCACTTTCTGCTGAAAGATGGCCCTGTCAGTTACACTACGAATAAGTGCTAACGTCTTTGATTTCAATCTCAAAACATGGGCAAATGGTTCTTACGTCCATTAATTTGCTCTTTAAGCCGTGTAGTTACAGTTATTATTCCCATATAGCTTGTAGCAGGAGTGAGAAACTTGTATAATCATGTATCAGGCTACAATTTAAATATATATGGCTTGTAGAGACCCAGTATATCAGGCACCTACTCCAAATAAAATACCACTAAAGCACTGCAAACTGCCAGAACATGTATTCTTCGGTGTGCCCTCTGACCTCATACTCAGGACCCTGCTCCTCCTCCACCTCGTACGACACCGTCTGGATCTTCGCATCCTTCTCTCCTTGTATGCTGTCCAGAGGGTTTTCTGTGGAAACTCCATCCAACACCGTGTCCTTACTCTCTGTGAAAGTGGTCTCAAAGCTCTCGCTCTTGGAGTCCTTGCTGTGAAGGCTCACGTCGTCTTTGTACAGGATAAAGTTGGGTCTGTAGAAGGCCTCCACAGCCAGATGCAGGGATTTGGCATCCAGGAACTGTTGAGTCTTATGCTCGCCATTAGTCCCAGTGTAGTAGTAGCCGATGAGGCTGTCCTGGTAAGGCTGGCTCGGGTAGTCACACTGGTAACCCTGGTAATCGTTGTGCACCACTTGTTGGCTGCTTTTGTCTAACAGAGGGTTCTGGAGCTCACTGAGGCTCTCCATGATGGCCGGTTCAAACGTCTAGTGGATCAGAGGTTGAAGTCCAAAAAAGATTTGCCGGTCTGGTAGCTAGAGAAATGAGTACAATTACAATTAAATAGGATTCATAAGAAACTTTAAAAGCAATAAATGACAAGCAATTAAATTAATCCATGGCACATGCAGTCAGACCCAGCATTAGGTTTTTATCCTTATTCTTATCCTTTCCTACACTGAATTCATGTTCTAAATTATTACATTACTAAAAATGTAATAATTTAGAACATGAATTCAGTGTAGGAAAGGATTTCATCTTGCTTTGGAATCAGCATTACTCTCACAAGCGCTCACCAGTCTGGGCCATAAAATCACCATCTGCTGTATGTTCAACTGTTGCATCTCACACCCTCGGATACAAACATTTCGGGGAAAAAAATATCTTCCACATGTCATGGCTGCCTATATAAAAACCAGGGAAAGTGTGGCGGGCTGTACTTTCTATTGCATACTGATTACTTTGACTGTGAACTGGCCTTTTTTTTTAGTCCTCCTGAATGTTTTTAAATGAGTGGAAGATCAGTCAAAAATTAGTGTTTACGTAAAAAATAACAACAACACAATGCCAGGAGAGGCCGTCACTAAGGCAACACGTCAGTCAATGAGAGGATGTGGGATCTAAGCATGTCCAGATTTGAGTAAGCAAATACACTACATGGTTTCACAAATCCAGCACCAACCTTTAGGCCAACAAAGACTTCATCCGTCAAAGTAATCTTTCATCCTATGTGTTACGCTGAAATAAGATAAAAGCCACAGAGGCGACTGCATCATATTTTGGTATTATAGAAAGCCATTTTGCGTTTTTTTTGCTGTTGAAAGTGCTGTGGTGAGAAATGAGCCACAGGGTGGAAATACACAAGAAAACAGAGAGGCTTTTCACACATTAGAAAAAAGAGGGCTTGATTTATGAGGTTTGGGAGGCGATTGAGTTGCACGGACCTGAACACAAACAACCTGGGCTCGGCAAAATAACACCAACACCCAGAAATGAAATGGCATCCAGTGCAACATTAGCCTCAAGACTTATATCAATGCCTCTGACGGAGTCTAAACAAAAACTATGAAATAGAAACCCTCGAAAGGTGATATTTATTATTATGAGTATTGCATTTGTTCGCATATATTATTCGACAATGACTTCCTGGCCCACAGAGAAGACTTGCAGCAGACCTCTGGCCTCTAGAGAACAAAAGCTCATGCACTCACAGTAGGTTACGGAGCTGTTCAGCGTGGAGAAGTGTGAATAATGTGGGCCAGTGGCTGAATCTGAGCCCACACACCAAAGACGCGGTCTCCATTCTCACATGCTTCTGAGGCTGAGCCACTCTCCAGATAACAGGGAATTCCATTACACACTACATTAGACAACAAAAACCACATCCCACATCCACAAATAATTCATCTCACACCATGAAGATGTGCACTTAGCACATGTGAGTGTGTGCTTGGACTTCACAATTATTAATGATCATAAGCTATACTCTCTCTGCCTTCTCTTCTTACCACAGCTTATCCATGTATGTCACTCTATCTCTCTCTCTCACACACAGACACACAAAATCACAATTTTCATTATTTTGACAAGATCACACCTCATAAACCTCAAATTTGAAGTACTTGATTTACAAATTTCATATTGCTGATCGTGAAGGAAATATTCATATTTCTTCACTGTTTTGTCCGTTTGTATTATAGTGAGATCTCATATCTACCCTGGAATAAGAGGCGAAGAACATAATTTGGATTCTAGTAGCTAAAACATCTCCGAAAATCATCTTACCTGTGGTGGAAAATCCTCCCGCAGCTTTGCTCAGCATCGCTCCTCGGCGCAACTGAGTCGAGACGGACGGACCCACCTTTCTACTTCACATCATCAGTTTTGGGATACTGCCATTGCAGCGAAACATATGCCATCCGATTAAAAGGAAGTTATTCCGTGTGTGTGAGAATGGACTTTGCTCGCTGAGCGCTGCCTGCCATGGCACCGCTGCTGCGTCTGACAGGTAGATTTTACGCACAGTATCACACTGAGCTCAGGCACCAAAACAACTCCGGCAGAGGCTGAGCTGACTCCAGCCAACTGATTGGCTGCTTGAGGCGCGCTGCAAACTCTAATACCGACCACGGATTTGACATTTCCTTACAGTAAGTACCTTGCCTGGGCGTCCTCCCCCAGAGGTGCTGTTTAGCCTCCTTGCATGAGCAGAGAGTCATTCGGAAACAGGTTGCTAACCCACTGAAATATACTTTAGACCACATGAGCCAGCATTCCCACTTTGCAGACTCATAAGATGCGTGCTCTTGAATTATTGCATTGCTTGCACAACTTGATTGTAAGCTGAGTGTTATTAAGTGTTATTATTCCCCTCTGAGAACGCCCACAAAATGAAGGAAACACACAACACAATTTTATAAAGCTCCCTTTCTGCTGCTTGAGATTCAGGATTCCCCTTCATGGCATCATTTCAGATTCTATTCTTATTTTCCAAAAATGTGCCAAATGTACCCTCATTTCCTTGCCGATGTCTCTGAATGGGCTCCAAATGGCTCAGGAGTAAGCCACTATTAAATTCATTGCACATTTATATTTTATTAATATTTTAAACAAATCCCATGCATTTATCATGAGTCTGTCAATTTGGTAGAGACTTTAACCCCACTCTGCTAAGCTTCTGATGATTCCATGCCACAATTTATCATTGTAAACACTGTTTACATAACATTAGTATGGATCTATTTCCCATGCAAGCAAATGGGTGACATAATAGATCCACATAGCGAAACTAAGACTAATTCATTTTGATCCCACTGGAGAATAATAATGACATAACTACAGTATTTACAGGGACACCGTCTGGGGTTTGGACTTGTGAAAACACACTAAAAACAGTGCTTATCAGAGGCTGTAATGCTATGCCAAAAACTAAGGGACTGATGTATGGTCACTGAACACTGGACACATATCTTATTCAGAAGGAGCACTCTGTTCCACAGGCTCATAAAAATGTCTGGAGTTAATAATGTGCAAGCCAAGGCTCTGTCACTTTCACTGGGCGATGCATTAAGGTGCTGATGGACACTTTATGGGGGAAACATGGAGCTGCATTTATAAGACTGGGCACACAAGCTGCGTCTCTCCCAGAGTCACCTTGTGTTCACATACGCGAGGCGACGTGGCATAACAGCCCTGCCGTCTCCGTGATGGATACCTCTCCCTCAGGAGATGAGTATATTAGAAGAGGGGACCAGAATCTGGAACCGTTTATCCATTATTCTTCTGTTTGTCTCTCTCTCTCTCCATCAGCCTTCACAGCAGCATTCAGAGTAACATTTTCTAATGAAGATCTGTGTGAAAATGGCACAAGAACATCTGCAACACATCCAAACCTAGGACGAAGCATCATGAAGATGAAACCAATAAAACTCAGTGGTGCCACATTCGGCATATTTCGTGAAAAGGAAATATTTCTCCTTGGACCAGGCTTTTGCCAGCCTTCTGTATGAACTGTGAATATTTATGGTCCTCACTGTGCCCCTTTCTTCTGCTCCATTTTCCACTCTATATTTAGACACTGTGTCACTACATAGCAGATGCACTGTTTGTCAAGCATTTTCTCCCCAGAGTCTTGTAATTTCAAGAAACAAAAAGATTATTAGAGCTGCAAATGCAGGTATTCATGTGCAGTTGATTTACAAAGAGCAACACTAAAGCAGAACATGTTTTTATAGTTACCTCTTATTGACTTCCCTCCACCCCTGTTTGATATCACAGCCAACTCCTGACCCCATGAACTTTCCTGATGCCCATTAACCAGCTTTAATCATTTAAACACTTTTGGGAATTAATCACCCTAATCCGATTGGCAGAGAAAGTATCAAAGCACTTAATTTGATCTGGCCTAGCCGGCTTTTCCAGAGAAAGGGGAGATTTAAGCAGCTTTTCCCAGATGGCCGTTGTGTGCATTAAACATTGTAACGAGGCGTATGCCAATAGGCCACCTCTGACTGCTGAAACAGTCCATGGGACTGATAAAAAGAGCAAAAATGCTAAATGAAATATGTCTGGATACTTGGAAATTCTCATTTGCAGCACAGTTTAGACACATTTGTGTATTTACAGCACAATTTCAAACCATTGTTGTATCTTTTTCATTCTTTGAAAATCAAAAGGAGTCAAACCAATCCATATATTTGTGGTTATTTTCATAAGATACACAGTTTTTCTGCTGCTGGTGTTCATTACAGAGATCAGGTGTTGCATCCTCTTGGCCAGAGATGTCTGTATGTAGAAAACAGTGGGACCTCACTCCCTGCGGTGCTAGGTTCAGGTGCAAGAGCAAGAGGAGGGTTGGCAGAAAAAGAAGCTGCAGCTACTTGCAGACCTGGAAGCAAACAGCAAGCCTTGAGCTAAAAGCTCACAGGAGTACAAAAAAACCACAGCTAAAAACTGCCACACATTCACCACCTGACTCAGGGTACAACGACCTGGCCAGGAAGCAGATGACAGCATCATGTCCTGTTGTGGGCAGAAGGCGAGTATGTAAATTAGACTTGATGATTAATAAGCTAGCAGGCAAGTGGGGAAATAAATAAAAGATCCAGCTGAACGCCTTCAGGCAGTGAATATTTCTATCAAAGGAGCAAATTAAGCTTAAGAGCCGACAAGCACAACAACAGCTCTTTAATAATGCTCACTTTCTTTACCATAAATGCTGCAGAGAGCCATATTACATCATTTTACATTAATTATTGGTTCAGGTCTGATAGCAAAGCCAGGCGATCTGTATAGCATTGAAGGTAATTGATTTATTGCCCTCTTACATCCAGAGAAAATGAAAATGAGTTTGACTCCCACAGTAGGTTGTCATAATGAAAAACATAATAGTCGGTGAATGCCAACATTATGGGAAGCAATTCCATTAAAGTGTTAGAAAGTTGCACAGTATGTGACTTTTCAAGGTTCTTCCACAAATGTCCAATCAGAATATTAACAGTATGTGTCTGGAAGTTGGCCCACGTCCGTGTGCCGGTGCAGGGGGATGGATATGCGGGGGAGTCCCGAGGGACCGGCAGAGGCTTTTTGGCTTTGCGATTATCTAACACACAAATGCAATATGTGTCGAATTAGCTGAAAGCGCTCCATCAGGAGGGGAGAGGTCGGAGTCTCAGACACAAGCACCACTTTGTGGCTGTACCTCTCTCCTATAAACACATATCCCTTCAGCAGTGCATGGAAACGATGATCCAGTCTGGAGTTGCAGTAGTTAACGTCAATCATAATTGGGCTTCCTCCTGCAGTAGGAAAGTGAACGAGGACAGTGGGGAGCTTCTCATCTTCACACATCGTTCCACTCTAGAGAAACACTGCGTGCAGATTAATGGCATCCTCCGTGGCGAGATTTGAAAACTTCCATTAATGGAACACCAATGATAATTTATTTGGACAGCCGAGCTGCTTCTCTGTGAATAATGAAGTGGCCTTGGATCATTAATATGATGGATTCCCTCTAATGTAGGATGCTGTGCCAGTAGTCCGAGCTGTAAAAAGAAAAAAATATACTAGCTGTGTACATTGTTTGTGATATTGATTTGACACTGTGTCCCTCTTTTAGGGGATTGACGATTTTTTAAATAAATAATACCTCAGAGGATTAGCATTTGAAACATTAATAGTGCTAATGAACACACATTAATCCTGTATGCAGGTATGCCAGGTGATGAGTCAGTCAGGCATGACAGTGTGCTCTGCGACTTGCAGGGATATGGTTTTATTCAGTCTATCCCATCAGTCCAAAAAGAAGAACTAACAATTAAATGTGCCCAACCCTACCAGAGCTACCATCCCTGATGTATCATGGGACCAGCCTGCATATGCCACAGCTTGGTGCTTTAAGATTTTCCATTAAACATATTAAAGCATCTATTAAACAGCACAGCGTTATGGTTTCAATATTTTGAGCAAAACAGAGCGCAGACGAAGCCAGACTTCCCCTTCAGTCTGTGGTTGTGGGACTGCTGTGGAAGGCTTATAAATAGGTAATCGTATAGGAGCTGCTGCAGGTTAAGCAGGGGAGTTCGCTGAGGGCCGGGGTGACTCATCGCCCTGTCTCTTTGCATCATGTCAGTAACCTGGAGTCTGCACCTGTCACTGGTACCCCCTACCACCGCCTCGAAACCTCTGACTCACACACATAAACAAGAGCCTCTTTGACTCAACAGATATTTTCCGCAGTTTATTAAAGTGCCTATAATCAATATTTGTATAATTACAATGAATTAAATTACTACATGTAATGTGAAAGGAGTCACTCTTAGTGACAAACCCTTAAATACTTTTTGCTCTGCAGTTCCCCTCAGTAATAGTTAGCATTTTAGCATCTTTCATCTAATTGTTTTGGTTCATTCTCATAGAGTAATTTTGTTTTCAGCAGAAAAGCTATGAAACCCACTCTATGCACCAAACAATAGTGGAGCATTTTGACCAAAACAGAGCTCATAGGAATGTGAATATTGGACTTAAATTCAATAAAGGTGCTAGATTCAAAATTCAGAGCAGCAATGTAGGAGCAAACAACTATTTGCTATGTAAAGAGTAAAGATATAGTGGAGTAATGTCTACCTGAGCGGAGAGTGAAGTTGCTCTCCCTCTATGTGTGTTGTTATCTGAGCTTCTCTTTACTTTGTTGACATAGCGGGCCAGCCACGTTTGCATTTTAGCTCACGTGAGTCTCTCTGTTGCGCCCCACTGGCTAGCTAATGGCCACCGCTCTGCACTGCTCTCATACAGTGATTACCACAGATAACACCTTCCCCATCCTCGGCGTTATCGCGGAAGCGTTGCTCCCAACCTGTGTGTAAAGTTTAACCATAGATTGCTTTGTCTTAACCGTCATCTTCACTGGCTAAGCTCCGCAGCCCTGTGTTGCGGTGCTGGCACAGAGATTGTGGTTTATTTACAAAAGTCTAATGCCTTGGTGCATTCAGCTGCTGTGAAAATAAGGCTGGTCCAGAAATTCTTTATCAGTTTTTGTCGTGCACAAAATAATTTTGTACTTTGTGAACAATAAAACTAAAATGCTGATGGTATGATTGTAGTAGATTGCATAATAAATCCTCTGCAGTTTAATATGTTTGAAAGACATATTCTGCTGAAACAAAAACTAATTATTTCCTTTCATGAAGCTTGGATTATGTATGCTCCGTAAAACTCCTCGTCTGCTTCCCCCTCTGATCTGAATCAATAGCCACACGTTTCCTAATGTTCCTTTTCAATGTTCTTCTCTGAGCTGTAATTTCAGGTGGGTTTATTATCTGAGGCCTGGCAGGCTGCCGTTTGTGCCCTTATTTGAAAAGCTATTTTTACTACACGCTGGCACAGTTGCTGATGTTGTGCCTAATGAACAATACAGGACAGTGATTCTCAAGTTCACGGGCCTTTGCCTGGGCAAAAAAAAATCCTGTGGTTTTATTTTGAAGGGGATTTTTTATGCAGCGTGTCGTCTATTCACACTTCTTTGCAGGCTCTGGTTTCGACTTGTTTTCCTCTTGTCCTCCATGTTTACAGCAGCATTGCTGCTACGTTTCACTTTGTTTGAGCTTTTCAAGGCGGCGGTGATTGACAGGTGATGACAGGGGGCGTGTGCCAGGTTGGGTCAAACCATCCTGATATGGGGGAGACTCTGGGTGTTTAGGATAATGAAATTGAATAGCCTACTGAATATGAAATTCAGCTTATGAACTTACACTTATATCTTATTGAAAATTTATTAAATAAATATTTTTAAAGGATTTTTGAGTCGATGCTAATTTTGAATATGTATATTTTTAAATCTTATCGTACCCCCGCCATTTTACAGCATAGAAGAACACCGTGACCCGCGAAATTAGTTTTCTAATCAATCACGGCAAAACGTAAGTAAGACAATGTTCCTTGATTTGGGTCGCGGCTTGTCATTAAGGGGTGATGGTGGGTCCCACAGCCAGACCAGTTGAGAACCACTGATACAGGAGACCCTGGGATTCCTGTGGGTGCCAAAAGGTCAGGAAGGACTACTTGTTTGTGTGTGCCATCCTGCCTCTCATTTTCAAAAGCCTCTTATGGACCCACAGGAGTCTTTCCACGCTGAAGGAACAATCCGGACATAATTAAAGCACTGCAGAAAGCTATGATGCTCTGCCACACGAACGTCTTCTGTGTCAATGGCCGCTCACAACTGCTACGCAGGATATGTGTTGACTTGGACTGTCTTTCAAGAGAATCAACGCTCACATGTGTAACCCCTGGGAGAGGAGTAATCATCAAGATGTAAGATGAAGAAAGATTTCTGTCGCTGTTCATCTGTTCCAGCACTCTGGTCCAAGGCTCTTTAAATGACCAGTCTGCTCTGCCAAATTAGTTTGATCATCCAACCTCGGACAGCTGTCTGCTGCAAAAGAGTGATCCTCCTAAAAAGCTGAATCTAATATTTTTCAACCCAACATTGTCATGATGTTCTCTTATTTCATGACAGCAATTCCCAATGCTCCGTAACGTAGGAGAATAACGATACAGTTCATGTAAAGCCATGAAACAGGCGGTGAGATCAACATGTCACCGTGTGAGAAAATGTCGCCATTGTGAGAATGGTTATGAAAGATTCTCCATGAGCTGATCTGACTATGGATGTTTCTTGACAACATTGACATTGCTTTCCCTTGTTTAGCTGAATAATTGATGCTTCGCTATGTATAATTCATCTGAAATGCAGTATTTGTGAACTTTTTTTTTAGGAGTTCAAGGTTGGAGTTTCACAGGCGCTGTTGTGTCAGATTTTATTTTCGACATCGAGAGAAACTGAAGCTATCTGCAGGATGTAGGCCTAATGAGAGCATCACAACCTCAATTGAAGCAATAAGAGCACACTAAACCACAGAGTTGGTGTTGCTTTTTTATTTTTTATTTATTGTCTGAATTAAAAACATTCATGCTTTTGAAATTAATACATGAACAAAATATTGGCATATGGACCCACTAAACATATTCACAAGGTTGAGGACAAACTAACTGTGTCTCCAGAGATGCTGGACACTGACAGAAATTGAGTCAGTTTAACACTGGGGACTGCTGGAAGTATACATATTTTATTACCATATCCATATTTTATTGAAGTGCTCATTATGTTGAGTGATGGCTGGGATGGAGATTTAATCAGGTCCTTTTTAATCTCTCATTCATTTCATAATGACCTATTTCTCATTTGACATTGAGTCAGAGGTGGACACGCTATTTTACTAAAAAACTGGTCCTGTGAACTGTCAGCAAGAAAGTATCTTGTAGATTTCCACTGCAAGCTAGAAGCTAAAGCTGGTGGAAGATACTGACGTGTTTATTGATAGCAGGATTACCCAAGGCCCTGCCTCTTCATTCCAAGGACTGAAATTGAATAAAGATGAGAAACATTTGCTTAGTTGGATCTTTTTTTTTATTTGCTTCATACTGAAAATGTTTGGTAAACTATACTGTTTTATGCCGGAATTCTGATTTGATCCTGTTTTAACATATCTTACACCAAGAGTCTACAGCCAGGCGAGGCTTTTATTATGCTGTACCTATTTAAGCTAATTGCTAACGTCAGTGGGCTAACAATAATGCTGTTAACATGTTGATGTTTACCATGCTCATCAGCTAAACTCCTTCCTTTGTAGAGTACCCAGCAATGAAAATGCTGCGTTCTGCACACACTGCAAGAGTACATTTTTAGTCGCACATGGTTGAAATGTCAATTAAAAGATCACGTTATGACGGCCAGATAGCAATAGCCTGCCTATGGTGCGTGCATGAACGTATGGGAAACTTAAAGGTCAGCGTTTAGGGGTTTGAAGATATTGTCACCCTACACCAAACATGTCATTCATTTTGCACATACTGTATTTAGTTGTACTTCAAGTATCACAGGTTAAATTTGTTGAGCTGATAGTGGTGCTAAATGAAAAGTTAAGGGTTCACCAAAGCTATTGTAACTCATATTGAGTGGGACATGAATGTGCGTACCGAATTTCATGGCAATCCATCTAATAGTTGTCAAGACATTTCACTCAAAACCACGAATGTCAGCCTTATTACCTTATTATAGTTATTACCAAAGTAGCTGCGCTTCATCCTCTGGGAACCATGAATGTTTGTAAAAAATAAAAATAAAAAAACTGTACCAACCATTCATGTTGAGATATTTCACTGAATATAAGTGAAAACTTTGACCTTCTAG
This sequence comes from Ophiodon elongatus, assembly GCA_016806645.1. NCBI lineage: Eukaryota > Metazoa > Chordata > Actinopteri > Perciformes > Hexagrammidae > Ophiodon > Ophiodon elongatus. The sequence continues at coordinate 1,042,516 of JACSYO010002173.1, read as the reverse complement.
TCGCACTAAAAGAAAAGTCAGGGCATCACCACATACATAAGGTTTCATGCCATCCATAGAACCACACTGCTAACATGACTAAAATGTATAAATTGGTTGGTAAAATATTGTACATGTAAACCTCCACTTAATTTCTGTACAAAATACCTTTCTTAATGAGCGAGCCGACATAACATGTCCGGGTGCTGTATTTACACTGCATGTGCTATAAAGAGATTAGCACGAGTTAAACATTAACAACTGAAACTATCAGCATGAAAAATAGAGTAGCTTCCTCCTACAAGGTGTGTTGTGTGGTACTCTATATAAGGGATGACAGTTTCTTAAAATAGGTTGACGACGTGACACCGAAGGCAACCATGGTTACCAAGAATGAGGTAAAGGGAGAAGGAGAATCTGTAGAGGAAACATGAGTTATCTGGATTAGTAGCCTAAAGATAATTCAATATAGATTATGCCTGGACAATTACAATCAAAGACACTAAATGGCTGTTTCATGTAAAGGTCCCTTTAACTGCAGACTTGCTGGCCAAGTTACACTGGCAAGCAAATAAGTGAGAAACAGGAAATCACAGAGACAGTCGTGCAGGGAAGAGACACATTTTCATCGGAAGTTGTTTTTTGCAGCTTGCTTTGGTGAAACAGGATTAAAAAAAAGATAATTTTTGTGTGAAAAAACATCAACTGAATTTGCAAGTTGTACTCTTAAAGATATTATATTTTTGCTGGATGTTCAGTCTATATGTGTGTTTGCACCACTAACCAAACAATACCTGATCTCAGACCTACAATAATAGAGGACGAATAAGTCTATTATCTATCAACAGTAGACTGTTGATAGATAATAGACTTATTCGTGAATCCGGCAATATCTGGCAATATCTGTTTTTTAGACATCTCTCAAAAGATAATAACTTGTACAGAACAATAAAGCTAAATTAAAATACATACTGGGGTATTAAAACTGTAGTAGATAATATAGGTTCAAAATGTGCTGGAAATGTTAAGAAGTCAATTTCTACATATAAGAACTATCTAAAAAATATACTGCATGTAGTTTGAAAGTGACGATCCAGTTTTATGTATAGCGTTCTTCAAATGATACTCTGAACTGTGGCGGCTGCATTGTGACCTTGTTTTTGCTCATTATTTCTGTTGTTTCTTCTCTCCCTGTCCACTTCCCACTCCACTTTTAAGTGTGAGGAACTCTTGCAAGTAATTGCAACACTGCTCACAATGTTCAAGTCCAAAGTAGCACATCTTAGATATAGTTTTGTGCAGCATACTTGTAAAATAACAACAAAAAGTACTGCAGATGGGACATGTTAAAATTTGGTGGAGACGTGTGCTCGTACACCCACATATTCATACTTATCTAAATACCCACAACTTCCGGAGTCGACATGGTCTGTCGCTCAATTTGTGCATCATATTGCACCGCTCGCTGATTCCACTGGGACGTGAGAGTTTGAGGTTTTCTGTCATGCCAGGAGTGAAGATTCCAGACGATGTGATGTATAAATGAAGAGCTGTGGCTGCACAGGTTTGAGCTGTCTACTCACATTATCAACGGGCTTCTTCCTCTCATGAAGTCTGCGAGGCACGGTTAAGGTCAGGAGTCGGCCGAGTTACTGGACCTTGTGGGTCGATTGAAAGATTGTGAACGCCTCCCTGACCCGTGCGGTCATTACCTTCGCTGCAGCAGTTTCACATAAATGACTGATGAGCAGCAAAGGTATGCCTCTGTTTCGTCTGTTGATCAAATCCAATCCAATTTTAAACACCGAAAAACAAAACAGGATCATCTTTCACATCCAATTATCCTGTTCTGAAGGAAGTGGCTACAATGCTAATGGTCACTCTCCAGGGACACCTGCAGGGATGAAAGCCTCAGATCACAGTATTCTGAACAGTTGGCCGCTCCCTGTGAGTTGGCCGCTGACAGATGGTGGAGAGTTGTATGTGATGTGTTAAACTTCTCTCAAGTTGACCCGAATTAGCTCGTGCTAATCACACTACTGACTCCAGGGATCAGCAAGGTGATCTTTGATCATTTCAGTAAAAATAATGGTCGGATGTGAGTCAACTAATAAAACGATGCTACAGGTGAATGGCCAGTGTCTGTTAGACCTTTTTTTTTACTTAAAACTTGTCAATATCCAAATGATGCATCCATACAAATAGTTTAACATTTGAGGAAAGTCTTATTTTATTTCATTTTTTTATTTTCCAGGAGGTAGACGAGGTGGAGGATTGATACCACTTTTCACTCTTGATACCACTTTTCACTCTGAACAGTAAGTAGTTGTAATTAGACAAATGTTTCACTCATGCCCCTCATTGTGAATTTAATACACTGTCAGTACAAATCAGCAATTAAATCACAGCAACTCGTTTTTTAACAGAAATTGTGCCGGATTACAATCAGTATTTTTTTCCCTCATGCAGTGACCGTGCAGCTTGAATTTTTCACTTTTTCGCCTGGAGGTCTGACCTTCAAAGAGAAAATAGAGTTGACGTGGGGAAGGAATGATAGAAGCATTTCTACGTCTGACCTTTTCAGTGATGTATCGCTGCTAAGCATGAAGAGATATATATGGTTTCATGTCCTTATGATGTGCCAAGTACATATGTCACTGTACCTTCCTCCAGACATTTTCGGTAGACACAAGGACATGTCCTTATGTCCGGGGTCATTGGAGAAAGCAACAGAGGGTGGCAGACCAACAGCAACTAGCAGACTCTCAAACAGCCTGCTGGCCTCCATTAAAGCCCTGTGGCTATTTCATCCAGCCATTACGGAGAGGTGTGTGACTGACGGTGTGAGTAAATGGACACTCTCACTCTCGCTCGGTGCTATTGCTGCAAAGAACAACGTATCATTATACATGGATGCACCGCTGAAGCAAACTGAAGCTCCATTTAACAAATTATCAGCACTTCAGCACAGTGATTGTGTTTCAAAAGCCCTGAAATCTGAGATTGATACGATTTGATTGTGGCATTAACGCACCATGTGCTGGAGTGAATATTACAAGCTCATTGAGGTTCCTGGGTCGAAATATTAAATCAAAAGCCTGGAAATATTGGCCCACTCCAAACAAAGGCCTAATTAAAGAATGAATCCATCAGGGACATGTTACAGAATACAATGCGCAGCTCGCTTCAAGTGTCTATCCTGCCTCTAATAGTATAGTGTTTTATCTAATTTGAATTTTCACTATAGGGGCACATTCAGTGGACATGCAGCAGTTATGGCAGATGATCCATTGTAATTGCCATCACACTGTGGCACAATGTATTCATGTAAAAATTATTGCTCCGGTTATTACATCGGTCCAGTTTTTATTTTCGGTCTGCTTCTATGTAATCCACACTGAATCTGCTCTTGCTGGAACTCTATATTGGAGCAAACAATGCCTGTTTGGAGATACACTGTGCAATCATACTGCCTACAGGCTGGTGTATGCAAACAAGGTGCAGCAGCTGCAGAGGTCTTGCCTCAAGGAAAACAATAAAGTCCTGCCAGAACAAGAAGAATATGAAAAGAGAATTAATTCAAAGTTGAAGTTCTTGCATTAACCGTATGTCTTGGCAATGAGTGAAAGAGAAAATCTTCAAGCTTGTACATAAATTTTAGTCGGTCAGTCCACCACTTTGGTCCTGACAGAACTATCTCAACAGCTCCTCATTCATGCTCCCCAGAGGATGATTCCTACTGACTTTGGTGATCCCCTGACAGTTTATTGTCCAATATTTTGGTTTACGACCAACTATCTGTAAAACTATTGGCATTCCCAGATTGTGTTGAATGCTTATTAGCAAATATTAGCATATTAACATGACATGCTAAAGTCTAGCTAAACTGAGATGGTGAACAAAGTACACATTAGACCTGCTCAACACCAGCATGTTAACATTGTCATTTAGAACACGTTAGCATGCTGATGTTAGTGTGCTGATGTTAGCGTCTAGTTTTAATGTATTAATTAATATAAAAAGTTACATTTTAAATGGTTGTGTTTCATAGTATTTCATGTCTCCTTTGAGGATTCTGCTAAGCATTCACACACAAGTGTTAAAAAAACAAGCCATCCCCCATAAATACTCGTTCTATTTTTGTGTTGGTGCAAGCAGCAGACTGTGGTTCCCATTAGGTGGGGGTGGAGTCCAATTGTATCCTACTGCTTGGTGGACACAGGAGATGTTGAGTTGAGAGGGTTCAGATACAGTCCGGCTCAGACAGGTTTGCTCTGTGTTACTCACCTTCATCAGGAATTCTCACTGGGGGTTAACTCACTCTCCTCCTACTACTTCCTCCCCTCCTCGCTTTATAGCTGCTCCTTTGCTGCAATGCTTTGCATCACTTTCCTTGATCTTGGCAGTGTGTTGTTTCAGAGGGTTCTGCTGATCGTGGAAAGCGCTCTGGTTGCTCCAGCACCGCAGCATCTGCTCTTTTATCCGCTCTTTTCTCTTTGGTTTTTCGTCTTTTTCTCATCCACCCATTTTCCGTTTTTCATCAATAAATCGTCCTCTTCTGCAATCTGTTTTGGCCGTTTTGTGCTATTACATAGCACATAGCCCTCAGTTCTTGGAATGAGTGAGTACTTTACATCAAATGAGATGATGTAATTTGGCAGCTTCATGATGTACAACATCTTGGCTTAATACCACATAAAACACGAAACAAGATATTTTGACAATCTGCTCTTCAATCCAACTCAAACGTAGAAAATGGGCATCTGCAACATTTAGAGCTGGCTTTCTGTTTATTACGCCATCACTTTCAACTAAAGTACTCCTTGAGGAGCAATAACGGAGAGTCAAAATCAATCATAAATTATCATGACAGCTGCACCAAATTGCATATTACCATAAATCTTAGATTACCTAACTAACAAGTAACTCCAAGCTTTATCCGGTGTCCTTTCACATGATGTGCATTATTCATAGTGTGACTAACAAGTCACAGGAACAAACAATCTAACTCTGACAGCATACACAAACAACGTCAATAAGGGATGTGTTTTTGTGAGTGCTATTAAGTATGCTTCTTTGTGTCCAGCCAAAATGTATGCCTGTGCCAAACCCAATGGGGAGCTGTTACTACAAGAAGAGAAGTTTCATTGTTTGGTATGCCAGAAAGTGGAATATTGTGAAGCCACTTCATTGGATATTTACAGGATATACATGTCTGGGCCCATAGATGGCTTTATTTGGTGTGCACAGCCTTATTGTGAGGAATTAAGAGCCAGGAATGTCAGCTGATGTTTCTCTGTGGATACTTTCTCAGTCTACAGTGTTGCCCACAAATTAATTTACCCTTGTATCAGCTTCAGGCGTCGCCTCTTCTCTCTCTATTCTGCATTTACAAGGGGCTGATATGAGTGGATTTAGTCTGTATTATGAAGCTAAAACTACATGATTGTTAAAGGCCAAAAAGGGACACAGCTGAGCAATGATGTTCCTGCTGGCAAATTCCTGTACAGCCCTTCTCTTGTTACACACCTCCGCTATCATCAAGGTTAATTAAAAATTTCACCATGGCTTCACACCATTTTCAAGCCACCTCCGGAATATTTCCACAAATTGTGTCTTTCTCTTTTTTCCCTTCATCTCCACTACAGTTTCTCCCTCTGCTCTCCCACAAGGGTCCTTTGGCCATCGTTAGAACTTAATGAACTCAGTTTAATAATCAAAGGGAATTAGTGGAGTTCGGCTATGGCGTAGCCGTATCCTGGAGGCGTTGTGGTGCTGGCTCTTCCTTGTGTTTGAAATGAGCATGTGTTAAATGTGTTGTGTTCTCATTGTGTTCCCTGTGTCCCACACTCTGCTATCAGGGGGACATAATGGGATGTTCCACATCTTTCCCTAATTAGTTTCGGAGTGTGTTCATTAGACTTAGCAGATTTAGTTAACTTATGGGTATCTCACAATGGCCCAATTCCCCCAGGTACACCGATGTCTGGGTGATAAATCATCTCTGTCTGCACACTATAATGAGGCAGACTGTCACAGTTTGCTCTCAATGTATGGAGAGCTGAGATATCAGTTAGCCCACATATGTTTTGCAATTTCTGTTGCGCTTTAATGCACCACAATTAATTTTGTCTACATTCTATGTTGGGTTTGTAAATGGATTTTAGACTGATCTATTTATCTTTATGATGACTACTTTAACATGTCAGAGTTCATACATTCCTCTTTTCATGCTTGTTTTGGAGCCAGCCCTGATGGATAAAAAGCAGGCTTTGCTGGTGCATCATCCCTCGACTTTAACACATGGTCTCTCTGTCACTTTCTCTCAGCCAGCCATGGTATTGGAAATTATTCAGCATTAGCTTGCACAGAGCCTGGTAGACTTGGGGTGTTACTCCCTTTCAGCGCGGTGTCACATTCAAATAGAAGTAAATTAGCTGTCACCAAGGCTTGGTTTGGGAGCTGATGCTATGCCTCGGAGACGATCCTTTTTCACCAGGTCTCTACTCACTGCCAAGTCGATGCAAGGCAACAAGTCATTATAGCTGCAAGAAATAAAGAAGAATATAATTTGAGTCAAATGACTTTCTTTACCCGAGGATGAATTACCACCAAAGAAATAAATACTGAATCACAGGACAGTGTAAATTCCCCTGCTGTGTGCTGAATTGCTTAAAGAAAGCTGAAGGATTACGTACTCCAACGGCAGACAGTTGCCCTCTCATTATCCACGGGCCAACATTATGTTGTGTTTAAAGCTGGACTCATTACCAGCAGCAATGCCCAAGGGACAGAGCAGATTTGTAGTCTACAGACAACAGGGTGTTGCAGCCTGTCTTTTAAGTATTGTGTCTCGTACATTCATCAGTTGCCCATTTCATAGAAATATACAGAACAATTAACTGATGATGATTCCTAAATATATCTCTGAACTTGCTTCTTATGAAACTCTGCTTTCCTCATCTTTAAATTTACAAGATGTTTTTTTTTTTTGGGGAAAGTGGAGAAAATTATCCCTTTTTTTTGCTCTTTAAAGTGTCGAAGGTAAAACACAGATTAGAGTGCAACATTTATAGAACAAGTCCCAGAGTCTGAAAACTCAATAAGTCAATAATCATTAGCAAGACCCTAAATAAATAGTATGAGGCTTTAGTGGCCCCCAGTGGCCAAACTGAGTAACACAAGCAATGATTTTATATAGAACACAGTATTTATTGTCACAATAAGAGAACAATACTGAGCGAAAAGGATGAGCCTTGACTTAATTAAGATGGCACTTTGTATACTTTGTATTTACAATACATTACACGCATTACAAACACATGTAGCTTGACTCATATTACAACACTCCCACAACAGGCCACACAACAATAAGGTGACATGGCTGCACAATGAAAATAAATGTCAATCAATATGATGCCAAGTAACCCACACAAGCATAAATAATTCACTGAAAGTACCAGTATGCTTTGAAAATGTTCATTTCTGTCACTCCCTACATGACCTGTGTAGTGTTTAAAACAATAAATATTAACAGAAGCACTGATAACATCTTGTGCATTGATATGAACAGGGACAACGATGCAGAGCAATAATAGTCCTCTACATCTGATGCCTCCAACCTTCATTCTGCTGCTATAATCAGTGGGCCCTCGTGTTTAATAATAATAATAATAATAATAATAATAATAATAATAATAATAATGTTGCACCTGTGATAATCACAATAAACGTCTTGTTTTCCTCTGATTTCCATTTTATGTTTAACATAAATATCAAGTCGCATTATTGATCAAGAACAGATCAAACACATTTTGCCCTATTTTCACTCTTAAACACTGCAATTCTCCATTCGATATTTTTTTCTATGTTAACCTTAAACTTAGGGAACTCCTTTCTAGCTCTTAATGGATCACTAAAAAAAAAGTGAGTAATGCTCATTGCAACAATTTCCATTCTTCTGTAAACTGTACAGTACAGTAGAAGGGCTCCTTCTGCTCACTTGAAACTTCTTTAAATATAACACTACAGTATTGTTATTGTATTTTTGGCACTATGTACTGTATCTAGTTCCAAAAACTCGATACTCCTCAAAAAGGTTCTTAACTTCGTTATTGGTGACATAATGATTGGCTACTTTGTTTGACTGTATACCATTAGCATTAAAACACCGTGACTAGCTATGTGCATTATAACCTACTTTACACCACCTAATACCAAATTGATTGGGTCAGACTGGTAAAATACTTGCACTGTTCATGACCAATAACTTATTGGATCCAGATTTATACATGCTGCCATAGGGGGGCAGCAGCAGTCTCCCTAGAGGAGGTCCAGAGTAAGTGTGTGTCTAGGAGGAGGAGTCCTCCTCCACAGGGTGGAGAGCATGCCTCTTGAGCAGTGTCTTTAGTATCTCCACCTCCCGTTCTGCCTCTTTCAACTTCCTACGTAGTGTCCCATTGACTTTCTGGAGCCTCTGGTTGTCCTGCGAAAGACACAGAAGATTTATATGACGTATAGTAACTGATGTATTTAAGTACTGTGCCTTTGTTGGGGAGGGGAAAAACACTCACTGATTCCAGAGACTCATAGGTGGGTTTGTTCTCCTCATCTGGCTCTTTAGGCTTTTGCGCAACCGACGCTCTGTTTTCCCACTTGGCACAGTGTCGCTGTTTTCTCTGGGGCACCGGGCTGGGACATGAGGTGAGGGGGGATGTTGCTGGGACCAGCAGAGAAGGCTGAAGGCAGCTGGCCTCTTGGTCTGCAGAACACAGGTGGAGTCCCTCTGTCTGGGTAGCACTATGGACCTTCTGAGGCCTCGAATAGGAGGCGACTGGGGAGTCTGGGCTCCAGTCTTTGCTGTCATCTGGCGGGTAGGGGAAAGGACATTCTTCTGAACCTGGAGACGTGGTCATTATCAGTAATTATTTTAAATGAGAAAAATGGAAAATGCAGATTGTTATGACACATCCTGTCTTTTTTTTAATCTTTTTATCAAAATCATGTCTTTAGGAGAATAAGCTTATACGATTTAATCAAACTACTGCCACAAAACAAAATGACTCAATTCAGTATGCACACAAGCCAAATAAAACCATATGACAAAATAGCATGTCACAAAGACTCATTTGAAGAGGGGCTGTGTCTCGGTGTGTCAATCCTCAAGTGAAATCAAAAGTTCTTCAGTTCTGAATATAGTAGCTCTCTCATTGCAGGTGGGTAGCTTCAGTATTACTGTTAGTGAAACAGTTCCTACGGACAGCTGGAGGGAAATCACCCTGACAGTAGACCCTGTGCTCAAGACTTGTTTTCTTTAAGCTGCAGCAAACTAAAGTGAAATCATGTAAAAATCTGACTTTTATTGTTTTCTGTACAGTGTGTCAGGCAGTGATTACAGGAAATAACCTTGATTGATGAACATTGGCCTTAAAAAGTCTCTGCCACCAGATGGCACCTGTCCTAGGGACTTACTGATTGCTGCCATGTTACAAGCATGTTATTGTCTTCATAGTTCAGGTGAGAGTCTGCATCTGTGGGAACTTGTGTAAAGTTAATGTATCTGTGTGATGAATGCTACTGTGTGTGTGTGTGTGTGTGTGTGTGTGTGTGTGTGTGTGTGTGTATATTAATGGGACTTTTTATGCAGATAATGAACCCAATCACCCAAACCCACCCTCTAAGGTGCCCATGGTGACAGGGGTGGAGCTCGGTGTCGGACTGTCGATGGCGTTGTTCACTTTGGCGTTCTTCTTGCACTCAAACGCCACCTGCTCCTTGCACAGCTTGTGGCAGTTCATCCCACAGTCTAAGCAAGCCAAAGAATGCACAACATGTCAGAACAGGAACTAGTGTTAGTCTAACATCTACAAATGATTTCTACTTTCTTTGAACACCATCTATTCTGCAAATGCACCTCTCAGACTTCTACAGGTTTACCGTCAGGGAAACAAATAGCTTTCAGATCTATTGAGGGACGGGGGAGGGGGAAAGAACTGTGGTTCTGTTTGCAAATTTCTTTTTTTCATGTACTGCAAGGCTCAGCTAGCTGTGTGCAACACAGAAAACCACACTACACCGTCCTAAGATAGCTTCACTTCATTTGCTCCCCACAAGACAATGTGTGCACCTCATTTTTAAGCATACTTTTTTTTAGCCAAAGTTATAATAAGAATCACCTTTGCATTTGTAGCCTTGCTTGATGACACCCCACAACTGTGAAAAAGAATATGAAGACCGTTTTCACATCAGTGACGCAAAAGCAAAACTAAAAGCAAGATTACATATTACAAGAGAATTTAGTTTTCATCCAGACATAGCAGTTAAGCGGTTTAATTATTTCATCATACATTGAGTTTTTGTGGTGACTTACAAATCCTGAGCAGTTGTCACAGAAGGTTGGTTTCATGTAAGTGGTCTCCTGGAAGTTGTGGACAAAGCCAAGACCCAGTTTGGAGCAGATGACACTTGCCCGCATGAAATAGGCTGTGATCTCCTGTCTGCTGATGAGGCCTTCCCTAGACAACCACATACACAGTATAACTTATAACGAATGAAACAGAGCTTTAAATGAGCAGGATATATGGGAAACAGATAGTATCTTAACTTCATATCTTAATGTTTGGTAATGTCGGACGTGGTTTATTTGTCTACACCCTCCTCTGCTACATGTATGTATTAAACACTAAACCACTTGTGTAATGTGAAAATATAACAATCAACTATGGTGTTTTTTATGTTTAGGTCTAAATGAGGGATCACATTATGATCTGTGGGTTTTACCGGACGAGCATGAGAAATAAAACTGTGATTATTTAGTTGTGGGTGTTATGGTAAGTTCTGCAGTTATTTTATGTTTCCTGTTGCTACACTCATCACTACAAATACCACTTTTTCTTCCTCTCCTCTGAAGTCACAAATGAGTGTCTGTGTGACCTGTCAAACAAGCTCACTTCTCTTTGTCTATGACACAGAAGGAAAATGGAAAGCTAGCTGCAATTTTCTCAAATTCCTCTTGAGAGATGAAGCCGTTCTCGTCATGATCGTAGTTCTTAAACACGGACTGTGAAAGACAAGAGACAAACACCATTGTTGCTTGATTATTAGTGCACAATAGCTACAAGAGCAGGCTGTCAAAATGGCAGCATCCAGAAGAATAGTTAAAATAATTGATTATGGTTATATAACAGCATTGCTGAGTAGCTACACTTGAAAAAGGAAGTACTTACATCCACCATTCTCTGCACATGTTTGCTGATGGTTCGGGGATCAGGTTTGGGAGCCACTCCTGGTGCCCAGTCCACAACCACTGAAGGTCTAGAGGGGGTGGCTGGCTGATGGAAAATGAATTAGTCATTAAAAAAACAAGCCTGAGCACGCAGATAAACATGTAAAATATTTTCTGAGCCATTCTGTTACACTAAATCTATGAGTGTCCTTCAGAAGCAGAAGTAATCCTGACAAACTATTCTTTGAAAAAAAGCTGAGTAATGCTTTGAAGGACATTTATGTATTTTGACAATTAGGAAATAATTTGCTTTCGTGCAGGGAGTCAAATGAGAATATTGATACCGCTCTCATGTTTGGAAATATGTAGATATAGCCAGCAGCCGGTTAACTTAGCTTAGCATAAATAATGGACAATGGGAAAACAGCTAGCCTTGCTATGTCAAAGTTTTACACTTTGATTTTTGTACAGAATACACATAGGAGATATTCCATGTTAATTGGTGAGCATTAGAGGTGCTGGTAATTGGATTTTGTTACCTTTGGACAGAGCCAGGCAAGCCATTTTCCCCTGTTTCCAGTCTTTAAGCTAAGCTAAGCTAAGCTAACCAGCTGCTGGCTGTTGCTTCACATTTAGCATACAAACATAAGAGTGGTATCAATCTTTTCTAAAGAAAATAGCTGTACTCCCCAAAATGTCAAACTATTCCTTTAAGCATTGCTCAGTCTTTGTTTTAATATATATTTTTTAAACTTCTAGCTAGTTGACAGACGAGCTGCTGCCCCGTTTCCAGTCTTTGAGCTAAGCTAACCGGTAGCTTCATATTTAGCATACAATCGAAAGGGGTACCAATATTTTAATCTTGGCTGGTTAACAGTTGTTAACAGTCTGCTTCTATCACTCACAGGTGCTTTACAGTTCTTGGGTTCTCTGGTGTAAGACAGTTCATAGATCTCATCCTCAGTGTAATAAAGGTCCAAGGACAGCTGTAGGGAATGAAAGAACACATGTCAGCACATGAGAGGTAAACGGAAAGAGTAAGAGCACTCTGTACATCTAGATTTTTGTCCTTGAAACATGTTTTGATGAGGGCAATATTAGGTCACAGGGTAACTATTACCTCTTCATGGGCATTCTGTCGTTCAAGTACGATTAAAGCACCGCACACAGATGGCACAACAATATAGCAATCTGAACTCTCCCTCATTCACACTCAGTTCGTCACCCACACACTCATAGATCATAGACTCTCATCACACCCACACAAGCGCGGACAATCCACATGCTGTAAGGCGCTCATTTGCATCTGTGCTTGCGTTCAATTTTGTGAATCACATGAAGCTACATAACAATTTGAATAATCAAAATGTAAAGTTGCATTGAAGGGTGCAGTACCGTCAACAGATGAACCAGGTCCTTGTTTGTGTCCAGCCTCGGAGGGATTTGCTGGAGCTGGATCAGCTCATTAATGTGGCTGTAGAGTGCCTGGAGCTTCTGGATGTTCACCTTGTTGTCCTCCACATAGTCTGACATGGCCTCGTTAACCGAAATCAGATCTTTGAGGTGAACGCCCAGAATAGGGATTTTAAAACCTGTACACCTGTTGTAAGCTTGTCTATAGTTGTCATAGTTTCTGCAAGAGGACAGCAGGTCTGTCATCTCGTTCAGTACCTGGAAAGTGAATAGATTTCCTTTTGTGAGGCTGTTATGGCTCTAAATATGAACTAGATCTTATGGCGGTAGGTGTCATTTACCTTGGTGACCTCGTTGGATACATGTGAGGTGGTGTCCTTCAGTCTGGAGATCGAGCTGTGACAAAGCCCTCCCACCACCGCCATTAGTGTGTTGTAATTGTGCATGAGATGTAGATTCTGGTGGATGCATACAAAAAAGCACACATATAAGTCCATCCGCACACACATAAACACGGACAATTAAACTTGTTCCAGGTAGCCCTGGTTATATAATCCACAACAGTGTAGTTACATAAGCCACTTACATTGTTGGGCTTTTCTTACTGCGCTCTGATATCTCACTCTTTTTTGGAAGTGTTTTTCCCTCTCTTTTCAGTTCTCTAAATTTGTGCTGTCACTGGAGCATTATGGTGTGAAATTCGTTTCCACACCCATGGGTTTGAGGTTGACAGCAGTGAGCAGCGGCAGACTGGTGCATTAGTGTAACATTGCAAAAGGTCCTCCAGAGTACAAGACTGCATAACTGCTCCCTTGCTTCTCAGCAGGCCGCATGCAGCTTCACATTGGAATGGTTTTAGAAGCAAGGTTTACACTCACGAGTCATTTCTGTCTTTTCCAATTCCACATCCTCCTCTGTGTCTAAGTGTGTTCCACTTGACGACTCCATTAGCTTGCATTCAGTTCATCATTTTCTATTGGGAAAATCTTAGGATACGCTAAAAGCCTGCAGCAGAGCTGTTGAGAATCATTACCAGCTCTCGGTGAATATGCATTATGCAACTGTCAATTATGCAGCATCTATAGTGCTGTTCAGAGTATGACAATAGCCTGTCATTAGTTGGACAAAGTGTATGAACAATAGCACGTAGATGCAAGCAAAGAGGAAATGTGTCAAATAGAGGTAAATTTTTCTGCTAAACCAGGAACAGAAAGTGCAAGAGTAGTAGTGAAGGGTTGATTAAACCACTACCTGTGCCACGTGGATAAACTTGGTGAAAACCTCAGCTCTCAGCTGAGCTGTCGGCCTGCTCAGCACCATCAGCTGAACCCATTGGGAGATACCGTTACACAGGGCGATGGAACGCTCCATCACGGGGATGTCCTTCATGCAGCAGGTTCTAATGTAATTCTGATAGTCTACAAACTGACAGAGAGAGGAGCATAAACTGCTGCACGGAAACTGGAAGGCATTTCCCGTCAAGAGGAAATACCTACAGGTTTTCAGTTCACAGAGATGCATGTCAAATAAACAAATCATCAACGTGCAAATGATGAACCATATACACTCAAACAGTATTTTAGTGTGTATACTCACTGATATCCTGCAGAAGGACTTGAATTCTAGGAAGGTGAGATGCTCAGCCAGCTCAATGGGCTCCAGGTGATCAAAAAGAAGAGAGACCTTCCTTTTTTTACTGTTGTTAGCTTTGATCTTCTGGCTGGCCTTCCACGACCAGTCCCGTTCATTTCTAGAACACACCATCGAACATAACTCAACAACATTTACAATCAGCAAAGGTTAACGAGTAGCATGACTTCATAAATTTGAAAATTACAGCTTTAGACATTGTTGTGTAAATTCTAGTCAAGATGCAAACACTTCCAAAGTAACCAATCTCCTGAATTATATATACATTTTGGACATAACAGTGGAGCCATAAATTGTACAGTTTGGATTAAAGAAATAAAATAAATATTTCAACAATTAAGTGGTTTTAACCTATCAAAAAGAATACATACATTGATCATGTCGAGTCCAAGGTGATATCTTCAATGTCTTGCCAAAAAACCCAGAGATATTTAATTTACTATCATAGAAGAACATACACACACACACACATACATATACATATATATATATATATATATATATATATATATATATATATATATATATATATACATATATATATATATATATACATATACACACACACACACACATATATATATATATATATATATATATATATATATATATATATATACACACATATACACATATATATATATATATATATATATATATATATATATATATATATATACACACACACACACATATACATATACATATACATATACATATATACATAAAAAATTGAAGATATCGCCTTGGACTCGACATGCTCAATTGATTAATTGAAAAGAAATAATGGGCAGAATAACAGATGATTGTTAGCTGCAGCCAGAGTAGCCAAGTAGTCAAGTGTGGCATATAGAAGACACAAATGTGTATGTGAAATCAAACTGTGTGAAAGCTGCATAGCTACATAAGCAGCCTCAAAGTTATACTGTTCACAGTTCAAAGTCTGTATTCTGGATCGTGACTGAACAAACCACTGAGTGTCGTGTAGGCCTAATGTCTCAGTTGCCAGCTGGTCAGACATTAACACTTACATCCATTTGGTCTCGAGGAGAGAGCAAAGATGCTCCTGTCCCTGCTCTCTGATCAGCTCCCGAAACTGCTCCAGGCTGTCTGACAAGCTGTGGTGCAACCGGAACATCATCCAGAATTCCTGGATCCAATACCTGCAGGTCAGAGAGGATGTCATGAGACCGATACAGAACATACAATTAAAGTTAGATTCGTACAATGTGTAATTGTGTTAAACTGACCTGATGAGGTAGCATATCCTCTGGCACTCTGTTGGCTGCTCATTGTCCAGCGCTATTTTGAATGTAAGGGCTTTGGTTAAGGAGCTGATTTTGACTTATCGTGATTAGCAGCCAGGGTAAAGATTGGTTTAATTGTCTTAGAGTTAAAGCTGGGATTCACATCAGGTGTCAGCAGCTTTTCAGGCTTTACAACACTTTTAAAATCGGCGGATCATTAAAATTGTACAAGACAGGTACGTTTTGAGTAAACAATGAACATATGTGTATTTCGACTGCAGGGTTTCTTTCGTACAAACAATTCATTAATAAAAACTACAGCAACTAAAGTAAAAGGCGAACAGAAGTGGCATTTGGTAATGTGGGAGGAGGCGACTGCATGAAGCAAAACTCTGATGAGCATCACTGAATGAATCATTCTGGCATACAGAAGTAAGTGAATAACAAAATGTACAAAGAGAACACACAATCAATGCCTCATATACTGTAGAGCAGCTGTTGATTAACGTGCATTGTTTAGTGGTCGGACTCTGACAACGTTTTTATCAAGGCCCATAAGAATATTATTATTAAACATGGTCGCTCTGGCTGCCATTTTGCACATGTTGACCACAAAAACAATGTCCTATCAATTTATATACAGTTAACACACAAAAACATTTCCTTGTTAGACTAAGCAGCTCTCATATACAGACTGACGCTATAGCTTTCAATTGGCAGAAATCCGTTTGAAGTGATTCATATAAAAAGGCTAATTGCGTCATGGGAGCAGAAGATCTGCCCACGCAATCCCAAGGCCAGACTGTGATGAAGGCTGTTAATGGCCCCTGTGTCTCTTCCCTCAATCCTTACCCACACACTGAATTTATTTGATGTATCCTTTTGGGTCTTCGGCTCAGAACGAGAGGGTTAAATATAGCAAAGGGGCATTCGGCGTTGCATGCTCTGACGTGGGTTTGTGTGAACGGGGCCTCTTTAAGCAATAGAGGGTCTGTGTTTATATATAGTTGAAGAGGACCCGAATGTGAAAGAGGCAGAGGTAATTAACACCTGGAACCCAGAGGCTGCTCACCGGGGCCATTAGGCTCGTCTGAAAGGCTTAGTGACGCCACGGCTGTTTCCTGAATGGAAGCCTAGATTACAGGCCCTTCACTCAAGTCACAATACTACCAAAAGAAAAACATGCTTTTTTTTTTTTTTTTAAGGTGTGAAGTCTGGAAAATGAAAGAGACAGAATCAAACATTTTGAAAGAGATTATTGAGAATGTTATTGAATGCATGGGATACAGGGCCCAGCGTGAAAGGAATTTACAAGGACAGAGATGTAAAAGGTCTACAGCAACTGACAGAAGGAGTAAACATGAGCTGCCACTTGCCTATCATATTTTACACTGACAGCTACAGGCTGTCGTAAGCCAAGTCCAAGCTTGATTGCCGGTTGCTGCTGACAACCAAAGGAAAGCAGCCAGTGATCAGATCCCGACTTACATTTGGTGCTCAAAATTGGCCAATGCATTGTTTGAATCATCTGTCTGTGTTGAGATAGCGGTTACAGCTTCATGTCTGCTGAAGGATATAGAGTGGTGAGTTTGTCCAGCAGATCGCAGGAGGAGATGTGGATACGGTGCATGGTCAGGGTGATGTTCAACACGTGGCTGCTTCCACACACACCACCATCCGAGTCTGCAAGACAAAATGCACAGACTTAAATTTACCCTCATTGCTACAAAGTGGAGAAAAACAAATACCTTTTGCAAGTCAACATGTCATCCCCTAAAAATAAAAGTTGCATCAGAAGTGATAAAAGGTTTCCGTTGTTTAGGCGGTATCACACATTGCATGAGTGTTCAACTTTACTTTGCAACCATCATTGCTCTGCGTTTTACAAAGTACACTGTTTTTTAATGAAGTTCAAGAGCTATGGTTTATATCCTGTATTATTCTCTTTGCCAATAATTCCGATGTCACAAATATATACTTTAATTTTCAAAAAAGGCTGAATAAATGTTCCTAAAACACTTTTTAGCAAACATTATTCAAACAGGAGTAAATAATACATACTATAATAAATAATTGATCATAGGAAAATATAGGATATCACAGCTTTATCCTTCAATTACTATTTTCTGGATGAAATGTGACGATGGATGGACCACTCTTTGCAAATAAAACAATGTCTATGGAAGCAGTGCTTCATAGATTATTCCTTTGATTACAAATCTCTTAATTATGATCCTATGACTATGAATAACCCTCAAGTGTTACCTGTGAAAACCATGACATGGATACTCCCATCATTGACAACAGAGGGTTTGGTTAACCTGCTAAAACACCAACTGAAGCATACACTGCAACACATTTTGTCATACTATCCAGCACGGACCCCGTTTGAGAAGATTTGCCATTTCCTCTGATTGTGTGAACCTCTGTGGATTGCTAGTCTCACTACCTTTTTCACTTCCTTTTTCCTTGTGTATATCTCACTTCCTCCCATTGTGGCCAGGCCACCTTTTCTTATCTTGGTTGTCTGATGCTAGGCTACAGCTGACATCTTGAGACCCACGGAGTGAGAAACTTTCTTGTCGACCACTTCTCAAAATTAGCTGACATGTGTACAACGTATTACATAATATCACAACGCCAGGTCTGACCTTTAATTGCAGAAAACACATTTTTCCTGCCCACTTGAGCGTAGGAACCCCCAACTTCTCTTAAAACCAATGACACATGCAGGGAATTACCGAGGGACATAAAGAGGAAGAACTTTTAATTGCATGTTAAAAATATTATCTATACATCATGGTATATTTTAGGCTGTTTACATCTCCCTTTGACAATCTGGTGAGAATGAAAACATTGTGCTGAAAATGTGTGAGTTCTCAAGCTGAGAATTATTTCCCTTTAAGTTTTATCAGTATCTTCATACAATCAAGGACATCAGGCATCTGTGGACCCACTTTTAAACCATATCACCTTGGAAATACCTCGGACGCCATGGCAACATGTTTTCTAATCTTTGTTATCTGTAAGCAACTCACCACTCCAGCTGCAGCTGACTAATCTAGCCCTCATATCCTGCATGGGGTGTGTTTCTGTTTGTAACACACAGCCTCTACCAGCCAAAGCCAGTGACTATCAATTTCCTCATCTGTCAAGTCAATAAGAGAGGGAAAGAGAAGAAGAGTGAAACAATGCCTAGCAATTAAAATAACATGGCTGGTAAAGTACTAACACTGTGATGCAGTGAAGCCATGTATATATAAAGCAATTCCCACTTCTTCTTCTTGACATGATGAACTCAGGTAAAAGCCTTTTTTTAACCTAAATTATCAACTCACACTCATATTTCAGTTTACACTCTGGTAACAGGTATCAGCTATGAATCAGCCAAAGTCACACCTATGTCAAATGCATAACAGGAAGTCATGACTCTCCATCAAGTAAACAATTGCTCCATCCTTTTTTCACAACTTTCCAACCACTAACCCTCCCTGTGCAGGGTTAATTGCAGGAGGAAATCCCCTCTCTACTGTCTGTTCCTGACTGGAAAATTAGGAAAGCTACCGCCTGCTACACTGGAACCGTGTGATACTGTATGGTGATAAACACAGCCAAGGGCACGCGGCGCCTGGCCCACTTTTAAGGTTATCTTAGACATTCATCAGCCGCTTCAAACCTGCATGTCGCTTTTCCTTGTTTTGACAGAGCCGTTCAGACTGGATGGTCCCTTTGTTTCAGAGGATTCCAAATCCGATGCAGGATGATGATTAGGTCTCTGGACTCTGAACAAACATCTCCAAAATGATCAGGACCCACAGTAACTTTATGGACTATGTTTGAATTGAAACTTTAGAGCAGTGATTCTCTGTAACTGGTACTTGTACCACAGGGAGTACCTCTGTAGTTGCCATGGGTACATCGAAAGATTGTGGAGTAGTTTGACTCATTTTATCAAATAGAATTTCATAATTCAACTTTAAACATACGTTTATGTATAGAAGAGTGGACAAATGGTTGATGTCTACCCCACAGACATCTGACATCTGTGTTACATTGATGCTCATCTTGGACTATTATCCCTGTACATTCAACTTTTGCACATCCCCTGATCAATGTTTTTGCAAATCCTGCACAGCTCTCTTATACGGAAAAAAGGTATATTGTACATATTACAGTTATACTGTACATACTAGAGGTATCTTGTACATTTTTGTTAAAGTATTATTTATAGTAATTTCCCCATATTTCTATTGTAATTTTTCTATTTATGTTCTTGACCTTTGCAGTACATTGCCTGTATCTTTTCTTTCCTCTTAATATATGTATTGTATGAAACAAAGACAAATTTCATGTAAGCAAATAACCTACTTGGCAATAAACCTTGTTCTGATTCTGAAATAGTTAGCTAGAAGTAATGATAAAATGCTTGAAACATCCAGCTCTTGCCACTCCAAGTGGTAATAATACAAATGCAAACATTTATGATTCAATTGTATAAGAAAATTATTGAAACAGATACTATTATTATCTACTTTTATATCATTAGTTCAATGCTATCCAATGTAAAATCACCTCAAAGGAACACATTTGGAATATGATAGGGGGAGTTGATGGATTGATTGTCATCTGACAAAGAAGGTTGGGAGCCACTGCTTTAGAGGTTGGGGGCTTTCTATACAGCCAACAGAAAAGTTCTCACTGTAAGAATCATATTGTTTGATGTCTTACATATTTTATAAAGCATATCTAATAAAAAGAAAACCCATATAAATACAAATTAACTGTAAAATGAAATGGTATATTAGGGTTTTCCTTGAACAGCTTCTCCTGATAGATATATGTATTAGGTCGACATTGGGCATGTTCAGAGCGTGCAGTGTGGTCGAGAGAGAGTGATGATGTCAACAGCTATTGATCCGCACCTCATAGTGCTCTGCATTTCAAAGGCTGGTCAGCATCTGAGGACCACTGTTAGGGGAGCTGACCTTTCGGCTCAGCCAGGCTTGAAGCTGCCATCAGGTAATCCTTCAAATAGCTCTAACGTGAACTCTCACATTTGAAAAGGTGGCAGGACAAGCGGACCATAGGGGTTCGCCTGTGATGTGGGCCTGGAGGAGCAGGACTGTGTTTCATTTTATCAGGAGAAGGTGTTCAAGGAAACCCTCATTCATAACACACTGTACTCAGTGAGTTACCATCTCGAGCATGCGCGTGTGGATCTCACATTTTGACATTTCTTTCAGCAAGTGTTCAGAACATGTTATGATACTGCACAACAGGGTTCCTTAACTCTTCTTCTTCTGATTAATTCAGTTCCCTTCGTCAATCTGAAATGAGCAGCAGGCTGTCATTACTGCCCGCTTTTACCTCGCCACAGATAAATGTAGTTATGGGATGTCATTTTATGTGCAGCCCATTGTAACGCCTCTCCATTGCTCTTGCTCCATTTGTGTAACCAGGCAACGGCAATTTGAAAGCTTGTCTCTGCAGAGACACAATCACCAGAACTCTGGGAGCACTCCTGACAACTTGATGAAGCCAATGATCATTGCTTGATTGATCCAGCTACAGCCCACTCAAATCACTGCTGCTCTTTTTCATTTTAAAAAAACATATATCTTGCATACAGTAAACTATTAATACCGATACATTCATTGACAAATACAGTGACATAAGAAATTATGCTACACGTAATCATCAAATACTGTTTTCCTCAATATTTTCAATCTAATGAAGCAGGATAAAGACTAAATCTGACTGGCAAGCATTTATAAGACAGATTTCATCTTCAAAACTTAAAAAACCTACATTAAACAAAAATCCATTCAGCTGTGTTAAGAAAATCCATTTCACTTTCAATTGCCTATTCCATTTCTTTAGAGGCCTGCCCAAACTTGTTGGGCGGTTTGCAGCCAAATGCCAGGAGAAAAGGTGTGGAAAACAGAGACTTCTGGGAAACAACAACAGTATTTGATTTCTCATAAACTAAGGCTCATTATCTTCTTGTTTCTCAATAACAGAGACGAGTACTGCAGAAAAGTCAAACTTAGACAAAGCATTCACAGAAAAGACTTCAGTGTTACGCAAACACGGACCACACACACCGGTGCTCGTGCTGTACACCTCACTGTAGTATTCCACCAATAAAAACCCAACACTGGTGGCATGGCAGGTCAGCAGCATTAACTCACCAAAGGACTGCAGACAGGCCTGGATGAGGTCCTCCCAGCTCCCCCCTTTGGTCAGGGGACCCAGGGACATCATGGATTTCCCGGGGGTGGTTTGGGCTGGGCTGGCTTTGTGGAACCTGTGAGGGCGGCCTGGAGGAGAAACTCTAGACCTGGAGCTGCATCCTGGAGACACTCTCCTTGAGAAACAAGAACAAGAAGAGTGAGGGGGAGGAGGGCACAGGAGGGCTTGATGAAATGAAAGTCTAATCTACACGTGTTTCAAGACATAATCTCATGAGACCACAGATGATGACACATGAAACGATCGGTGTAATTGTCACTAGAAATTGGAGCCATTGTTTGAATTTTAGAACCCCCTGGAATTTAGCTATTCATTGTTCTCATTTCCTTCCTTTTAACTTAGGGAAATACCGGTTGATTGCGGACATCCAGTTCAAACTGTTGAGTGACCAGTAAACAAGAAGGAATTTGAAACATACAGCATCGAAACATATGTATTTTCAGTGCAGCAGGTCAGAAAGTAGAACCTCGGCGTAAAGTAATTGGGTAGCCTAAAGTTAGCTCTTCACGCACACATAAAAAAAAACGCCTGTTTACTTAGCACTAAGAACAGTCAATAGCACAACTCTGATAATGGAAACAATCAAGTTATTGTTGAATAAATACGCACATTTTCATCAAAACCACACAAGAAACTCCACTCCAGAAAAAAAAAAAAAAAACAGGAAAATATTGTCCGACTTACGTATCGTCCTTTCCCTTTTCGTCCGACGTTATACTTTCGTTTTGGTTGTTGTCCTTTGATTGACAGCCCATGGCGAGGTACTGGGCGACGAGCGGCTGAACTAGGCTGTCCATCTGTGTTCTCCTCGATGGGAGCATTTCATCGCTCTGCTCGGCTCGGTGCGCCTCCGCGGTCTCAGCAGCATTGTGCTGACTCGTCAATGAACGTTACACAATTAAGTCCCCCAGCTCGTCTGTGAGTGGGCGGCCGTGGTGCCGGGCTTGTCACTCACACAAGAGCGGGCTCTGGAGGCTCCTTCTTTATTTTGCAAATTTAATTTAAGAGTTAGTCTGGTCGCTGTTGTCTGTTTAAGGGGAAGAGCAAGCACACTTAAAATGCATTTTAAAACATTTTTCCGTCGTCTCACTCATTTGATGCTGTAATAAAATTGGATCACAGATTTCAGTCTCCACCTTTATTCTGTCCAACATAAAATCATATTTATTTGAAAGAAAATCCCTATAGGTTGACACAAAATCAGAGTCCATGTCTCTTTTGGGACATGGAAACATTTAGGGAGATCTCTGGGATGTGATCCCTCTTGTAGTTTACTAAAACCCTTTTTGTTTGTTCAGACTGCAGAACGGGAACAGGGTGGACCTTCCTCTAAAGATAACAGTGGTTGTAGGTTCCATGGAGGCTTTTATGGTGGATAAATGTGTTGTACCAAACTGTAGTAGGTGGTCCAGGGTAGAGGTTTCCTGAAGTCTTTCAACTGCTTTAAGAAGAGTCTTATCACACTTTTCCGGGTGGAGAACAGAGCTCTGTGAGAAGGGAGTCATGTCATTAGGCCAATGACAACAAAGTAAGTCTGCTAACATTTAACTAAAGTGACACCTGAGGCCCATTAAAAGATTGATTTATAGGACTGAACACGTGATTATTCAGAACATTTTATTATTACGATGACAAAAACTACATCTGGTGTGTTTGGACATACCTTCTTAAACCAGAGTTTACACCGTGCTGCAATATCTAATGTGAAAAGCTTTATAGGATATAATTGGAAATGCAACAAATAACAGTTTTTCTTTGACCTTAAAACATCAAGTTTAAGCAAAAGGGAACGCTGTTAAATTAGCTATGGAGCTTTGCGTTTGCCCTTTCTCACTTGAATTTAACGGAGCTCAGGCGGAGCAACACACTCAATGGCAAACAATAATATGAGGTGCACACAGTCTGTGATTAAATCTGAGACCGCTCTGTGCCTCCTGCATCCCAGAGTGTCCTCCCTTTGATGAGGTGCCTCTCTGCGTGCTGTCCACAGGCCAGCAGTAGTTTGAGTTCATGAGTTTGCTCAGGCAGACTGAAGTCATGAGAACCTGTTCGTTAGCTGCTGGCTACTTCTGATAAGATAGCTTGTCTGCACCCTTTTCTGTGTCACTGCTGTTAGACCAGTCAGTGAGGCCTTAAGCCTGCCCCCATGTGGCACATATAAATCTGATTCCGTTTTTTTTCTCATGACATTGAGCCCCGTAGTGACAGAAAAGAAATAAAAATACATAACAAATTGACAAATGTTGCATTATTTGTCAAAGAAAGGAGTGACGCAACATACATTACTCTTTGTTTCTCATCTCACTGCAGCACTGCTTCTGACATTATATGATACTTTTGGGTGGACCATATTTCTACATCTGCTTAAGATCATGTACTCTGAATGACCCCATGCCAAGTTAGAAATGAAACTATTTCTTAGGAAGTTATAATCTCTGAATAAGTGGCCAGTTTTTTTTGGTGGTTGTTTTCATGTATGTTACTATTGGTCTTATTCTCATAACGTTTGCATTTATTTCAAAATAATCTGCATGCATCGACTTCAAATTATTATCTTTATTTACATTTTCTATTGTAAAGGTAAAATATCACATTTGTTTCCTCTGCACACCTGTTAATTTAAAGATGATCAGGCAGTCTCTGATGCAGATTTATGTCTTTAGGGTGTAAGTTAAAATGGCATTGAATGAGTTTTTTTGAGAAATGCTCAAGATCTTATTAGAATATATTCAACATGTTAGGCCAAAGTGTACCTCTCTGAGGATGTAACATACTGTATGGTCCAACAGAGACAATTGGAAAATGGTCACATGCACATACTTTGTAATGTGGATGAAAATGTATGGCTGCTTTAATTATTTAAGTGTTTTTTATCAGATTGAAAATGTTGAGATTTCTAAGAAACTAACTCCGAGGTCAGAAGAGTGAAAGACCGTGATCACCCCCTGGTGGACTCTATTATATATTTTGAGTTACTGACCACTTGGGAGTTTGCAGATCGTCGGTGGTTATTGAGAATATATGAAGAATTAGATCGTTCAGAAGTGGAAGTGTAAATGTGTGAACAGTACTCACTGCAAGCCTATGAGTAGTGCCTGCTCCTGCAACACCACAAACTAAACAGAAAATAATTTGGAAAAGTAGGACCTAGATCAGATCTGAGCAGCAACCTTCTGTTCAACATGTTAATAAATAAATAAATAAATAATAACATATATCGCTTTTCTCATATTTAAAAGATACAGCTGTTCTTTTTTTTCAATCTTTTTAATAGAAAGGACGTTTCAGATTATTTAGTAAGAATATAACTAAATTGGGTTGACTTGAATCTGCCATACAAATACAGAATGTTGGCCAGTACGAGCGCCATTCAATTATTTTTGTTTTCATAATGTTTATAACACATATTGTTTGGTTTATTTTTTGTCTTTTTTTGCCAATATGACATTGTTAGCCACACAGACATAATGTATGTCTTTGGTTAGCCGGTGAGGAGGAAGTCAATGATGATATTAACAAGAAGCGTTTGAACGCAACATTGACCTTTATGTGCGGTTAAAACCCGCCATAGAACGCAACGCAAACATGCGCCTCGTGGTAATGACGTCATCCGTCTGACAAGTAGCGCGCTCACCTTCAGTCACATGACGAGTTGTTAGCCGAGCTAGTAGTTTCTGTGGCTAATGGAAAACGTCGACAGCTTGATATCATTAATCTAGCAGCTGTCCTGTTTGTCGTCGCTCAGAACAACTCCTGACTAACGTAACTTCAACATGGCGGTGGACGACGTGCAGTTCCTGGACGTCCTCAAGGGGAAACGCGTCAAACTCACCCTGAAGACTTCCTCCTACTTTGGCGTCGTCCAACGCATCAACCTCAACAAAACGCTGGTTCTGGCGGACGGTTAGAAACATGGCCACCTTGTATTTTGTGTTAGGTTACTATTCGTGGGCTTTCTGAAGTAGCTGCGTGTCCTTTTGTGTGTTGTTTCAGTTGTCAGTGGCCATAATGGATGTAACGTTAAGTGTCCTGGGTCTAAAATGTTCTTCGGCCGCGAGATTCTAAATGGTGAGTTCACTCATGACAAGTGAAGCTGGACTTGCATATTTCAAAATTATTAAATATTTTAATTAAAAGTTTTGAAGTCTGAATTTGTTTTTTTTGTGTGATTTATATATATATATTTTTTAAATAACAGTGGAATTTACCAATGAAGCAAACAGCGGCAGTGGGTAAGTAATCAACAAGCAACCCTGTCTTTATTGTGACGTCACACTCCATTGAACTGTGACATGCAATGTGTTGCTCAGAAATACTCACGACCACAGACTCGAAGAGCATTTGAATGTGGAAAAGTTTCAGCCATACAGGAAGACGATCACATTGGGTGAGTATGATAATCATTTGGAGCATTTGCTTAAAACTCATATTTAAAATTCGGCATACATTTCAAATTCATGTCCTCCAAATGGAAATGATTAACCACCTCACTGTTGAGAGGTTCCATTTTTCATAGATGGGGATGAAGATGAAGAGGAGTACGTCAACTTTGTAGTCATCGATGAGTTCCATGAGAAGTTTGGGTCTGCTGTAAGTAGATTTACTTTCCTTTACTGCTGCATACATCACTTAAATTACATATGTTTTCAGTATACAAATCTATGTGGACAGTATGTAATGATGGAGACGTGTCTTTACTGAGACCTGCTCTCTTTAAAAAGTCTTTAATGTTTTGAGATCCCATTCATCAGGTGATGCACATCAAGAAGCAGCATGTGATAAGTGTGGGAGGTGATGGAGTCGAGTTATTTAAGCATGGGAGACTGTGTTGGCTGCAGGTGAGAAGTTCTGCATTCTTCCTGTTTGAGTCCTTCCTTCTTTCCTTCGCTCCTTTCTTTTCCTTCATCACAAGAATGGAGGAAAGAAGAGAATAACTTAAACTGTTCTGCGTTCATCTAGATTGCCACTAAACAAAAGGTTTACCTGTTTGATATCCTGTTACTTGGAGCTCGGGCCTTTAAGAACGGTCTTTCCATGATCCTGGAAAATAAGCGCATACTGAAGGTGAGCATCGTGAACAGACTATAAATACTGCTCAGTCACTGATGATTATTACCAAAACATCTATGTTGATTGTACATATTATTCAGGTCATTCATGACTGCAGAGCCATTGCTGGATGTCTGATTGCTCAGTTTGGAGTGAAGCTTACCAACGTCTTTGATACGCAGGTACATGTGCGGTATTTTCGGTGGCTAACTTTCTCTCATGTACGTTTGGTTAAACTTAATTGTGCCCTGCTTTTCTTTCTACATGTGTTTCTAGGTTGCAGATGTCATGTGCTTCTACTCTCAGACAGGAGGTCTACTACCCGACAGAGTCAGTACTCTGCAGGAGGTGGTCAGTCTCCATCTGAAGGTGCCCTCCTCTCAACTCTTATCCCTTCAGATGAAGTCACAGCTCACCAAGGTACAGCACACAGTCTCATCCAAGATGGTTTTATTTGCCGTACAAGTGCGTGTGTGTGTCTTTGTGTCTTTACAGGAAGAAAGGGAGATGTGGTACAAGCGGCCCTGTCCTATACCCCTGCTGAAGGTGATGGCTCTGTCGGCGATCCACCTTCAGCCTCTCCGACTGGTGCTGCTGGATACTCTCATGATAGACTACGTGGCCCTGGTGGATTCATACCTCAACAGCAGCTTCTATGAACCTGATGAATTACAGCATGTCAGCATGGTGGGTAATTCACAAATGACCACATTTGCAGGGCATAAAGTCTGTCTTAGTTTGTAAAATGTTTCATTGGTGGATAAATCAATCAGGCATCACGTATTAATAGTATTTTTCCGTTTTGAAAGTTTGCCCTTGCTAGCCATGGTGTACACTCTTATGACCAATCAAGTAAAAGCAAAACATCATCTCTGTATCTAAGAGGCTTTTGAAGCAGCTGTGTAATTGGATGCCTGTTACACTGATCTGCTTCTTTTTTCAACCCAGAGGGGTTCTCTTTTTCTTTTATTTTTTAGATCTTAATGGGTTGAACCAACATGTATGTTTTCATAAACTGCAATCACAATTGACAGCACAGACTAATTGCATTTCTGTACAGGTAGGGCTGGGCAACATATCGATTTTGTGACATGAGATTGCATATCGTATTTAGAGTTTGGATGTTATAATATGGCATAAATGTCGCCTTTTTGGGTTTCCCATGTCAGTGTTTTTATTGCCGACTTGTGATATAGGGAAAGTACAGAATTTCAAGCTAAAAACTATGATAGATATTCATTTGATATGCTTTTAAGGCTTAAGTCTCACATTAACTCCAGCTGAACTATCAAATATTTGTTTGTATTGTTCCAAGACTGACTTGAAACAAATGTGAACTGATCCTTACAGCACATGCATCACTCTCTAAACGGTCTACCTGTTTGCATCCTCAGGAGAGTGTGTTAGAGTTGCCCAGAGAGCTCAGGCAGCTGGAGGAAATGCGTCGCGAGCGGCAGAAGTGGGCTGCCGATCGCTACCCTGTCACAGAACACGGTCTGCTGGATCGCTTCCACCCCCGGACTCGGTCTCCATCCCAGACGTCGCCTGCAGCAGAGGAGAAGGGCCAGCAACACGCGACTGTGGAATCTCCTTCACAAGTGGACCCTCTTCTTCCCAAGTCACCTACGAGCCCTCCGAGAGCCAACAGCGTGTTGTCTGTGGATGTCTGTGCCTCCCCTGACTCAGCAGATCAGCCTCCAGTCCCAGCCAATCCATCAGACTCCGGGAAACAAATGTCTGTCAACAGTCCCCTGTCTCAAGGTGCAGGCCGAGGGCGCACAGTGATGATGAGCACAGCAGGTAGAGGAAGTCCCTTTGGAAAAGAGCAATCGTCTATCCCAGCCCTACGTGCCTTCGGAAGAGGCTTCCTTCTCCAAATATCACAGGATCAGGTCCCCAGAGAGAGCACGGGGGACGTAATAACTCCCGGTAGGATGGGGACGGCACCGGCACAAGAAGTGGTGCCCCAGCCTGGCCCCAGGGCTAATGACCTGCCAAAGGACGCCACGACAGGGGAACATTTTATTTGACTCAACACCTGAGTCCATCTCATCTTCACTTGTACAGTCATTTAGATCTTTCAGATATTAAAGGTTAATTAAAGTGTTATAAAGCCATATAAGGACAAGTATTACAGATGATAGCTGTTATATTGTTTATCACCAAAAGTGTCCAGTAGATGGCAGTAAATATTCTGTTTTGTGTAGAGGTTTGTTTGATACCAGGTGGTGAAAAACCTTTTGAGAACAAAAAAGATAAATGTTTGGATGTTACATACCAGTTCACTCAAATATATTTTTATTATTTGACAAAACATGTCCCTGTCTGTTCCTTTTTTATTTTAGTTGTATTTCATAAGCGTCTTGCCTCTAAATCCTTCTCAAGTCAGTGAGTGATAAATGATTGCTTTCTTAATTTTAACATCTAGATAATCTGTATGATATTCAAAAATGCACCGTTATAATATGTTCATTTTTATCATGCAGAAAATTACTAGAAATATTAGCACAAATTGTAATGGAAAACCACAACCAAAAACTGCTCCACATGCCTGTTAAACCATAATGTGTTAAGCGTAGCGTGATTTATATCCAGTACAGCTTGGCTTCTGTGTTGCACTTAATTGATTGTGAAAAACAACGACTGACATTGATGGATCTGCTGTTAATTGAGCAAAAACATTGCTAGCTGACGTTTCTTTTGATTACAAACGACCAAAGAAAACCATTAGACTTGGCACAGGCTGAGCAGTGGTACTGACTCTCTGTCGCCTCGCTCATTGCTGCAGTTCAGATATTCACAGGTGGCCAACACCTGCCATGTTCTATTAAAGTAAATCTTATCCATTCAATTTGCTGCTTGTGGGGCCGTGCAGACTGCAGAGAGGCACTGCACAACCTTTTCTTTTTTTTTTTTTTTTTTGCAAGGATCATCAGAGGTTGATGCCTGGGCTCAAGATGAGGCATGGACACAACAGCAGGGCATTGCTGTAGCGCCAATGGGGGGGCCCATATTAATCACATCTTATTGCTATGGTTATCTACATCCAGAGGCTTGGGCCCTTTCCAGAGTTTCCTAATTGAAAGCGTGAAACAGATAAAGTAGGATTTTAATTAACTGGGAGGCAGCCCTGCACAAAGCCTTGCATCTCTCTTAGCAACCGGCTCCTCCTCAGCCTCTGCTAAACACAAGCACTATGGATCCTACCCATATGCCTCCTTTAGCCCTTTGAAATGCTGTTGTTGCTCAATCTGTATGTGGGTGGGTTCAGCAGGGAACAAAAGGTTTAACACGATCTTAAAGCTGAATACCTTCCCATGGATTTTTTTTATGTATACATAACTATTGACTTGCTTTGTATGTATTTATTTGTAGGATTCATTACACAGAAGTCTTGGATGGCTTCAGAATGAGAGCTTTTTTATATATATCTGCGTCACTCAACAGTGAAGGTGTGTGTGCGTGTGTGTGTGTGGAGGGGGGGTTGTCTCTGTGGAGGACAAGCTCCTGTCATTGACGACCAGATTTGGGCTCTTATTTTAGAGGACCTTGCATTTCCTCTCCGTCACAATAATGCCTTATGTGCAGCACTTCCTGTTTCTCAGGCCTGGGAGGAAGGAACAGGGCGCTTGTCACACAGTAGTCACCGCTTCCTCCCCCACTCCCCCTGCTCACAAACTTCAGACAGTGTTGTGTCCTTCAGAGGGGAAAGATGACTACACCTTCAGCATCACAGCAGGATGCTGCCGAGCTATATTTAGACTCAAGTCGGAAAGGTAGTGGACAGACATAAACACAAACTTTAGGATGTCCAGCTGTGTTGATTTAGCATCCGAAAATGGTGGTTCAACTGTGTAAGGCCAATTATTGTTTTGACTGAGCTGTGGGAACCTGTAGGCCTGCTGTTCGCTCAAGGTGTAATAAAATAGGTCACTCATCAATAATGATTATCACTTTTGACATTTTGCTTAATTTCTGGTGTTATTTCTGTACCATTATTCAACCACGCGGTATCAGTAGGCAACAAAGCTACCCGGACACGTGCCAGACTGCCTTATTGATCACCTGGGCTTGTGGCACCCTTCTGACAGCACCAAAAACAAAGGCATTGTGTCCCCCGTACTCTGTGGCCTTATTTACCTTCCACCATACTACTATCGTACTGCAGGGGCTCCAGTTACCGACAACACCAAAACAACACGGTATACAGAACGGGTCAGAGCTCCAAGGCAACCATTCCTCCTCTTGATGAGTGTTAGGCTACAAATTTGTTCATAATTAATAGGCTTTTGTTAATTATTAAGAGCGGAGGGGTAATTTACAAAATCCACTACCTTTACATGGCACCTCGTTAGGGTTGTCGTGTTGTTAGCTGGTTTTCACTCCTGAGCCCATCATTAAAATTCATCGCTGAGCTTGCCCACTAAGTGCACATGCAGATCACGGTGCATTTCTCTGTTGATGCCTCAAGCAGTGGAAAGCTGAACACACCGTTTGACCACTGGACTGTCAATAATGAGATTGTTTGTGAGCTTTTTAAATTTGTACTCATGATTGAGTCCTGCCACATGGACGTTTCTCAGCTAATAGGATAGTTGCTTGAGGCGGCAGACTTGGCCAGAAGCGACCTCTTTGATTGGCTTGTTGGAAGAACTTGATCTGTCGGTCCTACCTGAGTAATGCGGCACAAAGAGAGAGATTGATGGGCAATATTCAGCAGTTCACGACTGTGGCACAACAAATTAGACGCATGTCAACAAAATAATCTTAATTTCATTATTCATATAATCACATGTAATCCCTTTGTGTTTGTGAGCGGGGAGAAATATAATCAGATATCAGGTTCCACTACGACACTGAACTATAACCATGCAGCCAATCTTCCATCTGTTAGGAAAAACCTATTGTTGAGTCCTGCTCATCCCCCACTCCCCAGCCACCACCCCTCCCTCTCTCTTTCTCTCACATTACAAAATGACCCTTTTTTACTCTCCCCATGTCATATTCAATGGGAGAATTAATATTTAAAGTGAGAAAGGCTGACCTATCCAGATGGCCTCTCAAGTACAGCAAAAATGAGAACAAAACACAGCATCAATATTTCAGCCAGCCTTAACGGTATGTATGTATCCCCGCAGCCAGGAAACCCAACTCAGGAAGACCGCTCGATATGCACACATTCATGCAAACACATGCATACGCAGATGGAGGCACACAATATGCATCTTTATGAACCGCTGCGCCATGTTTACTCAGGCAGCATGGAGCATCGGGACCTTGAGGGCCTCTCCTAAGGAACCAGCCTTATTGTGACCTTCAGCTGGGACAGGCCAGCTCAGTTAGAGGAGTGACAGGTGAGGGTGCAGAAGAGAATGTGTTTGATGCAGAGAGAGCGGCCCTTAAGAATGCATTCTTCAGCTTTTCTCGCTGTGCATTCATATGTACACTATTAAACATTTTTGTTGGCCGCACTAGCAGCTTGTTTGCAGCCGGTTTACCCGCCACTTTTTTCCAGACTGAAATATTTCAACAACTGTTCGATGGATTGCCATGACATTTTGGACAAACATTCATGTTCCCCATTGGGTGAATCAACACCCTCAAACTTTTCCTCTAGCTCCATCATCAAGTTCAAATTTCAATTTGCCGATTTATTTTGTTGTTTGACTAGACACACGCAAAACTACCTGACGTTCCCTTCAGCCTCGGCTGTACTTTGTGTTTGGTGCTACTTGGCATGCTAACACGCTAAACTTAGATGGTGAACAGGTTAAATATTACATGCTAAACATCAGCACGTTAGCCAAGTTGTCAGTGTAAGCATGCTGTTAACAGTATAAGATTAAAGCAGAGCCACTAACATGGAGTAGATTTTTATTCTTGTTAAGTGTGTCTGAGAGAGCCCAAAAAAAATATATATTTCAAACGTTTTATGATGACGTCCTTTTCTTCTCCTGTTTGTTGTAAAATGTGTAAACTAAGACTAGAAAATACTCGTAAAGAGTATTCCATGCTGAATTCAAAGCCATTCATGTTGCAGGTAGTTGTTCAGTCACCAGAATACTCTGATGATTTGTGCAATGAACATGGACAAGGGTCAATGACAAGCATGCAAGTTATTGATGCAAGCCCCCTATCAACAGTTTAAAATATATATTCATATATTTTGAAAGAATGAAGGTATTAAAATTGTAAATACCGTAAATATCGTAACTTTGGACATGATTAATCATCTGCAACCGCATCAAGCTAAAACTGTCCAGATTGTC
Organism: Ophiodon elongatus; assembly: GCA_016806645.1. NCBI lineage: Eukaryota > Metazoa > Chordata > Actinopteri > Perciformes > Hexagrammidae > Ophiodon > Ophiodon elongatus. Next base: position 1,009,433 of record JACSYO010002173.1, on the reverse strand, counting down.
TTGCATCGGTGGCTTTGAGAGATTTCGAGGCTTTGCTTGATTGAGAAAGGCCACTGTTGGTCAAAGGAAAAAAGGTGTTTATTCACCAGAAATTCTGGTTATTAGAATATTGGCAACCCCCTCAGCTACAAATGTCTTTGATTAAAAAAGATGGGGGATTAGCTTTTGGCGAGTTTGTCATAATTAAAGCCTGCATTGTGTAAGGTGTGTGTGTGTGCAGGCACAGATGAGGAGGTAGTTGCAGGCACAGGGAGGGCCTGGAAGAAGAAGGGATGGAGGGGGCTCCCTGTGGCTGGCTGAATTAGTGCCCGCTGGTTTGGCCTGGCAGCTGCTCTCTGAGCCTGGCACGCTGACAGCCTGGCACTGTGGCGGTGTGTTGTCAGGGCCGACCAGCAGACTGTTGGGGAGGCGGTAACGCCAGGCCCACCAAACACAAACTCTTTTACCATAGAAGGCTTTGTCTTCCAACTATACTTGCGTTACTTGTTATGGCAATATCATTGGATTAGTATGAGATTAAGTTGGGTAATTAAAAAGGGCAAATTAGATTCATGTCACAAGGGAAAATGTAAATGTCATCCGAAACCGGTTATGAGGTTTAGCCATGATGAAAAATGTGACCATTATGCTTTTTGAAGCAGCGTTCCAAAACAGTCAGGTGTCACATTCACTGTGCTGTGCCTTGTCCCATTGGCCGAAGTTAAGACCGTGTCTGTGTGATTCACTAAAGGGAAATTCAATTTCATTTAAATTGCCTTGTCAAAAGTGCTCAACAAAAGCCCTAAATGGTCAATGAAATGTGATACACAAAGCAATGCCATCTGTTTTAACACATACTTGTTACTGCAGTCACATAAAACCACCTTGTCAACAATAAGCATTTCATGGATTTATGGAGCCTGATATGATGATAATGATGAGAAATCTTTCGATGCCTTTTAAATTGTTTTTACCATAAAATATCTACACATTTTTTATCTAAAGTGTACATGCCTGAGATATGTAAATCAATATCCATTCATCCTGCTATTTCCTCAACATTGTAGTGACATACTGAAAGTGTCATCATGTATCTGCTGCAGAGTGATAAAGGTGTTCATTAAGTCATAAACCACCCTTGTGTGAGGGGTGTCACTGGTGGGATTTGGGTAGATTCTGGGCCCGGGTGGGTCTGCCAGGGCCGGCTGGGCCTATCTTGGCCCAGATGCAGCATCTTCTGTCCAGGCATGGCACTGGGATATCTGAGGGGCCCAAGCACACCAGCTGCTATCTCCGTGTCACAGACAGCTGTATCTGAATATTCATACAAAGTGTGGATTAATGTGTGCTTGTTTGGCCCCACATGGCACGCCGTCGAAGAGGCCAAAGTGTGAAAATGCCCAAAAAAGTCATTTGTTGAATGAATTACAAAATTGGGGTGGATCAGGGTTGATCAGATCCACACAGCAACAAAACAATGAGTTGTTTACCATCTCTACAGTTCAAAAACACATTTTAGCAGCTGTGGCATGTTGGCTTATTACCCTATGTTTATATTTTGGCCATTTCATGTCGGGCTTTGGGAGGGCCAGAAAGCAGCTGCCCATCTTCTTTACCAGTGGCTACTACTGTGGCTGTCATGCCTCAGCTCATGCTCAGTCCAACTTCTCCTTACTCAAAGCAATGGCCACCTTCCACAGCCTTGGCTTAATCAACCTTGGCCTTCTTTGAGATTTGTTTTGGAGGGAGTTTAGATGGGTGCTTGGTCAAATAATCTGCTGGCTGACTGCAATAGAATCTGTGAATGTGTATTAGTGAGTGTTTTGAGACAGGAGTATAAAATGAGCAGATGGTCTTTACTTCCCTGCTTGAATAGGTGGAGTGAACCAGTGGGCACGCCGAGGGAGATTTGTGGGTAAACTGTTTTACCTCCCCTCTCTTTGTGTTGTATTGGGGAAGGCAAAATGGTTGCTAACTGCTGACGGACAATGGCCCGGCCCTAATGAGAGCAAAGTGTTTTGGTGCTGCTGGTATAATGAGGATGAAGTGGGGCAGCTAATTATTGCAACCATCTGAAGGGTATCAGAGCCAGACGAGCTTATATTTCATGTCCGACATATTGCAATACAGTTGTTATCGTCCACTACTTTATAATTCACCATTCAAATAGTGTGGTCTTTGAATCACAGAATGTAAGGTATTCAGACGACATGTAGGCCATACTGTGTGAGGGAAGAAGTGCTCGTTACGCAAACTGAAACAGAAAGGACTATCTCATCACTACAGTGAGCAGTCTACTGTATGTTAATCCATCACAGGATAGTAAAACCATAAGGGTGTATAGTTATTTGTTCAGGCATGTGTGCTACAGACCTTATCTGCTGTCCGGCCCCTTGCTGACCCTGAGAACCAGTTAGGCTGACACAATACCAGTGGCACAAGCTGTAAAACCCGCAGGTCGCAAAAGCCTCCATTCTTACTGGCGAGGATCTTTGTGGCAGCCATGTTTGTCTGGTGGATGTCTTGGTGATTTATGGAGGAAATGGAATGTGGGTGTTCCTCTCATTCTAGCCACATGCCCACAGCTGGATCCCTATTTGTCTTTAAAACACATCAAAAATGATTAGTACACTCAATTAACAGCCATGCTTTTGAATGAGCCACCATTTTACTTCAGATCTCTTTGTTTTGTTTTCAATCTGTGCTGAATTACATCTTTCGATTGTAATTGCTCTTCAGCAATCTCTAAAACGAGCTGGATTTTGATGATTGACTATTGGTTGATTACAGAGTGGGTTATAACCTTGAATAAGCAGTACGCACTCTCCTCATCAACAACAAGCTCGCTGTGATTGCTGTACCAATGCCCAGGCAGAATCAAACTGGATGGTGGTGATTGCCCTTGCAGAATGGGGGCAACACATAAACAGCTCATTAAAAAACATTAGGGGACAAATAAATGAGCTTGTTGGATATTTAGTATAAGTTATACTCATGGGAGACAATGACTTTGCATGACAACAAGGCGAAATAACATTTTACACAGCATGATATTATTATATTTTAAATCTTTTAAACATTTATTTGACAAACTTTAATGACTCTTCAAAGTCATCTTTGACGTTGGAGGTATGTGCATGGGCCCACATTTAGAATTAGCCTGAAACTCTTTTTTTAATTTAATTTATAGAACTAGTTCGAGCTGACTCCCTCCATGAGAAGTTAATGCTTTTTAGACTCCGGAGGCCACTTTTTTCATTTTCTCGTACGTGGAAAACATACTTTATATTGTGTAAATAAAGATAAGAGCCACATGCTATTTCATCTTTTGAAATTTATGGTTGCGGAGTGTGGGTGTAACAGAGCTCACAGAGCCCTAAAAGGAGACATTTTTGCAGAGGCTCACAGTTTCCCATCAAGCCTGTGCGTTTGCTCTCGGTGGCAGCAGGGCCAGAGCACTTTCCCGTCATTATGAGGGCTCCAGAGGAAAAAGAGAAATAAAATGGTTTCCAGGTTTTACTTTAATCTGAAGAGGGAGGGGTGAGATGGGGGCCGTGGGGGCTCGACCACAGGTAGCTCCGTCAGAGACGCAGGGCTGTGGGAAACCAGGAGTGGGTCACAGTGACATATAAAAAACTCTTCAGACCACACACACACACACACACACACACACACACACACACACACACACACGTGTGAGCACACATTTACTGTATTTGTGACTTAACTGAACATATTTCACTCGTCAGATTATGTGGTTTATGAGTCTTTCAAGCCAGAGGCAGCCATTAGAACAATGAGCATTGTCTGATGACAAACCCCTACTAGATTACACCGGGGGATGACCCATACGGGCGGGTTAATGGGTGTAGAGTAGAAAGGGAAATGACACAATGTCCAAATTTCATTGTGTAACAGGGAAAACGACAGCAGGGGTCCTGAGTTTTAAATAAGTTTCATGTCAGCGGGTTTTATTAGCGACATGAAATCATTGAATTTGTAGTTCCCTTTTCTCTGGTCTTTTACAATAAAGATAAATGTATGTCTAAATGTATGGAATTAAACACTTCTAAAAGGCATGTATTTCAGCATACTCAGCAGGCAGGCTCGTCAGCAGGACTCCCACATTGTCCCCTGCCTTATTGTCTGAGGAGGAGCCACGTTGTCTACAGAGGGTCCCATTCTCCTTTGTGCTCTGATAGGTTTAGCAGCAGCAGCAGAGAATAAGGAGTCCCTCTCTCCCATAGGACAAACAGGAACCAGCCTGAATGTGGCCCTGATGCTTATCTGTTTCTCACATAACTACTGTCTGTGCTTTGGAAATAAAATGCTATTATTTTTGACAGTCATTCCCTTTAGACTGTTTAACTTAGAGTCTATATAGCAAATATGCTTTTATTTTTTATTTCTTTATTTTTTGAAGATTTAGCTGTTTCCCCTTGTGGCAGGGTGCTGGCTAGTGTTAGCTTCATATTTAGCCTACCGTACAGACACAAGAGTAATATCAATCTCATTCATCTCTTTGCAAGTTAACGTATTTACCAACATACTGAACCATTCTTTTAATCTGTGAACAACCAGTAAGTATATGAAATGTAGAAAAAGCACCAAAATCTCAAGCTCAATATCTTTTGTTTAAATTATAAACATATCTTTCCAGATCTAAGGCGTACAAAACATCCACATCACACACATAGGATGTCCAAAGAGCTCTGAGATAGCAGTCCTGTTCCATTTTAATTTATTTATTTCTTCAACAGACACACCTTTAGCAAAAGAGTAAAAGAGACCCAGCAAATGTTTTGGGTGTTTCAAGCGTTATGCAGCATCACTCAAAACATCACCAGTTATAATGTTGTCATCCAGCCATCTTGCCCTGCAGAATACTTGATACCATGGTAACATTGTTCTTAATAAGATTGATGATAGGACAAGGCAGGATAAGGATAAGGATAAGGCAGAGAATGGTCACGCTTGCCATCAAGACATTCCAGCTTTAACGGTAAGTTAAGTTTATTCATAAGAGTGGAGACAATAATGTTTTACTCAGTCATAACTGAGCTAATATGACAATATGGATATTTTCCTTGCAACAGAGTAGAATTTGTCTCGAATATTTTCATATAATATGGAAAAGAAACATGGGGATTTAGTCCAACAAGGTTATTTTTATGGAATTTTTGTTTTGCTTTTACTTGACAGTAGAGAGTGACTCAAACTGAAGACATCAAAGTTATATTGTGAGTGAAGTAGATTGCTAGACACACCCTCGTCAAGATTTTATCTAATTTAAGAGAGGTTGCAAATAAAATACTGCCAAGAAAAATACAAGTGAAAGCCAAAGTAGATTAGAAAAGAGCCAAGAAGTACTGGATCCAAAATACAGTATCGTTCTGGTGATGAGCTTTGATTTGTAGTGATTTTCAAGCCCTGACGGGGTTAATTTTTGTTCACAAGGAAATGAAGAGATGCAGAGCTAAACAAATGCACACTCATTCCAAATGAGGCATGCAGTATTTGTTCCTGTACAAAACTGGAAGCACTGATACATTGTGACATAATTCAAGCAAACATGCTTGGCTTTGCATAAACAATCAAAGTGAGAGAACAATCCACTCTCTTATAAGGGAGGCACTTCCTTCTGATTTCCTCTACACTTGCAGGAATACTGTTATTTTACAGAGGGAAGTTGTTTTTGTTCGGAATCACAGTCATTTTTCACGCTCCTGATGACTGCCAGGGTCCCGTTTTCCCTTGCCTTGCAACATTTCGTGATCCAAGTAATTTTGTAAAACGGTTACTAATTTGGCTTCATATCAAAAGGCGTGTGAAGTTCTGTTCGTATCAGGGGCTGATCTCAAGGTTGTGTGCTTAAGTTAGCTGGTTCCCAGCATAGTTTAGCCTGGCATGAGGTAGCGGGGAGCGACCCAGCTGCGAACAGGACCTCATATGTGACCTGCCCCTGCTGCCCAGGGGGGAATGACTCCAGGCATATAGTTTGGGGTGGGGGTGGTTCCCATGTCACAGCTAAGAGCATGCTGATGTTGTGGACCTACTTTACAGAATGTTTTTATTTTGCACTCCTCTGACAAGCCTGACTCTTCAGAGACCTTTAATCCCTGGTCCCACTCTGCTCACTGTCAATCTTGGCATCCCCGGCGGTCATTCCCATCCATGGGAACATTGGTTGTGACAGTAGGACTCCTGGAGGGGGCACAGGGTAGATCTCGACAGAAAATCACAGCAACTCCAGAAAGGCATAGTTTTGCAGTTTAAAAATTCTTTGCTGCAGTTAAACTGAGGGCGGTTTGAGGTTACTGTGGTAATTTCGTAAAAGGATTCGACTCTTATGCCTGCCTGTGGTTCCCTGTATGGACAGGCCACGTGCTCCTAAGGAGTAGAAGGATGTGTCAACTCTCCCTAGAATAGGTCACTGCTTGATGATAAAGGTGAGAGCCTGAGGGCTGATTAAGGGCCAGGATGTGCGTGAGACATCCTCTGATGTTCAGGAATTCCCTCATTAAAGAGGGTCATGTTGATGCTCAGTAAGAATCCGCCTGCGGAATAAACAGGGGAGGTTCCACCAGCAATTTCAAATAAACACACTTTTCATTTAATCAACATGGAAGTGGTTGTCACAAGTGTACATTTCTTAAATGTACCATTTCCTTTGTAGTAGGCCTAGAATTTGATTAGATCCCTTCGCATTACAGGGCACATTTTGCCCATTTGCTGTGGTCCATACTTACATATAACAACCTCTCACTGTACATCAGCCTGTCACATAAAGTGATAAATATGGAAATGCCAGGGTATTGGCATGGCGTCAAGCGTCAAGCGTAAAGCGTAAAATTTGAAAAATTCTTCCAGTTGGTCGATAGTTCAACGTTCTGGATAATATATTTTTTTAATAGCCTGAATTGCAGCAATTACAGAGCCCATTAACGTATCTGTTCAGTGTACGGTTCAGTGCTGGGGCCCCATCAGGGCCCTGATTTTGTTGTTGTTTTTTTCCCTTTCCTGCCCCCCCTCACCTCCCCCCCCCCCTTCTCATTTCTGACAAATCGTTTCCAGCTAATTTACGATGGTCAAACTGCGGGAGAACAATACCCCGTGGACGTAACGCGCCGCAAGCTCTACCACATGTCCCAGAGAAGAGCGAGGTGCTCGCAGGAAACACTTGCTGAGATAACAAGATAGTAAGGAAAGCAGGGCCACTGAAAGGCCATGCAGAGAGTAGGAGGCCGGACTGACTATGGGGGAAAATGTCCATCGAGGGGGTCTCGCTTTAGACTGACCAATAAAACCGAGCATAATATTGTACTATTAAACTAAACTGCGAAAAATATGTCCAGACGAGATACGGTTTTACTGAGTCATAACCGAGCTGATTGAGAGATAACATTTTGGATATTGTCCTTGCTTCAATGAGTCCCTTGGCTGACCATCAGAGTCTGTGACGTCAGACCAGCTAAAGCCTTGCCAGGACAGCTAGATCTCCACCAACACGATGGGACAGCCGGGGTACGACCCTAACAACCAGGCAGAGAGCCACTGCCGTACGGGTGCATGTCTGGTCTCTGTCCCACACACACAATGCTCAGCCATGCCTCCTGCTGAGAATAAACATTTAATAAAACAGTTTAGATGCACATCTGCAGAGGTTGATTACATGTATTTAGCTTAGATAATTATTTTTGGATCTCATGTGCGGTATAATTACAGACAGCACCTGTGCCTGGCCCACCTGCAGTCATTTCCACTAATGCCAAGCAGCAATTTAACCGTAATTATATCAACAGGGGGAAAAGGAAACATTCAGCAGCAATACAACGCAATAACTTTACTATTAAAAATACTGCTGCGTTGAGAGGAAAAGCACTGTCTCAACAGGATTCCTGGAATAATGAACCACCAGCAACCGGTGCACAAAAACATTTAAAAACCTCACCCCCCAGGCAGATCAGTGTTTAAATCTTGCCAGCTGGGTTAGGGTTGAGCAATACAGGTGACACGGAGGACAGCAGGATCAAGGTTATCAGTCAGGCTAATTGATGACCGTTCTTGTTTTCTCTGAGCCTAAGTATAGGCATGAGGAGGAAAAGGAAGACAGTCTTCAAGGCTGCCATGTTTGTGTTGCGAGGACAGAAGTGAGAGGTCAAGCAGAGCTTTGACTTTTTAGCTTATTAAACCAATCCCTCTATTTGTCCGTGAGCTCCAGGTAAAGTCTCTCCTCTACACAATCATTCTGGTGGGAAAGGAGAAACAAGGAAGTGGCAAGCCCTCTTAAGATCAATGAATGTGGTGGAAAAAGGAGTGGCCCAGGGTAGCCAATAGTGGCCGGGCGACAGGGATCTGCAGGGAGATAACGTAAACAAGGAAACCACCTGATGTGAGCGGGGTCAGATAAATGCTCAGCTCTCCGCACAGGCAGGTGCTTCCTGAGTCCTGCTCTCTCAATCAGTTGAGTATAATTCATAACGTGATGGCAAGGTTTAGGATCAACCCACAATTACTGCCTGGAGTCTTCACACTAGAGCTAAAAGCAAACACTCAGGGACAGTAAAAAGCAGAGTGCTAGGAGATTCACTAAAACGACGACGATCATTCAGGCAGTAAAGATAAGAGCAGCTTGCTGTCACTAGGATAACATACAGTGCATAGGGGTAAATGTGTTTTGCAGGGGTCTGTGTCTGCAGATAAAGGCCCTTTACCTTTAAAAGGAGCAGTCGGGTGAAAACTGCAGATTGCAGAGAAAATCTGTGTTTCCAGCTACAGATACGAAACCTGACCTACTGAGAATATCTCTTCAAATACAAGCGCACCTCTCCTACTGCTCTCTTTCATTCTCTTTTTTTCTTTTTAGCTTTGCTGGTTGGTCTGGGATTGTTTTGTGCTGTCCAATGAGGAAGGAAGTCGGTGTGAGAAAGTGCCTGTTTTTTTGGGACCAACAGGAATTGGCCTCATCACAAGCGGTTCCTTTTTTTGCTGCTGGAACAATGCACTGGCGTCACACCCCTCGACTGAACCTCGGCATTTCACATGGAAAAATGTTCCCAGAATTCCGCTCCCAGGCTCAGGGTAAGGCCGAGGATGGGGCGAGGGTGAGAGGGCGGGAGGTGGAGGGCGGAGGGTAACGGCTGTTAGCGGAGCGAGTGACAAAAAGGGACCAGTGGACACTTGTCTCTACCACAACCAGGGAAAGTAAAGTTCCACATCCAAATGATGGCACGACAACAAAGAAAGCAAAGAACTCATGAACCTTTCATGATACAACACACACTCTCAAATGAAATTCTTTAGCTTTTCAATGCAGCCCTACAAAATAAAATGATGATCACTTCTCACAAACCTTTTCCTACTGTTTCCTCCATAAATGACACGACACATTAGCAGACATGACCATGAAGCGTTAAGGCAGGGTCTGACCACACAGATGAAGGCTCAGGGAGTAGTATTGTGTCAGCTGAATGTACCAGAGTACTCAGTACTCAATAGACTGAGTGCTTGTTAGCCTGTTAGCTTGTTGATGCTATTCCTGCTGGCTGCGGACTTTGTCGAGACTAGCTGTTGCAGTTTGGTTGATAGTTAGACAACCTTTAGTTACATTATTGATTTAAATGTTGTTATCGTCTTCGGAGTAGCACTGCTGAGACACATTGTCATTTCCTTTATTGCGAAACATAACTTTGACTTGATGGTATTGGGGGCTTCCATAGACTTGAAAACACACACAACTCTATGTAATCTGGTTGGAATCACAGTGTTGCACTGTGCTGATTTTCTGCTCTGGTTCAACAGTATAGGGCTGCAAGATAAACAACATTGCCCCTGTTAAAATGTGCTGGGTCTGCACTTATACTATCAGTGTCATTCATCACCATGGCTAATAAATCATCACGTAGTGTATGAGAACACAAACTCTGAACAGAAAGATTAATATGCATGGAACAGTTAACAATTTATCTCAATCCATTAGAAGTGCTCCAAGGAAAACATCAAAAATCCTTATGTGTGTATCTGGGAGCAGCAAAACGGGCATCGTTATGTCACCATACCATGAGGGATCACTTCTCTTACAGATTCATTTTCCACACTTTTTTCCTCATAAGGAAGAAATCGGTTTAAAATGTGAGCATTGCGCAGTGGGATGCATTTTTGAAAAGAGTGAATATTAAAAATATGACATTCAGCCTGTTAGTGCGATCTGGAGAGCACAGAGTTCTTGAGAGATGTCAAATATTGGACAGAGACATGAAAATTGCCCATGAGAGCCAAGTCAGGGGTAACAACTCGGGAAACTTGGGACTTACAGGGTCAAGTTGGAACAACACTCCACGGCTATTAGGCCTGGCAGCGAGGGAGCTCCTCCTGGGCGTCAGGGTCAGCTTCAGAAATAAGGCCGAACGCATCACCGCTTCAGTCCACTGGTTAGACTCTGTGAGAACATATTCATCACACTGCATCACATGCAGCCCTTCGACCCAGTATCATCAGTGAAGATCCAACCTCAATGAGCCTTTACTAGACAAACAGGCTGCAGCAGACTCCTCACCACCAGGCTCCCACTGAGAGAATTAATCAAACCCCATCCAGTTGTCTCAGTACGAGGACGCTGGGTAAGCATGGACAGAGGCCTAAGTGATGTCAAACATGGCATGAATCCCATTTACTCGCTCATTGGCTGCAGGAACACAAACTAACCGTGGAAACATATACATATTCCATATGTGCTGCACACTGCTGTTAATATCATGACCAGGCCTCAAGTTGACTTGGGGAACAATCACTCGACACAAAAGGATTTGCATCTGCTGTTTGTCTTGCAAAAATGGAGATGGGTTTGTGTGTATGTACACAGTGATCAGTTATGAGGTCAACTGCAGTTAAGCAAACTAAATGGAATACAATCGAAAGGTCACATGTCACGCTGATGAGTCTCGGTAGGGCAAGGAAAAGGCCTCGCACCGGCACAGAGAATGACACACGTGGATTTCGTGAGATTCCTCTCACCTTCATATACACACATCCTCGTGCATTACTCTAAAACATAACAGTCCCACACACAACGGCAGCAGAGCAAAGTCCCAAGAATCTCTGTTTCCCAAGAAGCAAGGAAACTGCTCGTGCATAGACCAAATGGAAAAGGGACAAATAGGAATTTCAAATCGTCAAAGGAAATAACAACAGACCCTCCAAAAATACCTCTAGATCCGTCTACATAAATAAACAATAATATAGTGTAGTGTGCTGTAGAGGTCATGTGCCCCTGGTCAGGAAGTGGAGCAAGAAAAAGCAGATAAGAGATTATTAAGTCTCTGGATAATTAAACCAGAATCACAGGCTCGTATCGCACCAAATCACAGCATCCAGCAGCGCGGCATGCTAAGGTGAAATTACTAGATGCTTATCATGCTGATGGTGTTCAGTGATTATGGTAAATTTCCCCTATGGTGACACTGAGGCCAAAATCCTTGCAACTTTGAAGATTAATATTGGCTATTACTTTGATGAAAATTTCCCCTGATTCACAAAGCCAGGAGATTTCAAATACAAGACAATTAAAAGGAGCTATTTCAAACTCTCCTGTGGCGCATCTGTGCTGCCAAAAGCCCTTGAGGGCACAGAGACCCTACTGTGCCGCACATAAAGGGAATGCACCTGTTCACACCTCATGCTAACAGGTAGATTAGTGTGTGAATTGCGTGTTAGCGTGGCCTGAGGGTTCATATTCTCAGGCTGGTCTTCCTGATAGGCTAACCGGGGTGGTTTTAACAGCCCTCTTCACACCAGCACGCTCTTCCATCTACTCCATTTATCTCTTTCCGTTTCCTGCTGTGAGGTTTTGTCTTGTGTGAAGCAAAGATGCTTTGACTCTGGCGAGGGAGGATTTCCTCAAGGCTACAGTAGCTTCTTCCACACACACACACACACACACAATTAGCCTGGTAATCACTCAAGAGCTTGCTCGGACACAAAAACATGTTTGGCTTTCATGCCTGGGAGTGTCCTTCACATATTTATTTTCTAAGTGCAACACAAACAGCAGTAACAGGGGGACAATGACAGAAAAAAACACTGTAAAATGAAAATGCATCTGCTAAAATGTAGAAGGACATGACAGCAGGACATGACATCATTTGACTAGAGTGACGGATGTGGACATGCCTGCATGCCCTTGCTGACAGTCCATGTGTCAAAGGTGGAGGTGATCTGTTAGGATCAATATCAAGTATTGAAGGGGTGGTTGGGGTATGTGCTGATGTCTCTTGGCACACTGGCAAACAGACAGCTGTTACATGCAGTTTTTCCTGATCCGATGTGAGGTCCTGGGACAGAGGATGTCGTATGTGTACAGATTGTAAAGCCCCCTGAGGCAAATTTGTAATTTGTGATTTTGAGCTATACAAAATAAATTGAATTGAATTGAATTGAATACATCACTGGCCAAAGGTTTTGAGAATGACACGAATATTAATTTTCACGAAGTCTGCTGCCTCAGTTTTTATAATGGCAATTTGCATATACTCCAGAATGTTATGAAGAGTGATCAGCTGAATTGTAATTAATTGCAAAGTCCCTCTTTGCCATGAAAATTAACTTAATCCCCAAACAAGCATTTCCACTGCATTTTATGATACTTTAAAAAAAAAAGTAGCACTTTAGTAGCACTTTAGTAGCACTTAAATGGCACTTATTTCTAGCACTTTGTAGTTTGGCTTTCTTGAAGAAATTGTACTTTCTTGCTTCTTGTTGTTCTGAGTTTGTACTCTCATGGTTGAATACATTTATTGTAAGTCGCTTTGGATAAAAGCGTCAGCTAAATGAAATGTAATGTAATGTAATTTCAGCCCTGCCACAAAAGGACCAGCTGACATGATGTCAGTGATTCTCTCGTTAACATAGCTGAGAGAGTTGACGAGGACAAGGCTGGAGACTGGAAGCTTTAAAAGGAGGGTGGGTCTTGAAATCATTGCTCTTCCTTTGTTAACCATGGTCACCTGCAAGGAAACACGTGCAGTCATTATTGCTTTGCACAAACAGGGCTTCACAGGCAACGATATTGATGCTAGTAAGATTGCACCTAAATTAACCATTTATCGGATCATCAAGAACTTCAAGGAGAGAGGTTCAATTGTTGTGAAGAACGCTTCAGGGCACCCATGAAAGTCCAGCAAGCACCAGGACCGTCTTCTAAAGTTGATTTCAGGATCGGGGCACCACCAGTGCAGAGCTTGCTCAGGAATGGCAGCAGGCAGGTGTGAGTGCATCTGCACGCACAATGAGACTTTTGGAGGATGGCCTAGTGTCAAGAAGGGCAGCAAAGAAGCCACTTCTCTCCAGGAAAAACATCAGGGACAGACTGATATTCTGCAAAAGGTACAGGGATTGGACTGCTGAGGACTGGGGTAAAGTCATTTTCTTTGATGAATCCCCTTTCCGATTATTTGGGGCATCCGGAAAAAAACATCAGTCCTGTGTCATGCCAACAGTAAAGCATCCTGAGACCATTCATGTGTGGGGTTGCTTCTCAGCCAAGGGAGTGGGCTCACTCACAATTTTGCCTAAGAAAACAGCCATGAATAAAGAAAGGTACCAAAACATCCTCCAACTTCTCCCAACCATCCAAGAACAGTTTGGTGACGAACAATGCCTTTTCCAGCATGATGGAGCACCTTGCCATAAGGCAAAAGTGATAACTAAGTGGCTCGGGGAATAAAACATCGAAAAATGTTGGGTCCATAGCCAGGAAACTCCCCAGACATTAATCTCATTGAGAACTTGTGGTCAATCCTCAAGAGGTGGGTGGAAAGAAAAAACAAACACACATTCTGACAAACTCCAAGCATTGATTATGCAAGAATGGGCTGCCATCAGTCAGGATGTGGCCCAGAAGTTAATTGACAGCATGGCAGGTCAAATTGCAAAGGTCTTGAAAAAGAAGGGTCAACACTGCAAATATTGACTCTTTGCATAAACGTAATGTAATTGTCAATAAAAGCCTTTGTCACTTATGAAATACTTGTAATTATACTTCAGTATACCATAGTAACATCGGACAAAAAGATCTAAAAAAACTGAAGCAGTAGACTTTGTGAAAACCAATGCTGTACATGGCCTCAGATCACCTCGGCCTGATTTATGCAAGCAAGAGTCTTTTAAAAACCTTACGCCGCAGTCTTAAAAGATAACAGGATCCTACCATCCACCAGACATCTCCTCAGCACACCTATGTGCATTGTGACGTGGTGTCAGTGACCAAAGTGTGTTGTTAGTTGCATTGTAAGGGTAGAGGAGTGCCGACATGGCTGTGTTTTGTCAACAGTATAGCAAGATGGTGGCTGGAAAGTTCCACAACAGCCCAGGACTCTTATTAGAAGGCAACCATAATGTCAGGGTGTCTGATGTCAGCTGAAAGTATAAACAGACATTCATATTATGCCAATCAGAAATCCCTTTGAAGTCCAAAAGTGACACATTTGATAACATCAATTTCACTATGTTGTTGGAAATATATTTTTTGTTAAAGCCATTTAGTTCAGCAGTCATACAGTCATGTTTTCTCCTTTACAGCAACATTAAACAACTCTATATTTAATCCTTGGCTGAAGCATGTCAAGTTTTTCTAGAAATTCTCTTTCCACCCTGAACCCCCACACACATATTTCAACAATTTTGGCTGAAACAAATACCCCCCCAAAAGATATGTAGAGACAGCATTTGTGTATCTGAAGGCAGTATTAGGTTAACACAGGGCAGCACGGCGCTGTGAGGGAAGGAAACCACCCCTTGCCTTTCTAATTGCGGCAGCAGGTGGTTTCTCCTCTGAGGGCGACATGCTCAGATGTCTCAGATCCATTGGCAGGGCACATCAAAAGCCCCATTGATTGGCTGGACAGATTGGGGCGTAGAGATCAAATGCGCTGTAAAGAAGTGTTAAACTGCTCTGCATTAAACAGGGCAGATTTCTGGACTAAAAGGGGCCATCTGTTAGCACTGTAGCTAATTTCCCATTGCACTCGCCCAGATTTTTGATGCTATAGGATCAGTGGCCAGAGACGGTCCAAATCAAGCCATGTGGCCCAACGAACCTGGAGGGCACATAAAAGGAAGAACGGGCTCTGCCCAGTCTGAGTTCATCTAAGGAGCTGCACAGTTGGGACATTTAATCACGTAACACAATGTTTTCACCTATGAGAGTATGCCAGGTGACTTTTCACTCGTGTCATCAGATTCACTGTTTTAGTCACACTCTGTCCAGTATAACTTAACAATAAATACATATTGGCATTTAGCAGAGGACAGTTAAATCTAAAAAGGCCTTGGATCCCTGTATTAATGCGGGACGTAATAATTGTCATGTTTTTTGGATATAAATAAGTATCAACAGTATGTTGGTGTGACTGACGTTTCTTTTAATTGCTTACATTTGAAAAAGCCCAGTCTTCGATTGAAAAGAGCCAAACATCCCTGATTGGATTAAATTATTAGTATTTTGATTAATGAGATTTCAAACATCTTGTTCATATCTATAATTTACAAACACTGCTGAGAAGGAAAGCTTTCCTGGGAACAAACGTTTGTCTGCCAAGGAATTAAACAATTGCATCAGGCACTTTCTTCTAAATAGCAACTTGCCTAATAAGTCCAAAGGCACTTTCATACCTTTTCGTTTCCCAATCAAAATGTTATTTTTGGGGTTTGGATGCCAGCTGAAAAACCATAAAACAATCAGAAGTCAGCTTTATAAAACACTGTCACAAAGAAAAATGATGTCCTATACAAAGCTGAGATGAAACTGGAGTGGGCCGATGTCTGTTTCCATGGCTGTGTTTATTCTACAGCAACACAGCATAACATAGCTTGTTATATTATTGTTTGGATTGGCCAAGAGCAAATAACCCATACAGCTAAAATGTCCCATTATTTCATGCCAGACTTTCTGTCTATTTATAAACACAAATAAAATTTAAATTAAAAGATAGATAAAATCGGGATATTTATTTGTAAACATGAATACGACCTGATGTGTACATCCCAAGAAAGATGCTTCAAGCCAGTTTTTTCCCTCATTCTGCCCCAGGACGATCCAATCCAAGCATCACTGCTTGTTCAGCACAGTCCAAAGCTTCACAAGGAATTGTAACCTGAGCTTCAGTTAGGAAACCTTAACCATGGTCCATCAAATATTAAAACATATGGATGTTTTGACGTGTATGAAGGGAGGGCAGGAGCACCCTTGCACTATACACTTGTCTCTACAAAAGAGATTGATGGGGCTCTAGAGCCCAATGCAGTCATATAAACTAGTGAGATATTTCATAGATAAGTGCATTGAAGTCATTATTTTATGTTCAATACAGAACCGGAGTAGAGGATTAAACTACTGTACGGCGCTGCATTGGTCATCCACAGGATCTGTGTGATTCAGTCAATGGTGGGAACGCCAAATGCTTCAATACAGCAGAGCTTTGAGATGTCCGGGCCTCTTACTCACACTGCTCCACACTCAATAGTCCATTGTCTCTGCCCTAAAGTGGAACTTCAAACCTATAAGTCAAAAGTGGGGGGTTAGAGATGAAGTCATCTCGGCAGGAGAGCTGCTCAGCCAGACACCTTCATGGCCAGGGAACAGCTCCTGAATCCTGTTCCCTCACTGTAAATCCTCTCAGACAAGTTGGCCTGTTGCAAGGGTGATAAAGGTAACAATGCCTGTGCCCAGCATGAGTTTCATGTGATAAAGATGGATATGGCATTTGAATTTATTTGCTTAGCAGCCTCTATATACTGTTTTGAGTTCATTTTTATTTTCCCTCTTGGAACAACTATACATACACATGAAAGGAGAGGAAGGTTCTTTTCAAATGGCTCTCGTGGATGTTAGTTCAACAAACAGTGTTACCCTACGGATACAACCTCAGCTTTAATTTATACAAATGTGCTTTGAATTGAGGGCAATATTAGTTTTGATGCTAAATAAAGTGCCTGAACAGCTGGGTACTTGCACTTGTTGTGGTCTTTTTATCAAGCATAATAAGCAAAGAAAAATATATGCTCTCTCCTCTCCTTATGCAACACAGTGTGTGTGTGTGTGTGTGTGTGTGTGTGTGTGTGTGTGTGTTTGTGCATGCGTGCGCGTGTGCGCGCGCGCGAGTGCGCGTGTGCGTGTGTGTACTCAAATAAGCTTTCTAAATGACTAAAACTATCCAATTATATATATATTTAAAACACGCAAAAAACAACAACAATAAAGTCTGTTTAGGGCACGTGAGGCAGATCTGTAAATATTTCCCGAAGAAACATCATATCATTCATATTAATTTCAAATGGCCCATCTTCGCTCATTTACGCGCCAGATTTTCGTCAAACGCGTGTTCCTCAGCTGATTTATGAGTGAGACAATGTGTTTGCAATAAGAGTCCATTATCACACAGCTGTGGAGCTAACTCACGCTCCGTCTTCTCTGTCTTAAATAAACACAAGAAACAAGAGTGAAGGCTGTGGTCACAAGCTTAAAAGGCACTCGGAGCTTCCGGGCGCGTAAATACGCACAAATAATCAGGATGATCCCGAAAGAAAGAATACTTATTTTCCCGTGTCTCTGGTAGCCAACGGTTAATTTATTGACTTTGTTGAGCTGAGGTTTAAAAATACCATATATTTATTTTACCTGAGGTTGTTTTGTAATATACTGTATTTAGTAAGCAGAAAAGTGCTGCTTTTCGGAACCAGGTGAGGTTAAGAGAATCTCCTCCAAAATGACAATGAACGATGGTGTTATTCTCAGCAAAAAAAGAAGGTGGAGAGGAGAGGGGGCGGTGTTTATTGACTGACAGTGCCAGTAATGGCACCACACTTCGGTATATAAACTGGGAGGGACGTCAAACACCCCTCACTGGGAGTCACTATGCGCTGATGCTCTGCCACATGCTCGCATCACTGTCGGCAACACAAGTCTCGCATCAGCACAGCAAATTCAAACAACATCTGACCGGCACGATGGATGGCCAACATAAAGACCGCAGACAGACTCACTTGTGGATATTGACGTTACTGATATTTGTCTAACCTCAAGCACTGGATAACTTTTTTTTCGACTTCTTCTTCTGGATACGGCTTGTGGAGCTGGATCTTGTCCTACAGGCTTTGGAAGGAGGATTATATTTATTCTGATCACTTCATTTGTCTTCACTCCGTTTTCCCCATCACCATTTGGAATAGGAGCGTTTTATTTTTTGGAGGACAAACTGATTTTTTAAGGATACGCACATCAAACTCTAAAGGATGGCCGTTTGGTTCACCCTTGTCCTCGCAATAGTTGTAACTTTATTTACTCAGGTAGCTTGTTTTTTTTTTTTTAATCTTTGTAAATTGTAAATTAATTATTTTAGAAACGAACGTTGCAGTATTCTGTTGTGCTCACTTTTTGTATCCTTTTAGGTTCTGGGATCAGGCGTGTTCGAGTTAGATCTCCATCACTTTCAGAATACTAAAGGTTTGCTGGCAAATGGACTTAGTTGCAGCATGACGGGCTGCAGGACTTATTTCAGGGTTTGTTTGAAGAACTTCCAGACGGTGGTGACTCCTGGAGACTGTTTATTTGGCAAAGTCACCACACCTGTTCTGGGCACCGACTCCTTCAGCATCCAGCAGGACGCCAGGCTGCGTCTGCCGCTCAAATTCACCTGGCCGGTAAGAGCACCTGTCCGCCGTGTGTCCCAATGGCTTTCAACACTCTTATGCTGAAAACAATCACATTTTCGCACTAAATTAAAAATTAGTTTTAGTAATGAATTGAAGAGAAGATAAAAAAAACTGCCAGTGACAAAAACTGTGGCATATTTTCAATTTTGGATCTTTCTGGCAAATTAAAGTGAAATAAAACTATTTCACAATGTTTGAACCCTTACATCGATATTTCAGATAAACAAAGTAAAATACAGTACCTATGTAAATAAGTATTTTTGTTTATTTGTAAATTAAATTAATTTATTTCCTCATTTGTCCCCACAGGGTGCTTTCACATTAATCATTGAAGCCCAGTATTCTCCTGCAGCGGACCTACCTGGAGGTGAGGAGACGTGCTCTGCCTGTCCACCACTAGAGGGCGACATGCCTTGTGTAGCCTCAATGACTTAACTATTCCACATTTCATCAATAACCCTCACTTAACGTTCTGGCAAATGCATCTGGCATTTTCCACGTCATGGCTGCGTGTTTGTTAGGATGCCTTATGAGTCACACGACAATTCTTCACAATCAAATCTCTCCAACACAATTGCACTTCCCTTGTTTTATTTTTGGCATGCATGGGAAAGTGTACAGGCTTCAGTGAGAATATGAACCCTTGCCAAAAAATCCCATGACAGCCCTTTCCTGGATTTTACACCTTTTTTGTTAGGTCCTTCATAACGAGGGGATAATGATAGAGGAAGAGGACATTTAAATGTACAGATTGTGTATTGTTACATAAATCACTAAAGCAATAACTGTTCAACTGTTTCTGCTTTACACTCATCATTACGTGTCTGATGTTCTGTTCCTCACAGATACCACCAACCCTGAATTATTGATTAGTTCTTTTGCCATCCGAGGACAGTTGGGAATTGGGCCCGAGTGGTCCCAGAATGTGTCGAGGGACACGCAGACGGAGCTAAGGTACTCATACCGGTTCATCTGCAATGAACACTACTACGGGGACACTTGTTCCAAAATATGCGCTCCGAGAGACGACCATTTTGGCCACTACACCTGCAAGGCTGACGGGCAAATAGCCTGTCTCCCGGGATGGAAGGGAGAATACTGCCAAGAACGTAAGCAAGAGTAAAGACACCATGTGGACACTTACTTTCCTTTGTTTGTGATAAAAAGGTCACAATGCATATTACAGGCGGCATTGCTCCTAAGGGAGTAACAATGAGATACAAGTTTACAGAACGTGATATGAAGAAAGACATTGTGTAACTTAAGAAACAATGGTGGGAAGCTGTTGTTTTATTCTTCCGTTAAATTGTCCTCAAACGTTCAGCTAAACAAGCTGCAAAGTGACACACGCCTATTGGACTTTTCAGAAAGGGCCTAAATAACGTTCAGAGCGTTGATGTCTAAATTACCTGTTACATCATCACAGGTGTGTTTTTTTTGTTTTGTTTTTTTTTGTTGGAGAGAGGAGCTGTTAGGGTGAAATTTGACGACACACTTTCTCCGCGGGCGCGTGCGGTTTAATCCAGGGCGCTGGTCGCCCAGCAGCGCGCGCGCGCCAGGGTTAATCGCGGCATTATCGCCCGCCACGCGCCACTAAATTGTGGGCTCTATTGTTAAAGCGGTGTAGGGCAGCAGCTGCAAACGGGGCTCGAGCTGCCCACCGATAACAATGAGACAGCTGTCCTGCTTTTTTGAGAACAAGCATCTGCTCCGCACTAAACAGCCGTTTAACACCATAAAACCACGCGCAATCTCAATGTCACATAATACGGCACAGAGCTGGCGCGGCGAATCATTTTCAATGAAATGTTCAGGTAACAGGTTTTATTGTGGGAAGAAAAAAAACATTTAAAAGTCTTATTGGAAGCTTTGTCATAATTGCTAAATTAGAAACCTAAACATCCCTGTTTTATTTCAGCAATCTGTCTCGAAGGGTGCAACGAAAGGAATGGAAACTGCACACTACCTGGAGCGTGCAAGTGAGTAATTCACTTCTGGATATTCATAATTAAATGTAGATTTCTGTTCATTGGCATCAGGGATCCAGAAACTGCTAAAATACAATAATACAAATTTACAACGACTGCAGAAATAATAGCTTCATTAAAAGCAGACAAACCATTAAATACTCTATTTGTGCCTAATTATGCACCAACAGTGTAAAATTGTATTTGACTTTTAGGATGTATTTATTTGTATTTCTGTTTTAAATCATCTCTAGGATTATCTCTAGGATTATGACATAGAGGATGAAAAGATTACAGTGTGCAAATAATGTATTTCTTTCATTAGGTATTCTCTCTGTCATGACTGTGCTCAGGAGAAAAATAAGTAGGCCTACCAGGGCAGAACATGAGTGTTCATTTGTGTGTGAGCCAACGGTCATGTTTTATGTGTGTACAGATGCAGAGAAGGCTGGCAGGGACTCTTTTGTGATGTGTGTAAACTCCATCCGTCCTGTAAACATGGTACCTGTAAAGAGCCGTGGCAGTGCACCTGCAAGGAGGGCTGGGGAGGCATCTTTTGTGACCAAGGTGTGTAACTACCTCTTTGTACTCTGTAAATAAAAGATTGCTGCTTCAAATGTTTCTGCCTTCTTTTTTGGTTCCATTAGTAATGCTTTCACCCATTTGGCTTTTGCAGATCTGAACTACTGCACCCATCACAAACCCTGTGCCAACGGGGCCACGTGTATGAACACAGGCCAGGGCAGTTACACCTGCACCTGCATGCCTGGCTTCAACGGGGTTAACTGTGACTTGGAGGTCAGGGAGTGTGACAGCCAGCCCTGTCGCAATGGAGGCCACTGCCTGGTGAGTCCGGAAGTCTCTCTCCCTCCTTTCCCACAACACAGGCTTTCCTGTTTTTGTTTTTGCCTCACTCTATCTGCTAGTCCAGGAGGATGCTATCGATTGTCAAGTCAGTAGATGACCCAGTTCACAGAGTGTGTACTGTAAATAGAATTCAAACTAAGGATAATGGGGTTCGTCGGGGCAGTCGTGAACAGGATGTGATAAAGAAAACATCTGACAGGGAGCTTTTTGATAAACTTTATATCTTTTTCCTCTGCAGGACTCGAAGAACGGCTATAGGTGTGAGTGTCCACAGGGGTTTGAAGGGACACACTGTGAACACAGGATGCTGACCTGCGCAGATACACCCTGCTTTCAAGGCGGCAAATGCAGAGAGCAGGATAACGGAAACACTTATATATGCGAGTGTCCAGCACGTTACACTGGACTTAACTGTGAGCGGAAAGTGGATAAATGTACCTCACTGCAATGCACCAATGGTAATACATCATTCTCTACATGAAAAACAATTCTTCTCTTTCTGTATATTTGTGTTAGAAATAATCTGACAATGAGGGAGGCTTCTATAATGCTCTTTTGTTTTGCATAGGCGGACATTGTGTGACCCACGGTAACCTCCGACGGTGCATCTGTCGCTCAGGCTTCACAGGGCTGCGCTGTGAGGTCAACATCAACGAGTGTGCCAGCAACCCCTGCGCAAACGGCTCCACCTGCATTGACCACATCAACGACTACACCTGCACCTGCCCCCCAGGGTACACAGGCCGCCACTGCGAAAAGCCAACGGACCGCTGTGTCTCCCAACCCTGCCTGAACGGTGGTACCTGCACCACTGGAGCCAAAGGCCAGCCCACTTGCATCTGCCCTGCCCATTACAGCGGCCCCTGGTGCAAGTCCAGTGTCGTGCCTTTACCCAACACCCCCAAAGCAAACAAAGGCTGGGCGTCTGGGGACAAGTTGAGCTTGGCAGCAATCTGCTTGGGCGTAGGCCTGGTGGCTGTTCTGGTGCTGCTCTGCATGGTAGTGGTATTAATATGCCACGTCAAGAAGCAGAGAAGCAAGGAGCAGGACTCAAAGACCATGAACAACCTCTCCAAGGTTGACTTTCAGAAAGAGAACCTCATCTCTACTCTAGAGCTCAAGAACACCAATAAAAAGGTGGATTTGGAGGTGGACTGCCCCAGGGAAAAGCCTAATCACAAATACATCAACCACTACCACCTGGACTATAAAACCTCCACCGGGTACAAGGATGAACTGTCCCTTTTGGACAAAGATGAAAACTGTGAAAAGACAATAGAAGAAAAAAAGCATTTGAGTCGAATGTATAGGTAAGGGGTTCAATTATTCTATTATGGTCAGGTTTCTGTCACTGTGTGGTGTGTTGTTGTTTTTTTTACCAGAAAGATTTGAATATGATGACTAGAGGAAAAGTTCACTGACGATAATGTGAGACGTTTTGTTTTTGTGCTCAGTAACTAACATGGTGTATCTTCCCTCCACAGAGAAAGGCCAGAGTGTAGAATATCAACAATATGTTCTTCTAGTGAGTCAATGTACCAGTCTGTCTTTGTAATAGCCGAGGAGAAAAACGAATGCATCATTGCAACCGAGGTAAGTTTTTTTCATAATGAATCTACTTTCTTTTTTTTCTCATCAGAGCATGATCTTCTGTATTAACCAGACCACATTTTAGTCACTAAGCTCTTTCAATCTTATTCTTTTTCAGGTATAATGAATGGAAATTATTATTCACTGTCAACATTGGATTTCTTGTGGACTGTTTACAAGCGTGGAGAGACTGGGATTTATTTAAATGCAAGTTGCTGCTTTGAAAACTTGATAACTGGATGGAGCCGGTGTGCTCCTCGAAATCAAAAGAACTGAAGTTACTAATCTCGGTGAGAATGTAAAGACTGTAAAGACTACAAATAATCAGCAAATCTTACTTGTGGATGCGCCTTCGATGTTTTTGACCCTCGTCTGCTCATGTCCAAGTTCATCCAAGGGCAACATGCCAAGATGTTTGTGCCTGCGTGTTGATTAGAGGACTATCTTGATGTTCTTCTCTCCACCTTATTGCAGTAATCAGCAATCAACAAATCAACTTGCTGCCAACAAGCCTGTGGAAGGGGCAATCCTATTCTATTTTTTTGTGGCCTGCAATGCGCTATGCAAACAAAAATCAGCATTGAGCTTAATCAGAAAGGGACACAAACTACTGAAAACGGTTCATTTTTGAAGGATATAGGGTTATCAAATTTGTAAATCCATTTTTGTATGAAGAATGTATGCAGCCTAGATCACAAAGCCTTATATATGTGTTTAAAACCGTGTGCCCCGCCTTATCTTGAGTCCTTTGCACAGCAATATGAATATATGAGATCAAAAGATGCAATATGCTATAGCGCCATGCAAGGAAACTCATGATTTGGCCTTGTTGGGCCTCGGTTTTACCTTATGCAAAGAAATACATGAAGTGACTATCGTACCAAGGACGCCTTCAAAGGAAATTAATAAACCATTAATGTTATTTTGTAAGATTAGTATTTCATTAGTAATTTAAGCATATGAAGCACTGATCTTTCTCCTTCTGTGTTTTATAAGATTATTTTGTATATACTGTATATTTATATGTTGAGATTAGAAGTATGGATTGTACATCTGTTTTTAAGTTGATGCCCGGAAAAAAGGTGAATTTATTTTTAAAGTGTCGTTGGTGTTTTATTTGTATTATTTTTTTGTTATAAAAAGAAACAATGAACACATATCTGGTACACTGTTTGTTTTTATTGGTCTTCGGTGGTCGAGTGTACATGTGGTCCAATAGAGATCCTAATTCAAAAATGTTGAAATCATCTCTAAACTTTATTTGTGTCAGCCGCCTGTCGAGGTGGCTTCATTGTCTATAGATAGTCATATTTGGCCTTGTAGCATTTCTAATGATTGTCCATGGCGTCTGTATTAGTGTGATGTGAAATCATTGTGCAAGCAGGAAGGAAAAAGGCTCCCCAAGCAAAAAGATACATATTTAAAAAGAAACATCTGGAAATGAAAATAAAGAGTCCTTGTGGTCTTTCAGTACGTAACTGCTTCTTTGAACTGCTATTGTATTTTTAAACATCGCTGAGAAACACAGCAGACTAGATATGATCTTTTGTTGGTGATAAGCTATTTCTTATTCTCTTATGGCTGCGAGCTGAGAGGAGAAGGAGATGGAGAGATATGTGAGGATCTCAATAAAACTCGACATCTGCTTGCACATGTGTCAATGAGGAAATCTGCATATGCCCTTTCACTACTGAGCACAGCAAACAGAGGCCCCTGAACCCAGTCGCTGCCGAGCCCCCATGAGGCAGACGACCATAACAACCCAGCAAATGACACTGTCACTTTGAACTTGCATTTTAATCACCTGAATTCCTGCAGCTAATATTAAAGCATTGGTTTTAAGTCTCAAGAGTGGAGCAATGTATGTTACTACCACCTGGGGGCACTAGGCTTTTTGTGCATTTCCAAGAAAGGAGTTTATTTCACAAGAAAGGAGTTTACTTCACAAGAAAGGAGTTTATTTCACAAGAAAGGAGTTTACTTCACAAGAAAGGAGTTTCTAATAGCATGCACATCAAGTGACAGGCAGAGGACAAATTATCTCAAGCAGTCACCCATACGTGTTCAGCCTTGTACAGTAGTGTGCTAGACAGACCCGAGCAGAACACAGACACATAATGAGCTTAAGACAGCACGTTTATAACAATCCCAGCTATTTATAGGTAATGTCATTACCCGCTGGAGTACCTCTAACTGCTTGACACGTAAAACATGTTTTGTAATGAATGAAATGGTTGTAACAAAACAAGCATATATGGCTTTGACCATGGTGTGAAAAATATGTTTTGAAAAGAAGAAAAAAATCACTGTCATGTCAAATATGAAAGAAAAAAGAAAGAAAATAATTGTGTACTTTTATTTTAACCGGATTTTAAGCCCTTAATTCAAACTATAAACAGACCTTCTTTTTTTTAGATGTACTGTCAGTGCAGCAAGTTAAGGGTTTTCCCACATTTATTGGTAAGCGCTGGTGTTAGGGCTAAAACTAAAGTCATGCCTCATTGGTTTATCCGTTAGCTAAGCCCGCCCCTCCGGCGATTTAATTGGTCGAAACCGTCTCACTCTGACGCGCTCTGAACAACAAATACACGTGTTTGTACATCAGCAGGAGAAACGCACAGTTTGTTCAAACGGAGTTTCTGATAATAATAATAGACTCGACGCTTTCTGTAAAACTGCACGAAGATTTAGGAAAATCTGCATTCAGCACTTTATAAAAGCGACTCTCAGATGTCTTGGAATGTATAGGACGACAGAAACAAGAGAGGGAATAGAGGAGAGCAGCTACTTGTTGACAGAAATAGCCACATAAAAGAACTTGTCTCGTTTTTCAAACGCAGTCGAGAGATTACAATGAAGCCTCGGGATATTATCAAAGAAAAGAGCAACCTGTGGATATTTGGATATGGCTCCTTAGTGTGGAAACCTGATTTTGCATACAAGAGGAGTAAAGTTGGCTTCATCAAAGGATACAAAAGGCGCTTCTGGCATGGAGATAATTATTACCGAGGGGACAAGGAAAAGGTGAACTTCGTTGCCACATTAATTTGCAATTATATTGTTTTGCTTTCCAATTGATTCAAATATTCGTTTATTTATTTTTCTGTTTATCATGTATTCTTTTTTCACTGCCCGTTTTCCTTGCTCTCCACAGCCAGGTAGAGTGGCCACACTAGTGGAGGATCAGGAGGTACGTGTCCTTCATTTAGAATATCTTAGTCTATTGTAATACTGTATACATCATGCAATATATATTCTATAATTTCTTTATTCCTGCCATTACAAGTCTATAAGAAACTATTACAAAAGTGGTAAATATTATTTTAATCCAATCACTACTAGTAAACTGTCCCAATGAACTTGAAGAGACCGTTTTAAAATATACAATTCTACTGCAGCTAAACATCCAGAATATACAATATTTATATTGTTGAATATAACTACATCCAGTGCTGCTGTGGAAATATGGGTAAACCCATAACCTCAACCTTCCTCAAGATAACTTATATCTTATAGTCCTTATATCATTCACATCAGTGTGATACAACGTGCAAACCACTATTACAGTGATTTATTCTATAAAGTTGGGTCATGAAAGATTTATATCAAGCTTAAAAGGTACATTTTCAGCTGTGAATGTGAACTAATAAATAACGAATGAACTTGTATATGTTTTACTTGACATGTATAACCATTACAGTATTTGTTCTACCATTAATATTCCTCCTCCATCTGCTTTCCCAATAGTCTTACACATGGGGAGTGGCCTACGAGGTGACGGACTCCCAGATTGAAGAGTCCCTTCAGTACCTAAACATGAGAGAGGTTGTGTTGGGGGGTTACATAACAGAGACGGTGGAGTTCATCCCTAAGGAGAAGGGTCAGGGCGCTCTATTGGCCCTCGTCTACATTGCCACTTCTGACAACCCCATCTACCTCGGCCCGGCCTCAGACAAGGAGATCGCCGCCCAGATTGCAGCCTGTAGAGGGAACACAGGCCACAATATTGAATACCTGGTCCGCCTGGCAGAGTTCATGAGGCTCTACTGTCCTGAGGTAGAGGACAAGCATCTCTTTTCTATTGAGGCGGCTGTTCTGAACATTTTACATGACTGCGGAGAGATCGAACCCCCTGACCAAAAGTCCCTTCTGCTGGGAGCTACATAAACGACGACATAAGGCACTCCATCATACTTCATCGTACAATTGTTCATGTTTTATTACTGGGTGAAAGGGAAATTAGTTTGTTATGATTTGCTTTCAAGGAAAATGAAGCAGTGATGACATTTTCTATGGCTTAGTTTTGAGTAACAAAACCTCACAGAGTTATAACCTTTTGACCTCCTGACTTGAAGTCTTTCAACGGTTGAAGACAGAAAATGTGTACTGTGTACATTCATACATTGTAATAAAAACACTGAAATCTGCATGAAGCGAATGGTGTTTATTTTTCCGTGGCTCATGCTCGACCCACAACATGTAAGTTTGAACAAGTGTCCTATATATTCATGTGTACAGTAAAATGCTTTGCCTCATACTCCCTCGTCACGTGGCTGAGGAATGTACAGCTGTAGGCTCTCAGACGAAATGCTGACTGTTCCTCAGAGACTTGTTAACTGCACAGACCTACCAGCTTTTTGATATCTATTACACTGCATTGTATACATGCATTTACTCTGAAAGATTGTTTACTCTGTATGTTTTCTGGACATCGCGGGTATTCTGTGCAGTTCTTGGCTATACAAACGTTTTCTTTTATGATACCAGGATTGCCTTAACCTCTTAAAGTCAGCCAGGCACAGTGGTGGGTCAGTCTTTTAAAACTTTTAAAACTCCTGTTGTGCAGCCGAGCATTCCTCAAACACATAAAGCTTTAAAATCCCAAAGTTCTCAGGTACAACAAATATGCATATAAACATCTGGAATATTTATATTTGATGTAATGGTGATCCCAGAAATCAAGCATAAATCATGCACCAGTTGTCCTGAGTAATATCTAGTGGTGCTGGTGTTAGCAAAAATCTGTGTAATAAGAGTGCAAACAGTTAGCTATAGAAGAAACCACAGACCATGGAAGACTGCCTGCATGCTCTTATAGTATAGGCAGAACGTATAGGGGCTGAGCTGGGAGGAGGGGTGCAGATAGAGTTTATTTCTCTGTCTGGACTTTGATCACGTTGCAATAACATGTGCACATGCCAGACTTTAAAAAAATAGTTCCAACCATGGATAAACTTGCCCACATTGTAAACAGCACAGATATGTGGCTCTGTGGCTCCCTGTTCTACTTTCCTAGAAATCATCCCAGAACTAGGTCAAAGGTTTGATCTGTGTGTGTGTGTGTGAGAGAGAGAGAGATAGAGAGAGAGAGAGAGAGAGAGAGAGAGAGAGAGAGAGAGAGAGAGAGAGAGAGAGAGAGAGAGGGAGAGGGAGGGAGAGAGAGAGAGAGAGAGAGAGAGAGAGAGAGAGAGCACACAGGGACATACAGATCTACAAGAACTCTCATAGAACATGTACTGATGAAAGACATGGACAAAAAGTCTCCTGAGATGGACATATCACTATCTTGCCATTGCATAACTAGAGCACCATGTCCAGTGGTAAGTATATCAGGATACAACTGATATAAGAACCGTTTATGGCTCCTGCTGTTGCTAAATCACCGCTGAATATCTGTTTCTTGCTCAGAGCAAATCACACCATGTCCTCTGGGCAGGCTGAGACAGTTATTGTCTTTGTGCTGAAACAAATTTGATCCAGACTGACAGCAATGAGTCATCAACACACATGTTTGTCCGTGGATTACGATAAAATGGTATGATGAGGTATATGTAGCACGAACATGTACAAACCACAAACACAATGATCTGACTTTGCCTCCAGGCCAAAACTCTACATTGTTTTTGTTCTCTCTCATTCATTTGTTGTTGCTTCTTTTTCTGAGTTGCCAGTAAAGGTATTCACTAAGTAGAAACATGAACAGGTAATCTTATCTTGGATTTGCTATAAAAACAAACTGTTTCTGATTTAACAAGACATGATGTTTAATTCTTTTAATTTGATTTGTTTTCAACCAGTCCCTATATTGCAACACCAATGCCAATCCTCTCCACCCACACATTGGTACAAAACAATGTGGTAGAAAGTCACAGCAATTATATTCAGAGTCAAAACTCCAATGAGTCATCGTCAGCAGTTCCAACTGTGCGGAGAAAATTGCAGCTGCAAGAATAGATCTGCCACTCTATAAGCTATGAAGTCTGAAATAAGCACTTATTTTTCTACTTGCAATGAAAGTTCAATTATGTTGCATTAGAGCATTTTGATTTACAGCTCAGTCAGACACTTCTCATTTGGAGTTATAACAATAAATATAAGTTAATCAATAAAGGCCCTTACCACACTGTTAGGGCTCTTTGGAGACGTGCAGAGGGAATTTGAAACCCTGGGGGTCAGAGGATGCTCCTTCACAAAGAGAGGAGCAAAACATTTCCACATGACTATTATTTGTGCATCAGCATTGAATATACTATGAAACAGCATAAAATAACAGCACTCTATTGTCATCAAATAACAGTGTACAATACATATACATGGATGAACTGTGCTCCCTATGCAATTTCAACCCCTAATCAATACCATTACCCTTCCTGAGGTCACTTGCTCTCCAGGAAAAGATGTCATCCATTATCCTCTGAACAAAACGCACACCGATTATGAGGAACACACACAATAACCGCAAAGTGGAGGTTGAGGTCACGTCCTGAGGATGCTCGTTTAGCCTATTACGACCCAGAATAGTGGTCTCACATCCCCAAAAACATTTTTTCTACTGATGCTTTTCGGAGCTCCCATCTGCATGCTAATGTGTATCTAGCCTGAACCCTGACCCCTGACCTTGGCTTGGTCAGTGCAGGGCTGAAGGTCACCCTGGAAGTGTGTTAAAGAGAGAGTGATTGGTCCACTAATGGAGTCCATCCGCTTTAGAGTCCTAGCCCTCTTATATTGGGAGGTCAGCTCTGTCTGCTGAGGGTCACCTCACCCCTTACTGGGTTCCTGCCAGTGAACATGAGTGCTGTGCAGTCATGGAGGCCACTTCACCACAAGAGGAAGACCGTCCATAAAAAAGGCACAAACAATGGCAAATGATTTGGCAGTAAACCACTTGCTTTCTCTGAACCCTCTATCAAACAACAAAATAGAAACAGAAACTAAGGTTCCTCCATACGTTATATATTTTACTTAAAGAGTAACTTTGGTATTTTTTAACCTGGACCCTATTTTCTCATGTTTTTGTGTCTAAGTGTTGCCATACAGACTTTAATAGTGGCAAAAACAAGCACTTTTATTTGACATAAATTGATGATGAGGAGTTGCGCCGAGCGCTTACATGCAGCTTGTTTATTGACTGCCGTCTGCAGCATTCTGGCTCAATACTAGACCACATTCAAAACTGGTTGTCCCCAGTAGTCACTTAGACACAAAAACATGGGAAAATAGGTTGAAAATAACCCAAAGTTACCCTTTGTGCTTTCTGACTGCTTAGATCATAAGACTGAATGTGGCTTGTGGTTTGGACATGAGCTGCTACTCATCTTGTTTGACAAAGAATACAGTTTAGTCTCATCCATCAATGCGTTATAATAAACACCATTCTTTAATCCATTCATCATTGGCAATGGTTGATGTAAAAACTGTTTCTTCTCATTCAAACAGAGCATGACTCA
Organism: Ophiodon elongatus; assembly: GCA_016806645.1. Classification (NCBI taxonomy): domain Eukaryota; kingdom Metazoa; phylum Chordata; class Actinopteri; order Perciformes; family Hexagrammidae; genus Ophiodon; species Ophiodon elongatus. The sequence goes on along the minus strand of JACSYO010002173.1, from coordinate 978,598 downwards.
CACCCACTGGCTCTTTTAATTTAATCTGTTTGGAGCAGGACTGGGGACTGAACCAGGCTTGACAAAATTAAATCTCAAACCAGAGAGCTGCCTCCTGCTTCATTATCCTGCTCTATCCCCGAGGAATGGCACTTTTGCTGCTCATAATTTAATTTCCTTAATCTCTTTTACACTCAAACCCACCACTGCTGACTGTGCCTGGCCGAGAGGTGTCAGGCCCTGAGGGGAAATGGCTCTGTGAGATCATCTGTGAGTGAACTTTTTTCATCAGTTGTAACTTGAAATTAACTTGAATTATTAATAACAAAATATCATGTAGTATACCATGTAAACACTTCACAGTTGCATGTGATCTGGATGTTATTTTTGTTTGTGTGTTTGGATCCACATGGTCTCAAGAGTGTTAGATGTGTTAGCATGTTAGCATTCGCTATTAAGCACTAAACAATCAATCACATAGTTGTCCAGACATTTTACTTTACCAAGTGTTGTTTTTTCACTTTGGTTTTTGTACTCACTAACCAACAATACATGATGTTTTAATTTCAGGCTAGCAGTTCTTCCTTGTTTCCAGTCTTTGAGCTCGGCTAAGCTAGCTGGCTGTAGCTTCATATTTACAGTACACTCATGGGAGTGGTATCATCTAACTCTTCGCAATGAGGCATAGAAGCGAATTTCAGTCAGACTATTTCTTTAAATTCAAACTTTCTGGGATGCTCTCGTGGCCAAACTAGTGGCAGCTTACTAAGCCAGGGTGTAGCATTCATCAGGGAAATACTCGATTTTGTGGCAGGGCCGCATAGTTGAAGATTTTTCCGGGGATTAAACAATTTCTTTAGGTCAGTTTTACTTTGTATGAGGCGTGAAAACAGACATAACCTTTTCCATCCATCCATCCATCCATTGGCATCCGCTTATCCGGGGTCGGGTCGTGGTGGCAGCAGGCCTAGCAGGCCGACCCAGGCTCCCCTCTCACCCGCAACACGTTCCAGATCATTCTGGGGGATCCCGAGGCGTTCCCAGGCCAGCTGGGAGATATAATCCCTCCAGCGTGTCCTGGGTCTTCCTGCCTGGAAAACCTCTAACGGGAGGCGTCCAGGAGGCATCCTGATTAGATGCCCGAACCACCTCAGCTGACTCCTTTCGATACGAAGGAGTAGCGCCTCAACTCCAAGTTCCCTCCTGATGTCCAAGCTCCTTACCCTATCTCTAAGGCTGAGCCCGGCCACCCTACGGAGAAAACTAATTTCGGCCGCTTGTATCCGAGACCTCGTTCTTTTGGTCACGACCCAGAGTTCGTGACCATAGGTGAGGGTCGGAACGTAGACCGCCCGGTAAATTGAGAGTTTTGCCTTACGGCTCAGCTCCCTCTTCACCAAGACGGTCCGGTGCAGCGCCTGTTTTACTGCTGCAGCCGCACCGATCCGTCGGTCGATCTCCCGCTCCATCTTACCCTCACTCGTGAACAAGACCCCGAGATACTTGAACTCCTTCGCTTGCGGTAGGTACTGCGTCCCCACCCGGAGGGAGCAATCCACCGGTTTCCGGCAGAGCAGGGCCTCAGATTTGGAGGTGCTTACTCTCATCCCCGCCACTTCACACTCGGCTGCAAATCGCCCCAGTGAATGCTAGAGGTCATGGTCTGAAGAGGCCAACAGGACCACATCATCTGCGAACAGCAGAGATGCGATCCTGAGACCCCCGAACCCGACGTTCTCCTCCCCCCGGCTGCGCCTAGATATCCTGTCCGTGAAAGTCACGAACAGGACTGGTGATAAAGGGTAGCCCTGGTGGAGGCCAACACCCACCGGGAACGCGTCTGACTTATTGCCGTGAATACGAACACAGCTCCTACTGCACTCGTACAGAGACCGGATGGCCCGTTGTAACGGGTCCGGTACCCCATACTCCCGCAGCACCCCCCACAAAAACCCCCGAGGGCCCCCGAAGAGGGCCTTCTCCAAGTCCACAAAACACATGTAGACTGGTTGGGCAAACTCCCAGAACCCCTCCAGTAGTCTTGCGAGGGTAAAGAGCTGGTCCACTGTTCCACGACCAGGACGGAATCCGCACTGCTCCTCTTGAATCCGAGGTTTGACAATCGGTCGGAGCCTCCTTTCCAGCACCCTGGCATATGCGACATTGAAAAGGCGTGTCAGCCAAGACAGCCCAACAACGTCCAGCGCCTTCAGCATCTCAGAGCGGATCTCATCCACTCCTGGCGCCTTACCACCAAGGAGCTTTTTGACTACCTTAGTGGCCTATGCCAACCCCCCCCCCCCCGAGTCTTCAGGTGCTGCCTCCTCTCTAGAGGACATATTGGCCGGGGTTTAGGAGTTCCTCAAAGTGCTCTTTCCACCGCCCGACAATGTCCCCCGTCTGGCACGTACCGGTGACAGGCACCGGTGACCTTCCGACCACAGCTACTAGCGGCCGCGTCCACAATAGAGGCTTTGAACGTGGTCCACTCGGATTCCATGTCCCCAGCCTCCTTTGGGATGTGTGAGAAGTTCTTCCGGAGGTGGGAGTTGAAGACCTCCCGGATAGGATCCTCCGCCAGATGTTCCCAGTTCACCCTCACTACACGTTTGGGCTTGCCGGGTCTTTCCAGCCGATTTCCCTGTCATCTGATCCAACTCACCACCAGGTGGTGATCAGTTGACAGCTCTGCTCCTCTCTTCCCCCGAGTGTCCAAGACATACGGCCGCAGATCAGATGAAACGATTACAAAGTCGATCATTGATCTACGGCCTAAGGTGTTCTGGTACCAGGTACACTTATGAGCTACCCTATGTTCGAACATGGTGTTCGTTATGGACAAACTGTGCTAGGCACATAACCTTTTATTAAAAGCATTTGAGCTGACAATGGTATTAAGGGAGGGAGAGGTAGCAGGATGCGCATATTACATTTCATTTAGCTGACGCTTTTATTCAAAGCGACTTACAATAAGTGCATTCAAACATGAGAGTTCAAACCCAGAACAACAAGAACCAAGAAAGCCAAACTGCCAAGTGCTATAAGTAAGTGTCATTTAAGTGCTACTAAAGTGCTACGATATATATATATATACACATACCCCCTTTTTTTTTTTTTTTTTTTTAATTATTCCAGGTATAGTCGGAAGAGATGTGTTTTTAATTTGCGACGGAAGATGTAGAGACTTTCTGCATATGCTTCCTTGTCTGCTTTGCAGGAATGCCAGAAAACATCTGAGTCCAACTCAGTTAGTATGCAAACCTGTTTCGCTTCTGCAGATGGCTCAGCATGAGCATCCACAGGTGCAGAGTGTGTCATTCAGTATAAGCCTGCTTCACTTTGGCAGCATGCATGGCAGCAACCAGCATAGTTATTTCACGTTGTGAAGCCAAATAAACCTTGTGTTGTATTCTTTGTCAAAGCACAACAATTGGGTGAAGCAGGTGGAGTTTTCCAGTGCCAAGGGAACAACCACCCACAACTGAGGATGTGGTCTGTTTTCTTCCCCCCTCCATTAACATTCCCTAAGTCCTATTTGTTCAGTCAGTTTATATTTTTGTCTTTTAAATGTAAGCCAAAATAAGAGCGTAAAAAAAAAAAATAGAGTGAAAACACAATCACTTAGTTGTGGAGTGCTCACACCCAGTGCAGAGAGGGACAGGTGCTTGTTTTGGTAAAAACAACACACCATATTTTCATTCTAGCCTGTGCTACAGAATGATTCATCAACTAATCTGCTATACTTACTTGTTGAATGACGCTACTTTTCTCTCTTGATGTCAACACATATTTCCTCTCAAAGGGCCACACCAGAACTGCGTAGAGACATAGGCAGCTGCTAAATATAGACAGTGAAAGCAAAGGAACAACCAGGACATAATGTTCTGATGTGTGTAGCCTGCTTACAACAGTGTATCTAAAATAAAAGGCTAGCATCTATTCTGTTTGTTTAGCTGATGAGAGAAAATAAAAAGAACGAGTTGCCTGTTAACTCCCCCCCAATGCATTTATTTGGTCTCAATTATAAAGTATTTGACATGCATACGTTTTCAATAGCACATGCGTAAAACACAGTTGTGATTGAGCAAACATATTTATCTCTTCTAAATGGCTGGTTTACCCAGTCAAGATTATATAATGTGATGTAGAAATAGCAGTAAAATGGTAAAGTAAAGTCAATAACACAAATTCGCTGTTCTTACAATTTATAAACAAGGCCTGTAGTGAATTGGGTCCCGGTGGTTTTTCATTGTGTCAGTGCTCAGAAAACAGTTTAGGAAATACTGATCTAAGGTATTCATTTCACTTGAAAGTTAATGTAATCGTGTGTACAAAAGGGAAAGTGGGAATAGATCTGTGTGTTAGGGGGATAAGGCATTTAGTGGGAGTAGTACAGATGAGGGACAAGGCTCCAGCCCCCCCTGTTGGCAGATGCAAGCTGTATTTGGAAAGCAAGCACAAGTTAGAAGTTAAAGTTTGATATGTGTTACCAAAACTGCACTATGTAATAATTAGAGACTTTCAAATGACCTTGTCAGTTTTTTCACTTTCTTACCTGCTTGACATTTCTCTCCTTAGATGGCCCTGGCATTATGAGGACTCTAAGCCCTCAGGTACTCTGACTCACTTTCTCAGCCTGAATCAAAAGGCCCTTGAGATTTCCTGCCATTTTTCTCTGGAGTGTTTTCTCTCAAAGAGCAGGAAAGGCAGCTCTGTTTCCCACACACTCACAGAGGTTGGATATCAATGCCATTTTACAGTGTTACCACCGCAGCGCACAATCAAGCAGCTGCAGTCATTGTGAGACTCTCACAGACTTTGTGCTGCAATTTCACACAAGAAATAATGCTGGTTTGTATCTTTAGGAGGGAATAGTCTTTGCAACATTTTGAGTGTGGCCTCTATCTGCTTGTAAATATCTTTTAGCACTGATTGTAAGAGCAAATTATGTTGTTGATACACAATCTGTGTTCTCACTTCATTTGTTGTTTCATTTGAGTCTCTCTGGAGTGAGACTTTTACCATCAATGCCTTTAATCTTCTGGCCACTCCCTTTCTCTGGAACTTTTTGTTGAAATCTAGCGTCTCTCGTGCAATAAAAAGGCACTTATTTAACATACTTAGACAAAAGCCAATTTTGTAATCAACGAATTAACGATCTCATCAACATGACCGTGAAGACGTTCTTGTGTTGACCAACATAAACTTTTCTCCTATCTTCAGTCTGAGTCAAATGCTTTCTTAAGTGTTGTAATGGCAAGTAATGATGCTTTGTGTTTGTTTGGAAAGTTTTATCCCTTTGAAAAGATTGTGTTCTCATGTTAATCAGCCAATTGCGGCAGAGTTTCCTGTTTAAATTGATTCTAATCGGGGTCTGCAAGAACATATGCTGCTGTGTGGATTGATGTGGAGCCAATTGAAACTAAAAGAAGAAGAAAACACAGATGCTTCAAAGGCCAAAGGGTAAGACCCCTGGTGATATTGTTATCAGTTCCCTGGAATGCATCGGATCAAACATTCAGACGGTGAGGGACTGATGGGAATTTGCATTTGTATGTTGAATCATCATAACTTGAACAGCTTCTAAAGAAAATGTCTTTGATTCATGAAGCAAGCCTTTTATTTAAACTATAACACTTCTCTTGATTGTTACAGAATGGACAATGAATAATATGACAAAAACAAATCACATCTGATGATCTGACTTGGAGAAAAAAATAAGATCAGATTTTTTCCGTGACATATATTTGGGTGTGTAAAGCATGTCAGTCAGCATTCCAGACTTGTACTGTCATCAGATATGTGTGACCTCAACAAAAGCACAAAAGGTAAAGAAGTACTTAAGGTAACAAAGCCCTAATACTGTAGAAGAGATAGCTTACATTTAGCTCCACAGACAACTAAAACATGAGATGTTGTGAAAATGATTACATGTATGCACAGACACATTAACATGTATATAAATCTACACTGTGATTCCTCAGTTTGGTGAAAAAGCGAGAAATGCAATTTCCGTACCTTTTTATTTGCAGCAGAAATGACAGCTTTGTAAAACCACTATAATATTTCCTATTGAAATTTTGTTTTAAATTGATCTGCATTCTACTTGTATTAATCAGCTGCTACCGACAGGCTTGTTAACATTAGCCTAACTATAATTATTGTTTTTAAAGGAAAACTCAGACAGTTTGAGAAATACAAATTCTTGCTAAGAGTAAAAAGAAAGATTGAACTACTACTTAGTTAAGCGTAACATAAAGACTTGAAACAGTCCTTCTGCTTCACTTTAATCATTCAATATATTTTTCATTATTATTTGAATTGCTGAACAAAACAAAATAAAGGTATAACCATGAGACTGAAATCCAATGTGACTGGGAAGCTATTTCTATACAATATGCTGCTAAACCACTGAAAACATGGTTTCAAATCTTTGCTAAATGTGGAATTTTCTTTTTTAAATTGGGGCGGGAAATCACCGTCAGGTATTAAATACTAAGAGTTAAACACTTAACACTCTGTTTCATCAGGCCAGTGGCCTGGCAACATATGCAAACAGAACCATAACACATTTTGTCCAAACTATCCCTAACCTCTAAAAACCAGTGAGGCACAGATAAAACAGCACATAGAGAAATGTCTCACATGAAATAACCAAAACTGACAACTTTAGCAAAAATAAATAGTGTTCATGTAGTACCCCAATGCACATAGTTAGAAGCCTATTGAGAAAATAAATTCCAGGGCCTTTAAATGTGTTTTAAATCAATCTATGTATTAATTTAATGGTCAGAGTCACCAAGCAGATCAATTGAAGGACACTTGTTTGACTATTTTGAATCAGGGCTACTGTATATCCCATGAGGCATGGAGGACAGACCCCCAGTGATGCTTTCTGGAGGGTAAAGTAGGATTAGTCCGCCGCTTCTGGACTCCTGCCAGGATTTAATGGAGCAGGAGTAACTAAATTGACGGGTCTGCTCGCTGGCCAACAAAAGCCCCAAAACACTTAGGCTTTACTTAGAAATTGGGACATGCTGATTTACCCTAAGCTGGTTCAGATCAAAATGATTTAAAAAAATGGTCATGATATTAATTCAGATTAACTGCAAATGCACTGATCCAACAAAAAAAGGCCAGGCATGTATATCCTCATTCACATGATTGCAATAATTCACAGATGGAATTTATGCTTTCCTGCAATGACTGGCTACAGTTCAAGAATGCGAACCTCAGGGTTTAGCTGAGAGGTAAAGCAGGGGTGGGGGAGATCCACACAGGTCTGAATTCCCATGAATCACTTGGTGCAGTGACCATAAGGTGCTAGAATTCAAGTTGTCTTGTGAAGGGCGTTGTATCTTGCTGCTAGTAAACTAGAGAGCTATATGGTACGACTTTCCCATTCAGCAGACACCCAACACATCAAACCACTGCTCTGGGCAATATGAGGACAATGGTATGCATTTTTAGCCTAAGACTAAAATAGCCCAAAAGGCTACTGATTGGATGGATTGCTATGAAAACTGGTACAGGCATTCATGGTCCTCAGATGATGAATATTAATGACCTTGGTGATCCCTTGACTTTTCCTGTAGTACCACACTAAACGTCACATTGTGGATATGTCTCAAGTTTCAACAACTATCATTAATTGGTAGTTTTTCATTAAATTAAATAAAACATTCATAGTCCCCTCAGGATGAATTGTAATGACTCATCTAGCGCCATCGAGTCAAACTTTGTATTTGTCAAAATACTTTGGTAAATGCTTGAAAAACAAATGATACTCCCATCAGCTTCAGTTTGTCAGCACTTTGTGTTTAGTGCTAATTAGAAAATGATAACACACGAAACAAAGATGGTGAACAGGTAAATATTATACCTGCTGAACAGTAGCATGTTAGCACTACCATTGTGAGCATGCTAGCATGCTAACATTTTCATTTGCTACTGCTACAGCCCCACGGAGCCGCTAGCATGCTGTAGACTCTTGTTGTTGTTCTGATAGCATGCTGTGTAACTGTACTGCAAGCATCTAAATTGTGAAACTTGTTTGGGATCTATGTCCTTTTCAGTTGCCCATTTCATGTGAAGGACTATTTAGTGGCAGAACATACAAAAGAAATGTGCATCTGTAAAGGGGTTAACAATTTACTAAAACTGAGTGCATATCATCAATGAACAAAAAACAAGTTAATCCACCACAGTCTAAGTTTTGTGTCAAATTCAGGCAAATTCAATTCATGCAAGCAGTATCACAGAGATTATGTCAAATACATGTTTAGCAAGTGACAATATGTCCCAGCCGTGACCCTAAAGTCACACCTAGGAACGAAAGAAGACGGGGGAATGATTTCCATTACGAGAGGTCTCAGTGTGATGGAAGCATCCATCCTCGCTAATCCTCACCACTTAAGAGCCTAGGCAATATCTACTTAAAGAGACATTATGCAGGAAATGTTATACAAATGGCTTGTTTATTGCTTCATCTCTGTGTGTTGTTTTGTGCCCTGTCTACAGTGTGCCATGCTGATCTCTGGCTTAGGGAGGAGCATAATCTTTTAACACCTATATGGCAGATTTCTCTATTGTTGTCAAATTTAAGATGCAACAGGAATTTGAATCAGTTATTGGGTTTACTTTAACAAATAGAGCAATAGTTAAGGGAGACATGAGAGGCACTTGAGTTTATCTTATTCTTGCATTAAATCATGAGTCAGTCAACATGAGAGGAATGCATTTTAAGGCCTGCTGTGTGCATACTGGGGGCACTCCCTAATCTGCACACATTGAGAGACACTTACTAAGCAGATTACTTTTATAAATCTATGTCAGGATACATTTGTGCATGTCTAGTCATGCAGAGAGAGAGAGAGAGAGAGAGAGAGAGAGAGAGAGAGAGAGAGAGAGAGATAGAGACCGTGAGAATGCTGAACCAAAACATGTTTATAGTAGCACCCCAATCGACTCTCTCTAGACTTTGAACCACTGCTAAAGTCGTGAGCACGCTGCTGACATCTGCTGCACAGGTTAAGGTACATGCAAACACGTTTGCATTTAGTAGCACAGTGTCTGTATTTGCATTTGTAGCATTGAACAGCAGCTTACTGGTTGATCTATGATGATAAAAGTGGCTGTTACAGGAAAGAGAACCTTTGGATGTGGAGATATTTAAAGACCGTTTCCTGTGTTTGACATTTACCTTGGCTTAAGGAACACACGCATTGTGACTCACAGCTGCCAGAGGTGTAGCATGGGAGCCGAGCTGGCAACATGACGTGTGTTAGGGGGTCGGGGGGGTGGGGGGGGACCAGATGTTGTCCTCCTACCATGGGGAATAAATTATATCACTCACAGCGCAGGTGGTGGGAAAAGAGGGAGAGAAAGGGAGAAAAGAACGAGTGAGCAAGAAACAACGGCAAACAGGAAGCGGAGACCTTACAACACAATGCACACAGAGTTTCCTGCAGGCTCAGACAGATAAGGAACAACACATTGTTTAAAGCTGTATTTTCACCCACAAATGTATACCGATCTCTAAAACCACATGTTACCATGCTCTTGCAGTTCTTCTGCACTACAACTGTGATAATGTACATTTTGAGTTTTTCAATGTATACACTCAACGCAAAACACAGTCAGAGAATATATAGTTATTATTATAAACACTGCTATTAAGATTATTATGACAATTAAAGCCTGCTTCATAAGGTCAGGGGGCAGACGCGAGGATTGCTGTGTGGTGATGATCTAAAGGCTTGATCATAAGCATCATCACCTGCTCATTTATTATCTTCATGAACACAATCATAATTCCTACAACTGTGCAGAAGCAGTTCTATGTAAAAGAGGCAGTACAACTTGGAGTAACTACCTAATAATGCCAAACAATTAATAGACATTCACCAACAAGTAGTCATATGAGGATCTACATTAGAAATAACAATTCAGTGCGATTTTAGCAAGCATGCCATGGGAAGCTGTCAGTACACATTAACACTTATATATATAACACTTCTATCTTATTTTGGATTGTATTGAGGTGTGACTGCCTGAAGGAAAACAATAAATCCACCTCCAGTTTAACACGCCTACTTGTACATTGTGTGCTGCACTAGTCTTTACACATTCTTTTTTATTCAGGCATTATCATTATCATTAGTATAGTTTTGCAGTGTAACCACAAGTGAATGTTTGATGGTGTGATTGAGAGGATTCTAATTTCAGTAAAGTGGGAATATTATTTGGATGTGAACCCAGTCACCCTGAAAGAGACAGGATGAAACATGGCACATGAAGTTTCTGCCATAAACTGCAGCTGGTGACAATGCCCCCTCAGATGTACCCTTTACCCCTTTTACACATGAGAATGAAGCTGCCTTCAGAAAATTTAATTTATAGATTGAAAACACATGAACAATAAGCCAAGTCAGGGAAAAACAATCTGTGATACCGAAGCTACTGAGGTGTGATATGGTAGAGAGCACATAGATCTTGAAATACACTTAATTAAGTGAATTAAGAAATGGAAATCTGGTCTTTTGTGGAAGATGACAATCCTCCGTCCCACTTGAAGACCAAAAATATAATATACAATAAACACAAAAAGTCAATAATGTGTCTGACCATCCGTGAAATCTCAAAAAGTTGTAGTCTGTTCAGAAGAAACTGAAAGCAGCGTCACGATGAAGCGCAAGGTGGACGCCAACAGACAAAAGCCAATGCTGGGGCAACACCCCCCTCTAGAGATCACTAATGGTATTACACTCAATTATCAAATACATTAAGTAGCCTACATTCATGAGCGACAGAGACTGCGAGAGGCTGTGTAGCACATATAGAAGCAGCACGAGCTTTTAAAATGAACCAGTAGCCTGAAAATAACTTCTTAAACTACAAAGTTATTAATATAAGTATATTTATGCGATATAGATATGAATGCATTACTTACAATATATCTTGTGAAAATATTGCACAAGATACACTTTGTAGACTATTAAGCTTAATAATGTTGCACTCTCCTGTGCAAGTCGGAGTTGTCTATAAGTTACTGTACGTGCAGCTGACTTTTACCGGCTTCAGGCCCGTCACGTCTTGGTGGGAGTGGCTATGTTAATCAGTATAAAACGGAAACAGACTAAGTGCTGGGCTATCAGTCATCTGATTGGGTGCCTTTGTTCTTTCGAATCGAGGTGTCCTCTCTCCTTTATTGTCACCAACTGGCCCCTGGGGGAGAAAACATCATTTACAGTAATGCTGCACTCCTGCTTGGACTTTGAAACTGCTGGGGAAATGGGGGAAATCCTAAATATATAAGGAAAGATGGCCTGCCAGAGACATGACAAACCAAACAGGCTGAGGGAAGAGCTGAGCTGCATGCTGGTGGGTGATGGAGCTGTGGGGAAGACGAGCATGATTATCAGTTACATCTTCAATGGATACAACAGCGAGTACAGACAAACAGCTTTTGATGTTTTCACCGGTGAGTGAAGCTTCTTCTCTAAAGGTTAAAACCTGCTTGACTCAGCAATAAAACTGGTTTCTATTTGACTTACAGGTTTGGTTCATGTGAATGGCGTTCCAACTCGTATCAAACTGATAGATACCGCTGGACAGGTAAATGTTCCACACCACAATGTGATTTCTTCACTGGACTAGTTAGTCCTTTCCTCCTTATCTCTCATGAATTTATCTGACAGGAGGAGTTTGGCCATCTCCGCTCTCTGTGCTACGCCCATGTGGACGTCTTCATTCTCTGCTTCAGCCTGGTGAACCCTGTCTCCTTTGACAACATCACCTCCAAATGGATCCCACAAATCCGAGCCGGCAACAAAACCTCTCCCATCCTTCTGGTTGGAACTATGTCAGACCTTTGCCACAATGTGGACATCCTCATTCATCTGGACCAGCGGAGTGCCAAACCAGTGCACTTCAGCCGAGCCAGAAGGCTGGCACACAGGATCAGAGCGCATGGCTATGTGGAGTGTTCTGCTCTGACACAACACAACCTCAAAGACGTGTTTGACTGTGCTATATTTGCTGCCATCAGGCACAGACACACTGGCAGAACCTCTAAAAAGCTCAGCTTGCTCAAACGTTTCAAGATGTTTTGTGATTGTGGATGGAGGAAAATCTTCAGATTCATCTGATATGGGGTCAAAGAGTGGATTGTTAGTACTCTGCTAAGTGGACGCAGTCTGTTTGAGGAGTCTAATGACATATTGTGCATTCTTTTCAAATATTTCTCCACAGAATGTGAATTGTGCACTGAAACAACATAATTTATGATCAGTGACAACCTGCATTGACATGCTTCGAAATGTGAAAATCTTTATCCAAAACTCATTGCATTAAGTAGGCTACATGTTCTGCTCTTTTTTTTAAGTATTTTCTGTCCTTTCATTCGTGTTTTATTTGTTTCCGTTTGTTCATATTTGTGTGTGTGTGTGTGTGTGTGTGTGTGTGTGTTAAAGGTTTGTAATAAATGCACTATGCAACCCATATTTAATTGCCAGTTGCTGTGTTTTTTTTTGTGGGAAAACATATATTCTGCAGACCCTGCATTGGAAGGTAGCCTGCTGTTAGTGAAGAAATGGAGGGAAAACACAAAGAGTCATTTAAGACAAATGGTCACCTGCTGATACTTTGAAGTGCTACTTTACAAGACAAAAGCCATTTAAGTCCATCCTCTGTTTGAAATCTTATGCTCCGGCATGGTTACCACAATTACTTTTAAAACAGCCACTCACTTGGAAACTTGGGAAAATGATGATCGAAGATATATGTTTAATTAGGGTTGACCCAAAAGGATTGCGATATCAAAATTAAGTAAGATAATATTCATTCAAATGTATTGAGACATTTGGGCCAATTTGCCAGAACAACTAAGACCAAGATCTTATTATTTTTTAAGTTATTCATTTGTATGAATCAGAAGAGCACAACAACATGAAAGAAAAAAAACATAAGGCCCGACAAATAACATGCATTATCTGCAAATATATTTTAAATATGTGATTGTGCTTCTTGCTTTCATCTTGTAATAACTGATGGTATTTTACTGTGCTTCGGGGGATTATAAATCCAAGAGGTTACACTGGTTTGAGTGCCTATTGGAGAGACTGGGTGGGGAAAGTATTTGCGTGCAAGACACCAAAACCCTGCAGACAAAAGTTATATAATTAGGTTTCATATCAGTAATCAGTTCAATTATTTGAGTTAAATAGTAAGTTTACTTTTGCGAGCACGTGAAAACCTCTCGTAAACTGCACAGAAACAGTCGACTCTGTAAAACTACGTTTCCCATCATGCACCCGCACGTTACCCTGCTCTGACCGTGTGACTGAAAATAATCTGATCAGCTGATCTGACCTGGCAACAAAATAACGTAGCTAGAGAAATCTGCTTGGGAGGGGGGCCGAAGAACAAAACAATGACACCGCTCGGACGGATTCAAACACAGTAACACTTCAAAAAAAGACTTTTTTAAAACCTAATCTCGCGGATTTCCCTCCCGTGTTGAAGTAAACGAGTCCGCCGATATCCGAGCGTCTGACATCGACTGGCTGTTGTTTTTGTTGATGTGTTGTTCCAGCTCAGTTGACAGACTTGAGGCTAGCTGCTGATTACGGCTGTGAACTGTTGGGGCTTGTTGGCCCGCTAATCGCTGCTTTCTCTCTGTGATGAAGCTCAAACTGTCCATCGACACCAGCGAGTTGTAAACTAAGTATTTCTGTTTGATGACACATTATCTGCCGAATTTGCCAGCGAGCTGTTGTGGGTCCGTTTGCTAGCTAGCCTGTTGTTAGCATCAACATTTGCACATTCATCCTTCAGGGAGAGTTCATTGTCTCGGTCGGTACTGTGCACGATACATGTTCATGTTTTATTCGAGACTTTTTGTTGGATAACCTTCGATATAACTCCTGCAAGGCTGCAGCTAAATGCTAACTTTTGGTCCATGAACAAGCTAACTGTTGGTGGTAAAAACATATCGGGTGTAACTCAAGGAGACAGCTGTTTCTGCTCCAGTGCCTCACTGTTTGTTACACTAAAGAACATCATTAATACCATTGTACGTGCTTGAAGTCCACGCTGCGAAAGCTAGTTTGATATAAAGTTGTATTGTTATTTGTGAGAGTCAGTGGATCACCAGCCCTGTTACCATGCAGCTGTTGTAGTTTGATTTTGTTGTTGTTGTTGTTGTTGTTGTTGTTGTGCAATTTTCATTAACTGCTGTTAGAAATAGCTGGTGCTGTTACAAAAAGCACTGCTCTGTTTCCAAGTTTTCCGTGTAAGAAACGATGAGTGGTCATGGCTCATCCTCAGAAAAGGGAGTCAACACCAGCCTGATATGTCAAGAGTTTTACGCCTGTGGTGGCTCTGAGGAGGCTGCATTTGAGTGTGATGAATGCAAAAGCTTGCAGTGTGTCCGTTGTGAGCTCGAGATCCACAGCCAGGAGCACCTGAAGAACCACGACCGGGTTCAGGTAGGACCCGGGCACGTCCCTTACTGCGAAAACTGTAAAGGAGGTCATGGAGACAAACGCCATCGATCTGTGGTCCGCTGCCAGACCTGCAAAGTTAACATGTGCCAAGACTGCCAGAAACGCACCCACAGCGGAGGCAGCAAGAAGAAACACCAGCTCATATCTTACCCTCCACCACCCAAACCTGCCGAGGTCACCTCTGTCCAGACATCTGTCCAGACATCTGTCCAGACATCTGTCCAGACATCTGTCGCGCCCGCCGTCCAAATAATCGATGAGACCAAATCTCAGAGAGCAAAACTTCTGGAGAAGATTTCCAGTTTTCTCTTGGTTGATGAGAATGAGGAAATGCAGGTGAGTTGCGCAAGAGTCACACTCGTCATGTATAGGAACAGAGTCAAAATGCCTCAACAAATAAACCAATGTTCACTTCTAAACTCTTGTTTCTCCGAAGATAAAAGACGAATCTTCATTCGTAAAGAGCCTCTGCTGTAACCCTGACCAGCTGCTGAAGGTGGTGTCCATCTTTGGCAACACAGGAGAGGGCAAATCTCACACCCTGAACCACGCATTCTTCATGGGCAGAGAAGTGTTCAAAACCTCTCCCACACAGGAGTCCTGTACGGTGGGTGTCTGGGCGTCGTTTGACCCCTTCCGTAAAGTAGTCGTCATCGACACAGAGGGGCTGCTTGGGAACAGCTCCAAACAGGGCCAGAGGACCCGCCTCCTGCTCAAGGTGCTCGCCATCTCCGACCTCATCATCTACCGCACCCACGCTGACCGGCTCCACGATGACCTCTTCAAGTTCCTCGGGGATGCCTCGGATGCTTACTTGAAGCATTTCACCAAGGAACTGAAGGCCACGACAGCCCGCTGTGGCCTGGATGTCCCTCTGTCCACCTTGGGCCCTGCGGTGGTCATCTTCCATGAAACAGTCCACACTAAGCTGCTCGGTTCAGGTAGATTACCGAAACACTTCTGTTACTCTCAGGGCACACCAGTAATGGGTGGAGTGGCATTTATTATTTATGAGACAAGTCAAAGCTGTAAACAGAATTTAATTGGAAAACACCTATTAAAACAATATTGTGTGACCGTATCACCATGAATATAGATCTGCATCGCGGTAAGGGACGAGGGGCGGGGCCTGTAAAGTAAACTAAGGTTTAAGCTCTGCAGATAATTACAGCGTTAGCAAATATTGGCCTACAGTCTGCTTTTACGTCACTGAAACTAACAATCTTCATTCCAATGTTTTTGTGAAATGTGGAAACAGTACTTTTTGGACTAAAAGCAAAACTGTGCAGACTGTGTCGGGAAGTCAAAAACATCACATATTTACAGTCGCTTGACACTTATATTGGCCAATATACAATACACAAAAAAATATGGTAGGCCTTGGAGGGTAAAATGCACATGATTTGTAGTAACTAAAATATGAAGGAACACTGGTATGAGCCTTCAGGGCGTGGGGCAACAAATGTCATGTATTTGCTCATAGATTTATGAGGTATGTGTTTTCTGCGAGTAATGGCTGACGTTGCAATTTCTTCACACTTTTGTTTCTCTCACATATCACCATTGGTACAGTGAAGCATGGTATTTTAAGAATGATGTTGTGTGTCTGATACAAATGCTGATTATGGACTGTACATTCTGATCACACTCTATAGTAACCTCTGTGTCTGTGTCTCGTTTTAGACAAGTCCTCTGAGTCAGTAGACCGGCTGCTGTCGGAGCGCTTCAAGAAGCTTTCCCGTTTCCCAGAGGCCTTCAGCTCTGTACAGTACTTGGGCACGCAGACTCTCAGCCCCCCGACTGACTTCCGTGGCCTGCAGAATAAGCTGGAGCAGCTCCTGGACAACAACGCCACCCGTTCCCCACGCACCCCTGTGGTCATCTTCAAAGCCCTGCAGGTAGAGATGTATACAGTCTGACTATCAGCCAGCATCCGGCCTGCTTCAGACTGGCTGCTTGTTGTTATAAAGCCAGCATTGAACTGAACTGATGCCTCGTTTGCTGATAAACTGTTTCCTGAATTCAGATAAAGATGTATTTGAATCAGCACAGCGTATTTTACTGTTCAAACAAATGCATTATTCTGTTTCTATGCAATGTCACAGTGTGAAGTGGAGGTGAAACACTTGGTTTCGTCTGGGTCGAGCTAATTTCTGCTGCTCCTTGATTCTCCTACAGGCATTGAGTGAGCGCTTTAATGGGGAAATTACAGGTGAGGTTGTAGCCCACAGCTGCTTCTTTCCTGATGAGTACTTCACCTGCTCCAGCCTGTGCCTCAGCTGTGGGTCAGTACCTTCCTCCTTTTCGATTAAATTCTAACCATTATAACTTCTACTTCAATTCCCTTGCCCTTTCTGATTGTTAAACATTCTGGCATTTTACTTTCGTCCCAGATCTGGCTGCAAGAACAGCATGAACCACTTAGTAGAAGGAGTGTGTCATGAGGCAAAGCATCGCTGCCGTTATTCTATTCAGTATGACAATCGCATTTACACCTGTAAGGTAAGCACAGTTGTCACCTATATAACTAACTCGTCTCTCTATCCCCCTGACTGTGTAATTACTCTTGTTCCATGACTGATGAGTATAAAGTCATTATGTGTTGCGTCACTTTAGGCTTGCTATGAAGGGGGAAAGGAAGTGGTAGTGGTCCCTAAGACCTCAGCCTCCTCAGACTCTCCATGGATGGGCCTCGCCAAATACGCCTGGTCTGGGTGAGTAGCAGCTTAATGACCTCATGTTGTCTTTTACAAAGCCTAATTTTAGCTCTGGTGTTCCAAACTCAGTTAACTAACATATTCCAAGTAATACCTCAGATATTTACGTTTATATTTTCACAGAGTCTTGTACATTTATGTGTCTGCTGTATGTAAAGGTACGTCATTGAATGTCCCAACTGTGGAGTGATCTATCGGAGCCGTCAATACTGGTATGGGAACCAGGACCCTGTGGATACAGTTGTCCGCACTGAGATCCAGCATGTATGGCCAGGGGTAGGACCAACAAGCTATTTGATTTGTTATTATGCCGCCTTGATTGTCTGTAATCACACAGACCTAGAATTATGTCTCGAAGTAACCATTTATCTACTTATGTAGTAAAAACCTGTCTCCCTTTTGCAGTCGGATGGCTTTTTAAAGGACAATAGCAATGCAGCTCAGCGTCTTCTGGATGGAGTCAACCTAGTGGCCCAGTCTGTGTCCGAGCTCAGTGTCAAGCCTGCCAAGGCCGTCACCTCCTGGCTGACAGATCAGATCGCCCCAGCCTACTGGAAACCCAACTCCCTCATCTTGGTGAGCGACACACAGTCACCCCCCCGCCACCAACCACCAACCACCAACAGCCAAGTCAACACTTTCGTGTCCAGAGCTATGTTTACTGTATGTGTTGATCCGTGCCTGTTACGCAATGCGTGTTTGCAGGTCATAAGATAAAACTTAGATAAAGTCAGACTGCGTCCCTCTTCCCTCTTGCTCTTGGTCAATAAAGCTTCCTGTTGTTGTTGTTGTTGTTGTTTTTCTTGCTCAAGGTGTGCCATAAGTGTCACACAGTCTTCCAGGACAACGACACCAAGCATCACTGCCGTGCCTGTGGGGAGGGCTTCTGCGACGGCTGCTCTTCCAAAGCTGCACCCGTCCCTGAGAGAGGCTGGGGTCTGGCCCCCGTCAGGGTCTGTGACGTCTGCTTCGAACAGAGAGCTTCATACGCAGGTACACACTGTCCCAACAATGCCAATTGTTTTTCGTTTTTGCCTCTTCTTGTGTGCTATGCAGTCAAGTAACATTTGGTTTTGAGCAAAGATATCTTCTCTATGCAGAGCTGCTTAAGGCAGAGCTGGAGGAGGAAGAAGGTGGAACCCTGGCCAGGAAGGTTGGGGAAGCAGTCACCAACACTATTGGGGTTGTGGTCACTGCTATTGACATCCCACTTGGTGAGTGTTGCCCTAAACAAAACCTAAAGAGGATTGTTGCGTAACAGGATCACATGACCCAGTAAATGTGAGTCAATGGATACAATGCCCTCTACTGGCAGAGGTGTAACCTGCTTATTTACAGTAAGAAAGAAATGCAGTGAGGCCTTGTTTCTAGTTTGAACTCTCAAATGTTATGCAGGAGTCTGACTGGCAACGCTTCCCTGATAAGGAATATGGGATGCCCTGATGGCCTAATAGAGCTTTTACAATTACGAAAAGCCCACAGTCCAAACAGGGGCAATTGGTTCCCAACCGGCCTAGTGTGTTCTTCTGCTATTATTGAGTAGACTCAGATGAGTGACTTAAATGATATGTTTTATCAAAATGAAGTTCAAAAAACTGAATTTGCATTTATTTATAACTTATTCCTGCCAATAAAAGGTTTTACAGACTACAAATTTCGAACCCTCCCACACGCATGCTCGCTACAGAAACTAAAACTGCCTTCTACAATCTCTTGTGGACTTGTCTGTGGCAGTGCTTCCATATAGAAATGCTCTGCTACCTAAGGTTTAACATTTCAAATCTTCTATTCATTTTTTTGTCTTAGTGCAAAGGCAAGAGAGATATAATCAGTTACCCTGTTTATTCATTTCTTTTTACGAGACTTCCTGCCATAAACTCACCTTTGCTGTATATGTCTTGAGTCAATAATATGCTCTGCAGTCGTCTGGGTCAGTCACTCTATGCACAAATTTTGGTCCAACATTTTTTACAACAGCCAATATGACGCGTTTCTGTCAAGATAATCCAAAATGTGTTTTAGATTGAGAAAACTGGCTCTGCTGCACAGGAAGAGACTGCAAAGCCTGGGCACGAATAAATGCTGTACTCACTCACATGCACAGTAAAAGTCATCGCCCTTATTTTCCCCTCAGGTTGTTTTTCCCCAAGCGTGTCTTCAACATATTTTTGAGAAAATATTTTTTTCATCCAAAGCATTAGTAGTATGATTATTAATGTATATTGGGCTGCTAAATAAAACTCTAGACCTATATTGACTGGTAAAGGGCATATATAAATGTGAGTTTGATAACTTAATATCCTGGTAAAAACTTATATATCCATCAACACACCAAATATACCTCAGAGCAAGGTCTGCTCCAATCACAGCTAAATACTTACTTCCAAATCCAAATCTTGTTTCCATGTTTCCATGGATACCCCAATCAAGACAGTTTAGGCTTGAGGTTATGGTGCACTGGATATGCATGGATGAAGCTTAAATGAAGCAATGGTAACTGAGAATTGAACAGTCAACGGTCTAATATTTTAATTACAGTACGTTAATGCACCTCCAAATTAAAGAAATGGCTCAACATTTTGGGAAATTTATGTTTTTCGGGGGAGGTTACGTGCCGGACTTCTGGATTTCTTGGCCGGGAGTAGTTGCCAGGCAACCAGCAGAGATTTCAGGAAGTCATTGCTTCCTGCCAAGAAAATGTCCAGGACATAACCCCCCGCTAAACCACATCTTGCCGCTATTACTTCAGTTTTTGTACGGATTAAACAAACAAGATATAACATTAATTACTTAGCTTCGGACATTGATAACCTGATAGTCGCCGCGGTATATCAGATTATCAATCAGGTTATTTATCAATGCCCTTCACCAGTAAATATAATGTTGGTTCCACAGTATCCTTTGGACAGAGTTAGGCTCGCAGTTCTCTTCTGTGTCCGGTCTAAGTTTAAAGTGACTTTAAAGTGACCGCGATGTGTTTTGCAAATGTAAAAGTGTTACCTTATACCATATCTGAAACCTGCTCGTGTGTGCGTGTGTGTACTTATGTTACGTGTCACTCCCGCAGGCCTAGTGAAAGATGCCGCTCGTCCGGCCTACTGGGTGCCTGACCAGGACATCCTGTCCTGCCACAACTGCCAGCGCGAGTTCTCTGCCAAGCTGTCCAAGCACCACTGCCGTGCCTGTGGCCAGGGAGTGTGTGACGACTGCTCCCCGGAACGCCGGTCGGTTCCGTCGCGGGGCTGGGACCACCCCGTGCGCGTTTGCACCAGCTGCAACCAGAAACCTGGGGAACTTTAACAGGGAAGACCTTCCTTCCTCAGAGCACCGGAGAGAACCATTCACTCACTCAGCTTGCAGTCTGTCACTGCTTTACCTCCGTTAATGTAAAGGTTCTGTCTTGTTTCTGTGGAAAGGAAGTGTTTAGGCATACATATAGGACGTTTAGCAGAGTTCCTGTGGCCTTTGTAGAACAGCCGGAACACGTGAGTTACTTGACTGAGTTTAAAAACCTACATTTCCACTCTGATTATTCAGAGTGAATATTTTGATTCTTATTGACACGAGTCCCTAATTTTACGTTAAATAAGGCTGTTGAGCTATTTTTCTACTCTCAGAAAATATATTAAAAAAAATGTATCATTTAAAGAGTATTAGTTAGTTGAGAACCCTGTGGGGTTGGTGTTATTAGTTTTCAGCCATTCTTATTATTGAGCATTGTTTCTCTTGACGTCGCACGTGTAATGGCAAGGAGATGTTTTCTATCCGTGCAGGTATAACTGCAGGTTCCATTGCATGCTGTATTGCAACATTTTAGTTATTTGCACTAAGCTTTTTTCAGCTGTTATAGGCTGTTGCTTACCATGGCCAAAATCCAGATATCCAGATGATCAACTAGTCTGTCCCAAACTGAGCTGAAATCTACCACAGTAGGTCTAGATGGTGGATATCTGGTGTGCCAAATATCATTCAGGTCACTGTGTCTGTGCTGGTATAATGTTTAGATTTTATCATGTAATTTGTGGATGTATGAATACATAGAACTATGTTAGAGGAGTGTAAATTTTAAACGCTAAAAATTATTTATGTATTGAAGATAAAAAAACAACCACAACATATTAACACTCTGGCATGCATGACAGTCTGAGAGATCCATGGCCTTTTACTTGTTCAGAGGATGGTCTCTGAATAAACCTCACTATCTCTTTTACCAAGCGGCAATTCAGTGTATCCATGTTACAAAATGTATGTATTTCATGTTCAAATTAGTTTTCTTGACACCTTGATTTTAATTGTTTTCTGAATATTTACAGTTGTTTGTATGTATGGACAATGTTTTGCAGATCTGAGGAATATCCAAATCTGTCTTCAAACCAGCTTCACATGTTACACTCACGCCTCCACGTCTCCGTAGGCACAGACTGACAGGATAAGGACAGCACATTTTAGTTGTGTTTTAGCTCTTCACAGCTTGTTTTTCCGTTATTATACCTCCATTATTGATAATGTATATTTTCCTTCTTTTGTTTTTTGTTTGACATTAATTACTGTATGGATATTTATATACTTTGTAGCGATTGTATGCAAACCACTCTTTCTCGCCTTATAATTTTTGTCCTTTTTCTTTAAGTATTACACAGAAAAAAATTGATGCTCGATTGTGGCAGTGATAAGATATTGAACCATATTTAGTGACTGAGAAGCTTTACATGTGGATTATCATACAAAGCACAAGGTGATGCCTTCAACACACATGCTTGTATTTTGGTGTTTAAAAATTAGGGAAAAAAGGGGTCTTTATGAAATGTAAGCTTTGTAGATAAAGTGAATTCTCCCTTTGCTCCTAGCTTTGAACTTTTTGGTTTTGATGTCTGATGAGAAAATGTTTTGTCTGCCTTGTCTGAAAATAGATTTATCTGTCTGAATGTTGCGTCACACACACCCTCCTTGGAGGTGCTAGTATTGCACAGAATAGGAAATACATCATGCCATGTCACTTGTACTGGAGTTGTACAAAATTGTGCAGTCAGTTGCTTCAGATACCCGTTTTATCTTGCGATGTCCAGTTCTTTTTTCTTGATTAGGTTGGACGCTATCATCAACATGTCTCACCTACAGACTACAAATCAAGTAGGAATGTTTGGTACAATTTAAGCAATGATGTGTGGATACTAAACTGATGGAAGATTTGCATAAAATTAAAGTTGTATCAGCTCCCATCAGTCAAAAACATAATCTGGAATTGCCTCTATGTCTTTGGTGTGCGTGCGTGTGTGTTTAAATATGCCTGTCTAAGCACTTAGTGTGCTGTATGTGGGAGGAATAGATCGTGTGCACAACTGTGTATTATGAGCCTTGCTTCCACTCCTTTCCAACACTGCCGCTTCAGATAAAGTGAGGGAAAAGTATTTGCTTGGTGCTTATTGATGATGATAAATGATTTAGAATTATTTTAATAAATAATTAAACACAAGCTTCCATGTTGATATTCTGTGCCACTTGCACTGCATGTTTTCAGTACGCCAGGAGGGAATTTCACTTGATACATATCCAAGCTCCAGTAAGGGTCTCTTTAAAAGTGCTGTTATTCAGTTGTGTACAATACAAATACAAGGGAAAACCCTTTAAAATAATTTTGACAGTTTACCCCATAAAGCCACGCCCCATCCGCGTATGCTGCAGATGTATTGGTCCACGATTTCACCCCGAGCTGTGATTGGTCCGTTCCTGTAGGTTTCCCTCAGAACTGCAAGACGCCGATATTGCGTTACATTGTAGCAAAATGGCGGCTGTCATTCAGAATCCACTAAAAGCGTAAGTAATTAAAGACATTTAGGAAATTGGGAATAATTACTTTGTTGCCAACTTGTACATTAAAACTGGCTGTTCCTGCATGTGTTTTTCAGCCGTGTGCATATGACAGATTAAGCTGTCCAAATTCATTTTTGTGTACTTCTTGCATGGCAAAGTAGCCTCGCATAGTTCTTTTATTCCACCGGATTTTAACATTCAGTCTTTAACATGTGCGTTCGGCTGACTGGCATTTTGACTGCACGAGAGGAGCTTTTCCTCCGTATGGCTTCAACACAGGAGAGTGTCGTCTTTCCTGGGCTGTACATTTATTCGAAAACTGTCGACAACGTGCCTTTGCGCTGCACCGAATAATTGAAAGCCGATTTTCTTCGT
The DNA here is from genome assembly GCA_016806645.1 of Ophiodon elongatus. Taxonomy (NCBI): domain Eukaryota; kingdom Metazoa; phylum Chordata; class Actinopteri; order Perciformes; family Hexagrammidae; genus Ophiodon; species Ophiodon elongatus. The sequence goes on along the minus strand of JACSYO010002173.1, from coordinate 955,209 downwards.
GCTCGGTTGGGCATAGCAGGGGAATATCATCTGACATTCCGAAAGTCGTTTATAGTTGGTTGGGAATTGTCGACATGTCAACTTTGGCTCCTCCGAGCGCAGACGTGGTCAGGACCCGGTAAAGCAAGGGAGGAGGCATTTTGTATTTGCATGCTTGCTGGCGAAATCGACTAAAGTGACAGCAATTCGAGTCCGCCGTTGGAAATAGCTTGTCACTCCGTGCTCAAATAGCCTGTGCTTCAGCCGTTTCTATCCTTCAACTTCAAAGAAATGCTCCACCTTTTTCTCCATTTCCCCCTTTGTTCCACTGTATTGTTTCACCAATTCCACTCGATAGCATGTTACTGTAAGTTAGACACCGCTAGCCTCCTGCTTCATGTCATATTTATTGTTTAATACATTTACACTAATAATTGTTTGCGTTTGTTGTCACGCACATTGAGTTGGACGCGACCAAAGCATTGAGCCTGTATTGATGTGTTATTATCAACATCATCATCATCATCATCATCATCATCATCACGGCTCTTTGGGACTGTGGAGGTAGAGCAGGCACTTCACTGTGCCTTTAAGTGGAGGAGTGCTGGAGATTAGCTTGGTCCAGGATCCTGGGCCCATCTGTCAGAGATGCTCCGACAGAGAGGAAGTGTTGGGCACAAGCAGGAGAACCATCTGCTCCTCCATAGAGGTACCCTGGCACCTCCATGGACTGCGTGCACAAGGAGTGGACCACACATCACCCACACTGTTGCCATTGTTATTATGGCATTGTTACTACACCTAGGGAAACGTAAAGAATGTTTTTGTTTTTTTTTATACCTGATTGTCCATTCCAAACTATTTATTTCCATTGGACATTGACATTTTCTGCAGATGTCCAGTTCGGAGACTAGTTACTCATAGTAATTTAACCCAACTGAACTGTCTTTAGCCAGAGCTCCCCCCCAGCTGCACGTTCATTGCATTATGCTCTGTATGGTGGCGAAATGCAAAATGCCTGTCGATTCTGTATTTTTTTACATTAGTTGGCTGCACTTTTCATGCCATGGCTTGCGTTGCAGTTTCATTGGGAATTGCCCAATACAATCACAGCCTCCCTCTGTTGGCACCTGAACTGCTCAGTGAGGCACTTGATGTTGAAGTGCTCAATGTAAATGTTAGATGAGCAGGATTATTATTGAAAAGTACATTTCCATTATTGCCTTGTTGGACTATGTCCCTCTCTTGTGTCCCAACACGCTTCAGTGTGCGCCTACTGTCAAGCTGCTGTTTCATCTCAGAGACGCTTTAGCATTCTGATGTGGAATGTCTCCTTGCTATAAACTGTGCTTAATGAAGTGTTTCGATGTGCTATAATTAGCCTCTGTCTCGGGTTTCTGACTTCATTTCACACGTTTGTCAGATTATAATTAGTCACACTTGACACTAATTGGATGTTGCTCCTGTGGACCATTTTGACCTTTTTTTTGTATTAAGATTATTCACTTCAGGGAAATGAAACGCTGGTTTGACTTTGTTGTAGAGTGGCGGATGAAGCTGCGGCGTGCAAGCCTGTGCACGCCTGTGTGAGGTCTGTCCTCCTATGAGCATGGGAGGACAGTAATCTCCAGAATCTGCTGATTAAAATGGAGTCTGGAATATTTGATTAAAAAAGAGGCTCACAAAGCTGCTCATTAAAATTTTAGCCACAGCTGGAGTTGGACACATCTTCCAGCCACAGCTCTCCTGACATTACATCGGCGAGCTCCTTCCCTATTCATCAACTACCTTGTCATTGGCGCCGAGTAGAATTTGAGTGAGTCGGGCCTGTTGTTTATTGGCACTGCAGTGTGGAGGTGTATGGTCTGGTTTTACTCCTGCCCTCACCCAGACTGTGTTGTTCTGATTGGTGTAATCAGCGGTTGTTGTCAGGATGCAGTCGCTACGTAGGCCCTCCTCTTCCTCTTCCTCCTCCTCCTCCTCCCCCTCTCTTGTTATGTGGTGGCTCTGGCTTCCTGTGAAGGAGCAGTGCACCTGCAAATTTGAGAAACCTCCCAAAGAGAGCTGAAAAAGAACTGAAGTTGCGTTTGTAGATCAGCTTTTTATTCTCAGTTATTCTTCACGTCAGTCAGATCTCTGTAAGTGCTGCTGGACAATGTTAAAGCAGACTCTGGAGTTTATTTCCGACTGCCATGGCCTCTGTGAGCTACTCTCCTGCAAAGTAAAGTTTGTCGTCAGATATGCAAATTGAGTGTTGACACATGCTCACATTACGGTCGCAGCCATGTGACACGACGAACCGTTGACAGGAACATGCTGATAGCGGAGGCCCCACTGGCCACAAGATTTACTTTTGTTCCTCGCTCTCATGCGTACACACTCACCTTCTCTACTCAACTGGAAGATATCGAGGATGTGGAGCACATACCTCTGAGGCACCTCTTTAAGCCCTAAAACAGTTTAGTTTGCCACCTCGAGGCAGAGCTACATTTTACAGGATAATTACGGTTTATTACAGCTTGGGTCTTGTATTTGGAATATCATTTCTGTCAGTTTTGGTGGAACTAGATTCACAAAAGTAATTGTTGTAATCTGGGAACGCAGGGAAATCACACAAAAAAATCAATGGTGCAAGAAATGAGCATTCAAGCAATCGGACAGTTTGTACACAAGCCAAGAGATTATCTAAACCTGTGGTTCCGGACCTGGGGGTCTGCACCCTTTAGGTGGTTGCAAGATGAATTTAAAGGGGTTTATTAGAAAAAGAGGAAAGCAGAGTAATATATATCTCTCCTGCACAATGTTCTACTGATTTCTTGGTTTTTGATTGTTCTCCAATCTTTGAATTTTTTTTCTTTTAAATTACTTAATCGTTTTACTTCTTGTGTAAAAAATGCTTAATATGCAACTGGTGATGACGGTTCGAAAGTCAACACTGTTTTGTTTTAAGGGCTCAAAAAGGTTTGGAACCCCTGATCTAAACCACTGTATTTGAAAGTGAAACTGAAAGAGTGCACTTCAAATGATGGTAATAGTCCTTCATTGTATGGTAGGTCAAAGTGAACCAGGAAGCTGGTCTGTAAACCTTGATGTATGTTTAGAGCAAACAGTCATATCTTGACTGTTTGTTTGACTTGTTTTCCTCTTCCAAGTAAGGGGTGGTTAACAATCTGTATGATTGTCAGATTGTTTTTTTTTTAACTGACTTTGTTTTAGTGATGTTACTCAATTCCATGGAAGTATTCTTAACCACTTCAATGTCTTTGATTTTAAAGGACAATGGAAAACTAGAAACATGTGCCTCAAAACAGACAGGAGGGGAGAAGTTGTGTGCTGACATAGGGTGTGCGTGTGCATGTGTACATGTGTACATGTGCGTGTGTGACACTCTCTCCCCTCCTGTGTTGTTGGATGTGTGGGTCTTGTCACTCATTGCAAGATCTCTCACCAAAACCAGTGCACCTGCTGCTCGGGGCAGCGGGGCTGTGATGGAGAGCGTGTCGATGCACAGACAGACGGCACCATCCACAAGACTTTCACCACTTATTTGTTCTCCCTCCCACCCCTTCCAACCATTCCTTGCACATTTATTTCACTTGAGACAGATCTACATCCTCTCTTGGTTTGTTTAACTCGAGTGTGTACGGTGTGTACCCTTTGAGCGTGCACTTTTACAGCTGGTCTGCTTTTAGTAAACTGATATGTCACACTGCGTTTCATCATCGCTGTGTATTGATATCAGGGAATAGCAGTGAAGCAAACAGGTTAGTTTGATGGGGATTTACTGTTGGAAATGACCACATAATAGTACAGAAATAAAAACAATTATGAGCCAAATAGCTATATATAAAATAAATCCTTGAGCAAGCTACTGGTGAAGATATCAAACACCTGAACTTGTGTGTTCAGCTTTGTGGCCAATCTGTTTTGAGTAAATCCCTGTGGGATTCCTGTTGTAAACATTCCTGCATCTTTAAGGGTGAGAAAGTGCAGGACAACTCTAGAAGGCAGAGCGTAGTAGTGATATGAATATGAACTACAATAAAGCCATTATCTTGGTGTGATTGTAACACAAGGAAGGAAAAACAAAGTCCCGTAGTCATCAGTCATGATCTGCTTGTTGGCTCTTAACCTCCTTTTATCACCAGCTTGCCTTTTTGAACCCTGTCGTGTTTTTATTTTTCTCTTTCTGGCATCTTTCTCACACCTTTCCACCCCTCCCTGCACTCGCTCTGTACCTGTGAGTGTTTACTCTTCTCAGTCACACTGACACGAAGCCCTCTCTTTCCCAGAAGCCTCACACACTGTGGCTTTGTCTGAAACGCAGAGCAGTGGGCTTTGTGCGGGACAGCATTCCTAACATGGCTGTCCATCTGCTGGACGTTGTCTCATCAAGGGGTAGGGGTAAATATGGAGAGAGAGACAGAGAGAGAGAGAGAGAGAGGGGAAGGGAAGGGAAGGGAAGGGAAGGGAAGGGAAGGGAGAACAGGACCTGGAAGACGCTGACAATTCAGGCTCCCACCTCCTCCACCTCTAGTTTTAAGATTCCAGGCTCGACTCGCAGCCCATAGCTCATTAAGTTTTCAGTTCAAAATGGCCGTCTTCCTAATGTAATTGAGAACACGTGGAGGAACTTCATTATGTGGATGTGGAAGTGTTCATGCTAGGAAAACCAGTAGCTCTAATTTTCCCTGCTGCCCCTGTGATATAACAGCAGACGGTGGAAATCACATACAAAGTACCTTGCCATGATTTTCATAGTTGCAGCATTTACCCCCATCTTTGATGTAGTCAAATTAGAACCTGCCCTTGTGCTAGGCACTCTACTGAGATTAATTAAGTAGGCTAATTACCATACCAGGCGTGTGGCAGCGATTGAGGGCTTGAATGTGAAATATCCCCCCCACCATTTCACTCTGAATATTAACGTTGAAACCCTGAGGGACTGCCAAAATCTCAGTGGTGCTAAGAAAAGTGGAACTAAAGTGGGAGAGTCTTAGCTGCTTGCTGATCGGAGGAGTGACTTTGTATCAGACACCAGATTCTGTGTTTTTGTAGTGTAACTCAGTCAATGCCGTGGTAGCTCACAGCCTATCTAGAATCAGATCAGACAAAGAGCCCCAAGAGGTAATAATATGTTTAACCTAAAGAGTGGGAGCAGTGTTGTAACTGGGTTGCATTGTTGTTTTTCTTTCCACAAATTCTTCCCGGTGGCACGCTGGAAGAGGACAGGGAAGCTCAGCTGTCGGTTTGAGACTTGCATTGAACAATGCTGATTAGAAGTTTAAACCGACGTTAACGACATTATTTGTTTTGAGGAGTATTTCTAAAGGATACAAATCTTGTAGCTGACTCAGCTCACTGATTTTTAATGATCTGTAGCCAGCAAAGCAACAGGCCACAATCATAGCGGCACATTATAAAATGGCTCATATGCACATCAGAGATTCTGAATGTGATCATATTATGGTTATTCTTCAAACCACTGTGTCAACCACATGGTCCGGTGTCACTGACCTCTGCTGATAATGTTACCCGTCCTGCAGATTGGGCGACCAGTTCTACAAGGACGCCATTGAGCAGTGCCGCAGTTACAATGCTCGCCTGTGTGCTGAACGCAGCGTCCGCCTGCCATTCCTGGACTCGCAAACCGGCGTGGCCCAGAACAACTGTTACATCTGGATGGAACGACATCACCGCAGCCCCGGTGGGTAAACACACACGCACGCATGCGTAAGGGGTTAAGAGTGTTTTTGGTCCATTGAGCTTGTAATATGAATGTCTTCATCTGCATTATCTAAAGCTATTAACTAGGGTTGCAAATTATTATTTTCATTATTGAATGATCTGTTGATTAATGAAAAAAAGTAATCAGTCAATCATTAAGTTAATTCAGTGTTAGACAATAGTAGATAGTGCCCCTCAAAATTACACAGCCCAAGGTGACATCTTCAAACTGCTCAATTTGTTCAACTGACAGTCCAAACCCGAAAGATATTCAATCGAAAATGACAATCAAACAAATTAATAATTTGGAAGCTACTAAATTATGTTCGATCGGCCTCTTTATTAATCTCAGTGGTGCCTTAGAAATTAAAGTTCTGTCAATCTCACTACAGATATCTCGAACAAAGCAACATTTTGACAAACAATAAATCAATCAATAGTCAATGTGACAATTTAACTGGAAGATGTGACGATCTTCCACTCTTTTCTTCTTTTATCTGTAGTGGTTAATAAGGTGTATCTACATTGCAAAGATCCTATAACCTTTTTTATCGTCCATGTGTCAGCTCTGACTGTCTTGTTGGCATGTTTACAACTGTTATTGTGTACAGGGGTCGCAGCCGGGCAGATGTACACATACCCCGCCCGCTGCTGGAGAAAGAAAAGACGGCTGCACAACGCCACGGATACGCGCCTGGGCATCTACGGTCTCCAGCTCGGTAAGATCCCGTAGCCTCTTCTCCCCCGTCTCCCACCCACCTCCACCTCCTCCTTCAGCTCATGTGATGATCTGGAATAATCTGGCTCAAAGCGTATCACTCTGTGGTCAGCGCACTGAGCAGAACGCGCTGCCTGTCATTTTGCAGCGGATGAAATGTGTCTGTGTTCATCCCGGCTGGTAAACTTGTTTTGTGAGAAGTAGAACATGTAATTAGATTTACCACTGCTGGGAGCACTGAGACAGAGTTCGGCCACTGCAGACACTATTTAATAAATGTTATGGAATTAAATTTGGCCTTCTCTGGCTGCCACTTGAAACCGCTCACTCAACACATTTACCCTCTCCTCTATATTCTCTCTCTATCATATTCTCTCCTTACCACCTCCCTCGCTGATTGGTTTTGACTCCTTCACTCTTTCACTGACAACTCTTTCATCTCTCCATCCCTCCCCGTACTGTGCCATGCATTCTGTGTGTGTTTTTGTAGTGATAGTGATCCTGAGCGCAAGAAAATTTGGGTCCATTCTGTGCCCACGGCTTGCATACCCGCTGGGATGTTACACTATCCATAGGAACGACCAGGACAAAGGAGAGAATCTCACACGGAATCATCGTTACATCTTTCACAAGACTGAGAAATGAATTGTGTTCTGATAGATCTCCATAATCATGATGCTTTAGTCCAAAATGTATGTCTGCATTGCATCGTTGAAAGACAAATGTTTGGAAAGTTGAGAAAGTAAGAAAGATGGAGCGGGCCTGCACAGAGAAAGCAAGCTGGAGAGATGGCATGTGAACCGAGCCTTTGTTTCCCAAACGCATCCCACTGTAGCCTATTGTTTTCCACTGAGCTTGTGCTGGATAAGACCGCACCACTCCGTTCCTTCCCTTCTCCAGCAACAGTGGATTGTATGTGCTGTCTGCCAGTGCCCAGCGGAGGGGAAACATACCCTGATTTAACCTGGCGTCTCTTATATGGAGCACGTTCTGCAGCTGGCCAGAGGTGGCCAGCACAGGGCAGCAGCCAGAGTCTGTCTCGCTGGCTCGGCAGGCTAACTGATGGTGTGCTGGAGACGGGGGCTGCATGCAGAATCAGCTCCCTGCTGCAGGCTGCTGGCGGCTCTATTTTTAGCCCCCCAGCTCCCATGGGTTTGGGGGGGGTGGGGTGGGGGGGGGTCTGTCTCGTCGCGTCGCGCGCGGAGAGTTGAAAGTCAACGTGTGCAGACACAATGGTGAGGGGCTGCCTCCGCATGGTGGAGGGGGCCCATTTTAGAGGCGCTTGTTGTATCTGCTTCTCACGCCTATCTCCTATATCTCTTACCTATGCAGTCTTCCGTTGCTTCAGCACTTCATGTTCAATATTCTGCAAAAGTCTTTCTAGTGGGCGCAGTGGTAAGATGAAGGGCTGATGGAAAGCTGGAGTCAGGGGGGCTTTGAAGTGTGTCCTCTTTTCAAACACCCACAAAGCAACTGGATGATCATGAAGCTGTCTGTGGAGAAGAGATTGTGTAAATAAGATCTGCAGATCCGACTGACTGTCAAGGCTTTTGTTTGCTCTGCTTTGTCTGCTCAACCTGCTTGCTTCCTACACTGTTTGTTTGAATCCTCAGATGAACTGTAGGAGGAGATATCTGCATGATGTGTTCAGGTTAAAGCGATAAGCCACTTAACTACATAGTGCCTCAGAGATTCCTGTCGACAAAGTCAGCCTAGTGTCTGCATAGCGCAGCATCACTGAGAGCTCTTCAACGACAATGTTCTTTCAGAATGAGCATATAATTATTTTCAGTAATATAGTGCTATGAAAATAGTTGTGATGACAGCCACTATAACAAACAAAGGCTCCAGCAATTTGCCATATGTTTTTATATTACATCTAGTGTGCGTGGAAGAGAAGAGCCGTAATGGAAATTAATGCTGAATGAAAGCTGCTCACACAGCTCGGAGACTTTAGCTCCGATGCTTCTTTTCACGAGTACAGTTCTTGACGGTGATGAAGGGGAAGAAACGGCACGCCGGAGTACTGTAACATACGCTTTGGGATCATTTGTGACATACAGACTCCATTGCTTCACTAATATACCCGTGGAAGTGAACAATAGACATGTGTTTGAATGCCCTTTTTTAAAGAACATGGTTTTGATGTTTTCATCATGTTGCCTGTTTTTGTCTCTGTGCAGACGGCGGCCTCATGTCCAAGGACACCTTGCCCACCCAGAGCACCACGCTGGAGGCTCTGCTGCGAGGAGAGAGTCTAGACAAGAGGAACAGCTCCAAGAACGACGAGGAGAGCCTGCTGGAGATCCAGGTGAGTTCAGTCAGACGGCTTCTCTGACGCGCTCGCTGTATGTGTGCACGTCTTTGTGTTTGGCAAACGTTTACAGTGTAAATGTTCAGCGATACCACCCAATTGATTGGGGGGGCCTGGCACTCGGAGTGGAGTGTTGCCCCCCCCCACCCCCCCAACTGGTTGTCAAGGCAACTTGTCCAGTTTTTTCCAGCAGACCTGCAGGGCTCGTTAGCTGACTGCTGTCTCACTGCTAGGCATTTTGGACAAGTAGACTGCTTCACTTTGAATTCCCATTTACTGATTATTATACATGGTAACGATAATAAGTTATGCCCACATGACGATATGTTCAGTAGCTCTGTGCATACCATTGCTGAGCTCTGTTTTCTGTCTTATCTAGATTACATTTGCAGAAAGGACAGACAGAAAGACAGGGCTTGGGGCGTAATGGCTCGTCTCTCCTCTCGAGACAAAGAGTTAATTTACATATTTTCATGCTCCTGTTAATAAACAAATAACTGCAATAAAGAAATAGTCTCTGGTCCTTTTTTAAGTACCAGTATATGATCTGTGAGCATTTCAACATGTGTCAAAAAACACAGATGGTGTGGAGAAAAAAATGAATTGATCTTTCCTCTCTGTTGTTACTGATTGGTGTGTTTTTTTTCAGCAAGCTGGTGCTTTAATCAGAGCGGAGTGTTGAAATGGTTTGTCCTTTCTCTGTCTCTCTGCCTCAGAGGGTTCTGGAGGCAGACGCAGCAGAAGATGCTTTCCATGATGATGATGACGACTTTGAGGTGAACACTCCCAAGAAGAGACATCGGGGCAAAGGAAGAGTAAGTGCCCACATTACACGAGTTGTCTTGTTGAACAGTAGTCAGGGCTCCACTGGAGGTTTGAGAAGAATTGCATTATCAGAAGATCAGATTAAGTCTCTTTATAAAACATACATACATATACATAGGGAGTGGCTGTAATATACACACACCTATGGAGTTGCATCTAATATGTGCATGTTGAAAAGCTCTGGGCATACATTTATTTATTGGTAAAATGTTGGTAGAGCGCACTCGAGGCAAAATACTTTGAGTTTTTGTCTTAAAAGTCAAATCTCCACCACTGATGTAAAAAAGAGTAGAAGAAAATTCGAGACCTTTTGATGCCGTTGGAGTGTTTATTTATGTATGTGCATGCTGCAAATATGGGTACTGATTTTAATAATTCATTTATTATTATTATTATTATTATTCAGTGGGTTTTATTTTCCGTTCATGTTGTGCATTCTATGTATTCTATTTCTTATTTTATCAAGCGTGTTTTATTTTCCATCTTATTTTCCCTGTTTTTATGTTACTTCCATGTCTATCTTCTCTCACTTCTATCACTCTGTTTTATATTTATTGTATGAAAGGTTCTATACAAATGTAGATGATGATGATGATGATGATGATGATGATGATGATGATGATGACTATTATTATTATTATTATTATTATTATAATAATAATAATAATAATGATTACCCTTTTTCCTTAGGGTCGGGGTTCAGGCCGCAGGAAGGCAGATATGGATGAAGACAAGCCATATGTCTGTGACAGTAAGTAGAGATGAATTCTGAAACATGAGGTTTGTTCTTGTGTTATATCTTTTTTTAATTGGTGAATATGCAACGAGTTTCTGTATAATCTGCTGATTTCACAGAGCCTTTTTATTACAATATTCTTAGTTTGATATATACTGTATCAAAGAAAAATCTACTCTTAATTTTGTAATATTTTTTAATAAATGTCCTTATCCACTCTGACTCAATTCAGTTCCCTTTTATTGGATCTAAAAAGAAGTTTTCTTGTCCTACAATTTTATTTTTTTATGACTGTACTCTGACTTTTTTATGACATACTTCAGTATGACCTTTTAATTACTTTTTTTTTTTAAAGATTCTGACGATTGTGATATTTTTTTGGTGACTTTTTTTGGGCATTTTAACGATTACATATTATGACATTTAGATAAAAAAAATTTGACATACTACTATTACTCTTTTTATTTTTTTTTTGACATACTATACAATAACCTTTTCAGACTTTCTTATGACATAGTATACTTTGACTTGTTTGACAATTTAATGACATGCTGTACTGTGACTTTTTAAAAAAACATTTGAATGACATACTATTAAGCATATTCTTTCCTTAAGAACCTGTTCTAAAAGAGACTTGTCTTCTTACTTATTAGCGTTACACTGTATATGTATAGAATATCCACAGATCACAGTCACGGCCTCTGTTGTCAGAGAGTTAAATCCCTGAAACTCAATCACCAACCGTTTTTTTAAAAATGGAAGCAAAGGATGAAACAAGGTGAACTAGTGTCACTGTAGTCTCAAGTATTCCTGTACATGCAAGTTGTATGTGGAAACTCCAGGTAGGGGGTATAGGATGTTGTGACTCTTCTTAAAAGACACATACTCATGCTGTTTCCACTTCCCCTCATCTTTGCTTGGTGTTTTCTCCATTTCAGACAGATACAAACAAAAGCAGAACTCAAAATCTTCGGCTACAGGTACCTTGATTTGTTTCCCTTTTTGACTAGTTTTCTTTCTGCCGTGATTGTTGATTTAGCCCCTATATTATCTTCCCTTTCTCAGGCTGAAAAGTGCCCTTGGGGCTGTGAAACTGAACAATGGTTATTAAGTTGTTTGTGTTTTATTTGACTGGTATTCAGATCCTAAAGTGCTCAGCATTTTGGAGTCAGAAGCAGAGTAGTAACCTCCGTTAGACACCTTGAGTTATGTTGCTTTATAACTAAAGCCATTACAAGCTCACCAAGCTGTGCGTGAAGGTCTCGGTACAAGCAAAGCATATTGAGGCTTTTTCCAAACACCAAACCTGCACTTAAAAATGCTGTGTTGCCGAACATATTTTTAGATACTGAAATGTAACCAGTCGTAGGAGTAGGACTGAACATCTGCCTTCTGTTTTAGTCTGTGCGAAGCGCTACAGGAACCGTACGGGACTAAGCTACCACTACACCCATTCCCACCTCGCAGAGGAGGGCAGAGCCGGAGAGAGAAGCTCTGTGGCGTCTAAATCCCCCTCTGCACAACAGACGGACAGACACAAGCGTAAGATGCCACACTGCTGCACCTGTACTAAATCCTAATGGGTTTCATCAAACAAACCATCACTCACCATTACATACTATATGTCTGTCCCATTAGATTGCTGTGCCATTTCATACACAAAAAGTTTAAAATGAATGCTTTGTAATATTTTAAGTTTGACTTACATTTTTTATATTTAAAATATTTTTTCAGGGGCATTTTGCCTTTTTAGATTGATAGCACATTGTAGCGATACACGAAAGGGCATTTATACAAACTCGACCAGGTATTATAAATCAAAGTGATCAACCTAAGGCCAACCCAAGGACACCAAAAACATGTCCACATTATCATTAAATCAAGAAGCTCAAACCAGAAGCACTGGACAAAAGTTTTATTTTCACACAAATTATGCTTAATAAAATAATTGCTTTTGTATTGATACTAGTATTGTATTTAAAAAGTTTGACATGCTCAGTCAACTGTCCTAAAACTACAACTTTCTTTTAGGTCCAAAGGGTCCAGGTGGGACCAGTATTCCCAACAACTACTGTAATAAATGCCAGGGCTCACTCAAGAAAACGGGTAAATCTGGGTCTCCCTACTCAACCTGCCAATGCAAAAGTGAGTACTCCAAAGAATAATATAAATACAGTACATCATGTTTCTGTTCAAAGTGTATTGAGGGGAAGAAATGGATGGTCTCGCTTCATGGTGCTGGTTTTGTTGTCCATCACCTGTGCACTGACTGTTGCTCTGCTGTGTGCCAGCTGGCCGCGTAGAAGAGAAGGAAGATGGGACTTTTACTGGAGCAGAGGAGCTGTTCGGCACCACCTCGGAGAGCGACACCTCTACCTTTCACGGGTTCGAGGACGATGAGCTGGAAGAGCCCGCCACAAACCGCAACGGAATATCCAACCGACACAGATAGAGAGAACCATTTAGATGGAAAGATAATTTTTTTATATGGATTAACCTCTGGCAAAAATCTGCTGCTTCTTTTTCAATGTTTTTTGTTTGCAGAAAGCACAAAGTGATAATTTCAGGACAGAAATGCAAGTGGTATTTTATCTACTGAACATTGTTGAATAATTTATGAACACCTTTTTTATATATAAATGTGTGTGTGTTATATATATATATATATATATATATATTATATATATATATATAAAACAAACTTTCAAGGCTATGAACGACTGTCAGTGTTTCTTGACAAGTGACTAGGTCTCTTTGCTAAACAGAAGATGGAGTGGGATTTTTGTTCCTGTCACTGGAGCAGAAGGAGCATACACGTTATGAACAAAAAACACTGGAGAAATTTAAACAATTGAAAATAAGGCATAAATGACACCGTACATTTTGGAGATGATTGAATGTCATTGCAGACCGATACTTGAGCTACTGGGTGTTTTTGAATCCGTAGTCGGCTGTGACTATGAAGGTCTGTGCTTTTGCGCTAACCCTGGATTAAACTTGTATGAAAATGAAGGAACCAATGAAAGGATTGCCACAGGCCACTGGAAATGTTTGGAGATGAAGAAGTCTTTAAATATACTTTTTACAGATATAGAGGACTAAATTAATGAAAGGTAAGCAACGTTTTTTTTATTATTATAAATCTAAGAAATTCTTTAGATGTTTGATTAGCATAAATTTCATTATGTCTAAATACATTGTTGTATGTACATTATACAGTCAGGCAGATATAGTGTAATTTGGCTTTGCAAATAAAAATCTCCTGTACCGGTCTCCTGTTAGCTCGGAGTAGAAATGTCTCATGTGTCTCAATGATTCAACAAGTACTGAATGGGTTGCCATGTGGGTTTTCCCCTCTAATTAGCAAATGTTAGCATGCTAACATGCTAAGCTAAGATGGTGAACGTGGTAAATATTACAACTAGTAAACATCAGCATGTTAGCATGCCGATGTTAGCGTTTATTCACAGCCTCACCGTGTGGCTGTAGACTTTTGTTCAGACCGATTAAGTGTGAGTCTAACCCATACTGTCTGTCCTATACCTTAGGAGCACCCAGCACATTGGCACGTGGCCCAGAGGTGGGGATGACCAGTGAAGAAAAGGATTAAACTCTGGAAAAAACGAATGAGCCTTCATGTCCCTTCTGTTTTGGGCCGAAAAATAAGTGACTAAAACAGATGAACAGACATCCACCACTTCTACAGGCCATGTGGCTTAATTGAAGCAACTGCTCCCTTGACGATGTGTATTGATCCCTTCTGAACATTTTGAAATGTGAGTAGATCCAGCTTCATTTCATCCCTTCTGCACTGTGCTGGAGCTCCACTGAGCTATGGGAACACTAAAGGCCAGACCTCTGGACTGTTTGTGCCCAACTGGTGCATTTGGGGCCCCGCGGCCAAGCCTGCCCACTCCTGCTCACTCCTGCTCTGTGACTGTGTGTCCGCCGTGTGATCCGATGTGACACTAAGACGTCATTATCCCCATCACTGTGCCAGCCCGCCGCTCTGCACTGGAAACCAGCTCTGACAGCCATGACCCTCCAACCTGATTGGACCAGTGATCCCCTGACCCCCAGCCATAAACATGGTGCTCAAATCCACCACTATTACATGAAGACCTCTGGACTACTGTATTAATAACCTGACATGGACGCAAAGGTTTTTATCTTTCTGCCTCTGTCCCTCTGTCTGTTTTTGCTCTCTATTTCCCGGGCCTCTCTGATCTCATTCAGACTCGAATGCGTCGCAGTAATTTAGCTCTTTTTTTCTTTTCTTTTTTTGCATCTTTTCTCTGTTGTATAATATTTCCATGTTTTGATCTCTTTAAAGTTTGATTAGTATGACTTCTTGGGTTTGTTCAGACTGTATTGATACCTCTGTCCTGATCAGGTGCACAATAGCCACAACTACTCAGGCATCTTTCATTTCCTCTGCTGTTGATTGTTCAGCAACTTGGTCCTGATTCATGTGATTGTATTCAGTTAGCATGGAGGAACAATAACGCCACACCGGGATCCCATTATAATCAACTCCCATTAAAAAAAAAAAAAAAGAAATTTGAAATGCTGCAGTCTCGTGCTATAGGAAAACATTGCAATAACAAGCTTCAACTCTGTCTGGTCTCTGCTGATTTTTCTTGGTGTCACGCTCTCCGTGTAAAACCCCTCCCTCTGCTTTCCGTTTGAAAATCGCCTGTCTCAGCAGATTGTGAGTGACAGCAGTGAGAACCATCTCTGACTCATTTGAAAACAATATTGTTGCTCGAGAGACATAACTCTGCTCAGATCCACATACCTAATGAGAAGAAAACTGTAAATCAAAGTTATGTGACATTTCCGTTGAGTGCTTTAGAGGGCCTAATTGCTTTATGACATTTAGAAGGTGCTTGCAGTACTATATCAAAAAGCCTTTTAGGTCCATAGGTTGCACACACTGTGTAAGAGGTCCGTGTCCTTCCATGTGGTCGTTCAGTATCGCTACAATGTAATAATAGCCACTCCGTTTTTGAAGGTAACCATTAATCCTATATGTCTGGTGTGACTTGCGACAGTGTTTTGTGCATTCAAACCGTCTTTCTTCACTTCCCTCAGGGACCCTTCACACAACAGTTTATCTCCTCTGGACAAAGAATGGATCTGAGACTTCTCAATTATCTTGTCTTCTTTTGTATGTGGTGTTTCCACAATGAACTGGGTCATTGTGTCTCTCTTATCTTCCAAAGTCATGCCAGTCAGTGAAAGCATGTGTTCATCAATCATAACCTGCTTAATGTTACCTGCCGTATATGAACAGGCCTATAGTGTGGTGCAGTTCTGAACAATAGGAGATGCTCCTAAATGCAAAAGTCAGTGATGTCTGCTTCGAACTATGTGTCACCAATCATTGAATAGCCTGTATACCTCGTCAAAGACACAGCAATAGGCCCGGATACTCTTGTCAAAGCCTGCGGGGGGTGGAGAGGGAGGATCGGGGTGGGAACGGAGCCAAGAGGAGATGAAATGGACACGACTGGCCGTTTGTTTCATCTTCAGCTGTAAATATGAGTTGAAATGGAGAGAATGAAGAAGTCTTTGTTTGTTAAACTATTTTTATTGTTCTGAAAAAATAAAGAAAAATAATAAAGAACGAATGGTAATGTTCGATGCTGTTTTTCCTGATACGGACCAGGGGACTTTTTGAAAATCCTAGATTGTATCCGAGGATCGATAGGTTGGAGTGACCCTCAGACTCTGAGCAGACAAAAAGGGGAAAAAAACAAATACTAAATGAGTTTGTGAGAGCAGAAGTACGAACTAGACGACTAAAAGGGGCTCCAACACAGCAAGCTCGTATTGAGCTGTAGGTGTTGCTTAAGAAATCACAAGTAAGTTGGTATAAGCCACGTATGAGTAATAAAGTCTGCCTGCAGAGAGACATTTACCAGTATGTGGGATCTGAACGTTAACTGCAGGTATAACGGAGGGAATTTCTTCAAACATGACTCAAAAGATGAACTGTTTAGATTTTGGAGGTCAAAAGTCAAGGTCAACGTGACCTCACGTCCGTGCCATTCTCGTAAATGTGATATCTCAGGAATGCCTTGAGAAAATGTCTTTAAATTTGTTACAAACATCCACTTGCACTAACAAAATATGTTCTCGGCCATAGGTCTTGAATTAATATACTTATTAGGACAATTTCATACAAACACAATCATTTAAAAATGATGAGGTGATGATTTTCCACAGACATGGATGTAAATTCCAACTTGACTGGTTGGCAGAGGCGTAAGGTGACATTTTACCATGAATCTTTTTTTATGACTTTTTAAAGAACTAGTATACTATGACTTTTATGACATGCTATAGTATGACTATTTTATGAATTTTCAAATCACATTTTTATAATATACTATAGGATTTTTATTTCATTATAAATGTATAAAGATATTGTACGTATTATAATATTCTGTACTATGACTTTTTATATTTGTTATTGACATGCTTTGACTTTTTAAGACATACTATGCTATGACATTTTTTATAACACGATTTTTATGACCATACAGTATTATTTTTTTATGACATAATATACTATGACCTTTTTATGAAATGCAATACTTATACATTTTTATAGCACTTTTTATGTAATATGTTACTATGACATTTTTATGATGTATTAATATACAAATATTCTTTTATATCTTTCCAACATGCTTCAGTATGATTTTTTTTTTACATACTATACTGTGACTTTTTTCTTTTCTTTTTTTTATGACATGCTTTCCTATGCCCTGTATTCAAAATACTATACTATGACATTTGTATGACATACTATAATATGACTATTTGGACATACTATACAATATCTTTTAAAACGTTTTTTCAACATACCATAATCTGACTTTTTTAGGACATACTATACCATGACCTCTTTATGATACACTATACCATGAGTTTTTTTATGACGTAGTATACTATCACTTTTTTCTAAATAATATACTGAATTTTTTCAACTTGCTATAGTATGACTTTTCTTTGACATATACATTTCTTTTTCAAAATGACTATGATGACTTTTTTTCCACATACTATACTTTGACCTTTCTCATCAAATACTATGCTATTAATTTTCTTTCAACATAATATACTATGATTTTCTTTTTTAACATAATATAGTATGATTCGACATACTATTCTATGCATTTGACTTTTTTTTTCCAACATATTATACTATACTATACTGACTTTCTTTTGACATACTATACAATGCTAAAAAATAAAAATAAAAACTGTACTATGACTATATTTATTCCACCACACTATAATGTGACTTTAAAATGTATTTATTTTTTACATATGACTTTTTTTGACATACTATGGTTATTTTTTAATGCATACTATACTATGACCCTTTGTGAGTACTATACCATGACTTTACCATATATTTTGGCTTTTTCAAGAATTTTATTTTTCAACATACTGTAGTATGACTTTTTTTTTCCACATATACTATGATTTAATTTATTTTTTTTCACATATTATAGTATGACTTTTTTTTTATTCCACATACTAAACTTTTCTTATGACCTACGATGCTAGGATCTTTTCTTTTTTTACTTTTTCTACATATTATACAATTACTGTTTTTAAACTTACAGTGCTATGACTTTTTTTGACACGATGACTTTCTTTCGATATCCTCTACTATGACTATGAAGTGCTTTCTCGCCTCACAGGTTTCCATGGATCATAGTTATTACCTGGACCGTGGTGGTGCTGCTGCCATGGTCCATCCTAACACCCACTGCTCCAAATAATATTCATCACATTATTTTACCAATAATGCTACCATTACTGTTTTTATTATCATTATCATTAAATGTCTACTGTGGCTGCTTATTAGTAGTAGTATTTATTTATATTATTATTTCTTCTACTAGTAGTGCTACTACTGCTATTATTAATCTCATATGTGTCATTTCTGCCATATGGAATGACTATGATGTAATTTTATGTAGTTTTTCATTTTGCACACGACATCTAGTGCACGAGGGGCCAAGGATAGAGTATGTTGTTCATATTGTAAAACCCTGTGAGGCAAATTTTTGATTTGTGATATTAAGTTTTACAAATAAAATTGAATCAAAGTGAATTATATTTGACTTTTTTCAATACACTATACGAGGACTTTTTCAATATTCCATACTCTTTTTTTCACCATTCTATACTATATATTTTTTGACGTATGTTTTTTTCTCCAAAATATGACTGACCTTTTTAATGAGCAATCCTTATGCTTTTGTATTTCGTTTTTTCGATAAACTATAGTTTGTCAACTTTTTTTCAACATTCTATTTTCTTTCTTTCTATACTTATATACTCTATTTATATTATACCATGGCTTTTTTATACGATAGTAGTATAACTTTGTGTACTGTATAATTTTGTTTTTGTTTTTTTACTTTTTTGAACATTACTTTTTTGAACACCTTTTTCGACATACTATACTATGAATTTAAAAAAAAAATCAACATACTATGCCAAGAATTTGATGATTTTTGTGATCTTTTGTTTTGACATACTATAATTACTTTTTTGCATGATATATTATTATATCACCTTTTTTCAACAAACTATGATGAGTATATATATATATATATATATATATATATATACTATATATTATTTTTTCAATGTACTGTAATATATATATATATATATTCATAAAAAACTCCTAGAAGATTATTTCATAATTTCTTTCATAAAAATGTCATAGTATAGTGTTTTTAAAAGGTCATAGTATAGTATGTCATAATAAATATGATAAAAGTCATAAAAAGTCATTGAATATCATGCAATAAAACGTTGTAATATAGCATTTCAAGTAAAATGTCAAAAAAGTATGGTATAACATAAATCATAAAAACATAATATAGTATGTCATAAATGTCAATAAAAAAGTAATACTATAGTATGTCATATATATGTAATAAATCATTGTATAGTATGTATGACTATGCTATCAAATATTTTTTGACATACTATACTATGACTTTTCTATCACATATAATTCTATACAATTATCTTTTTATTGCATATTGTACTAAGACCTTTTAATGATTTTTTTTTTTTACAACATGCTTTATTATGACTCTTTTATGACATACTATACTAAAACATTTTAAAGGACTTTTTGTGTGGCATCCCTTACAAAAGCTGGTCAAACATTCCTTTATTCTTTCAGGCCACCACTTTGGTCCCGACTAAAATATTTCAACAACTACTAGGTGGATTGCCACAAAATTTGTAACCGACTTTGAAGTCCCCCTCAACAAAAAAAATAATTTGACAACACATGCACAGCTTTTAGGCAAAACGCTGCAAATAGAGAAAACACAACTGAAAAATACATCAGATCTACTATAAGCTGAAACAGAGGAGACAAATTTGGCTTCTTTTGTTTCATGACGCAGAACAGCAAACACCAACAGTGGCACAGAGGAGACAGGTCCAGAGTTTTTTATTATTTGGTACCCATTAATAGATAGCAGGTGCTTGAGTGTTTTGGAGTGCCAGTAGTCATCTTGCTGATTGAGAAACTAAAAGCACAAAATACCCTGAATATGTTACATGCATAGTAATGTGCCCATATTATAATAAAGTGTGCTTTTGGATAAGGAAATTTAGCCAATTTACATCTACAATGCACCCTGTACATAGTCATTGTGTTTGTGCTGAGAATAACATTTGGTACATAGTTACTAATATGACCTGTACAGTTCATTGCAACATGTCTAATAGAAAATAATAGGTGATACACTCATTCAGCGGTGTGGTCTGTCACTGCAGCAGTCACCGGCCTCATGGGGGAGCAGTGAGGCCAACATCTCCTCATGCGAAGGGCTTTCTGTCCGTGTAAGAAGTTTGAAGCCACAGTGGCGCACAGAGGCCTTAACGTTCAGTGCGCGGCGCCCTTGACGGTTCAAATATTCCCAGTTGCATTTCAGGGCTTTCATGTCCGTTCGCTGAGGAGTGTTGCTCCAGTTCAGGGCAATTCCTCGTCTGTGTGCTGTCTTTGGAGACTCAAACCATCTTCTCCTATCTCCATTATGGTCCAATAACATGCACCATTTTCCCCATAGTCATTAAAACACATGACAATTATTAGACGTAGAGTCACAGCATACATTTTGCCAAACTGAAGTGGGCAGGTTTCATTGTTTTGACAAAACAAAAGATGAAATATTCATGCAGTAAAAAAGCAACAAAATATAAATGATCCCATATTGGGCTGCAGGCCTTGAAATATATCCATGATTGGAGAACAACTCGGTTTTACATCATGAAGTCTGTCAATATAAACACGGTTTAATACAGTCTTGTAACACTCTGTTGCTGGTCCTGTGGTTTAACCACCACTAGATGGACCCATGGCACTGGAAACTTTAAAAACTACACTATGGTGGAAGCTGAAAAAGCATGTGGATGCTATTTCACATGTGACTGTGCACGCTAGAACTGTGACTGAAGTAAAAGCTCAAATCACTGTGATTCACACAACCATGCAGGTCATGTTTGTGTTTTAAGCTTCTTAGTTATTCACACAGACTTTTGGAATCAACTAATTTGACTGTGCAGCCTGAAATGTTTGGGACTTGAAGAGTGAACGTTCAGTAAAAACAATTTGCCAACTGGATTAAATCAATCTTTTCCATAAGTCTCATTACAAAGCACTGTTGTACAAACAACAAATCCTTAAACGAAGACATTTAAATGAAACATGCAACGGTGCAGTGTTAATGCTACATTAAGCCCTTATGCCAGATTTTGGAATGTAATGAAGCATGAAAAGTTATATCTTCAAAAGTCTCTATTGTAGATGTTGTTAAATAAAACAATGTTGTATTCCTGATTACTGCCAAAACACCATTTAAATGACATGTCATATGCTTTATAATGAACAGATATAATATAACTTTTAAGGATATAAAAAGGATATATTTCCAAAGAAAAAAAAAAGGTGGTTTCACACACATTTATTGCTGGCTGCCTTGTGAGTACAGAGACATTTGCAAAATACTGTAGATTTGTATCTGTTTCGATGTACCTATTTGACCTCCGTGGCCCCAGCTGTTTAGGAAAACGAGTCAATTCATTGCAAATGCTGTGGCAAATAGCTTTTAAATGTAGTTTTTATCAAAGAATATTGGTGCAACACCACAGATGTGCTTTTAATATCCAATAAACATGTATATAAAACGAAATGAAAACAATACAAACGTTAACAAAGACCCTAACAACTAATTTGCTGATTAAGTGATCAAAAGAGGGCAGCCCTCGTCTGAATGTGCTTATTCTGTATGCTGCATGCCATGTGGTGTGTTGGCTAAAGTTCCCCTTGTCAGCAATGTCTTTCCCTCAGTGGTTCTGTTTGGGCCGTTCACCCCGGCAGGCCCAGTGCTGCACTACCAGTATGGCAGCAGTCCTCGGAGCAGTGTATGAGAGCATCCACAGCAGCCCTGTCCAGCCCAGCTCCGCTGTCTGGGCCCCTGTCGCGGCTCCTGTGTGGCCCTCACCCCTCCAACAGGGTCTGGCTGTGCCTCTCCAGCACAGGCTGTGTCAGGAGGACTGCATCAGGCCTGTTAGGCGCTTTCCCGTCAATGACTTGCCCTAGAAGGTCAAATAAAAACGAAAGAAACACACATTACTAGACTGAGATGCTGAAAGTATAAGTACTTAATCACACAAAAATCCCTACCAACAAGGTGCTTTTTGTTATCCAAAGTGCTTGGTTGGAACCATTCATGTGACTAGCGTGTTATCTTTCTCACAAAATGCACATCCTATTAAAGGTGTAAAGAGCCATAATAGAGTGTAATATGGTTATCATTGCAAAAGCCTGATAATGAGCCAGCCAGTGTGGTTTGTGATATGAACAGCCCCAGCTCCAAATGACTTACCACACTGCGGGTGAACTTCTCCAAGGAGGTGCGGCGGCCCTGTTCAGTGTCTGCTGGCTGCTGTTTTGGGAGGGGGGGGAAGCAGGGTGAGTGTTTGGGTCAGGTACGGGTGTTGAGGGGGGGGGAGGGGGGGAGGTCAGGGGGTGATGTAGTTAGTGAAGGAAAAAAGGGGCCAAGCATTGCAAAAATGAGGGGCCGAGGACAGTGTGGGATCGAGTGGGGGCAGTGACAGGCCAGCAGAAGGAGCAGTGTCCAAACGGGAGGGGAGAAAGGCTAGCATGAACAGAGGCAGCTGTGATTTGCTGAAAAGCTCCATATTACACAGTAACAGCTAAATGACAGCTAATTGTTTAGCTGTGCATGTCCTAAAATGACACAGAGAGCACACAGGAGGTAGGAAAAAAATAAAACATCACTACAACATTAGGCTGCATCTGTCAAACGCATATACTTTACTCTTCCGCCTGCTTATTTTCTATTTACAGCATGACTGTTGTCCCTCTTTCATACAGCAGTTTGCTTGTGTTTGGCATATTTTTCGAGACTGCTCCCTTGGCATTTTACATAATTTAGCAGTTTCCTTGCACCTGCATCTTGGGCACAGTTGTCTTGCCTTTAAAGGGCTCTGTAAGTAGCCTCATGACAGTATCAAACTGCACAATGTGATACCTTGTTAAGAACTGCCAAATGGCAATAAAATGGGCCACCTTTGTAGCATTAAAGTGTGATCAGATTACCTTTTAGTGAAAGCCCTTCAATTGCTTTCCCCATGTATATTTCAAAATGAACTAACTAGTGGTAGAAGAAATATTCAGATATTTTACTCAAGCAGAAGTAGCAATACCACAGTGTAGAAATAACCCATTACCAGTAAAAGTCATGCATTCAAAATTTTAAGCACAACAGTATTAGCATCAAAATATTCTCAAAGTATCAAAGGTTAAAGTTGCAATCATGCAGAATGGCTCATTTCAGAATAATATATATTCACTGATGCATTCATGGGTGAGCATCTCTAATGTTGCAGCTGGTAAAGTTTGCTCAAACTATACCTACATTATTTATACTAGTAGGATAATCTCTAATGATACATCATCATTTATTACTTGATTGTATGTTGTATTACTAGATCTGAATACGCAAAGTAACTAGTAACTAAAGCTGTCAAATAAATGGCATGGAGTGAAGTACAATATATACCTCTACTTGAGTATTTCCATCTCATGTACTATTTACTTCTACATCAATTTAAAGTACAAATACCTCAAAATTCTAGTACACTACTTGTGTAAATGTACTTAGTTACATGGGGCCCATATTGTTGGGGCGACGCAGAGACCAGCGCAATAGAACATCGTAAATAAACTTTAAATTGAATTAAACATTCCCTAGGCAGTGCTTCTATATCATTAAATGTGTATCAGTGATTCTTAGAGTAAATCTTGTTCTCAGCTAGTTTATACTTCACAGTGATTGGCTGTTTCAGAGCAATGGCACCAGTGATGTGACTGGCTGAGAGAGTATTTAATAACCATCACACCTCTGATGTATATTTCACTCCTCCCAGCCCTTTTTAAGCTTTATGCTGCTGCAAATATATGACCCAAAAAAAAGGCTTAGCACTTGCCGTTGCGCTTGTGCGATTAGAATAGGGCCGTGTATCTTTTTACTGACTACATGCATACAATAGATATTAACCTGAAATGTTTTTTTTTAAATCATTAAAAAGAATCAAAACATTATGAGAAATGCAATAAGAGTGACACCATTTTGTAAAAAGAAAAGGGGACATGAGGGTCAACGAGTACAGCTCACCTTCTTTCTGGCTAACAGGAGATCTTGGTAGATGTTGGATCGCAAAAAGCGTGCATAGCTGTCACTTTTCATTAGCTTGAATATGTGCTCCTGCAAAAGAAAGAAAAACTGATGAGTGTGTGTTGACCCGGGACAAAAAGGGAGTGTAAAGGGAAAAATGAAGAACATAAAGGTGTTCGGATTATGGTAATGCAACGCATGCATGTGTGATTCAGAGTTGGTGATGCAAACCGAGCGTGCTGACTTGAACGGCCAGAGTCCTGTGAGACACAGCTGAGTAATATCCTAGCCAGCGAGAGGCGTTCCACGTCACACATCGCCAACCCACTTTGAACCCGAGGAATTCATGGTGAACCAACCGAACAACCTATTCATGGCATTACTCGCCTCATTAGGCTCTGGCACAAACACACTCAAGTCATTCTCTCCTCTCTCTTTCTGTTCCTCCTTGCCCTCTCATTCATTCACTTTTGTAACACGAGTGGGGTGGAAGGGTACAGTGTTTCCTTGGGCAAGTGGATGGGAGAGGATATCAATGACTGTAGTGTGTGTGTGTGTGTGTTGTAAACAGGGATGTAGTGGAGGGAAAACCCATCAGGGTCTTTTTAATTAGAAATTTTTTTTAGCTTATACGTATATAAAAATATATATATATTAAATGTTTTGTTTTTGTGAAGGCTACAGTTTCAGCATTCTTTATGTATCACTAAATCCCTTTTTAGAAGTGATTTAGTGATACGGTAGTGGTAAGTAGAAGTATACATTGTAACAATGTGTACAGGCTTAGGTGTGTTGGCAGTCTGTGTGTCTGGTGTTTATTCAGCCTTGTGTTAGTGTGTCCATGTGTGTGTGATCATGTCCACCTGAGCGTCCTCGTAGCTGTATCTGCCCGGGTCTTTGAGGTTCTGGCTGGTGCGCTCGAAGCTGTGAGAGTCCAGGTTGATGGAGCTCGGCGCGCCCTCGGCCAGAAACTCCTGCCAGATCTCTTGAGCCCTGGAAGGCACTTCCTGGAGCGGCCGCCGTTTCAGATCCTGCACTGCTAACCAGAACCTACGACGGCATTACATAATCAATAACAACTTCCCTGAAATATGAGATCGTGTATCAAAAGAAATGACAGTTCAGCTGCCTGTCTTGGTATATTCAATCTGCTGACGATGCCATTCTTTGTGATTACTGAATTAATTTGAATATTTATGAAATATTTATATTTTTATTATATACAGTATACATAATTTGCACCATTAAAAGTTTACTTGCATAGCATTTGTGTTTGCATATATATATATATATATATAAAAAAAAAAAAAAAATATATATATATATACATAATATATATAAATAATATATATATATAGTAAAGGAAATTTCATATGTTTGATGGTAAGGAGTTGTAGTAGTTATAAAAACCTTAGTATCTATGCAGAAAGATGCCCAAAATCTAATTAGATCACCAGATTTCTAGAACTGTTTAGTTATTACTGACACATTTCACAGACAAGTAATCATGTGATTCATTGTTAATATAAAAAGAATGATTATAGCCACTTTAAGAAAGGCATGAGGTACAATGTCATTCTCACCTCAGGTTCTCTGAGCTGAACTCTGACTCGAGGAACTTCAGGAACTGGTCTCGTCCTGCTGGATCTTTCAATGCCTCCTCCAGAGAGAAGCCCCATCTCTTCACACGCTGCTGGCTGGGGTCACGACTGCTCAGAATAAAACAGATTGGAAAGAACAGAATAAAATGTTTGCTCATGGTGAACATAGAGCAGAGGCCAGAATGTCAGAACACAGTAAACCTTTGGGAATGCCAGCATTAATTCTCATTTGAGACTAGATAGAAACAGACAGATCCCTCCTAAGTTATAAGCACTGAGAACTCTACGCTTCACCTGACCTCAGCGTTGGTTTAAGCATCATCAGCCTCCTGTGAACTCTCAGCTCACATCCCAACATGGCCTCACCTTGCCTCCAAGTCCCAGAAGGAAGGGTCATCGCTGATCCAGGGGTTGGAAGGCTCTGTGGCCGACACAAAGGGGTCATATTCTATGAACTGCTCCGTGTAGCTCATCAGACTGTCAGCCACTTTGGACACCTTCATACAGTGTCTGTCCAGCTGGATGTTCAAGAAGGTAATCTGACAAAGGGGGAGAAAGAATAATGAGGAAGCTAAATAAGGTACCAGCTCATCAGTCTGCGTCGCTGACTGTCGTTATGATGGATGGGTGAGGCCGACAGGTGGTAATGACCGATGGAGAAGACTTTCACACCATGATTTACCTCCTTCTGAACGTCCTCTCTGGTGGTCTTCCTGGTCGGCTGGGAGCTGATGTGGATGGGACTCGGCTGGCTCTGGCCATCATCTGGAACCCCATAGACCGACTGGAGAAGACGAGAGACAGGTTTTGTTGTTGTTTTGACAAACCATGTCAGATCAGGGACTCTATATAGTAGTTTGATGAATGTCAGGTAATAGTTGTGGAACCAGTGGCATCATCATAGCCTCAGTTTTGAGTTTGGGAATTTGGGACTTGGAGATGAGTTTTTGATTTACATCTACACACAGATCACACATATGATGGGTTTGAAGAATCCGTTGAGTCTTTAGATCTTTGATTGGTTTTACACACAAATATTTGTGTATTTGTAAAAATTTGAAGTACTTTATTAAACCCTTTCAGGGAAATTATTATTCATATTTATATATATTATGTAAATAATACTATGTTTCATACATGTTATACAATGTGATTTTTGTAAATATTTCAAAACTAAATCGAAGACATTTATACAAACATTGTCAGTTGATATTCTTTAAAAGAATATATCACTATATTTTATTACAAAATGACAAAAATCAAAATGTATTTTTTTTTTTGCATTGTAATAAAGATATTTGTATGCGATATTAAGCTTTTTTGAGATGTTCGGCATTTTGTAAGATAATGAAGTCAACAACAAAAACAAATATATATAAATAAACAAAAATGGAGATAAAGATTCTACAGATTCTATTTCTTATAAGATTCATTTTGTGATAAAAAAGTAAACACTGGAATATGTTCTTGAAGCTTTGAGGGAGATAACATTTACACTAAATATAATTGATTGGTTAAACATTTGAAATAAAGGTTTTGGTGGCTGGTCAAAAACATTCTTCAGGAGTGGTGAGTTGGTGCTGAACCTCAGCATTTAAAAACTAGCGAGGTCATAAACCACTGGTTTGTAGGAAAGGTTTGTTAAAAAACAGTGTTGAGATAATCATATTTTGGAGGTTTGGAACGCTAACCTGTCATCTTTTCCTCTCCTCACCTTTTTTACCCTGTGTGGGTTTCTCTCTCTCCGGCACTTGCGGATGTCCATCTCTGTGGTGTTGACACAGCCTGGCTGTGGGAGGCGACAGGACACAGAGCATGTTCCCAGGTCAGATAACGATGGATCTCCAGCATGCATTGTCCGCGCCTGTCCTCCTCACACAATATAATGCTGTTTCTCTATTCAGCAATGCCACGCTCACAAAAGGCTTGTATGCAAAGTGACTGGCACCAAATGTGATTCTGCTACCCACAACAAAACAAGGATCTCAGCCGAAGAGTGTGTGGAGCTGAATCTGCTGTTTTTAGGCTTAAAATGCTAAAATGGTCTACCCACATAAAAGCCCCTCTTTTCTTTCTTTCTTCTTCATTCATTTCCATTTTTTCGCTGTTGCAGCGTCTGACCTCCCTTTCCTTTCTTTTCTTTTTGTCATGACGTTGGCCCTAACTTACCACTGGTCGATGGACGTCCCAGAATGCCCTCTCCTGGCTGTCCAGGATCTTTCTATCGGCCTTGTCCTTCTTCCTGTCAATCCTATTAACAAAGGAGACACTTATATACAGAACACATACCTCTGAAATAGCAGGTAATACACAATAAATCAGGCCCCGTAATTTAGTCACGCACTCTCACAAACACACACACAGCTAGCCACATACATGTTTATACCACTTACAGGGCACACTAGGGAGCAGAAAGCTGGTGTGTGGGTCTTAACCTGTCTGCTCGCCACACAAAGTGATGCCAGGTTTTGACCAAAACACCCCCACTTGTACAAAACAGTGGCGAATAAACAATGACAAGATTTTTGTAGACAAAAGAAGAAGTCTCTTTCCTTACAGAAAGGATTCAAAAGACATTAATGCTGTACTTACATATGCAAGCCACCAGATGGAAGTCTTACTAAGAGATAGAAGTTAAGGGGAATTGTGTTTGTTTAATTCCATAGGGGGGTGCTTGATGTATTTTACGCATGTAACCCTGCAGCCAAAGCAAGGGAGGAAAACAGAGCAACTAACACTGCAAACTGAAGCATTTTCTCTTCCTGGGTGAAATAAAACTGAAATTATGCATGTTGCAAAAGGTTAGTATGAATGTATAAACCTGATTTAATCAACATCTCTCTATATCCTATTGTAAGTGTGTCACGTAAGCATGGCTCTGACGTCAAGAGGCGACATGTTCTGACTCACACATACACTCATCTACTCACTTGACTTGAGCCTCAGCTTGCATGAAGATAAATTCCCACTTCCGGGCAAAAGCCCTCTGCAGCCGGGCAAGGTTTTCCTGGGGGAGCCAATCAGACACGGCGTTAGGGGAGCAGGTTATTTGAATTCAAGGCCTTTTGATGATTACGTTATCCATTTCCCGTGATGGCCACAGCTGCCATAATTTTGGATTACCATTGCTGAGATGAGGCGACCTCTCACGAAAGTGTCCCTGAACAAGTTACTGAGCTTCTGATGCCACAAAGTATTTAGAGTTACAGGCATAATCTAGGCACTGTTTTGGTAAACACAATTACTAATTTAAACAGTGCGCATTTTGGGAGATATTTCTTCCTGAGAGTTAAATGAGAAGATTGACACCACTCTTTGGTCTGTACTCTAAATATGAAGCTACAGCAAAGTGTCGGTTAGCTTAGCTTAGCATAAAGACTGGAAATGGGGAAACAGCTAGCCTGGCTTTGTCCAAAGGTAATAAAACTCACGTGCCAATACCTTTAAAGCTCACTAATTAACACGTTATATCTCAATGGTTTAATCCGAACATCTGTGTTTTTAGATATCTCTCATGTGAGACACAGCAGAAAACAACAAGCAATGGCCATGACTCATAAAAAAAACCCA
This sequence comes from Ophiodon elongatus, assembly GCA_016806645.1. Lineage (NCBI taxonomy): Eukaryota > Metazoa > Chordata > Actinopteri > Perciformes > Hexagrammidae > Ophiodon > Ophiodon elongatus. The sequence goes on along the minus strand of JACSYO010002173.1, from coordinate 925,979 downwards.
TGACTTAATTGGGTGTAACTCATCACATGATACATTTTGCTTGAGCAAAATAAATAAAAGCTTCACAAGATCTTTGAAACTCCATAATGTACACATATCAAAGCTTCCTAGCAAATTATACATCCTTAATAACACCACTTAAATATACAGACAGATATCATTACAAAGAGAGAATAAATTCTGAGTACCAACTAGCAAGCATGTTAACAGTGAGAGCAATGAGGCCTGGAGGCAAAAAGTGACCTGAATAGGAGTGAAAGTAAGTCTACTGGACCATAGTTGCAGATTAGTTTAGAATATGGAAGTGCAGCGGATTGCTACTGTATAAAAGCAAGAGATCAGCACTGCAGTAATGCCCCTTTTGAGACTGTATTGATCTGCTGATGCAAAGCAGGCCTATAAATATTTATATTTGGGTACAGTAAATGACTGCATTGTAGTCTGCCAAATGGTGCTCCTGAAAAAAAAGAAGTCCTTTGACAGAATCGTATTTAAGTCTGTAATTCGATAATGGATTTTTGCCGGGATGAATGGATTTGGTCATTTTAAGGCCCCAGAGGACACTTTTACAGCTCTTTTGTTTTTCATCCATGTGAAAGAAAACAGGAAATTCAGAGTGTCATCATATTATGGTCTCTGCACAATGATAGCACTGAACTGAGAGCTTCTTGCAATTGCTAAACAAAAACAGCGTACTTACAGCCTCATAGTCAGCTAGCTCAAGCCTGGCCTTATTCTGCATGGTGCGCTTGCACAGGTAAATGGCTGGAGGAGGCAGAAAGGGAGAAAGAGAGAGACATGAAGAGGGTAATAGAGTTAGTCAAATAGGTTGTCTTGTTTTTCTGAGATCCCAACTGTGTGAACCAAAAGTAATGAATGTTTTGCTGGAGCAGGCAGGCGATGTGTTGTCTTCTAAACTAACAAGCCTCAAGTAAATGCCATGCAGAGAACCGGAGATGTGGTTATATCAGTAACCATCCCTTTTATTTTGTTTGGCTAATCTTATCCCACAGGATTCTCTGTAGTGGGTGCTCCTCAGGGCCAGATACATTACAGGGAATGGGCCATGTGGATCAATCCTCAACAGTGTCAACAACAGATCTACAGTGTGAGTTGTGTATCAGAGAGAGAACTGAAGGCATTAGCAAGATCTTACTGGTTTGGAGAGAGAGGCAAAGAATGGAGACAGTGTGTGACTCACCATAGTCTGTGTTCTCAGGCTCCCAACAGTTTGAAGGCCAGAAGTATGGAGACTGATCCAAACAGAAGGGGATGAAACAGAAACAGAGTATGTTTATTTATGCAAATAATCAGAATTACATCATTCTTTTGCCATAAGTGTCGAGAAAAACAATAATATTCTCCATATGGATGTTGAAATCTCATTTCTTCCACCACCCACGCTCCCTCTGCACTTCCACACAAAGTCAAAAGACAACTCATTGCTTCACGATGATCCTTGATGTCCGCGTGCTGCACATAACTATCTGGGGAGCAATGATATCTATATTCTCTCTATCCATATTTAATTGTCTATTGTAACTGATATTACACATTCAAAGTTCATTCCCATGTCCATTAATAATGAATCACTCACATCTATCATGCATTCTTAATAACGGGGCAGAATTAGAAGTTGGTGATACTCAACCACATATATCATTGCATTATTACTCATAGCGTTAATTAGCATAAGAGCAAATGGCTGACGCTAATGAACGTGCTTGTTTGAGTGTAATGAACAAAAAGGTTAACATGCATGCTCTCATAAGCATTATAAACATCATAGAGGATAAAGTTGAACTATAAAACTCCACTGCAGGCACATAAAAAGCTAATTTGTGACAAACAGAAGACAGTTGTCATTAAATATGGGTCTTCTTCCAGAATAGTATCTATTTACAGACTAGCATAAAAAAAAAATCCCCTGCCTTTACACCTAGCAGCACAGCTATGGAGGCTGGCCAATGCATTTCAAATGCACCGTGGACTCTTTTTACATGTTCTGATGACGTGGGCCTGTTGCATCACGACAACATCAGAGGGAATATTTTTAGCCCTCGCTGAATGAGCAAGTGTGACACACGCTGCCCTCCCTGCGCAGGCACAATAATGGCTTTTAATCTTGAGCAATGGAGGTGAAGATAAATGCATTCAGAGGTAGATTGAGGGGGAGGAGCAGGGGAAGGCTGGTGACAGTGAAAAGTGCAGAGCCAGGGTGCAGCCGGCTCAGTGCTTCCCATTGGGGAGTTTGCCTTGTGTAGCTGGCCAGGATTAAGATGCTAATGGCCCAGTCACAGTAACGAGTCATCGTGGAGCACGTTAGCCATCAGAGGGACCTGTCAAAGTTCATGCTGGATCAGATAGAGCGGAGAAAAAAAAAAACTCTCCTAACAAGCTGCACTGCTGGCCCGTAGGCCCCATTCTGCGGCCCACCTCCTGCTCTGACGCAGCGTCCAGCAGGGATATACACTATCGACCTTGGTGTGGTGAGTAATAGGCTTAGCAAGGATTGCTCTCATTAGCATCACGCAATAAACATATCCCACACATATCAAGGATACACATAGAGGAGCGTCTTGTACCTGAAAGCGATAAAGGGTGCCATCATCTTTAAGTGTCAGGACATGGTCAGAGATGGGGAAGATGTAGCCGTGGGCAGCGACAAGACTCCCAAGGTGGATGGCTTCAGCTGTCGACATGAGAGAAAGCCCACAGATGGGAGGTGGGGCATTTAAAATTACCATCCTCTTTAATTGAGCTCTATTGTACTTACATGTAACGACAGATTTCTCAGCAGGCTTACCTGGATCCTCAATGGAGAGGTTTTTCATCAACCACTGAACAATGTCGGCCCCTGGCATTCAGAGAAGGACTTTGGTTAGAAGTGGTGTTATGAGCAGTTCTACATGAGCAATGGTTTTCGACAAAGGCTTGCAAACACAAATGAGCTTTGAAGAAGTCTTTGTGATTCGTCTCTGTTCAAAGCTCTGTGTCAAAGCTGAGTAGGTGTCTGAACATAATGTTAACGGCTTTGCAGTCCTGTCTCTCTCTCTCTGCTCCTGGACAGCACAATATTTGGCCCGTTCATTGTACATTGGCAGAGGCTGCTGAGAAAGATCGAGAGGCTATCGGGGCTCGGGGAGCAATGTGAAGCAGTGACTCAAAAATAACCTTTGGGAGAGCTGGAGTGACCTCGCCGTCCAACACTGGTGACTCATGTCGTACACAAGCACACACATGCACAAACACATGAAGGAGTACAGTGCACACACAGACAGATGGACACAGACAGAAAAGAGAAAGAGAAAAATGTGACAGGGCAGCGTTTCAGTTGCCTCAGTGGCTTAGGTCTTCATCAGCTTCCAAATGTAGAAGCAGCAATTCAAATGAGCCCAAATAGTCACATTTGGTTGTCTGAACCCGACTTGTACGTTTTTTTTCTTGACAACAAAACAAACAGACACACACACACACACATACACATAATCAACACCACATCAAGTAAGTCAAGCCCTTATTAAGGAAAAAACACACAAGGAACTGCAGCATATGTAAATGTACAATCAGACGCAGCAATACACAGTCAACAGGAATGTCCACTACAGACAGGCCGACGCACACAAACACTAACCTGACACCACACTGGGGATCTTGGAGAGGAAGCTTTTGACAGTCCGGATGGCCACACCTCCTGCTTTCTCATCTTGTATTCTTGTAACAATGTCTTCAATCTGTGGAGAGTAAAACAAAATAAGAAAAGAAAATCACATTATATTTTCTATAGCAGCCATTTAAAATGCCTCTAACTACACAACTGAGGTTATTGTGCATTTTCTTCTTTTGGGATGTAAAGATATTTTTTATTACTTTTCAATCATAACAGGAGCTCATTAAAGTAAAAAAAAGTATTCAGGATTGAGTTAAAGCTGCATCAACTGATATGTTGCACAATTGTGGGCAGTAGAACAAGCTATAAACCCATCATTTATAATTTATTACTTAATAAAGTTGCTGAAAAAGTTGCGGAGGTCTGCGCTCCCCAAGTGCCCTTCTGGTTCTCTGTTGGTACGTTACTATGAGTAAAACCTTTCACAGTTAACCTAGTCATGTGATCCATTATGAAAATAGAAACTTAGATTAGTGTAGCTTTAAATTCAGATTTAGTAAAAGTCTCATATAACATATGCAGTTTTGATAGTAATCTAAATTGACGCACTCTCTAAAACTCAGACCTTAAAGATACAACGGGTCAAAGGTTCAGTAGATTGAATAGTTTACTGACACACACAAACACACAAACCAATACAATATTTGTAAGGTAATAAAGCCACACGTTGGGGGATTTATCTATCTGTGACAAGGACTTCAGTCAGAAGCTTTGGCCAATTGAAAAAGACTGTCACAGCCATTCCCCAGAGGCAGAGATAAACATCACACCTCCGACACAGCCAGAGCTGCAAACACATCACACATCAGCCACCTAAAATTAGGCTCTGCACAGCACAGCCCGCCACCACACAGGGGAGAGCACATACGCGGAAACAAGCGAACATCCAGTCATTCAAGGATATGGAAACACCTGCACAAAGACAGACATACAGAAATCCATATACAGAAATCCATATACAGAGTCCTAAACACACATACAGAAACAGGTTACTTATTTTAAACAAGCGGTGTTGGTCAAGTCTTTGAACAGTTGTTTATATAGCATCCCGGTAAGCAGTCGGGTCAGGTCCTGTTTTGATGTGGAAGAGTCAGGGCTCTGTTGTAGAAATCCATCTACATCAAAAAGATCTTGATTTTGCACACTTGCAGCAACCATATGCAGTACAGTAGGCGGCTATTCAATTCTTTATTGCTCTCTAAGCATCTGTCTCGTATTCAGGTTTTCAAGTCTTTATGTCGAATGTGTATTTCACCTGTAAAATATGTTTGCTGGGATGATTTACATACAGTTTCTTATCAACTTTACATTCTTAAATATAATATTGTCCCCAGCCCGCTTCTTGATATACTTTAGTTCTGCAACCTTTTGTAGCTTTACCAAAAAATCTAAAATAAAATCTATTGGAAAAGTGGACAGTAAGGTAAAGAGATAACAAGAAGTGGAGGCTAGCGCCGCATGCTACAGCACATTTACTAAAGCACATTTACTAAAGCACCATTACAATCAAAGATAATCATCTTCCCTGGCAAAGCATTAAATGGATGATTCATACATGCGCTCCATAAATCTACAACAAAACACCCAGATGCATATGGATTTAATAACACACATAATGCAGAGCAGAGAGGAGGGAGAGAGCTCTGCTTGGCAAGACAATTACCAATCTCTCACCATAAGCTTGAGAGAGTGTTTGGAATGAATTATTGAACATCCACTATGGAGAATTACTGCCTCAACTCTTGTTGATAAATCTCTCTCAGTCTGGGAGGGTGAGAGGAGATGGAGAGCTGCATCTGCCCTCTGTGTTTTGAACAGAGCCATGGCATTTTAGGTCTGCAATCGCCTTCATGTGTGCACAAACAGTTTTACACGAGCACAATCAGGGGCACGGCAGATTAGCACCGACACATCACAATCTTTCCTTTGAAGACAAACCTTCCAAGCAAAACAACGGGGAAAACGCTTTGAAATCAGCTCCGTTCGACCCAGGAATCCTCAAATCCCCTGAGACAAAGCAACATGCAGAGGATTAGGTCCTTTTGTTCTCATGTAATAATGGACCTGGACTGGCTATATCAGTATAGAAAGAATAACTCATTATCTCCCTATAGGATGACAGCAGACAAGAAGTATTTGGCACAGCTACAGAAAGTGCCCATCGTATCTCCTGGATGTACAAGCTAATGGTGTTTGCAGCTTGGTGTGGAGTGTTTTTGAGAGACGAAAAATTTCTGCTAGCGTGCGATAACAGCACTTTGCCCTTCGCCACCGGGTTCTATAAATGATTATCAGGAGGACACTTGTGTATCTTGCCACCATATGTTTGCATTTGCTGCACACGTGTGTGCAAATTTGTACCAATGCATGGCTGTGTGTGTGTGTGTGTGTGTGTGTGTGTGGTTCATTTTATCTTTTGTGGCTCTGAGGGCAGCACTAGCCTTCTATATAGCACACCTAGGAGGGTAAAGGTGTAGGGAGAATGTGAGGGAGCAGCTAGAGGTGAATACCAACAACTGAAGCCACCAGTTAATAAAAAGTATTTCCTCCATATTTATGTCAGGGGAAGGCCTGCACGCTCTAATGTCTTAAACAAGAACATTACTTCCTGTTACATGGTTTTGTAATTGGGTTAACTTAATGAAGTGAGATAAAACCTAAATGAGAGCGTCAGCGATATAAATAACCATCAAGAAAATGCGACACGTTGAACTAAGTGCGGAAACATTCACTTCTCCTACTAATTGAAACCACGGCCCTTTTTTCCCAAAATGGCCAGAGATGAAGCTATTAAAAACTGTCCCCGTCTTCAGAAATGAGACAGCTGCTAAAAGATGAATCAGGCGGTAATGGCGCTATTAATGATTCAGCAATCATCAGTGGGGCTCAGGCGCACTTGTCATTGTTGAAAGACATTCGGGTCTGTGAGGAAAACGACGTCCAGGTGACGGGCGAAGAGTTACATTTCTGGGCCTGGAGATAATTTATGACGCGTCAGTGAGAGCTGGGTGAAGATGAAATAGTGATGAGGCTTGGAAAAGTTTTCAAGTTAGCCAAGTCATTATCAATTGTGTTTGAAATGTACTCCGGAGCCATATAGTTTCTCATCATAACAGAAAATCCTACTCCATAATCAAAGAATAGAACATAACAACAACACGACCGCAGTTGCATTAGGACGGTATTATATTATGCATAATGCTATTATAAATAAGAGCATCTAGTTGGATTTTACTGCTTAGTGGAAATACAGCAGCAGCATGACATTATATTCCTAATATGGCAGAAGATGTTTATTTAAATATGGAAAGAAAATAATAGCCATATTAAGCTACAATTCTAAATAAGTCTCGACTACTAAAGTGACATTCAAAATAATTTCAGGTTATTAAATTAACATGTCCCTTATCTACAGTTCCTGCACTGTAATCCTCTTAGGCTGATCAAATATGAATGGATCTTATCGTAGTTAACCTTCATTGATTAATGGAAATAACGTAGTGAATGAATCTATCCTCTGACCTCAGCACAGATATTCTACACATTCACACACACTGCTTTAAAAGGAAGTTCATTCTAACTTCACAGAGGTTTGGAGCATTGGTCAGACATGATGGAGGCTATTGTACTGCAGTCCTGAACCAGGAGCTCCTGTTTCATACAGAATCCTTCACGGTTCATCGCTCCACTGCAGCTCCGTCACTCACATGATCTAAGGTGAAGACCATGTTAGCCTCCACACTCAGCATCCTCTGACTTTGAAGGAACAAACGTAAACACATGGACTAGAAGTACACAAACATCATAATGCTGCCTTAATTTGAGACACCCTTAAGCAGCGGATTGTAAGTCAGGCTGGATGTAGCACTCTACCTCTAACTTGGAGAAACAACAGAATATATTTTTGAATCATCATTATTTCTCTAGAAGGCCTGAAGCTGCTACTGTACTTTGCCTTTGCTTTACAGTATTTCAGTTGCTTCGTAGTTGCAGTGCTAATTAACCTACACCTAGATGAACAGTTCTGCACTGCCCTCCCTCATGTGAGAACTGCTTTGTATGCTTTTAAATTCCTGCCTTGGATCAAAACACTATTAAATTAAACGCTTTCGTTTTGTGTATTGTTAGGATTGCTGACTGCTGCATCGCACCAGCCACAGACTTTCAGCCTGTTCCTTCACAGTGAGCGACTGTGACTGCACTGAGCTCTCTGGCTCATAGAGCAGTAGCCTCACCTGCAGTATGCATGCTCACACCCTTAGTGTGTTGTCATAAGCACTGCCGTTTGCAGTATTTATGTTTCCAGACACTTGTGGGCTACTAGGACACCACCAGCATAGTAGCCTCTCTTGGCAGTAAGCCTGCAGCCTCCTTCTTTGTTTCATGTGTACATATTGTTCCCTCTAACTTCTGACTGATTTGCTGACATTTGTTGCGAATGTATTCAAATTGGAAGAGATTGTTTGATATCTAACCAATTGGAATTACTTTCTTTTTTTATTTCTATAAAAAAAAAATGATTTCAAATAAATGTCAGTTTTCTGTGCATTACTATAAACTAAAAACATATGTATCTCTTTTAATTCTTCCTTTAAACAATCATTATAAGGGCACGCATTTGACACATTCTGTAGCTCTTCAACAGACAACAACAATGTTATTTCAAGTTGATGAAGTCCTTGTCATTGCCAATATAATCACGTTGAGGTCGCATCAAAATTCTGATTTACAAAAAGGACACAAGCCTCATTCTTCTTAATAATACTAATGTACTCAAGTTGTCATGCTTATATTGTCTTCTGGCCACTTCACTCTGCATAATAGAGTTAACAATGCAAAACACAAAACAATTGCATCTTCATTGCACACATTCTGTCCTGGCCTATAACTTGCCAGATATTATGAAGTAACTTCTCCAATACACAACCTGTCACACAACACTTTTTTGAGTGCCATTTTGACCTCCGCGCCATGCCGTGTGCATAATTAAGTGAGATCCAGCTGGTGTGTGCTGCCCTGGGGAACGAACTGGGGAACGAACTGCCACCACCATCCAACTCTCTCAGCATGCCAAGTCATGATGAGGAAGCTGCGAGAGCCTCTCAGCTGGATCTGACACACCGGGGACAGACACTGCCGCGCACGGAGCAACACAGCAGACTGGAAAAGCCCCGCCAACCGAGCGTGATGGTCGGAAACTTATATTGCTCTGAAGAAGTGCGAATGAATCACACATTTGCACATAATCACACACTGACACGCACCCACAGTCATGTGTGGAGCATGTGCGTTTGAACACATTCACATGCAACAAACAGTTGCTTCAAACTCTTGGCGATTCTCATCATCAAGAACAAATCACCTGCTACGCCTAATATTGCATTTCAGTGAGGCATCAATTATGTTCTGAAAGAGACATATTCACTCATCCATCTCACCTCCAAATTGCCATCTCCACAGGAAGGCCCTGCAGGGAAAGGCTTTTCTCTTCTGCAATAAACAACTGTTTTCCCATTATGTCCTGGAGCTGAAAAAAAATGTATTTTACACTCCAGTGAAGACATTTTCCCTTTTGCCAATACCTTTCATGTGTAATCCCTGTAATCATTAGTGGCGGTGGATTATGACTGCACTAAAATGTATTGTTTGAACGTGGAGAAAAGGCCTCCTATTTACCTAAATCTGGGCTCTCTGGGTTACGTCATTTCGAGAAAAGCCTGCTGAAGGTTAAATGTATGCTAGAGCACATCTTTGTATTGTTCTGCTAAATGGCTTCTTTAGCGTTTCCTCAAGGATGAGGTAACACATTGAGAGCATTAGGAATCAATGTGTTTCCTGTCAGTAAACTTGTAAACAAGCCATTGGAGCGATTAAGACCTCTCATATTCCTGTGAACCAGCCCCCACAATTAAGTCACAATTTTCAGTCCCATTCTTTCCTTAGGTCAGGTGTTGCCCTGCGGATTCATGTGTAATTTAAACATATACCAGGCTTTAGCAGTCTCTTTAGCTCAAGTGGCGACAACACAACAGAGACCCTGTCCTGACAGAGAGGCCCAGAGGTACAGGACTGAACGAAGAGCCCAATTAGTTGCTGCTTGATTGGCCAACCAGCTGGATGCTCCTCAGGGAAACATGCTGACATCCAGAAGAGTCCAACCGTGCTGCCGCGCTTCACATTGAACCAACCACGCCAAAGTATTGGGGCCGGAGAGTGTTGATGAGGACGTTTCTCTCTTGTTCGGGCCAGTTGAGGATCCCTTATGGTAGCTGATGTGGCGGCGAGGTGGAGATGGGATGGGTCGGTGTGCACTTGTCAGCTTAGATTCTCCATCTCCATGGCAACACAGTGGCGAGAAGAGCCAAGCAATTAAAAGTTTGTCAAGTTCGGCTCCGGCATGGGCCGGAAGCCAGTTTGAGTAAATAACAATTACAGATCGTGCTCTTTGGATGGGAGGGATAGTCTTGTTGTCAGTGCTTTCTGACTCTCTCTCTCTTTTTCTTTTTTTAAAAGAGGAATTAATAAGCTCTCTTCCTGCTCCCGCAAATCAAAAGGAGATACTTAAAATCAAAGCTTTGGAGTTGGCACAATTCTTGCAATCAAAATACAAATGGAAGCTCTGCTAAGCTAAGACTGGCTATACTCAAGAGAGCATGAGCTTACCCACAAACCACAATGACTCATCAGGTCACCTTTCTGTTGATGAGACTCAAGGAGGACAGAAAAAGATCATCTCCACTCTTGTAAATGTCTGTTGTTAGATACTCCACGGGTTGCTAAGGGCTTGAGTGCAGGGAAAACAGTAGTCGGCTGCTTCTAGAACAGATAGTCCACTCTAAAACGAAGTGGTCTGTGCAGATACAGAGGCGACGTTTAAAAGAGACATGGTCTGAAATGAAGGGGCATCAGCAGCCACACATGCAACTGGCTGCTTGTATAGGCCGGTTTTGCTCTGCTGTGTATGGATCTGCTTTTATAACATGTCAAAAATGAACCAGAGCTACAACAAGCCAGAAAAGGTCATTTGCTCTGGGGGGTGGGGGGAGAGAGAGAGAATCGCATTACCTGCAGTTCACTCCTCTGCAAGATTTACCTCAGAGATCATTTATGAACAGCAATTTACATGCAGGGAAGGTACTTTCACTGCAAACACCTTTCACACCATCTGCATTTTGAGTGCCTGTGGGACTCTGTAAAGGTTTGGCTCCTAATAAGGTTCAGTATCCTTATAGCCACTAGGCTGTAATTAGGGAAGAAAAGGAAAGGAAGGCTATTGGCATGTGGAGTTATGAAAAACAACAGAGAGGGAGAGGTGGAATGCGACAGCTCGGCGTGGAGAAAGTGAACAGATCGTTTTCGGGGCAAAAAGCATCTGCTGCTATCTTCCTGATTGTCAGTTTCAAAGTAGTTCTTTCCAGAAAAGGTTTTCTATCATTTATCAGCTTTTTTTTCTCTCAGTCACGGGAGAAATATAAGCCTCGCCTCTAAGTCATAGCGTGAACACTGTTATGCAAGACAGGGGTAAGCTGCTAAAATGTAAAAGTGGAAATCGACAATGGTGTGACAGTGTCGGATGAGTGGCAATGGATAACACTGTGCTATTCTGAGGATGTGGGTGAGGATGCTCACCGCTCAGAACCCCTATGGGGGGCCTCAGACTCGCTGCAATTCTGTCTGCTGCCGCCAATTTAGGAGGTCAGTGGCTCATGGAAACTACTCTTACACAAAGGTGATACTGAATTTGAGTTCAGTTTGAATATTTTCTTTGAATAACTTTCTTGATCGATGTATCTTCATGCTGGCTTCATATCTGGGACACCGCACCAGCTAATCATGTAATAATACCTGCAGGAGATTGGTTTGAGGTAGTAAAACCTTGGGACCATCTGTCTATCTTTGATGTTGGCATCGTCCCCTGATGCGCCACTCCTGCCGATCCCATTCCTTAAGGCCTGGTGGTAATTGGGTTACAGATGAGAGAGGAGAGGAGGCGTCATCAAGCCCGGGTTTGCCTCGTCCCTCACTGGACCCACAAGCCTGTTCTTGATGTCTGAGACACTGGAGACGAACTCTGTCATCGCAGAGTTGAGTCATCTCCGAGGAGAGGAGAGGAGAGGAGAGACTTGGGCTTTTGAGGTCGACAACATAACTCCTTTCTTTCAATATTTACACCAGATTCTACTTCATCTGTAGTAGTTGGCAATACACAATCAAAACTTTCAATCATTCCTCTTGCACTTGAATCAATGTATCCGTCTATTGAAACACTGACGCATGACACTTGATAGGCCTGATGCAACCAGAAAAGACATGCAGCCAGCATCTGAGGAGGTTATGTGAGATGACAAGATGCGTTCTCTAGTAACAGTAAAATGTAAGTGGTGGGCAGGTCCGGCCTCTCCGATCTGCACTCAGCCCCATCCATTACAACATGCAGATGGTTCTCTAGCCTGTCATTAGTGATTTGTTGAATTGGTATTGTGTGCACGTGTGTGTAGCATGTAGAGGCACTTCAGAACCAGCTAATCAGCTTAGCCAAGTTTGAATATACAGGAATGATTTTTTTTTCTTCATGTCATAATTCTATAACACCATCTGCTTAATTTTCTCTCTCTCTCTCTCTCTCTCTCTCTCTCTCTCTCCCCCTCTCCCTCTCCCTCTTCTTCTCCCTCTCTCCCTCTCTCTCTCTCTCCCTCTCTCTCTCTGCCTCTCTCTCGGGAGGTGGTATGTTTCAATCCTCTGCACATTTCATGCCTCAGCTCAAAATTATACTGTTCCTCATGTGCTCCTATGCTCACATGCAATCAGTGAGTAAGAGTGGCCCTTGACCTTTCAAGATGCATGGATTTCCTGTCATGGCTGCTGGTATGTAAGAGGATTTTTATAGCTCAGCTGTGTATCATTAGGCTCCGTCCCCTTCACCCTTCTTTCCACCATGGTAGGACTGTCACTCACACACTGCTGTAACTGGAGACCTGACTTCCTTATTACCTGTGTTGGTTCTCTCCCATGAGTGTGGGAATGCTGACAGGCTTTTAGAGGCAAGGCATGTTACTGTGACAACAGAAGGACTAAGTGAAAAGGGCTGTGAAAGAGAGAGAAGGCGTGGTGGAGAACAGGGGGGGGGGGTTGCGGGGGTGGGGGGATGTGCCTCTGGTCTCTCACAGATCTTAGGAAACTCACACAAGCTGTGGCTGCAGTCAGACAGCGAGCTGCACATTCACCAGCAGTTCTGTGTGTAATACGGAGCAGAATCAGGATATTTTTCTTGGAGTATCATTTTTAGTGAGGCGCTGTGAAAACCACTCTGTTCTCGCTGGGTGACAGATTTCCAATGCCAACAATAAAGCCTTGTCACTTCTTCTTCGCAGAAACAGGTAATAAAATTCTGGCGGCTGGGCTGACATGTGGAGGGAAAACCTCATCTCACAATGCCACTGGGCAGCAGGCAGCGCCACACACCTGTAATGTGCTTTACTGCCCTTAGTCCCAGCGGGGATGACTACTCTTCTTCATAGGGACCTGCAGAGAACATGTCAGCAGGGCTGGCCTTTGCCACTCTGTCATCCTCTCCCTCACACGCCACTCGTCCAATTTCCATCCTGTAATCGTTTGTTAATGCAAGCGAATGAGGCCTGAGGTGGCTTGAGAAAGCTCCTGCACTTGCAACAAAGGCAAAAATAAAATGTGTTTCACAACAGGACAAGTTACAGAGCTGTTTATCTTAAAGGCGGATTGACTGACTGAATGATACAATCAATATATACTAAAGCAAGAGCACTACAGTAGGTGTCTTAAGTCATCAAATCCTTACTCACAGCTGATTGATTATCTATAATGTCGACAAACCACCTTCAGTGCTAGCTAATGCATTGCCAGGCAGCGACCAAATTTGTTCATAAATCTTTTATTCTTTCACCTCAGGGGAGTCAAAAATGAACCATCTATTATGTCTGCAAAGCTAGAATTTGCAATCTAACCAGCACACCCTCTTGAAGTATTGAAAAAGATTCCTAGAAAGGGACTGGCCATGCTTTGTGATCCAATATCCTCTCAACATATTTCAAAGTGAAGTGAAGTGTGCTTTTCTGTTTTCATTCCCGGCTGTTTGCTATCTGTGCATGACAGCTGGCTGTAATTTAGCAAAGGTTTGTGAAGGCAATCTGCGGAGCCACACCTGCCCTGCGACTTTGCACATCAGTAATGTCTAGTTATTTCCTCCACAACTGCAACTGCTAAAAGCACTTCTCGGACCAGGGGTTGGGATATTCCTATCATAACCTATGAATAAAATATCATACAGAAAGAATAATTAAAAGAATAACTGTAAAAAAAAAAAAAGAGAGATAATGGCAGAAAAAATATTTAATTGACTGTCTCACCACAGCAGGGAAGTTTGCAAATTGTCCTCTGAAATCTTTAAAAAGATGTCTATTTTTGGATGGCAGGACACTGTTGACCTTTTATTATTTAGATAAAACTCTACAAAGCCCAAGACATTAATTGCAAAAAGGGCCATGACCTGTTTCATACAAAGACTTAGCATCTGCCAAATGTCCTGCCCTCTTCCTTGTAATGCAAGTGCATTTATAATTAATGTATACTGACGTGCAAAGAGTTCATGACAAAAACTAAAACCTTTTTTCCATTGAGGCTGAATGTCATACTTTAGCTCAAGAAGATCATACTTTACCTAACAACATTATTTGGCAAGAAGAGAAGATTAAGCTTATCTCAGTGTTACCCCATAACTGATCTGGTGCTATTCTAAAAAAACTAAATGGACACAAGCCCAGGACAGTTTAGTACGACAGCTCTCTGTGGAAATGTCCACTAATAGCCAGAGTTACAGTAATGTGATTACTATTTTGATGGAAATGACTATAAGATAAGATAAGATAAGATAATCCTTTATTAGTCTTGCAGTGGGGAAATTTACAGGATTACAGCAGCATAGGGTAAAGTGCAAACAAGAGACAAAGTAAAAAATCAAAAACAAGTATTATAAATAAGCAATAAAAAACAGTAACAAAAAAACAGTAAAGAATCCACAGTAACTGAAATGAAATATGATATATACAGACAGAAAAGCTTATTGCACAGTGTATTTATATTGCACAGGTTTTAAGTGTTTTAAGTGTTTTTGTGGTCTTCTGGGAGCAGAGATGGTTGTGCAGCCTGACAGCAGCAGGAAGGAAGGACTATGACATGGACACACATTTTTACTTTCTCTGACTGTGGAAATCTGATGTTTGCACAGCACAGATGACGAACAAAGGCACTAAAACATGGGTCTCACAGGTAAAACACGAGACTGGTGTCAGCCGACAGAGGAGTTTAGTGTGGGGGCGGAAGCTCTGCAGGTGCACTGAGTGAATAATGTATTTCTCATAGTTGTAGGAAAGGTGTACTGAAGAAAAGTATAATATTCAGTGTTTATAAAAAAGCATGAACCAATGACAAATTAATGTACTTCCTCCGAGTCGATGCATTGTGCTGATTGAAAATTCTGATTCGGGGACAGCCCGAGCAATATTCACACCCACAGCCCTCTCTGTGGAAACACATCACACATTTATGAATGTGCATTTGCTCCTTGCTGCCAGCTGTGCCTCTGAAGCGTGGGAATAACCATGTTAGCCTCCTCTCGTGTTACCACCCCACTGCAGCATCGTCACTGCCTCACTCTCACTGTTGCCTGAGCCCGATCGATCCTGATTATTACAAGCTTAAGAAGCCCCGTTACTCCCTTCCTACTGTCATTTCCATCAGTGAAGACCAATTTCCATTTAAAGCAAATGCAGCGGTGTCAAATTCAATGCTCGGTGTATTGGAGTGTCTAACTAAATTAGGCTCATGTTGCCTGACACGTGTTAGAAGGAAGGTGGGATTAATAAAAGTCTCCTGTTCTGGTAGACAATTTAAAATATTTGGTTTAGAGGATTCTCTGATGTGACACCTGAAAAAAAACAAACTGCATTCAGGCAAACCAAAAATGTTAATTACCTTTAGACCAAAATGTAAGAGCAAGTTCAGCCTTTATCAAGCCAAACTCAAAAAGAGTCAAAGTTCAATATCACTCAGTTTGATGAAAGTAATCACGGGTATGTTATGGATTAGGTCTCTATTTTATGAGCTATTGACAGAGTAATTGGAGTGGAAATGGGAGTAGGGACACAACAAGGTCTCCCACAAGGACATATCTATTATTTTCAAGCCGAGGAGTCAGAAAGAGGAAAATCTGTCACTGATTATCTAACTCACTCACATAATGTCAAATAGTCCAGCCTCCATAACGCCTCAAATTCAGTTTGAAATCTCCACTGTCACTTTTGACAAATGGGTTGCTTTGTGACTGAGGCTGTGACTAAACCAGACAAACACACAAGGACATCTCAGTCATTTGTCCAATTAATTTCTAAAGGTTGTGGAGTTGTAGTGACAGTGTACAACTTAACTGAGGAGCCCCAAGAGGCAAAGTTACAGAGTCAGAGTGGTCTGAACCGAACTGAGGTTGGGGATGTGGTTTGGGGGTGCAGGTCCATGCTCTGGAGGGAGGCCAAATTGTCTGGTTTGTCCTCCGAAGGCTGTTTAGTCAGACTAGCTGGCCATGGTCATTAACATTCGGGGCCTGGGTGACTCATCCCCGCTTCAGCCTCGACCCAGAGACAATTACATGGAGTCACACCACTCCGGCTAGCGACACTTCATTATTACCTGTGGTTCAACAGTGCACCGATGACACTCTGTCCCTCTCTGTCTGTCTCCCGCTCCTCTGAGTCAGACCTTCTATTTTAAGGGCAACTCATTCCTATCTATCAGATGTGTCTATTAACAATTCAAACAGGAGCGTTGGCAGATGGTGCTGCGATTACAGTACATTTGTAAGGTTGTTGGTTGTTGTGACAAGCTGCACTCTGCTCTATTTTGCTCTTTGTCTTTGTCAGAGGTGATCAAAAGCCATTCAAATGTCATGTGTGTGTATTTCTGTTATTTTTAATTCTGAAGACTTATTTTAGTTAGTGGAGAGAGAGCTGTCTAATGAGGCACCCACAGATTAAAATATAACATATCTTGTAATTGCGTAAGCGTTGTGCTGCTTCTCTCCTTCAGAGAAACATACTTCGTCGGCTGTACTTAGCATATTGAGGACATTCTCATCGCCGTCTGGTCTGCCAAATCGAGGATAAAATGTACCATCAACAAAAAGAAACTGTCAGCAGTGACAAAATACTCCTTTTCTTTGATTAGCAGTGTAGTCAGAGGGAAAATGGGACATGGGGAGGAGCACTTCTCGACAAGATCCCCGGAGGTTTAAACAAGTCGGAGTTAAAATTGCTGCTGAAATTGAAGCATGAAGAAGATAGAGTTGTTAAAGAGGAAGAGTGGCGCAGTTTCCAAAGGCAAGGTCAAAATCAGATCTGCAGTGAGACGCAGGTATGCATCTGAAAAGTGTCACGTAGTTTTCATTAAATGTGAGAACTCTATGCTGAGGTTCATTATCTCGGACCATATTTCTTTTTAATGCTCCTTTAAAGTTGTTACTTTGCAGGAACCATCTGCTCTGGTGTCCTTAATGCTCAATCAACTATAACATTTTACTCAACCGAATTGAGTAAAAGCAGACTTACAGCATACACTGCACGCACATATGATTTTGTTAGCCACTTTAATGACCTGTGCTCATCAGCCTTGAATGTTACTGCACCCTTGAAAACTAGATCAGTTCACAAAGTTAATCCATCTCCATGGCTTAATGACGCAACACCAGCCGTTAAAAAATAAATAAATAAAGAGAACAGAAAAGCTTAATAAAATTACAAAGTAAACCTCCTGTAAATTAGGTTTTGATATTATGAAAGGCATGTATTAGAAAGGGGTTGAAGATGCATAACTGGCATATGTCTTTAACATGAAATCATAGCTCCATCTTACTGGTCAACACTTTTCATAATGTTTCCGGAAAATAAAAAGTTATTGATATTCTTTACTAAGAAGCTTGTTCCTGGAAAATATTTATGCTTTTTTTTGGTTTGATACAGTTCATTTCAAGCTGTACAGCAGCATTCAGCCAGATGATGATTTGAATTGACTGACTTGTGGACCTTTGGGCTTAATTCTACTTTTGAAATAGAATTTTGAGTGCCATAAAGGTATATAATGATTGTCTCTGTCACTGTGAATTAATCTTTTAAAAAAGTGGGACAAAACCATATGGGACTGTAAGAATTTGTTCTCTTTTTACGTCCTGTTTTTTACTAATACAGTGTGTCAGCACTACCACAGGGCTGCAGTTTGCCCAGCGAGTCACTGCTGTCAAGAGTGTCACCCCAAGGCACCGAGGACCAGCAGCTTTTTAACACACTAATGTCAGAGGCGGTTCCAATAAGCCATTAGTATTTACTGTGCATGATGACACAAGAGTTTATTGTTTATTAGCAACATCAACAACAGTTTAACTGGGCACCAGTTTCCTATCTGATGCTATTACACATCCACCCGAAGACGGTTAATGGAAACATTATCCGATGTGGAAATCCTCTCCATGTCAATTGCTGTAATTGTACCCATATTTCTAGTATTTCATATAATCCGCTCTGTAGGGGTGCAGTGAGCTCCTTTAATGTCCTGCAGAGATGCCAAGGTTATTCAGAGCACAGAAGGAGGCATTTAAGGTGGACCCCTAGTGTGAGTCCAAGCAGCCTTTTCAGCATGCGATAAGTGGGTGGCTCAGGGGGGTTTGGACGGCATTTAGAAGCCGGACACAGTGGTGCCAACCACAAAGCCCCCTATTAACATCACCCTATGCCTGCATATGCAGCTTTACACTTCAGTCCCAATACGAAGCGCAGTAAAACTGGCTGCATTATTCAATTTGTTCCTTTAAGAGCACACTGTCAGCAATGTGCAAACCGGGAGTGAGACCAGGAGCGGCACTGGCACAGGAAGGACTTTCCTCACTGGAGAAAAGCCTTTTATTTCAGTCACAGCGATTCTCTATGGATGAGGTCAATACTCACACAGTGCGCAGGCAGCCAAAACCCTGTGAATTATTATCCAATTATGATTTGTTTTTCAGTGGACTTCTAGGCTTTTCCTGTGTTGGTCCTTCTGCTCAACTGGAGAGAAGAAACAGGCCAACACGTTAAACAATTGGTTATATAAGAGCTTTACACTGTTACTGTTGTTTTATCTTATTGACCCAACTTGGAAAGCAACCCACACTGGCACTTAGCATGCAGGCGCACAGGCTTCGGTGTGACCCTGATAGCCCACACCAGCCTGTCAGATTAAGGCTCCCGTGATGCCGAGCGGAGACGGTGTTCAAGCAGTCATACATGATAAAGCACTGGGGGAACTTGTCCCTACAGCAGCAGGAGCAATATCCAGAGCGTTCGGCTGGACTATGCTATCTTAAGTGCAGACAGGAAGAGCAAGTAGTGGCCCATAGACACCTCTGATGGAGGTTAGACTTAAAAGAGGAGAGCTATACCCTCCACGCACCCCAGGGGCAATTTCACGAGAGAGGAGAGTGTGACTCGTGGGGCGGCAGCAGGAAGACAGGCAAACAAGCTTCCTTCTGACCAGCACAACTAGAGCAATGCAGTCCTCTCGGCTCTTCCAACCAAACCAGTCCCTGCTGCTGTACAGCGAATGGATGATGTGGGAAGTTGCTGTTTACAGTAATTTCATTTTCTTCCCTTTCGTCGAGGGAGAATCTCTCCAGCAGTGTGATTGCTGTAATTGTTTTACATATTTCCAGTATGTCCATATTATCCGCAATGTAGGAGGGAAGGGAACTCCCTTTGTGTCCTGTCTTTAAATCATTCTAAACCCAACCAGCTGACAGAGACTGTGGCAGACAGTAAGGGAGCTTAAGGCTGGCATTGACAGTAATTTTATCTTCCTCACCAATCAGGCTAGGTTAGTTTTGAAATCCGTCCAGTCTGAAGGAATGACACAGGTGTGATGATAACAGTCATGTATCACAGCACTGTAATGTTCATCTAAATATGAATTCAAAGATCTGTCCAACTGCCTTAGAAATTGTGTTTTATTACGGCATTAAAAGCCATCTTTTCTTTATAGCCTTTGTTTTTTTCCTTTTAGTTATCCTCTCTCAACATTTAGAAGCACACATAGATAAAAATAAGTCATGATAAAAAAAAATTATATGCAGGATATGAATAAATGAATGGGGGGATATCATGTCTCAGAGGACCAGATATTTTCCAAAGATGGAATGCTTGAAATGAGCTTCAATTATTAATTAGCAAAGAGCAGAAGAAAGGCTGGAAAAAGAAAATAGTGGGGGGAGAAAAAGAAAACGGAAAATTAATACAAAATAATATTAGCAGCTCTGTGGGGTGGTATTTAGCAACAGCCGTGATTTGAACTAAATGCGAATATCAGAATGCTAACATGCTCATAATGACAATGTTATAACATGCTAATGTTTGGAGTGTTTTCACATGTTGGCATCATAGGTCGGCATGTTCGCGTCTTCTAATTCAACACGAAATACAAAGCTCATTACGAAGCCAGCAAGCTATGCAGAGGATGCGACTGTGACTCTGGAGGAGTGTAGGTTGGTGGTTCGATCCCCAGCTCCTCTTGTCCAATATTAAAATGTCCTCACATGGACAAGACACTGAACCCTAAGTTGCTGTTCAGACCGCAATCTGGCATGGTGGCTTGCTGCTATCGATGTATGAGTGTGTTCGTGAAGGAGAGGCGAATTATTAAGCTCTTTGGATAAAAGTGCATTCTAAATACAGTTATTTACCATTAAGAAATGACACGGTACGGTTGCAAGAAACACACTATTAGCCGCCTTTTTAAAAAAGGAGAAAGGAGACGCCACCCACTGTCAGAGGACCAACAAAGTCACCAGAATTCACCCCTTGATGACTACGCATATCTGTGGAAAATTGAATGGAAATCCATCCAACACTTTTGAGACATTTCAGTCTGGACAAAGTGTTGGACTGACCAATCCACAGATGGACAATGGACATTGCCAGCTAAAGAGCCATGCTGTTAGCGTGGCTAAAATTATTTCCTGTACCAATTTATCTTACAAATATAAATATTAGAGTATACCACGCTTTACCAGTGGAGAAAATCTAGAGTGTTAAGCGAGAACATAACACAGTTGCTACTGTCAACCAATATGTACTCCCTGCTAATAGAGTGCTAAAGCTTACACACACCCAAAGGCCACTGGCACCAAGCAGTGCCTTTGAACTTCCTAGCATGGCTCATTACTGATATTTACCCATTAATGGCTCCTAAAACTCATCTGGATAAAGGTTTCGTGTGATTGCACCACTATGGTTTTAATACCCGCCTTCAGGTATGATTTGACTGCCAAAAATTATCCAATCAAATATTTAATGAAAAAAGGAAGAGGGGGTTCAACAGGAATTCTTAACTCTCGGTGGGTAGGACGGGAGTTCTTTGGTCCCTCGGCGTAAATTAACTACGTGTGTCAAAAACCAGACAGCCATCACAGCCCCCAAGTCACAGAGGGGAAAAAGGTGAAGACACACACACACACACACACACACGCACTTAGGAACGAGAGATGTTAGCTATTAATAGTTTGTGAGCTTTACCCCATCAGAGCAGTAAAGTGGACTCTCTCCTTAAGCTTAATTGCATTTCCCAGCACAGTAGCGCTTCTCATCAATGGTTTGAGTCTGTATTTTGTGTGTCTCTTGGTGCCTATCCAATTCATCTACTATGCCATATTCTGTCTGCTGAGCACGGCAAACATAGCAAGCAAAAACACAACAACCAGAACGGGCAGTGTGCATTAAAGCGGCATTAAGCTTGCGTATGAGTTCCTGTGTGTGTGCATTTACAGTATGTTAAACCAAACGTTCTCGAGGCAATAAGACATCCTGCAGTTATTGGATTGTTTTGCTTCACTTCCTCTTTTCGTGGGAGGCGAGAGACAGAGCAAGATAGTACTGCAGCACCTACACTGCATGGACAGAGACAACCTCCTCCCCTCCCAGGCACTCAGCCTCTCTAATGGCTAAATACATCACATTCACCTTTATCTAACTGCCTACACAGTTAACTTAACGGTTTTGCAACAGATATGGCCATATAAGTGAAGGTATTTTAACCCATACTCTCCATACATTTCACAACGGTGCATGCCCACACTTTTGGAATATTTGTATCACTTCACTGAGACTACACTAGCCTTTTGCTCCTTGCAATAAGGTGCTGATGTCTTCCAGCTGACAGGGGCTCGGGCCTTTGGGATGAAGCTGCCAGTGTTTTCCCAGGCGGCTGAGCATATTGGTGGCCATCTGCCCCTCTGCAAGCAAAGCCTTCACACTGCGCCAGCCTGCCCACCCACAGAGTCCAGAGGCCATGGACGCTCTGCCCTGAAAGACCCAGCACCTCTCTATCGTCTGGCCTCTTTGACATCTGAGTGCACAGAGGTAAAATATATTTAAAAAAAAACACATTAAAACCATATACTAAGAAAAATATTTTGTCTCAAATAAATTTTTCTTAGTATATGAAAACTGACGTTGCTTAATCGGCTACTTTCTCAGCTTTCATCTTCAAAAGCTTCGAATCAAAAATCCCATTTTGAAAACAGGACGGGGCGGAAAAATCCTGTCACTCTCAGAATCATCTGTCTGTTGTCACTGTGTATGACTAAAACATGAAATGATGTGTGTTTCCTCAGGCAGCATCCTGACAAGCAAAATCAAGCCTCTTAAATGCGTTGCCTCGAGGCATGTGTAGCGTTACATAATGAAGCTCTGCCATGAAATCTATGAAGATACCCAGTTTTACATCCGACTACAGTATGTTCGCTCTGCAGCGTGACAGCTTCTTAGAATACATGGAGGATAATGACAAAATTGAATAAACAATGAATACAACTAGAACAGACACACACAAATCCACATGCAGTACACAAATATTTTTAACAGCAATGTGACGTCAGTCGTGAAACCAAGGGTTCAGAGAGGGAAGACATTTCTTCTCATGACGGTCATACTTCTGATTTGATTATGGGTTATCATTACTACTAACAGGTTGAGTAATCTACAGTAGACAAGTGAATTGTTGATGGCAATGCACTTTTGTTACATTTTATGCAGCCACCTACTGACATTTGACACTGTTCAGAGCACACAATCCCAGTAGCATCGCTATCAGAAGTAGCGCGAGAGATTTGTCAAGTTTCTGAGGTCAAAGAAGGTCCTGACAGTTTTTTTCTTCTGTGTGAGCTGCAGACTTGAGGTGTTTATTACAAAGATGGAGGTTTGCAGGAAATTCTCCAAGTCAATGTCACTAAGCCCTAAACTCCGCAGTGGCACATGGTTCACAACACGCCCGAAAGAGACATTTTAGCACTGACGCAGCCGCTGTCTACAATTATTTCACATCCTGTCTCGCCCATCCCTCCACTAATCTGTTTATAAATGGACAATCATTAGGAGCAGGATGAAACAACAGATTTGGGACAGTGGGACAGGATCCGTCAACTGCGGCCTGCTTATAGAACACTTTTTTTGCCGTAATCAAGACAGCAGGCTCGGGGGTAGCAGTGGATGCCGTGGTTTAAGTCTGATCAAAAGGAGCTTTTTTTCAAAGTGGGCTGTCAGAGTACTAGCAGAGAAATAACGAGCTATTCGTCGGTTGAGGAGGAATAACCACCCCCTCATTGGCCGTTCCCAATCCCGGCCCTCGAGAACCAGCTACTTCCTCTACGCCGAACATCCACGTAATTAACCACCAATACTGCTCACCCTCTCCTTTCAAACCGTAGCTATTGAAATTTGGGCACCTCAGGGACGAGGTAATTACCCTTGACACTGAAAGGACCGCTCACTGCCCAAACCCCTCACTGATGGGACTGACAGCTTATTAAAATATTGGAGGGCTGAAGTTTGCCAGACAAGTGATGGTACAGTACAGCGGTAGGAAGAAGGTCCTGAGAGACAGGCGGAGTTGAGCTTGTTTCAAGATGGTTGAAAGAGAGGCCTCCTGACACTTGAGTGTCCGGCAGATGCACACTGACACGGACCAGTGGGCTGTCAGGAGCCTGTCTACGGGTCATTTCTTACAGCGAATGTTTGTCCATTAATATAGGCCAGATACTGTAGCACACACACAGTCAGCCTTACCTTTCTGTAGACGATCATATTGGGGGAGTCCTCCTCTGAATCAGTGGTGCCGACTCCTCCCTGGTCTTTGGACCCTTCCGCCATTTTCACTCAGTCCTATCAAAGAAACAGATGAACCACATCAACACAGCACCCAGCATCGACTGGACTGAGGAGGAACCCGAAATGACAACTCGATAAACATCAGTCAGCATTTCTATTTCCCCTGAACACCAAAATTCCTCCAGCTTTTTATCATCATGACATTCAGCTGCCAAAATGTATGCTGCTGTCTCTGAAAGGAGACGCCTGTCAGTGTGGACAGATAAGAGAGCCAAGGTAGGCTGATGCAAGCTGAATATTAACTAAGCTGCCGAGTCAAACCTTGAACATATAATACAACAGAGATTCCCAACCATGTGTACCTGTGGGACACTTCTGCAGTTACCATGAAAGATTGTGGAGTAGCTCCTGAACACATGCAATTTAGTGTGAAAATGTGTGAGTGTGAGCAGAGAGGATAAAAGGTTAATTAGGTAACTAAAAGTAATAGATACACAGTTGAAATATAGATAAAAAGAAAGGGATAAATGTTTGAAACAGTTAGCTAAAAGTAATGGATAACTATTAAAATAGCTAAAACAGGGTTGGATAAATACAAAGCTAGATGTAATAGCCAAACTTAACTGGATAAATTAAATTGTTAAATAAAGGAAATGGATAAATGGTTGAAAATTCTGCAACTCCAAATGCAGACTTGACCACATTGACAGTTAAATTGTATGACAAAAAGATTGCAACAGTATAATAGTGTCAAATAACATCCAATTAGAAATCAGTTCAACTGAACACAGATTGGGCACCACTGCAGTACAGTATCAGCTCAGGGAGTCAGGATGGCAGTAATTATGTATACAGCACAGATGTTTGCCGACAACACAAAGTCAATGTGGCCTTGAGGAGATGACTCATCTTTCTTTAAAAAGAAAATACACTGTTAATGATAGTTTAACTGAGGTCAATGCGAGCCACTACGTTTGTTGATGTTAGTATGCTATGCGTGAGTGAGCGTTGACTACATTGGCTGCAATCATATGATGGTCACCTCAGACCTGCCAGCCTGTGTAGCATGACACGGAGCTACAGAGGACAGTGACTCGCTCCACACGCCAAAAGTTGTAGATTGATTGACGGACTGATGTTGTGATATTGCTGGTTGGAATTGGTTGGTACTAGTTTATGTAAGCATACGCCATATTTGTTTTTTACAGGATGAAAAGATGATAGGATTTCGATACAGAAATACAAATAAAAATATATATATAATATATAATATATAATATGACCGGGATGTTTAAAAAAATAAATAAAATAAAAGGTTTTGAAAGGCATATTTCATTTCATCTCAACTTTAAGAAATATATTTACAACCCGGACAAAGTCCCCATCACTTTCTCTTGGCTGTCTCCCCTCTCCCTCCTTCCCTCTCTCAGGAGAATTAATTCTGCTTAACTAAGGATTTCCATAACCCACACTGACGACTGGGCTTCCACAAGCCCCCTTAGTCCCGTCTACCCTTTGCCATTGAAGGCTCCTGTGTGTATTAAACGGGTTAAACCATTTATTAGACCTTTAATCATGCTGAGGAAAGAGGGGTGAGGGGGTGGATTACACAGTTCGACACATTCATAATTTTTCAGTACTTAAAACAAAGTGCGGGAGGATAAAGCTGCCTGGAAAAAAAATAATCACATGGCTCACTGGACCTCACTCTCCACTGTAACAGCTATTTGTGTTTGAAAAAGAACTATGACGAGCTTATGAGGGGAGAAAGCACTGGGGACACAGATAGTACTTCATGACAGACGCATGAGCGGGCACAATATGAAACCTTCATACATTAACTGAATTAGTAACACTGCGTCTTTCCAAGGGCCGGCCGCTAGCTAAGGGATTTGGAGTAGTTGAATTATGTAATTGTCGCCCGTGCAATGTGACAAGTCTGAACAACTGCAGATAATGGCTCTGGTGGAGAGAGAGGGAAACTGAAATTGTTCAAATTCCGCGTACCAGCAGCTTGAGCAGCGGAGGTGTACTGTAAGGTGGCTTTGTCACCATAGTTGGACACTTTCATGTATTAAACCACAGAGCATGGTGATGCGCATGAGTGAATAAGTAATCATCCGCTCTCGCCTTACTGTTTGTTATTGCCACCAGAAGTGCGGAGTGCAGCAGCACTCCCCAATGGTTAACACGTCTGTGCTCTTTTTAGAGTCTGAGCACATTAGACAGCTAATCTTTGCGTCCGCCTCAAGAGCCGTATAGAAAGGCAGGCTGTATGGATTGCGTAGCACCTCTTTAAAGAAAACAATAGCGAGCCAATAGGTCCCTTGTGGACAGGAAGTGGCAATTCTAGAGAACAACTTCATCCCAATTGAGTTGCTCAAGCATGCAAATCACACTCCACGGAGTGGTCCATCCAAGATGTTAATTGAAAGCTCGTGTCATAGTGAAACGGACGAAGCACTGACAGTTGCTGAAAGACAGCCAGAGAGCACCAACGTGCCCTTTTGTACAGTGCATGTATTTGTCTCTGCACATGCACAACCTCAAATCCAAGCAAACACCAATTTATGAGGAGACAAACACAAAAGCACACTGCACACATATTCAAAGGGCAGAACCCCCACCCCCCTGCAACAGCTCAAATAAACAAGCCAATATACACCCAGTCAACTGAATCAAACTGAATAAACTGCCAAAGAGTTCACACATAAAAACAAACCGTGCTCCAGTTACACTAAGAACCATATTGTGAGTCCCAAAAATGTTCAATCTCAGCAGGCGAACAGCCTAGGGCAATGCAACATCGTTCTGTGACACTTGACAGTTGCCAATACTGAAGCATTCATTACCTTAGAAACAAAATAATGCCTCGTCCACTCTGCTCCCCCGGATGGCTCCCCCTTAGCAACAAGCAGCAGGCAGGTTCATGGTATAATTGGCAAAGGGGGAGAGAAGGGGATGAAGAAGACAGGGTGATGAAAGCAGTGAAGCAGCAAGAGAGAGAGGGAGAGAGAGAGAGAGAGAGAGAGAGAGAGAGAGAGAAGCTGGCTGGTCACTGCAGTATTCCTCTATTCCTCCTCTTCTTCTTCTCTCTTCACAAGTCCTGCCTTGCCCCGGCAGTTCAGGAGATCCTCACATGTGTGCATCTCGATCATCCCCTCTCCCTCTGTCTGTATGTGCTTGAGCCTCAGCAAGAGCGAGAGCGAAAGAGTGTGTGTTTAAGAGAGAGAGAGAGAGAGAGAGAGAGAGAGAGAGAGAGAGAGAAAGAGAGATAGGGTGGGGGGGAGGCAGGGAGATGCTGTGCAATAGAGAGCAGATCAAGTTGGAAAAGGGGAGGGATGAAGGAATTAGAGAGAATATAAAGAGGAAAATAGAGGGAGGAGAAAGACAGACACAACGAGAGAGGGTGTGTGTGTGTGTGTGTGAGAGAGAGAGAGAGAGAGAACAGTGGATACACAGCGTAGAGGAAAGGAGGACAGAGAGATGCACACTGCAGCAGCGCCCACTGATGCTGAAAATGAGAAACATTTCATTAGGAGGATATTGAAATGCTAATATAAAAACAAGTTACTGTTTCTGTACACAGACACAGATGCAGGCTATAAATATATATTACAAACTCTTTGAGCAAGCAACCTCAGAGATAACGCTTATTCAAAGCTTATCCATCTCTTCACATTACTATTAATTCCATTTTTGTGCTTGAGGATGGGAAACATGCACTCTATTTCCGTCTCCAGCTTGTCCCCTCTTGCATGTCTACCTTCTCCTCCTTCTATCTCTTTATGGAAAACTCTGGAATCAGTCAAGCTTAAATGGCAAACTCAAACGAATGAACCTTTTTTATTTTTTTTCCTACAGTAAATGAGATCCCAAAAGCCCCCAAGGAGGATACTCCAGAAATACATGGCATGGCCAATTTGTGAATGCATGCATGCAGAGGGAACACACACATACATATGTTTGTTTTGACAGAACCAGTTCACCAGCTATCAGATGACTCTCTTGCTTGGTTTTCTCCACCATGTGTTCCTCTCTCTCTCTTTTTTGTATCCAAGCAAAAAGGTCCTGGCTCTAAAGCCCCCTCTTTATTGCGTTTGAAGATATTTGAGGCACTTTCAAATATTCCTCACACACAGAAAAGAAAAGCCAAATTTCCTTCAGGCCAAAGCAGACGAAGTTACAAAATTCAAAACTGCTGGTCTCAGTAAACGTGGTAACCAAGGGAAACTGAGGTCACACGCCCGCGTGAGTGGCGTGCCTATTAGAATGTGAAACCATTCGTCGGCCCACAGTCTTTACCCCACACATTCCTCTCATACCTTTCAGCAGGAAAGAGCAGGTACTGTATATTAGATCCCACCATCCCTCATTTTGTAAGAGCTCTGCTATCACAACCACACGTAGGCCATACCTCGCATGTACCATTCAGCAATATGACATAACATCCCTCCTGATTACAACAAGCCACACACATGACCCACACTGCACTGACCTGCACATCTTACTGCCCCATGAGCTGCTCCGGCATTAAGGAATACCATCACTAACAACGTGACAGACAGACAGGCAGACAGACAGGCAGACAGGGCCTTCTCTAATCTGTTATAAGGGGGGGTGGGGTTGGGTGGGGGGGGGGCAGCCCTGCTATAATCTGCATTACTGCTAAATTATTGAGCAGCCTATTCACAGCCACACCACTGCCGGGGAACAACACTTCTCACACACATGCCATATGGAGATATTCATTATTAAGGGAATATATTGAAAGGATGCGTTCACAACTTGTCAAGTCTGTCTAACAACAATGGTCACACGCCCTTGTGTGTTTGTAATGACCGAGAGATATTGGTCAGAGATCTCCTCCTGAGACGTTTCCAATGAGATGAGATGAGGGACAGAATCCAGTCTTCATCCGGTGCAGACAGTGAAGTTCAGCCAAAGTAAATATGAGAGTCTAAATAAGACAAATCAAGTCGGTATCTTTCAAAGTTTTATTATTCCGTCTTTTTAGCCACGCTTGAAGCGTGACTCCAGGGACAGAAATGGGTCAGTCAGCTGAAATACCTCATTTGCAACAGATATTCCCGGCCCGTAGAGGATACATTATAATTCACCATTTATCGAGCTGAAATGGACGACTTTGGTTCGTGCTCCAGTACCTCCTCAGCACAACTCTGTGCTTCGTGCCAACGAGCAAAAATTGGCACGATAAACAGGCTAAAGCTAGAGTCTATGGGCTAAATAGCGTGGCGTAAATACTAAACATCATCGTGTTAGCGTTGTCACGGTGAGCATGTCGACGTAACCTCGTAGCTCAAAGTAGCAGAGCTGCCAGCACGCCTGCAGACACGATACTCGTTACTCTTCCTCCACTGCAGCTCATCAAGGAAACACTGTGGAAGAAGAGGAGGGGACTAACTCGGAGTCTAACATTAGCTTATACCTTGACAAATGCATTTATGCACAGAACCAGCAATAGATTTGTGCCCCTTCTCCTCCTCCATCGGAGTCAACCAGAAATGGATCCCTTCATGGGCAGTAGTACATTCTATCTCCCAACACCTCTCACGAATGTAGCCTGCATACATATACATATGGTCATGCGTTTATTATTTGAAGGCAGACCAAAAGAAACATGCAAGCCAAATTGGCTCCATATCCAGAAATAGCTTTGCGGGAGTATAGCCATAACTCTGCAAGACACGTCACACTCCCCTCATTTCTTGGAACCATTATGGTTTACGTCTTCACCTTGGGAGTCTCGGAGGTCATCCTCATCCATCAATCAGTGGGATCGAGGCTCGTGTCAGGGACACTACCTTGTGTGATCTTAATCATGCCTAAGTGGAAAAACAGCAGCTCTGTGTCAATCACAATACAACACGCAGTCACCACCTGCCAGGCCACTGACGGATATCCATTTACTCTGGAAGTCACCTCAGATGGCCGAGCTGTTGGCGGTTTTTCTGTTGTTGGAAATCTCGGTCTTGAAATGAATATTCATCGTGTCTCAATCCCATCTGCCACGCCAAAAAAGACCACTCTGTGAGGCAAAGTGTAATTCAACAAAATATCTTTAATAGATATAAACATTTTTACACATCACAGCTCAATGGAAAGGATCACATGCTGTTGCACATGTTCATAATGAAGGTGGCAGGGCCGATCTGCTGTGCTAGGGGCCTGGGACTCATTCGTCTCGAGTCCGGCTCATGGTCTTTGTCCTGTCTTAGGTCTCCCCTGTTTATCTTTCATATAGCGCCTTTCATTCTCCACTATATCCTAGCCAATAAAGCAGAAAGACATAAAAAATAATCTTAAAAAATAAGAATGAAGGTGCAAATTTCAATGAATATCAAACTCTTCTTATATACAGTTGCACAGTATCTGAGTACAAAAGGAACAGTTATGAGGCTTAAATAAGGACTTTCTGTGGTTATCTACAGACCAAATTCAGGTCTGGTTAACGAGCAGATTTACACACTACAGAGAACTCTGTAGTTGGAATTTCAGGATTTACACATTATCTTACTGTGTAATCATATATTTAACAGTACCGATTTAATCTAGAGAACAAGGATCAGATTGAGGCATTGAAGCATGCTATGGATGGAGGGCATGTTGTCAGCACTAGGTGGCGCTGTCAATCAATCCACTGCATAAACTGTAAGGACATAATACAAATTTTTATTTTGGATCAAAAAAGTAGCTTTTTTTATATTCTCATATAGGTGACTGGCCATTATAAGTACATGCAGATCTCTGACTGCATATGACTGTTTTTCTTTTCTTGGCCATCATCTTTGTCATAAATACTCTTTACATATCATATCAAGGGCAGAGGTGAGAAAATAAATGTTAACATCATATATGTACAATAATCTGAATAGGTGACACTGAACTGAACATATTGTTCTGTGATTTTAAAATACATATTCTTTTCATCAGCTTGTGACCAGTAGTCCTTTACAAGTTTTACTTGCTTTTAACCCTCTAGAAGTTAGACATTTGATACACTTCTTATTACAGTGCATAGGCATTACAGACTTGACCTTACAGTGTTTAATTATGTGCGATGCAGAGGGTCGGTCTGTCTCGGTCCGTCTGTGTCTACCTACCTACACTGCTTCCGAGAAAGCATAGTGTCTTATGGGGGACGACATCTCCCATCATCTCATATAGCTTTTTTTTATTTTGGTTAGTAATACAAAATAATCAGTGAAAATTGATAATTTACAACACATTGTCACCTAATTCTTAGAAAGTGTAAAGCTCTATCAGAGGAATACGAGACCAACTCTTGCTTGTGAGAAACACATTTTAAATTGTGTTGGCGCTTTTTAATTGGAAATCTGTTCGCTTGTAATTAGGTTAGCTGGGGAGATAAATGGGGACAGCGACTTTAAATCCCTCCCGGTTAGTTTCGACATCTCGCCGTCTCTGACATGCAAGGGTACCAACAATCCATTAGCTCGGACACAAAACATCATATTTGTGAAATTCTAAGGAGGGGAGTGCATGCTGATCAAAACGGGCGCACAGATGCACCACTGCTCTTTTTCCTCTTTTCCCCTGTTCTTTCCCCAAAGTCTTTCATGGAGGATCCTCCCGCGATCCAGAAGGCTGAAGACGGATGACGTGTAAGTCCATGTTGGCACTGGTTTGTAAAAGCCTGCGAGTAAACGTTCATGATCAGAGTTTTTATAAGTAATTCTGTTGCGTGTGTATGTGTGTGTGTGTGCGTATGTGCGTGTGTGTGTGTGCGTGCGTGCGTGCGTGCATGCGTGCGTGTGTCTGTGTCTGTGTGTGTCTGTGTCTGTGTCTGTGTCTGCAGCAATGAACAACCAAGTGTCAGATCAGCTTGAGTAGTGGTCAAACTCCTAATGTGGAGCAGTCTGCGGCTGTGTGCCTCAGTTCATGTCGATGGTGTTAAAGACCCACTCTGTGAACTTCTTGAGCTTGGCTGAGGCGCTGTAGGACTCCTCCAGGAGACGCTGGTTGTCCTCTCGCAGGTTCTGGATCTGAGCCTGCAGTGACACCTTGGCATCCTTCTCCTGGTGGCGACAGACATGCGTGTGAGCAGTGTGATCTCAGGTTTGACTCGGTTCAACAACAGACTTACGGGTTCTCCTTTTGATGCGATTTTATTTCATCAACGGTGCTTAAGAATAAAAATGGCAAGAAGATTATTCCAGTAATTCAACGCTTCCCAGTTCTAAACTGGCTTTTTACAAAACCATGTCTGGAGAACAACATTATAAGAAATGAAAAAACAAGCGATGGAAATGCAATGTCTTTCATCTTGTTATTCTTGTTAGTCGTCATTTAGCTAAACAGTTGCTTGACATCTACTTATTGTGAATTGAAGCCCCATTTAAATGGATTTTGAGATTAAAACAATTAAATCTGATACATCACATCTTGCCAGTCTAAGTCTAAGTGTGTCTCACTCTTACTGAAAGATGACTCACTTTCTTCAAGTCCTCCTGTAGCACTTTCACCATGGACTCCAGCTGGCTGACCTTCCCCATCAGGCAGGCTGGAGTCTCTCTGTGAAAAAAGGACAACCAGGACATTAGCAGGAACGCACACTGAAACATCCGAGTGAAGCAGCGCTTAAAGCTGCGCCACAATCAAAGGTTACCCTTTCCAAGTCCTGTGGAGGTTTACTTTCTCCACTATAGTTGCTGATTTTACTGTTTAGCATGCAGTGAACCAGAACGGAGGACTAATTTGTGATACCAGCTGCTGTAGTGTTTCACCGGAGTGAAATCTACAGGGACTTCCATGGAACAATGCTAGAAACCAGTGGATTAAAGCAAACACTGGTCCCGGGCCATGAACCCGAGGCCTCTTACCCGGGCGAGGGCTGTCTCAGCGGGGCCGCCTGAGGCTCAGCCTGCTGGGGACTGGTGGCTGCTGCAGTCTCAGCCATGGAGCTCTCCTCTTGGGCTGCAAGGAAGACCAGCCTCTGCTCTGAATAAAAAAACAGTGAGAAGAGGTACTATTAGACGTGGAGAAGGAACAAATACAGACCAACAGTTCCCTCTTCTGGTGAGGATAAAGATGGCAGTTGGCCACACCTACCACCCGAAAAGTAATATCAAGTCATTAACCTTCACTTCCAGTGATTTCGAGGAGGAAATGAAAACACGTGTGCCTACCCTCAAAGGCCTTGGCGGCGTCTACCAGGTGGGCCCAGTCCAGCGGGCCATCTGCCCCAGTGTCGGGCAGTGGCATGAGGACAGCGTCCTGCAGCTGCTGCCTCTTCCTCTCCAGCTCCAGCTCTGAGCTCTCTGGGGCTGACAGGTCTCCTGGGAAGAAGAAACAGCAACGTGAAACATAGTGGACGGAAAAATAGAGAAATTGTGCAGCCAACAGCGATGCTACATTTAAAATGAGATTGTCGGTGATATCTCAAGTCTCTGGAGGTGTCTATTTGAAGTTTTTTTGAGATTAAGTTTACAAACCGTATTTACTATCTATTGAAAATCATATTATTCTACTTCATTACTTTTCGAACTACAAACGAAGGGTCACAGGAAAATATGCTTCAGACTGCCACCTCCTCTATGATCCACTACACACTGAACATTTACCCAGGGACTTGTGTGATGCCCGCCGGCTTGGTCCATGGCGAGCGGTGGGTGAGCGAGGCATGGTGGAGCAGCTGAACAGAAGGTCAGTAGGTGTGTCGCGCTGTCCACTGGAGGATGGCTCCCTCTGCCCGCTGTAAATACTCTCATCTGACAGGGTTCTCTGGAGGGAGCGGCGAGTGGGCGGTGGACCCGGAAACAACGGCTTCAGAAAGAAATGGAAACGGACAGGCGACAGGACACAGGTAAAACAACGTGAAACAATACTGCAAAAACATTTGATTCTTCAGGAACCACTGTACTACGTTGCTAGCATCAACATGGGAAATTAGCCCACAGCCTTTCTTTCTCAGTACCTTCTCTTCACTTGTAGTAGGTGGAGGGCTGTCAAGTGTGATGAGCTTCTTCAGGTCTTCTTCCAGGCTGGACTTGGCAGTGTGCCGCTGGGGCGACTGGGAGCCCCGGAGATTGGCCCTGAGCTGCGGCTGACCCCCCAGCAGACCATCACTCTGGTGCCGTCTGGAGACAAAAGCAAGATTCAACTCAGAGAGAGATCTCTTAAATCAAAATAACACATTGTATAGCAAATCAGTGAGCAGAAGGTGGTGGCAAAGAACATAAGAAAGCACGCCTGTGATTAAAAGGTCAGCAGTTCAAATTCTGGGACTGGGTGGGAATCTGTGAATGAGCTGCTCAACTATTCTCTGTGATGTTAAAATGCCCTTGACAAGACACCTAACCACTTAATTGCTTCACCGGAATACCTTTGGTTTGAAGAGCAGCTGTACGGTGAGAAAACAGCAGTTGCCATCAACCACAAATGATGTAAATCGCCCTTTGGGCCAAACAATGAGACATATGCTGCATTAAATGAATGATAAAGAGCAATTATGTTTAGTCACCCTTCTCTGGGAACCAAAAGATTTGCTTAAAAAAAAAACCTAGCTACACCACATGGTGGCATTGTTGGCCAAACTAAAAAAAGTATTATTACGTGAGACAGTGAGACAAAATATAGCAAAATATGAACTCCTTTCCCCAGTCTCTCCAACAACACCACCGACAGCTGGATGCATTTCTACACTGAATGATCATTTTCACAACACGCAGCACTGCAGGGGACACAGTTCCGATCTTACTTGCGAGTGCTGCCAAAGTCTACAGAGTTGACCGTCCCCCCAGGTTTCCTCCATCCAATCAGGTACTTCGAGGTTGCTCCTTGACGAGGGTAGAAACTCTTGCTGCCCGGTGACGTAGGTGAGGTGGCTGCAGCAGCCTCGTCCTGCCCCTGGTCCATGGGACTCCCCGAGTGGCCAGAACTCAGTGTGCTGGAGAAAAAGGGAGGAAGGTGAGACAAACTATTAGACTATTTATGTTTTGTGCTTAGTTTTATTTTTGCCTTGCTTCAATTAGCAGGATTGATGAAGCACCAATATCTTTAACTTGGCTGAAAATGAATTCCCCCAGATATACACTTTCCTTCTAGTTCAAACTGTCATAACATTTTAGC
This sequence comes from Ophiodon elongatus, assembly GCA_016806645.1. NCBI lineage: Eukaryota > Metazoa > Chordata > Actinopteri > Perciformes > Hexagrammidae > Ophiodon > Ophiodon elongatus. The sequence continues at coordinate 890,990 of JACSYO010002173.1, read as the reverse complement.
AGTTGCATTAAAACTATTTGTATATATATATAAAAACAGAAAATAACAGATTCTCTTAAAAACCATAAATTAACCTAATCCAGCACTGCATTTCATGCCATCTCTGCAGATGCGATCAACTAATAATTTTAGATAAAAAAAGTAGGACACGGTGTCCTTGCACTTCATTTCCAGCAACTTCAAATAACATTTTTCCGTAGTTTGAAATAAAAGCTTGAATTTTCAAACAGCAAGTTTTGTGTCTGTGCTGGCGCGCCTGTGCGTGCACATACTATAAAACAAAGCTGCCAATGTACAGGTCTGGTGGAGCTGAGTTATTTCTGGCTGAGTGAAGAGGAGACGGAGGAAAGCTTTAGTTGATTCAAAAGGAAGTGGGATTTAGAAGAGGGGGAACAGTGCTGAGCTCACAGTCTGCATTTCTAGCAACTTCAAGCACTTCCTTTCTATCATGGATACCAAGAGAGCGAGATATAAATGCAAAACCACACACACACACACACACACACACACACACACACACACACACACACACACACACACACACACACACACACACACACACACACACACACACACACACACACACACACACACACACACACTTCATTCTTCCTCTCTCTATCTAATGCCAAACCGCAGAGCTTTGGACTTTTGCATTTGGGATGGTTCAGGATATATGTGGACTGCAATGATTCATTCTGTTTAATGAACCATCAATGCAGGTCCTCAAATTCCTCATTCCTACAGCTGACTCAGACAGAACGGGATCACACCTGGAGTGGGAGGCGGCATCACTCTGACTGTAGGAGCCACTATCAGGGACTAGTGGAAAGGCTGATGGACTCTTCGCTGGGATCTCACTGCCTCCGATGGCGACGAGGGAGTCTGGGATTGGAGGTGAAGAGTCCGTGGCCCTCTGGCTGCCTGCGGTGTCATCCTGCTTTTGGATTTTGTCTTTGGCCCTGAAGGCGCCAGTGGAGGAAGCTGTGCTGCTCTGAGTGGCGGTGAAGGAGGTGGCATCGATGCCGCTGTCAGTGGAGGTGCCCTGAAGATAGCCGTTGAGCTCCAGATCGCTCCGCACGCCTGAACGTGAGCCGACTTCGTACCACTTCTCGTCGCTGTGGGCGGAGCTGGAAGCGTTGCTGGAGAGTGTGTTGCTGCTAGACTGGCTGGATGAATATGGAGCGTCCGGCTATTCAGAGATGAGAAATCGAAGCAGCATTATTTACAGTTTTTACAGTACATATTTCATATATTCACTATTATTAAGAATTGCAAGCTCACTCCACTGACATTATTTAAAGACCGTACACATGTACCTCTAATTTAAAAGCACATGACAATTACATGCGATTAAACAGCAGCCCTTTTGTTACCACAGTGCCTCCTCTATCAACTCGTAACTTGCCATCACATAGGAGCAAGACATTTGCGTACAGTATTGTGCTTATTGATTACAGCTCACCTTAGAGCTTTTGTTTGGAGACAAGTGGCAGCCCTGCTCTGATGACTGGACCCTAGGAATCACCCCTTTGGAAACTGCAGTGTCTGTGGAAGGCAAAGACTTATGGGTAATGAGTTCTGTAGACAAGTGGTAGCACAGTAAAAGTCATGTAATATTTAATTCTATAGCTAATACTGAGACCAGAGTTTAGAGTTCCTCTTACCTGCACTGGTTTTGTCCCTCTCCCCAGGTCGGGACCATCCAACACCAGAGCTAGAGCACGCTTTGATTCCATTGACCCCCTCACCTGCCAGCTGCCGCAAAGATGACACAGGGGATGGGCAGCTGTTGTTATTAAACCTAGAGGGGAGATAAGGAATATCACTTATGTTACCAAGTAGTGCAACAGGCCAATTTCGCATGTGACCCATAATGGGGGGCAGAAGAACTTACCCATCAGGCATAGATTTCTGCCTCCACTGGTTGGAGCTCGTGGTGTCTGTGTAGGGGAGGCTGGAAGGAGAGTTTGTGTTGTGCATTGTGCGGCCCATCACAATGGAGCAGGCAAGAGCGTAGTTGTCGTTCCCTGGGGAGTATCTGTGACGACGCATAAGTATGTTATTAAAGACCAACTGTGTACTGCAAGCAGAAAAGCTTTGTGCTCAGTGTGTCTGCGAGTTTCATCACAGCATTATATTTATTTTGTGACCTTTTGGGGTTGATGGGTCGTCCGTCACTGGAAACACTTCGGGGAATAGCAGCAGCGTTGCGGTCACTGAAGTCTGAAGGTGGGGCCTTGATCAGCGTCCCCCCTGTGCCAGCAGCGCGTGTTTGAGGGCTGGACGAGGTGCGTGGCCACTTGGTGTTGTTGTTGTTGGTGGGGCGGAAAGGGAACTTTAACTCGTAGGGCATGCCCTCCTTGTGGTTCTTGTAATCCACCAGCGGCATGTGGTAGATTTCTGAGCAGCCTCTGTTGTCACAGGAAGTGTTCACAGTCAGAATGGGACAGCCTCAAAACGCCACAATGCATGAAGCAGAGTTTCTCTCACATCTATAAATCATATACATCCACTCTACCTGCGTGGTGTGGAGTCCTCATGGGGCGGGATGATGACCACCTTGACAGTAACGGAGGTTCTGAGCAAGTCGATCATCTGCTCGTGAGACAGCGACGCCACCGACACCTTGCAAATCTCCACCAATCGGCTGCCCTGCCTGAGCCCAGCCTGCCAAGCGTAGCCATAGGGCTCCACCTCGGCAACAATGCCCTCAAAGTTGACATGAAAGCCCAGCTGGCCCAGGGCGTTACGGCGCAGGGTCATCTCTGTGGTCTGACTGCCCTTGGTCAACAGCTACAGAACAGATAGAGTGAGGGAGTGGAGGTGTAGAGGGACACATCAGAGAAAGAGTAGAAGACATGCCTTGTACAGATAAACTAATAAACCTTCTTCAAAAGCAACTACATCTTTTAAGATGCATTTCACGCTAGCCGTAATCCCGTCCCAGCTGAAGCCCACATTTCAGTCACATACTATGAATACCAAGCACTTGAATTTAAATTATTCGGTACACTGCCATGATGGCTGACTACCATTAGACACCCTGTCTAGCTGAGAAGTAAATAGTAGTAAGTACACAGAATAGAAAAGAGTAAAAATAGTAGCATATCACAGAAAGAGCAGATATCCTGCTTTAGGAAAGCATGTGCCAGTACTGGTAGCAGGCAACAGTAAATCTGTACTTTGTTTACAGTCAACTAGAACTGCAGAGTCAGCAGAATGATCCAGTTGCCTCATCAAAAAACACTGCCGTAGCGACAACACATTGAAAACCCACAGTAATGATATCAAATCACCAAATTACTATGTATTGTGCTTAGCATGACTTATAATCATAGAGTCAACACAACAGCTGTGGCATTTTGGTGGCTGTATAATTTGAGGCAACACCCTTATGTTGCTATAATAACATCAGCAATACTTAGTGCTTATTTTTTCATGCAGCTGTTGTCAAGGAAGAGGGGAGAGGGTATAACATGCCCTCACACATCAGGGGACTGGAAGTAACTGATAGCACTGAAAAACCTCACTAAGCACTTTGCCTACATACCTGTGGACTGGCTACAGGGATACTCCCAAAGGCCCTGACCTTTGTACTCACGGACATTGGTTACTTGATCTAGCAATGTATGTTTGTTCTACGGTTTTAGTCATTGTTATCTGTATTAGAGAACGTCACAGATAACTAGCTAAAATGTAAATATAATGCTAAAAGTATGGTGTTGCTCTGTCAGAGATGGGGTGTTTGGCTCAGTGTAACCTCTGAGCGCTACAGAAGATGGTGCGGCTCATGAGATGTACGGTCATAGACAGTAGTGGTGCCCCACTGACCTCCAGTCTCTTGACAACCTCTCCAAAGTCTTCTGTGTTGTTATTGATGGAGCGCAGTGATACACTCTCACCACGCTCATAGTAGATCTTCATGGAGGCGGGGCTCCCCGTTGACCACCCAATCACATCACGTGTGGCACAGTTAAACACGACTGCTTTGGCCTCCTGATCCAACAGGATGATGAAGTCATTTGAGATGGCCAACAGGCATTCGCGTTCAGCGCCGGCCACCTGGTCTTCAGCATGAACCTGCCAGGTCACGGCCCCCAGGCTCCGCAGCTCCGCCCCGCTGTACGGACGCACCTTCTCCCGTCGTTTGTGCGCCAAAGAGATGAAGGGGAACTTCCCAGTGGGTTCTACGGGAGTACTGGTCACATGGCGCTCTGCCAAGTCTCGAAGATACTCCTGCCGTGTACGCGTTGCCATGGCACCAAACTTATCTGACTTGTGGGCTGCGTTCTCAGCGTTGATGACTTTGCCCAACAGGAAGTCCCTGAAGACAGTGGACTTGGGGAAGGTCACGCCCTTGGGGATTGGGGGGCCGAAGGAGGGAACGTCCTGGGAACGAGTGACCGCCACACTGCAAAAAGGGAAAAAGAGGGGTAAGGTTGTAAGTCACTGCTACAATAAGTAAACAAACATTATAATCGATACCTGGTAAGACACTTTTTTTTCCTTTTTTTTTTTTTTAAGTATGGTTTGGTTTGATTCTGTCATAAAACAATCAAAACAAATAGTTGCAGAAATATAAAAGGGAAACAAGAAGTCTAACACACTTATACAGACTGTATAACTGAAGACAAAATGCATCAAAATAGAATTAAACAACAAAATATTATTAGCATGAAACAAAACAAGATGCATAAAACAGGAAAACAAGCAAACACTTAATTCCATGATACTCAAATAAATAGGGAGAAAACATTTTTCAAGGACAGACCATGGGCTTGTAAATCCGCATAGTGGAGACATCTTTACATAGTTTCCTCGAAGGTAATGTTGCCTTTGACCTTATTTTTACTTATAAAGGCATAAAGGAGGGTGTTAGAATTCCTACAGGTAAGGCTCTCCTCTTGTTACCATCTACTGATCCTATTCCATTTGCACACAATGGCTGTCCTTGAGGTGGATTGATATAAATTAGTTAACAGGTGTGGGTATTGTTGTGTCATTGTTGTTGACAGCTTACTCGGTGTAGAACAAATTTAGCAAAGTGTGCTTTTAAACATATTGGGATTAATTTACCATTTGGGACGACATTCTTGGATTATCAAATCAGTTGGCAGCATGTATATATGCAGACTGGCTGCATAGATGGAGGTTATAAGTGTCCAGATACAGTACAGTCAGTAGTATATACACTAAGGCCATTAGTGGATGAAAACCGAGACATGGTCTTGGATAAGCTGATGGGACAGTCCGGACAAATCCCCAGCCAGTCCATTCAACAGATAACAAGTCATAGCCTTTAGCAGAAATGTTGCAAACTATGCCCGACTACCCCCGGCATATAAATACTATACATCCAATCACAGTTGACAAGCCGGCTCCCAGTGCTGACACCCTGCCACTCTCTGCTACATCATGGGATGAAAAGCAGCGCTGTGGCTAAAGCTAGCAAGCACAAACAGCCTACGTTCCCTAAACAAAGGGCTCGTTATGCAATCCGCCTTGCTGGCCCCGTGTGACTTTGAGGCAGCGGTTGAAAGCAGCAGATTAGCACCCCGCTGGCCCCGGGCCACTTACTCCTCTAATGCTCTGGTCTGGCTCAATATGACCTGAGCATTATCCAAAACTCAGCAGCAGCGCAACAACAGGCTATTAATAACTAAATGACTCAAGAAATCATAACATACCATGTACTTCCCTAATCTCTATTAATAAAGACACCCCATAGGTGCTAGACATGAAGACAGACATAAAACATGATAGCAAAAATATAAACACATAATGATATCTTTTTGGAAAATCAGGTTTCAAGCTAGTATCTGTGTGTTAAAGAAATGTGTGTGTGTGTGTGTGCAAATGTTTGACTTGTGATCAGCTGAATTCCATGGATCTTGGAATCCAGTAAGTGGCAAAGTCAAATCACTGCATCAACTACTCCGCATGGTTTTAACAAAACCAACACACCACAAACTGCAGAGTTTACCTTACCTCTTGGTGTCACCCAAAAGCAACCATGTTCTTAATGAGTATTACTGCCCAATATCCTGAATCTTTGTTGCAATCAATGTGAAGCAGATCCCTGGGTCGATGATAACTAGATTCTCTTCTGTAGCTACAATCCGACAATCAAGATATTCCACTCGGTGCGTTGTAGCAAATCTTTGTGTCCTGTGTTGTCTTGTCCGAACGCAGAATTTTTTCCAAACCATCAGGGAAAAGAATCGATGGAAAGACTTATGACAAACAGTCAGGAGTGACGGCTTAACATTTGGTGCCTCGATCCAAGGAGTAGGAGAAGAAGCAAAAGGCTCGGAGTGGGTGAGTTTCTCTGGGTGGGGTAGATAGATTGTCCTCAAGGATTCGGTGTCCCGGGCCTCTCCATTTCTTCCATAAAGCAAACCAAGAGAACAAGCATTTCACCCGTTCTCTTTTCCAAGAGTTTAAACTAAAACATGCCCCCTTTAGGCAAAAAGCAAGCTGAATCAAGGTGTCCACTGGTTGATGGGCTGGAGTAGCTAGTCAGAAAAAAAAGGAACTAGAGAGGTGAAAATAAGGGCTCCAAATAAATTAGCCTAAATTTGACGCGGGTGCGAGCTGAGAGACAGAAGGCTGTCCTGACCCGTCCACTCCTGAGATAGACTCTGTGAGCTCTGAGGGACTCTGCTCTCAACAATCCTCCCCGCTCACATGCATGTCCAGGCGAAGAGAGCACTTCATGTGCATGGCGCTAACTCCTTCAGACCATTCCGGCTCACGCTGCCCAAAGGCAAAGTGGCAAGCAGGCAGGGCGGGGTGGAGGGAGGGGAGGAGAAGAAGGGGGAGGCTTGTATTATATGGGTGTGTGAAGAGGGAGCCTTTGAGTGAATTTGTGTGCCTGGGGAAAAGTGCGTGCATGTGTGTGTGTGTGTAACCGTGTGCAAGTGAGCATGAGAACAAGGTAAAAAGGAGAAACGGGAGTAAGAGAGTGAGAGGGAGCAACTATGTGTGAAGTATGTGTGTCATATCTGTGTATGCAGAGCACAGAAAGGGTGTGTGCGGTGAGGCAGGGATGCGTGAGTGTGAACGCCACTGAGTCGCAGTCTGATCATCACGAGGCTAAGAATCAGCCAGCGTAGGAGAAGAGGAGGAGGACTCCTATCAGTTGGACAGCTACTGCGGGGCCAATCTATTCCATTTGATCATAATCAAACTAATTTATACTGACATTCAGTAGACATGACCATGCACAAATCGGGAGCGACAGGACAGTCACGCAACAGCCTTTTGTGTTTGACCCATGCCTTACAGTCAATGCTTTTGTCTTAATGCTACTGTGGCATAAAAACACACTGCTGGTAGCACTGAGTGGTGTGGAGCTTTCCCAGAAAAAGGGCCAAGTGCTGCGCAGAGATGGCAGTTAAAAGCAGATTTTTATTCAACATTGGTACAAGGTTGGGTCAGTCTGACCCACTTAAAACTGTCATGATTCTCTTAAGTCTCTAGATAAAGTCAGATTTATTCATACCTGGTGGCTTAACTGGCATCCTTTTAATATCTTGTTGTAAATTTATTTACAGTTGTTTTATATTATCTTATCTGTGCTTCCACACCACAAGCTACACATGTGGATGTAGACCGCCTCTCTTTAACCTAACCCCAGTGTGAGTCACAGTTCCGTTCTCATAATTCTGAGTTGTTTTTTTTCTCCCTTCCTTCCTTTCTTTGACCAACCACATAGCATGTATACGTGTGGAGAAGAAAGAAAAAAAAAAGACTTGGCCATGTTTCCCTTGTGGTCCTGACACATTTCCCATACACCTCAATGGGTTAGTCTTTTTATCGGGTTTAGCCATTATTCTGCTGCTCAAATAAAAACAAAAACCCACCTGTAGCAGGTGTTGTCAGAGCAGGGATCGTGCACCCTCACAATGATGAAGACATGTTGAAAGTGAGAGCGAATGGTCTTCGGGGTGAAAGGGTGAGCGCCGGGCTCCTGGAACACGATGGTCACAATGTCGTTCCCTATGTGGCGCTTCCTCAGCAACTAGTCATTGGAAAACAACACAGTCTTTATTAGAGAAGTATGGGACTTGAATCTGAAGGCAAAGTCATACCAATAATATAGTATATTCTATTTAATCACATGGAAACAATAAAAGTTTTTTGAGAATGAATGTTGGATGGGAGTCAAATCTGATAACTGAGCCACGAGTCATATAAGCATTGCTCTAAATGATACACCCTTCCTTTTCCTCGGTTTACTTGGCTCCATCTGTTTCCAAATAAAGGAGTTTTCAGCTCCAACTTCACCTGTTGTTTGTTGTTGGGTGTGTAAGGCAGCAGAGTCGACACATGGAACATGATCTCATAGTCCTTGTAAGTCGTGTACAGGGAGTGAGTACCCGTGGAATCCGCTGCAGAGGAAAATAGCAATACAGTGTTAAGGCCCATTGCACAATTACCGCCATCCATCTCTCTCACATGTGTATTCTGTGTGCTTCATGGTTTCTGTGCAAGACATGATGCAATTTCACTGTAGCCCAAACAACTAGACAATAGCCAAACTGTGGATCGATGTCCGCCTGGATAAGATGACCAATGCTCAATCAACTGTTTTAGCAGTGGAGCCCTATCCATTCTTTTGTCACATTACAGTTTCCAATATAATGGACAGTATCTAAATGTTTCATCATTTGTATTCAATGTTTCTTTGTAACAAGGCCATAAACCAGAAATGATAAACCTTCTTATTCAACCACCAAATCTGTTCGTTCAGGTTAAGTCAGATTTCCTAAAGTTAGATTCAAGGACAGCACATCCATGCACTCATTAGTAGCACTCAGGGACTATTGTAGTGGAGACACCAGAAAGAGAAGGACACATGAGAAGAGAGAAGTAAAGTAAAGTAAAGTGTCACATAGACAAAGCCGGTGGGATAAAATTAGTTCCAGTGAAAGGAAACGTTTAACCAAAAGCAAGATAAAGGAACAAAGTACAAACACTATGAAGTATAGTGTAATATGAAACTAAAGATAAACTAACTTATAGCAGGACTGCTCCAGTTAAGGCCACTGGCTAGGCAGATAAAGACACATCACATCTATAGTCTCATCTGTGTGTGTGTGTGTGTGTGTGTGTGTGTGTGTGTGTGTGTGTGTGTGTGTGTGTGTGTGTGTGTGTGTGTGTGTGTGTGTGTGTGTGTTCTAGAGGTATGTTGGGAGTTGTTACTTTTGGTGTCCAGTTGGGCTCTGTACTTGCTGAAGCCCTTGAGGCGAACCTTCTCCCCCAACAGTTGGAGGAACTCTTCCAGGGCGGGACCGGCCATCTCGTTGTTGTACATCTCCTCCTCTGTGCTCTGGCCCGCTCTGCAGTACATCACCCCCACCTTCACCTGAAAACTCAGCTGGGTGACAGCAACAAAGCAAACACTTTCCTTTAATAGTTAATGGTAGGGCAGAGTACAATGTAAGAACTCACAAAACACAAATTCTCTTTCTGTACAAATCCAGGCAAGCTATTGTTGGTAGCTGCAAAAAGTTCTGATTCTGTAAAATAACACTTAGCCATGCTTTATCCTCTTACCCCTTGTTCATCCAGTTTCATCAGCTGCTCAGTGACTTTGGGTGTGTTGAGGGCCAGTCTGAGGCAGGACAGATCCAGCTCAGGCAGCACGCACTCCAGTACCTCCTTGATGGGCAGCCCCCGGGTGGTGCCGTGCTTAGAGGTGGAAGGCACGGCATCCTCCAGGACAGAACCTCGAAGAGTGGTCAGCTGAATGGAGGGAGACAGAGAGGAAGAGATTACAGGGAAGAGTTTGAGAAGAGAAAGAATGCCTTTCAGGAATCTCATGGAGATTGAACAGACTGATAGCAAAACATGCCTGCCCAGACTACAAAAAAAATAGTTGCTGCAGTTTTATTAACGCGATACCATCCTCTTACTGTACCCTTAAAGAAATTGACATAAAACCACAAGACAATTACGACTCAAGACGTTGGGTAGATAGAAAGTGGAACTGAGGAAGAAGAGGTGGGAGGGCTTGTCCAAGCATTCTGTATCCACAAAGTCTGCATTGTGCTGGGCTCTGGGAGTGAACTCAATCACTCAGCTATCATAAGCAGCTGGAATGGACCGAGACAATCTGAGCTGGAGGCTGTGCAGGGCCTGTGTTTACAATGGACCTGTGTTCTCCATGTTTGAAAGGTAGGATGGGGGCGGGGGCCCTGTGGTACTTCAGTCTGTGGGGGTTGTGTGGGGGTTTTAATCACATGCACCTGTCCTACTTCAGTACACAACAAACAGCCCCGGGCAGGTGCCTTTTCCCTCTGTCTGGGAGTGTCCGTCCATATAATAAATCCTAAAACCCAAACACAGAAGACTGGGAGCCAACATTGCAACTAAATATGACTGTCTATTTTTACTGAAACACTCTCGACAGAGTGGTTTGAGGTTGTTGGGCACTGACAGGCCTTGGAGGCTAGAAGATGAGTGCACTTCCTCAAGTTCCTTCACACATTGCTGATATTGGGAGACAGCTGAAAAGTCCCAGGGCTGGTTGCATAACAAGGAACAAGGACTGAGGCTGGTTTTGCCTCGGGCTGGGCGGCCTAGTATGTAGCAGACATAGTAGCAGTTGATCTATGCACACACCTTCTAACATATTAGAGATGCATCGATTGCAACTGTCTTGGCTGACTCCAATTTTCTTTCTTTCTAAGAAATATAACTGACAGCATTAACCTCACATTTTTGTAACTTTTCTTTAATGGGAAAATTAAATTGTACGTTTATAAATTATGAACATGGTATGTAAATAGTATTTACATATCAGAGAAGAATCACAGAAAATAGAATCCTATACTGTGTATGTAGGCGTATTACAGAGAGTCAACTGTTTATTATCTAAAACTATGTACTATGTTTCTATTTATTTATACAAAACTGTTTCTGAATCAGTATCTATTTAAAAGTGTATTTTATATTATATTAACACCTACTGACTGCACACGGAGTAAGAGGAGAGGAGACCCTGCACTGTTGTTGGCAGAAGAGCCGGTCACCGCAATTACTCTAAGCAGCATGCACGGGAATTTATTACAAAGTAATAACCTAGATTTCTCACTTTTTCCCCGAAAGTCGCCTAATTTGTTGCTAGTAGCTTTTTAGAAATAGCCTTAAGTTGTTAAAAAGGGTCTGAAAAGTCATTAAGGTGTAAATTTGACTGGCACAGAATCTGAGACTGATCCGGTCAACGGGCAAATCAATCGGTGCATTTCTACTAAATGGTAAAAAAGGTGTACTATAAACTGGATATAAGATCCGAGCAGGAAACAAAATGAATGTCTATCTTCACAGTCAACCAAAAGTTTCACTCCACAGGCAAGAAGGACTGATGTGGTGTGGTGCTGAGGTCGGGGTGCAGGAAGGGTAGGACTCTATGGCTGACCTCGCTGGTTCTGAAGATGAGACGGTAGTTATACTGCTGGCTGTGCTCCTTGTCCTCCTCCAGCTTCTCCCTGCGCAAGCTCACTGCCACTGGTCCCAATGCCTCATCCATCCCAAAATAGTTCCAGTGCTCTGAGGAGGAGGAAGTGGTAGAGAAATGGGCAAAATTTAATAAAAAACAAACATCTTTTGGGTAATATCAAACTTAACTGCTTTAAAATATTCACATGCTAATGAGTACATAATGAAAGCAGTTAAATAAATTTTACCCCTCAGGTAGAAGAACTTCCTGTAGTAGTAGGCTCCCAGGTCCACATGCTCCACAATGTATTGTTTGCCCTTTTCGCTGAGCGTGCTGGGGCCTTCCTTCGGTCCCTCTAGCACTGCTACTCCAGCATCAGTGCAGTGCGGGCTCACAGATGTTTCGTACAAGTTTCCTTCCACACTCAGGGACCCTGAGCCATTGTGAACTGCTCCACCGCCCACAAGCCCATGATACCCTGCCCCACCTACTCCCATTCTGCGCCTCCCATTGCCATCAGCACCTATCTCGTTGCGGAAGCAGGGGCAACTTAGCAGTATTTCATTGCTCTGTTCATCCCCCGCGTCCAGACCAGGACTGTCCCTAGAACTGAGGTCTTCCTGGCTACCACCCGGGGAGCTGTAAGGCAAGCTGTGTGTGGACGAGAGGGTGGAGGTAGCCGAGGCTACAGCAGCAGCAGATGCCCCCGTGGTGGTATTTTTCCTTTTACCTGCAATCTGCCTCAGCTGAGTAACTTCGTTGAGGTCAAACAGCATGCTTTGAACATCATAGTGGGCAAAGCTTTTCTGACACACCCAGGGCTTGAAAGGGGGGCCCGTGTCCTCCGTCCGGCTGTCCTCTATGTCAGACCCTGCTTTAGGGGAGTCGGACTCACCACGCACGCTCCGAAGTTTACGGAATATAGACTCACCCCCTGTCTCAGATTTAGTTCTTCTCTTTGGGGGTTTATCTCTGGCTTTAGGAGTCTGGCCGTCTACGACATCCTCCTGAAGATCAAAGCTGGCCTGCTTTTGCCCAACAATCAGCATGTCCTCCAGTTTCTCTGGAGCGGGGCTACGCTGGTCCACTTTGTCCCCTTGATAGGCCCGAAGCATTTCAAAGAAGCTCTCTCCAGATGCTCCATGCTGATCTATTGACGAGGTGCTACCGTATTCGCGATGGAGTGGGGACCATTTGGCTCCCGATGCTGGACCCCAGTCCTCTCCACTGTCTCCGCTGCCTTCCATCTCACTGATAGTCATATCACTGTTGCTGCGCTGACGGATGCGTCTCTGTCGTGGGTTTCTATGTGCAGGGCCTCTGTAGTCTACTGGGACTAGGTACCGGTTGTCAGGGCTGTAGTTGTTGGCCTGGGCCTGGGCTCGAGTCTTCAAAGTGTTGTGAATGTTACGCAGCATTGACGAGTCCTGAGGGCTCATTACAGAGCCCAACTTAATGTGACTTTTGCCAGCAGAGGGCACACCAGAGTTCTCAGGCTCTGTAGCTGAGTGCCACACAACCCCTGCAATGTCTTTCCTTGGGGGCCACTCAGCCACTCGAGCCCGCACACCCATTTTAGGCACTCCTGTGCTCACAGTGGCATGGACATTGTCTGTGCGGGTTGGCACATTCCCTCCGTTGACCAAACGGAGGTGGCGGGTGAAAAACTCATCAGTGGCGGGGATGGAACCCCCAACGGTGCGCTCCATTGGTGGACACTTCAGGCTGGTCATGACACCAGTGCAAAAGGCTAAAGGCACTTAGCAGGGAGACATGGCTGCCTCTGGGATGGGATGCTGCTCCCCGACTTCATGGGCAGGTGGATTGTCTGGATCGACAAGTAAGAGGCAGAAAAACGTGTGCAGGGGCAAGCCCACCTCTTCAGCATTCAAGCCTTCATACTACTTCCTCAACTGTGTTGACACTGCCACCGCATTTGTCTTTCTCCGGACAAACTATTCTGAAAAGAAAAGAAAAATCTGTGAGTACAAACAGTCTGAGTCTGGAGAGAAGATAATCACAAATACATCTGTTTCCTGACTCACATTACTTTCCCTCAAATATATAAGACTGGAAATAAGAGAAGGTGGGCAGCAAGTCTTAAATGAATAAGTTTTTTGAAATAAGATCCCTGGTATTGGAAAGCCAGATGACTTTATACGCGATTGGCTGTGATCAGTACCCAGTTTCATTGTCCTTGACATAGGAATCTCACTTCTTAAGCTAAACAAATATCTACATTTTTTTCACTACTTAATAATATTGTAGTTTTAGGGCATCCATCCATACTCAGTCTATTCTAGTTTCAGTCTTCATACAACAGGGTAACCTTTAATGCCAACTTTTCCAACAAAAAATTGTGAGGACATCTTTACAGATATGCAAATCTCTCTGTAGGAAATGAAAGAGATACAAACCTGCCGGGAGAACTGAATGTGGATGTATTTTTTCCCCCTGCGACGGCTTTTTAAGAGCCAATGAAAAATAACTGACATGTTCAATTTCAGATAAGGGGGCCTACTTTTCAAACCAATTTCAGAGTAAGCATCGAGGGGAAACAGGAAAACTCAGCCCAATTCAAAATGATTTGACAACAATGTGTCTTTTTTTTTTTTAAGTCTTGGTAAAACGATGCCTTTGCCCTAATGACTTAATTTATCTAAAGAGAACGGTCAAGATGACTTAGTTGGTATTTTAATAAACCTGTCCAGGGCCTAAGTCATAACCAAAATGACATATAAGGGAGAGAAAAAACATCCCTAAGTCACAGACTCTTGGCTTGTGACTTGACGGACGTCTCTTTGCTTGCCCCTTCAGTAGCCAACATTGGTGAATTGTGATGCAGAGCTGCAGTTTTCTTGATCAAATATCCCAAGCTGCACATCAAAAAGCAAAAGGGCTCTTTGAAAGTGGGTGATGATCCTCTGCCTGACAAATTGGGCCAATTTAACAGTGAGACACTGGGAGAGATTAAGGCTCCACTTGCAGCACTGCCTGGCTGTGATCACATTAGCCACCAGCAAACAGTGCACTGTGACGGACCTACAGCACAGCCACCTTCACACTGCATCCCAACAGCAGGGCCAACTGTATGCTGACTAAGACACATACAGTACTTAGAAAGAAGACCTTTGCTTTCAAATAGTAAATAAATTAAATATTGACTATATAAATACAAGTATATATATATACACACACACACACACACACACACACAATGTAAACAAAGATGTGTATGACATAATAGGAGTACATAATACCATGTGACCAAGGACATTAACACAATGGCACAGTCAACTGAGAGATGGCTCAAATGTTCCCAAGACAATGCAGTTTGTTTGATAATATAAACATCAATTTACAAGTCAGATAAAAAGTGGAAAATCTCAAGGCTGTGGAGATGATTCAGTTTGCAGAGCGCATAAGGCAAAGCATCCCCAGTCTTCAAAACATAGAAGAGTGTTTTCTCACAACAAACCTCTAAACCTGTGCATATTCTGCAGCAGAGACCCCTTCTGTTAGGCCAATATCGAACAAAAGCAAGCGGCAGAATAAATATATGTTCCTACATTTTTTTTTTTTTTTTATAACCACAAACATAAAACAGTAATGAACAGGGTGCCCAAGCAAGAAATTAATCATAGAGGGTTTCACGTGGAGCCTAGTAGTTAGATAATAAGCCGATCAGAGCAAAGAGTATCAAATGGAAAGGGCAATTTTCAGATTCAAACCAAGGATGTCATAGCTTCATGGTTACATGACACAAAATCGTCAGCCAGAAGAAATTAAAATAAGATGAAAAGAAAAATATCACCAATGTGATCTTACATCTGTCACATGAGGAATGTTCCAAACTATACACTCCTCGAATGAATGGGCACCAATTCTTTTGAGGCATGGGAGTACAGTCAGTGTCTGGAGCAGATTAATAAAAACTCATTAATGAATAAAAAAAAAATAAAACTCATTCATGTCCTACTAACACTCTTATTTCTCTGACATGAATAAGAGTGGAAATAGTGGGGAATATATGTTAAACTGCAGGTCCAGTCCCAAAGTGTTGGGCCTCATTCCCGCATGCTGCCGAGCATCCACAGGGACAGGCAGAAGAAGAGAAGTAACACACACAAAATACGCGCACACACACACACACGTCCCAGAAAACAGGCCGCTAATCCACTGGCTGAAGGAAACACAGGCAGATGATTGGCTTTATGGTCTTGTCAGATTAAAAGGAAGAAGTGTGGCATCGCGGCGGAGGAGTCTGTCTTATGGCCGTTTGTGTGACAGAGAGAGACAGGCTGAAAGACCGAGACAGTCAGAGACCCCACGAGGGCTGCCCCCGCTTAGTCGACTGAGACAACTCGTCCATTAGTCGTTTATATGCTTTTTTTCATGCTGAAGGATATATTTTAAGAAATTTATGAGCACATCTCTTGTATACACAAGACTTAAAGGGGTGCTTTTAAATTATTCTTTGTGGAGATACTCGGTTTTACAGATGTGTAGATTAAATTGATAAACTGACGAAGTGTTAGTCGACAAAGAATTTCTTTAGTCAAGGACAGCCCTGGACCCCACAACATAACTCTTCTTCCAACCTATCCTGCCATCCCATATTCAGTCCCTGCTGAACTAAACAGAGGATCATTTTTCACAGCTCTGTAGGGCATGTCCAGACAGCTTGAGCCTGTTGACAAAATTAGGTTAACTTCCTGTAATTGGGTCTCTGACCTCCCAGCTGGTCCGTCAGGCTCGTCAAAAAAAGATGAGCAAAGAGCTGGTGCAGAGGCAGACGAAGGGTTAGTGATGTCACGGCACACCTCTGAGGTGCTACAATGTGTTGTTCAAGTTGTAGGGATGAGTCTAGACACAAAGTACTGCGGTCTGATAGAGTAGCATGCCCTTATAAAGACGGAGGCTGCATTTGTTGCAGGTGACTCAGACAGTGGGCCACACACACACATACTTCGAGGAATTAAAGGTGGACAGACAGCAGTCAGTCAGCAGAAATGTACTATGATAATGAATCACAAACATGAACCTAGGGTCTGACTTTTTCAAATCTGACTCACAAAAATCAGAGCAACTTAAGCAAAGACCTGAGTCATCATCAAGACACAGCATGGGGTCCTACACACCGTCAAAGACAGAGCCTCCTGGAGGGGGCTCCCTGTTGCTGAGCTGGCTCGGCTAGCTGGTGTCCCCGAGAGAAAGGACAGCATGCTGGAGTTGAAAGACTCTTCGTCCTGGGTCTCCAAACGGAGAGGGAATGAAGTTTCCCAGTGGACTGGGCAAGTGTTTCCAAAGGCGAGACAAAGGAGCCAAAGGATTGCCCTACAAGCTTGTAATTACTGCGTGCTTGAATGGGGCTAAGGGGCTGTTTGGCTGACACCATTGGCTTTCAAACAGGCACCCTACCATTTAGCCCATTGGCTCACCCTGTCCCCTAATCTTCCTCTGCTCTAAGGGCTGACTGGGCTGTTGGGCAGCAGGCACAAAGGTCCCTCTGTCCCAGGCAAGACTGGGGCCCCATTCCAACATAGTGAAGTCTTTGAAAATTGCCTGGCACGGGAACCTCACTGTGGCTGTGTATGTGAGGCCTGCCAGGAAAACCAAACGAATCAGATGCAAGGGCAACTGGAGAAATAGGGATGAAGCAAACACTGAACCCGAATTTGGAAACAATCGAAGCATCAAAGAACTAGAAGGACACATTTGTGACGAGCACAGGAAGCAGAGGAAGGGCTCACCTGTCCAGAGAAATAGCAAGAAGGCTGACAAAAAAACAGCAGAAAATGATCCAGTTTGTGTTTGTATGAGTGTGACTCTCTGCCGCAACAGATATGAACTGACGGATGACTGAGATTTGGGGAAGTAACATAGGAAAAATCTGATGAAAGCTACAGACTGGAGCAAAGCTGCAGTTACTCTTCCACAATGAGCAAGCTTTCCCACCAGTCAGACAGAGAATTTAAACTTCAGAAGAGAAAAATGCGGCAGTAATAATAAATCCACTGACTCCTTCACAACATAATTTCCTGTCAAGGAAGTAGTTTCCATGAGTAAGAGATAAACTGCGGTCCCTACACATCCACTGAGGTGTAGATTAACCACGGCCACCCATAGTCACAACAGATGCACAGGAAGTAACGACGCATCTCCACCACTCCCCCCCCCCGACTCCCATCTGCGTAGCGCTTTTTGTTTTTTACACTTTTTCTGTTTGCTCCCCTCCTCCTGTATGTGCATCTGGCTACAAACCAAGCACAAACCTGCCCTTCTGATTGAGCAAACGTGAGAACCTGACACCTTCACAGAGAAACAAGCAGGCCCGCTGGCAGACAAACGATACTAGCGTCATCCAACCGCGAGCCGACATCCTGGAATTCCACCAATTTCAGTGAAGGAAGTGATGAACGTCTGCGTGAGGGGGGGAAAGAGAAGTAGGGCATGTTTGGGCAAATTCTTAGAGAAAAGTGCAACACTGACTGTCACAGTGATCGTCGGTTATAAAACACTTCAACGTCTGCCATCACTTTACGAACACAGTCTTCTATCTTTGCAGCCAAGTTATACTGAGCGCCTTGATCTATGAAATACCAGCTCTGGATGAAGTGGAACGCCACAATAAAACGGGAACTGAACCGACGAATTGTTCAACCGACCACACATGCGATGCAAACTCTGCGTGTAGTTGGAGCACTTCAAAAACCAGTGGCAGTGTATCCACATTCATCATCGCCATTGTTCTGTGATGTGCTGCTGCTCTGCCCCGTCTCTGGGCCCCTCGCTATCACTGCAGCACAGCTCAGTGAGTAATGGGCATAGCTAACCACTGGCAAAGTGAATTTCACTCACTGCCTTACACAAGAAGACAGGTCTGGAGGAGCGCCAGGATATATTCATTGCCATAATCTCCAGCAGGGTGTCCTCGAGCCTTCCTCTCTTCTTATCCAGAAAGTACTCCACCGGGGTTTCACATGCTACGTGGCTGAGGCGGCAGGATAAATAGACACTTGAAACACTTGACGGTGTTTATAGTTAGAAATGGTAAACCCAGTCCTATTTCCAATGTCATTATCAGGGTGGGCCAGGAGTTGGACAAAGACAGCCTTTGTCCAACTCCTAGAGGGTCATTTACCTCGAAATAAAAGCTAATTGTACTGCTAACAGCTTAGGTGGTCTGCTTGTCCAGAGTAAAGAAGGATCACTACTTCTTATACTCTAATCTATCAGCTGCCCCGTCAAAACATGAAGATGAAAAAGTCAGGCTTGTATTCAATTGATTAAGTACATCAACAGAAACTTTACAACTTTAAGGTCCATAAATACATTAATCTACAGAGACAGAGCCAGAGTTGGTTTACTGCCTCATGTTAGACGTGGTTTTATAGAGGACTTGTCTTTATTGAGGAGGTTCAGATTTAAGCTCGTCAGCTTTTAAAAGCTGTGCATTATGAAGGGCAATGGCGAGGAAGCAGTGCGCGGCTGCCTGAAGAGGAATGTAAAAAATTCTAATGAGGTGGCTGTCTGGCTGCTGCAGCAGTTGGGAGCTGAGGTTTAAAGTGGAGGTCTGCTCTAGGCTGCACTTTCCCTATTCCTGCCCCGTCTGCCCGGCTTCATCGCTGGGACTCCATGAGAGAGACAGCGAGCTCCTGATGCACATGGCCAGGTACACGCAGAGACAAAGGCTCTCATACATACATGCACAGAGCGGAAAAAACCCCCACCAAATTCTATTGCAACTACAAGAACACAAAAAGCTGATTTGGCTCATGAGAGTAAACTCATGGGACAATAGTTATTTCTGAATAAGACAATTCAAACTGCTTTCGGTTTCTGCAAACATCAAAGACAGCACTTTTCTGTCCCATGTCAGCTCGAAGAGATGCTATTTCTGTAATACCTCAGTCTTAAACTAAGATTACCTTTTCTTGGAAATCACGTTTGAAATGCAAGTTGTGGTCTCCGTTTGGGTCCAATTAGGGTTGCCCAGAACAAAATTATCTGCCCAATCTTTCTCATAACCTCTCTTAATGGAAGAACAATGAAATGTATAATGCATTCGAATAAACATAATGTCCATGTGTAACTCTGCAGCAGTGGTTCCTGCTTGATTGAGTGCCATAATGTGTCCTGCAGGAAGTGTTCGCAGATGGGAGGCCAGTGAGGGATTAGAGTATATTCCTGTTGCCTCACAGACAGTAGATACTGGCTGTGATTTGTAGACCTCTCAGCCATAAACTTTGTTCTTCTTGATCTTTTTATAAGGCGATGAAGAGATAAATCCTACATCCCCATATCAGCACTGTCAGCTTTCCGTACCCATGTTTAATGAACAGAAAGCTGACAAATCTGTTTTACAATTACTACAATCAATAAGTTCTGGGACACTTCTGGTAGTAAATAGTCGTTAAATAGTATAGTAGTCGGGTGTAGTAGTAGTAGTAGTAGTAATAGTAGTAGTGGTAGGTTGTGGATGACTATATTGTACCTGCCTTGTGGTGACATAGAACTGTATTATGTCACATTGTGGGGACAAAATGGGGACAAAATGCGCATCCACATGATGTAAATCATTAAACTTAAGGCTGAAGACTTGGTTAAAGGTTAGGGTATGGTTAGTTTTAGGTTACGGTTAGAATTAGGCTGGTAGCAGTTATGGTTGAGGTAAGTCTCCAGTAAATAAATGCAAGTCAATTTAATGTCCCCAAAAGTCAAGAAAACACGAATGTGTGTTTGTGACAATAAGTAGTTCCAGACACAGGTCTTGTGTAATCACTTGTGACTACCTGTTATAGCACTCTGGTATAAATGAGTCAAACACCTGTTAATTATTAGCAGCAATGAACATGTGTTTTGTGAGTGTAAGTAGCTCCAGACTGATGAGTAAAATTGCGAATTAGCATCCACTATAAACACTATGATACTTGCATTGCACAGCTGTCTTCAACTTTTCTGTCTATATTATATCAGATTATCTGACAGCTCCTATGAGAGGCTGTAAGTTGCCTCCCGCCTAGGTAGTCATTCATTTGATTTTAACAACTGTAGGTTTATTGCAATTATGTTGGAATATTTCCACATTGTAGTAAAAATGCAGCTATTATTGGTGTTTGACCAAATTTTGCATTGCTGAAGTAAGCAACCAGGTCACATGGATTAAACCCCAATGCAATGGGAGCATTTCCCAGCGGCGTGCCTGGTTTAACAGTGCAGTGTGGGCTCGGGGTAAAGAGGTGTTTATAGGGCCACCGCATTTCCTCTAGTCGCCCGGGAAAAAAGTATATATGCCCTGCTTAATATCGGAAAAGCTGTGAATGTGTTACAAAACAAATACCCCCAGCTCCCCAGCATGGGGGTGGCACACGCCTTTGTGCGTTCTCAAGTGTGTGTGCTCTGTTGGGATGAGGCACTTTCCATCAATTGAGGATTAAAATAGATGGGATGTGAGAGTAGCAGCAGTATAATTAACAGTGGTGATGCGAGGAGGAGGGCTGAGTGAATAGTTTGTGCGTTTGCCGTCTATAATTCAGCCTCTCCACGTGCCAGAGGACTGGGGATGGGGGCTTAGCCAGGGGGCCCGCCAAACACTTCCCAAGCCTGCTATTACTTCATTCTCTGATCACAGGCACTCACAAGGAAAACCAATCCGAGAGAGCCTGCAGTGCTGCTCACACATTGCATGTATCTAGCATGTTGTGATTCATTTTGACTGCTCCACTGGATCAATGTCACATTACCGCCAGTGGCAGCAGAGTTGTGGCGCAGTAGAACGTTTGAACAGAGATAAACAGAGTGGGTCAATCAAAAGGTCAATTACATCACGGTATTTTGATTGTGCGAAAGCTGGTGCCGGAGATGGGATGTTTTAGCATACGGCGTCCACAGCTGGAGGCTGGGACATCCAGTGGGCTCTCTCTCTCTCTCTCTCTCTCTCTCTCTCTCTCTCTCTCTCTCTCTCTCTCTCTCACACACACACACACACACGTGTGGCCATCACTGAGTATTGGTCATTTGCAGAGGGCCAGTCCTAGCTGGGCCAGGCCAATACAGCCATGTACTCCTATGGCCCATGGCTACTAGCAGTGGAAATAAAATGGACACAGTCAATAATATTCCTGAAAACCATCATGCTTAGAGACAGCAAGCATGCATAACACATACAAATCATTATTGGAATACCAATCACGTGGCACCATTGTTCTTAATGGAAACAAAGTAATCAATGCTAAAAGGATGATGATGTTGGTGGCCTGATTGGGTCACATTGCTTTGGTTATCTATTTTTATTCTTCTTAGCGTCCCGATTGTCTTCGATCGGTGAGCCTCCAGGTCCAAATGGCTGTTACTTGCTTGAAAGTCTAGATTTTGTATCTGTATTACTGTATTTCGAACTGCAAAGAGTGATTAAGATTGTATTTATGAGGGCAGAGCCAGGACTTAGGTCTTAGTGTACAACTGTGTATGAGCAGCAAGGTCAGTTGACAGCAGCCTGATGGATTCTCAAGGCAGAGGGGTCAATGTGACAGATGTCTGTGATGTTTGGAAGTCATCCACTGCCCTGTCCTCTCACATCCTCTGCCTGATTACACAGGTAGCAAACTAGCCAAATCACAGAGGACTACGAAGACAGAATCCTGATGAGACCCACTTCACCACAATAAAGTACATTTTAATTTGTTGCAAACGAAGCAATAATCAAGCGTTTGGAGTGAAAATCATAGCCTATGTGCCCATTCAACATCAACCTTGTATCTGTTGCTAAAACACAGACACAATAAATGAATGCTCAGATCAGATAACAGCCTGCCAGGAGAAAAGAATGAAAACATTGTCAGCAACAAAGAAATAGCTCACAGGGAACATGAAACCCACAACAGGACCCCTTTGTGTTGCTGAAATAGCATTTTAAAAATGGAATACTTTGGGAATGACGTATTAGTTTGTTCTTTGTTTTGATAGTTCTGTCTGGACAGGTTGTGGCAAGGTGATGTTATGGGAGAGGAGCAGTTGTGATGGTTTGATTGGGCCGTTTGGGAAAGGTCGGGACCCCGCTGAGCAAACATGAGAAACATGAGCTCCACTGCAGCAGCAGCAGCAGCAGCAGCATTGACCACGGGCTATTTAAAAGCCCCCCAGAGAATGCAATCAAATCTATCATAAGATGCTCTAAACATCCTTGGAGTTCATTTTGTCAGACAACCTGATCTATCAATCGATCAACAGCTGCTTGGCCAACAAATACTCCTCTGGAGCAATCAGGGTGAAGCACATCAACTAATTTAATAGCAGAGATGAATGGGGGCAGCCATAATGGGATGCATTTCCACTGTAGAAGGATTCCCCACAGACTAATATCAGTGACAGAGGAGCATGAGAGTGCTGCTAGGAAACAATAAGATCCTTAGCTAACAGGGCCGCAGTGAAAAGGGGAACAGAGGCGGCCGTCGTGGAAGGCCAGAGTCAAGGTGAAAGCTTGATTAATAACCCCCCACATCGGCCAAATAGCTGCTGTGCTGCCACAAGACATTAATTGTGTGACGAGTGCACAAGATCTTCTCTGCAATTTAGCAACTTAGTTTGCAAGGATGCAGGCAGAAAGATGAGAATAGGATCTTGCCAGGTAAGCGATTTAACAAGCCAACAACATTGGCTGCAGCACTGGGGACACGAAGAACCAGCACAGTGAGGGCCTATTATCCTTGCAGAAAACCTCAGGGGGATGCTCTGCCATGTCTCTGGAGGAGCCTGGCAGACTGTGTTGTCCCCCACAACTTGGAGGGCAGCCTAAATCCCCAACTGTGGACTCAGTGGAAAGCTCAGGTGTGCCTCAGTAGTCAACATTATTTGTCAGAAATGGTAAATAGTTTCTAAATTTTCAGTCCTGGACGTGTAGGGGCTCGACGCGGACACAAAATCCACAACAGCGTAGCGGAGTTATACGCGTGAACCATATTGATTTTGGCACGTCTCCAGCTCGTAGCACAGTGCACTTCCAGTCCAATTATAAACAGTCGGGACGCAGGTTAATCAATTCATACAGAGTCATTTGGGCTGTGATAAGTCAGCTAGTGTTGCGTAACAGTGGTGCCCTGCTAAATCACAGTTTGTGCCAGCAAACCACAGTGCAAACCTGCACAGCGCTGTGCTGCTGCTGCTGGCTCGCACTGCACTTACTGGCACACTCCTGCCAGCTCTGCAACTGTGGTTTATCATGCATGTGAGCCAGTTCCATGAAAGCCACATCTCATGTTAAACAGCCGCCCAGAGGGTGCAGTGTATTCAGTACTTTTGTTTCCATTGAACACCAAAAACCCCACAACATTAAAAATACATGACAGCAAAAGGCAAGCAAATGAACATCGGCTTTATTAAAATCAGACATCATCCGACAGTTGGCCCAGTAATTCTTCTGTTCTCGTCTTAGTTCATTGATAGATTGAAGCAGAACGCAATTAACACCTCCTTCCCTCCCCCTTTATCCCCCCGGCTGGCAATAATCAGGACTTTGCATCCCCATAAGTCACAGAGGAGAAAAACATGCCAGTTTTGACTGGAGCTCTCTGCAAGTCCCTCGTTTGCAGCTACCATCATGAGTGTGTGCATACCAAGTGTTGTGTATTTTAATTCCTGATTTTTAGGGTCAGTTAAAAATGAGACAAAAGGTTAACATTCAGGGCACAACAGCAAACCGGGATGTGTGCAGGTGAATGTTTTATCTTTCTTCCTCCTAATTAACATTCAAGGCAAGTCAGAGTGCTTTGTAAAACACAAATATGGCAACAACACTACCAGCGTACCTCCTTACCCAGCAGAAACAGTAATAATAACTGCTGAACTAGGCACAAGCACTCCCCTGTCAATATTCAACTTTGCATGCATGTATTTTACAGGCCCGGTATCCTGGAATACATCAATGAAAATGCACAGGAAACAGGCAGCGAGAGAGGAAAGGCTGGGAAAGCAGCCATGTTTGTTATTACCCAGCCCTATCTGCCCTTTGCACCTGGAGCGACTTGGAAAACGAAACTATGGCCTAATTCATTACATAGTGTTCCGTTATAAACTGTACAGCATGATTATTTCAATATTGGAATATAGTACCTGTTTTTTTTCATTCAAAGCTGGGGTAATAAAACAGAACTACATGGACATACTGCAGGACATTTTCCTACTCACTTCACCCAGTCCACCTGAAACTACTATTTGTTTATAAAGTCATCTGAATCAAGCAAAAGGACGTCTTTGGTTCACAGTGGTCTCATTCTTCCCTCTCAGCAAAGCAGGAACTCGCCGGGTGGAAATGGACTCCCTGGTTCCAAAGCAAAGGATGTGAAATTTTTGGAGCAATAGGAGGAGGGATTTTTTTCCCTTTTTTTTGTTTCAGTACAGGAAACAAAGGACAACACAAACTACAGAGAGAATGCTTTGACTATTTTAGACAACTTTAGGCAGCACAGACAGTGTTCAGAGAGCAGTGTTTTGCAGGGGGGAAACCTCACATGGTGCATTGTTGTGCCAGCATTCCTGTTTTACTACAAATCACACGGCAAAAGTGGCACCTGAAAGTAACAAAAACAGTTGTAAGCACGCAGAGGAATGAGGACAAGCTGAACAGACCTGTCTACACATTGAGATCTGTTTTGAGCTCAGCCATGACCAAGCCCTCACGCATTCCTGCCTGCTTCTCAGATTTCTGTCCACAGGAGGGACAACAGCAAAAAACCTCTCTGGTTTTTTTTTTTTTTGAATGTAGAATTATTTTTCCACCGCTGCTCACACAGGCTCTGCATGGGGCACGGGGCCTTTAGCTCTGCTTTATGTTTTGATTCCTCTCCGAGCAGAGTTCTGTAACCCATTCCTGTGAGTGTGCAGGCCGAGCACAGAGACGGTGTTGCAACTGGCAGACATGTCGAGACAATATTGAGCTCGTCATCGCTGTTCAACAGCTGAGATAGCCTGCAGCAACATATCATCATCATCAGAATTCCAGATTTTATAATGGAAACTTTATTTTTTTTTCATCTTCTCTCACTTTAAGTTTTTCTTCAGTGGTTGTTGGTCAAACTTTTCATGTTTTTCTTCCCCATCTTCCGATTCTTACGCCATGTCGTACTATTTTCGGCATGCGTGAGGTTTGATGGAAGCAGAAAAGGGGAATTACACAGTGTCTGATCTCTGCATGACTGTGGGTTTTGGTTTGGGGTTAAGAGTTGGAAGCAGTGTGACAGAACCCAGACACAGAGAGGTTTGCTTTAGTGCATGAAGTGCATGAGCGTATAAGTAACAGTCAACCAAATGGAGACACAACTGTCAATCAGGTATACGGTCCAGACCAGAGTCAACAGCAACACTTTGCACACGTCCCACCGCTAAACTCCCTCAGTGGCGGTGAGCCCCACAGAATCTCTTGCATAGATAATTACAGTGTCCCAATTGCCGAGCATTTTTTCGGGAGGCAAAAATTCCCCAAACTTTGTGGCAGGTGGGGTGAAGAGGAGGGGGGATTTTCCCTTGTCTGCACGCATTTACTCTGTGACAGTGCGCTGAAAAGGGATTACATCATCACTATTGTAGCTTCCGAGCCCTCTGCTTTCCCCCATTGGCTGGTATACAGTGGACTGTCCGATCCAGACAAAGACGGAGCATTCCAACAGTTTAGCAAGCAGGAAACGCAGACCCGTAGTCACACTTCATTACAATCAAACTCATCAACCCCCTCAGTCACCAGCGAAAAGACACTCACTCGGAAAAAAAAATGCTGGAGGCCGTATTACCGTCAAGTCATTTGACTTCTGACTATCAATGACTTATACCAGCCAGACCTATCACTCATCTTAAAACTGACGAAGCTTCCCCTTTTTTTTTTTTTTTAAACTGATATATTTCAAGCTACAACTGAAGGTTGGGTCAAAACTCATGAATACATGACTCATTTTGGTGTCTGCCACAGAATAAACAAGCACGAAGGAATTGGCCTTGTAGCCACACTGGTGCACCAGATCATCCAAGGCCATTTCCGAAGGCCTGTTTGATTTGCCGTCTAGTCAGTCAGTAACAGGCAGCTAGAAGTGACAGGGGCACACGCTTAACAGCAGCCAATCAGGTGGTACCGGATACATCCAAAAGATGAGTTCAAGAAGTTTGGAAAAATGATGCAACCATAAGCTTCGTGAGTGAGCAAGCACATCACTGTGAGACGAGCGAGGTCAACAACCTACTTCACACACATTACGATCATTAAAACAATAAAGATAAGCTCACTTTGAACTTGAGAATCAATCATAACAACAATAATATCATTATTTGTTGTACAATTAATTAAAACTGTTAATTTAAGCATTTCGTGATGGCCACTTAGCATAATTGCAGCACACACATTCCAGAGTGGCAAATTATAAAGCAGCACAATGCTCCTCTTGTCTTTTATCTTTGCTCGAGCTATTCCCTTCGAGCCGATGCACGAGAGACAATAGAAACACAGGCTGAGTTTAGCAACAGGAAGCTTCCCTCTGTGCACGTTAGATCGAGTCTACGACAAAACGAAGCACAATAACTATTGTTATTGTTGTGCGAGAAGTATGATGCAAAAAGTGAAAATAGAAACACCGTCCTTCAGTGATAAACCAGTGGGAGGACTGTTTATGCTGGGAGACGTGAGAAGCAATGGCTTTTTTTTTCCTTCAAGGAACCATCACATTTAGAGTTTGAATGTAGAGGCATTTTGATGAGAGCAGGCAGCACAAGAACTGATCTCTGGACTTGATCCACCTAAATTAGAGGTACACAGGTACGTCTCATCTCAACATTGAGTGGGATTTTTTGTCGGCAGCATTTAACACAGACTTGTTGGCCCATTGTGGCAGATTAAAAACAGAGCATGCACACTTTCCCCCCTCAATAGTGATACGAAGCTGTTGCCTCTGCATAAGATTATTTCTCTATAAACAATCCCATCAGAGAAAGCAAGAAGCAGTCCAGTGTGAATAATAGCTGTGATTTAGATGGGACAAAGCTGAGATTAGACTCACTAGTTATATATTGCAGTGTGATCAGTCATGCCCACCGCGCCGCAGGTCAGCTAAGCCTATTAAGAATGCCAAAAATCCTTGATCCTTGCCACAAGCTAGACTCCAAAGCTTCCTTTTTTCACCTGACTCATGCCCAAGTTATCCAACTC
The DNA here is from genome assembly GCA_016806645.1 of Ophiodon elongatus. Lineage (NCBI taxonomy): Eukaryota > Metazoa > Chordata > Actinopteri > Perciformes > Hexagrammidae > Ophiodon > Ophiodon elongatus. Next base: position 863,355 of record JACSYO010002173.1, on the reverse strand, counting down.
TAACAGCTACCGGACAAGGCTCCAGGATTCAGTTAGAGGGGATGTTCAATGTCCCACCTGCATAGCTGGCACTGGTTTGATGGAGCTGATATTTCGTGAATATGCTCTTTTGGACACAATACCGCTTATGTTTGAAGTTTGAACAGTTGCCGCCGTTTCCTGCTTGTTACTAATTAAACAAACTTATGTTTGCCTTCTTGCTCAGCATTGCCAAATATTTCCTACTTATCATGTAGTCATGATCTGTATTCTCTCTCTGTACATTTCAAAGCAGTATATCTATAACCATAGTGGACAAAAGCAGGCTGGTTTCTGTATATTCTGCACATTATGTATAAATAAATCAGCAAATGGAGAGTCTGATTGGGTAACATCTGATCAAAGTGTCATGGGGGTTTGGGGGGGTAACCGTGACTATAGTAGACACCCTATTATACAGGAATTAACATTTAACATGATTGGTTTCATAAGATGAACCTGCATGCCATCACCGTGTGGCCTTATCAGAAGCAACAGAAACCAATCACAGCTCTCGGGGCCAGGCAGATGTGGCACGAGGAAATCACCTGCCTAAAATCTGTCCTCGTGCAGCAACAGCATCGTGCTGAAATATACACAGGGTTTTTTTTCATGGTGGTGACATTTACATAAGGAGACCTCCTATATGTGACGGCGTGGTGTGCACGATACCACCTGTACAGCGTCTGCCCCCAAAAAGCAGTGCCGAGGAGAACAATGCCCTTGACACACAGCCTGCAACGACGCCGCGGATGCATCATGTTGAAACCCGGTGACGGTCGCTCATTACCGACGTCCATGTCGTTCCCCGCCGACCCCGTTAGTAAAACAAACCTAGTGGCACTGACTGCGCACTGGCTCCACACTGCACCTCCACACGGCACAAAGACACGCTTTATCCACAGACAGCCGACAGATGTGGTGTGTGTGTGTGTAACGTTGGGCACCTTGTGCACGAGACCAGCGCCAAGTTCCCGACTCACCTTTCCTCCTTTCTGCCCCGCAGCTTTTCGGATGTGACACAATGCGAAGCGGGGTTTTCCTCTTTTTTTGTGGTTTCAACTCGTTAACAAGGTCCCGTAAGTCCGACACACCACGAGCTGCGCAGCACGCCTCCTCGCCTTCTCGGGGAAACGTGTTCACTCCGGTTCAGACCGAAAATGCCCCGTTGTCGCCCTCCGACAGGCAACTTGGAAGTTTGATAGAAAGTTACGGGTTTGCCTGGCTGCGCTATGCAGCTGCTGGAGGGATGAGATCATTCAGGCAGCCTCCCCCTCTCTCTCTCTCTCTCTCTCTGTCTTTCTCTCTCCCTCTGTGTCTCTCTCTCTTTCTCTTTCCCTCTGTGTCTCTCTCTCTCTTTCTCTTTCCGTCTATCTCTCTACCTCTCTCTCTCTCTCTCTCAACCCCTCTCTCTCTCTCTCTCTCTCTACCCCGGAGTCTCGCGAGAAGCCTTCGTTGGGCAAAGCAAACGTTACCGTGGCAACAGCGCTCACCTGTAGTGGGTAGACGAGGAGACAGGAGGGGAAATGAAGAGCTCTCACTCTGCTTTGAAAAACATGGGTTGTACATCCTGTGAGATAATGCGAGGCAGCAAAAGCCCTCCAGTGTTTTACTCCGATCGTTTAGTTACATCCTTTTCTCTGTGAGAACACGCTTTGTTTATGTTTATTATGTTTAGGTTTGGTCAAATCTGAGTAAAGTTATTTTAGATCTGCCAGAACTCATTGACCTATTGTTCGGAAAGTACCAACCTTTGACCTACTGTCGCAAATGTCCTGTTAGAAACACATGTATATAATACACATGTATATAATTCAAGTTGAAAAAATTGAGGGAACATTGACAGCAGTTTCTAATGCTGTCTTAAAACGAGCTTTTACCATGTCATAGCCTACATATCCGACATAATTAATCATCTCTGAAGTGGGCGGATTCAAAGGTGTGGGCCCAGGCAATATATTGCCTCTTGTAAATAATTGCATGCTTATTTCTATTATTTAGATAATATTGCTGCAGTTACTTGCAGGGTTATTTGAACCGAAACATGTAAATCAAAAGTATTAGTTATAATTTGTGTTAAATTTGCCACAAACTCCTATGTGATGAGGTAGTTTTATTCTATTTTGATTTTAATGATGCATTAGAATTTCGAGAATCCAATTGAGTGATTCATCTCTCAAACGTAAACGATCTTTGGTGGTATTTTTCTGCGAGCTGAGGGTGCAGGGGAGCAGTGCAGAGTGTGGAGGAGAGGCCCCTGGTATTCCTCCTCCAATATTTGCTCTTTTCTAATAGGCAACAATACTGGACTGTAAGCCACAGACCAGTAGGCTTGTGGGAAATGTATTAATCAAATGTCCTCGTGTATCACGACAATACAAATATTTAAATGTGATATGCAAAGAGAGTGAGTCAGGCTATCTACAAGCATCTAAAGCAGTGTCAAATGACTATTCCACTGTTGTCCCCGCAGCAACCTGCCAAAGCCATTAAGGCACTGCCTGGCCTGTGTAGCCTGTGGCGCTGACATCATCAGCTGATGTGGATGTGAGGGGATGTGCAGAAAATCCACAGCTAATCTGCAGACCTCGGAAACAATGCACGCTGTGCATAGAAAATCAAAGCTGGATAAGGGCTCATTACACAGTGGCAAGGCCGATGCTCTTCTAAATGCATGATTTAGGACTTGTCTTCAAGTGTCACTGTGGTAGTAAAGCATTCCTGTTGCGGTGCAGGCTACTGGTGTCAGCAGATACTTACTTGGAAATGTATATCTTGTGAAGAAAGAAGATCTCAAGAAATAAAGACTGAATCAGCAGAGGAGAGGGTGCATATTGCAGAGGAATGGCCTGTGATATTTTAAATGTGCAACGAAAAAAATGCATCATAATTCCACACCCTTCCCACTGTTTTTCAAGCCTCATTACTATGCCTACACAGAGCTTCTTCAGACATGACAAAATCTATTTTTGTCAACCTTGCATCAAAGCAACACATCTTTATAGGAGGTGCCTCACTGGTTAAATGTTCTGATTAAAAAAAGATACATCCGGGAGAGAGAATATTGGTTGTTAGGGTTTTATTCCAGTGCAAACATTTTGTGAGCGTGTGTGTGAAGTGAATGTTAATTCATAAAATGATTACAGGAATTATCTACTTGTATGATCAAATCAGTAGCACCATCTGCTGGCCAGGTTTTGATAGGACAGTGAGCAGCATGACATGCATAAGGAAATACCCTGCTTTTCAAGTTTCTATATTGTAGAATTCCTTTTACATACATCATATCCATTACTCCACTACTCTTAAGCACTTATAAGGCCTCAGGTAATATTCCCTCTGCTTTTCAGAATATCACCGTCATTTAATAAGGCTTAAAAGTGAGGAGGACAGCATATCAGCTTTGACTGCGATTGATGAGAAGTCATTAAGAGGTGGAGGCTATTCTTAGGTTTTGGTTAATCTTAACAGTCTCTGAATGTCAGGCTCAATGTCAATGGTGGGGAATTTTTTGCTGTATCTTTTAAAGGGCTCTCCCTCCGGCCCAATGAGAAATTTCTCAAAGTTCCATGAGACGTCCGTCCTGCTGATGGGACTCCAAACCAGAAACTTGGGGTCCTGCATGAAGGAGGTGGGGTCATCATCAGGGTAGGGGAGCTTATCTTTGAGATAGGCAAAGACAGGATGTGTGCTTGTCCCGTTGACATTACACTTCTCAAAGATGGTAAAGCTGGGTTGAAAGCCGTCGCCTGGACGCACATGTTTCAGGGAATTCAGGATCTCACCATTGCCGCAGTTCTCCTGCAAAACAGTGTTCATCTTTCATATTTTCCAGTTGTTTTATACTCCACAGCAATATTGTAAAGACTTTAAGGTCATGGTTTTCCTATAATTTTGGGGATAACAGGAATTAAGCTGGTTACACCGTAGCAAGCGAGCTCACTCTCTATACGAGTGTCAGGCTGTACTTAAAATGTAATTGCAGTATCAAAGTATCAGCTACAGTTCTCACACGATGCAGTCATGCTGTTCTTTTGAATTACTTTAATGATGAATATAATGGGAATACATCTCATTGGGTAACACACACATAGATAAGATTCATAAAACAATGGTTTGAATTTCATCAGATGTTATTCAAACCATTATTTTATGAATCTTCAGGTGACTAATTTCGAAAAATGTACTTCATGTCCAGAGTAAGCACTAAATTGTTTGAAGTTGTGTATCAGACAAGTGAACTAATACAGCAGGTTTGACGTGAATAAAAAAAACAAACATCTGCATATAAAGTCATGGAATGAGATTTCTGGCCTTCCAGTGGATCTGGACCAGATATTGGAAGGTCAACCCAAACCATGCGGCTCAACTGACCTGATATCCAAACTGGTTACAGGGAAAACCCAGGACCACTAGCCGGTGGGGGTACTTGCTCTGGAGCTGGTTGAGCTCGTTGAAGTCCTGGGTGGTGGTGCCTCAGAGAGAGGCCACATTCTCTATCAGGACCACCCGTCCCCGAAACACGTTGAAATCCAGCGAGTCTCCCTCCAGCGTGGTGGCTCTCAGGTCGTAGAAGGTCTTGGCGATGAACGTCATCTTGACTCCTGTGCTTCCTCACTGGAGGCAGACGGGATCTCAACCCGCGACAGTATCCAACTGCTTGGTCACCTGACTCCCTGAGGGCAGAAAGCTGCCTTTCATGGGTGTCAAATGGCCCTGCAAGAAACTGATCTACACCTCACAAACATTACGCTTCACAAGTTTCAGATGGTTTGATGTGGTTTGTAAAACCACAAAAATACATGAAGTAGTTTTTTCTTTGCATGATTTACAATGACGTGCGTTGTTCGGTTTCAGATGAGCTTTGAAAGGTGTTTACATTTTAGAATGTCTATGAACACAAATGTGTTGGTAATCATTGGACATTTTTTAAGTGAGTGAGTGCTACCCTGGTTATGTATTTGACATGCTCATTGTTAAGAGAAAATGGAGAAATAGCATGTATTAGGGTTTGGTGTCTCTATGACATGTTTCAGATTTCTCAGTGGTTAAAAATTTAACACGTCTTTCACAGCAGCTGATGAAAAATAAATGAACCTGTCTGAACTCTCCGTGGACCTAACTTCACTCTCGATCCAAAATGTAGTGACTCAGCAAGTCTCAGACCCAGTACATCTGTTTTAAATATGGCAATTTAAATTTATTACCTTGCTTGATATTTTTTTTTGCAACATCCTTGAGATTCAAACATTACGTTAAAATTACATATCTGTGGCACCTCAGCAAACCCTGAAAAAAACAGTACTATAAGCAGTCGTAATGCCAGTCACATTCATAACACAAACTTATTGAGGATGGTAAACAAACATGCACTGCATTAAGAAAGGTCACTGAACATGGCACAATACTGTCTCCCTTGAGGAAATAAGCCCATTGTGTAAAACAATCCACCCCTGCTTGGTTAGAGTTTCGAGGCATAAATAATTCACCTCTGTCCTCTGGCTACCTTGTTGTAGCGCATACACACATTCTTTATTTATTTTTTTAATATATATATTTATTTATTTGGTTAAGGTTTTTTTTTAATATATATATATATATATATATATATATATATATATATATATCCACGTTACCAATCAATTTATAGATGTATAGTGCATTTCACCAGGGAAAATCAAGAGCGCATGTGCATTGATAGTTTTGCCAGAGCAAACACACTGTAGACGTGCTCTTCACCGGCTGCAGGGTTCAGAGATCATGAGACAGAAACAGCCCTCTGCTGGTCACCGCTGCCAACTGCATTTACCATTTCACCTACTTAGAAAAAAAATTGAAACCAATTGAGCAACCTTTTGGCCAACAGATCACAGTATCTATGAAGAAGGCGGAGGAGGGCTGAGTCAAGTCACAATAGCGGAACATACAGCAGGTCTTAAGCTAACGTATGAGCCACAGTACTGCGACTGCCCGTCTCCTAACAGGCGCAGGGCTTCCGAGTTCTGTTGCCGTTGGTGCCTTCTTCGCCGTTGCTGCCTTCACTGCTACTCTCCTCTTCTAAAGTGGCCTTATCCAGATACTTATCCAGAGATTCCAACAAGGTATTCACGTTTGTCTTGTGAGCGTGCAGCACCAGTTCTGTCATTCGAGTGAAGGCCTGAAGGAAGTGGGAAATGAAAAATAAAAAAAAAACACAAGATAATACATTATAGTGTAGCAGGGAGTTCCCCGCAGTATTTGTGCACATCTCTAATGAGGCAGACAGTTTCTTTGGCGATGCACCCTGTATCCTACCTCACTGATTTTACTGTTGGTGGAAGCACTAGTCTCAAAGAACTCCATCCCATAGGTTTCTGCTAGCTGCAATATCAAGGTATGGTATGGTAAGAAATAAGTACAACAAAAAGGTATTTCATAGCTTTAGTTCATTTTTCTGTGAGAAAGGTAATGATGATAGTAGTTATCAACTGGCCTACCAATTTGTTTTTAAAGAAATATTCATACAAATTAGCTGATGTGTTACTTTGGAAAAATGTAAATAAAATAACACACTCTGTGCAAGCTAAGAAAGTGATCACGTAAGGGACGATGTAGGATTTTAATCACAGGTCACAATAAAAAAAACCTTCACAATAAGCTGATTGTGATGAAATTCCATTATCGGGAAAAACGTGAACATAGTCACGAGTGACTTGGAAAGGCTGTCGAGCTCCGAATCAGGTACAGAAGTAAAGAAAATAAACCCCGATTAAAAAGAAATACAGGAATTATCATGTAAATAGAACAGACTCACACAATGTTGTCTTTATTGATCCTTTGTTTGTGCAGGGAGACCTTATGATTTCCTCATTAAAAATGAATTGGACTCTCACTAAAAATGATGTGTCCCATCTGTGTTGCAATACAAATATTAGTTTCTTTACTAAATGGAAGGTAAAGTGATTTCCATATGTTTAAGTGGCATTTTAATTTTTTTTAGCATATTTGAATGATTATTGGGATAATATTGTGAATTACAATTACTTTGACCGAGATCATTTTCATGTTGTACCATGCCTATACCAGAGTTAGTGAAATACTTGCCAAACTAATAAACAAAACTGAGGTTTAGCCGTGTATCCTTTAGAAATTTTTGCTTACCATTTAATCCTGGTTATCTTATATCACTGAATACATAGTGGAACATTGGAAACAACAAAACTACTGAGTACTTTTGGATCTACGACATCCCACACAATACATGATCACTTATTATGCAAGTTATATGCAAAGAAATCCCACAAAAAAACCCCACAAAATAAGGTTAATTCGAACCTGGCTTCCTTGGGCCTTTGTTATCTGCCTCCTGAGCTCGTCATCAGACTTGTTTCCTACCAGGATCCTCTGCACCTCGTCCGGGGCATACTGCAAAACAACAACAAAAAGAAAAGACAGATAGCGGAGCGATAGGGCGCCTCATAGTCGTGTAACTCACGGTGTGCAGCGAGCGCCGCGCGAGTGTTTACTGCCTTACTTCTTCCACGTCATTGGCCCAGTTCACGAGGTGCTGGAAGGACGACTCGCTTGTGATGTCGTATACAAAGATGATACCCTGGACAAGAATCCACGAAGTTAGAGAATGAATGCTACAGTAACCCATGAAGGTAACTTGTTCAGATGGGGGGGGGGTGGGGGGGGGGGGGTCACCTGTGCACGCCTGTAGTACTGTCTGGTGATGGTCTGATAACGTTCCTGGCCTGCCGTGTCCCTGCACACAGGACAACAAACACACACACACATCCGCAGAAGAAGATTACGCAACATGCAGGTCACTGTACTGTACATGCAATACAAAAATAGACATGACTTACCATATCTGTACTCGCACCTTGGTTCCATCTAGGTCTAGTGTTCTCATTTTAAAATCAACTCCTACAAAATAAAAAAGAGGAGAAAAATGACATTTCATTTTCACAGAGAAGCAGAGTCAACGACACAAAACCGAAGCAATTTGTGACCCAACCGCAAAACACCTTCACAAGGTCAAACTGGAATCACTTAAGCAACTGTGACAAATTAGTGAAAAATCCGGCTTTGTGGTATTTTACGTGGGCTGTTGTGCGTTTGTACTTAATGAGTGTGGCTCAGACACTATTCTCCCTAATGAATAGAGTCTCAGGGACGGCACACTGTCAGCTTTTAAATCACCGGGTCTCCACAAGGGAGTTGCTACTGATGTGAACAAGAGCGGTGCTTTTTTCCTGCTGGGTAACAAGACAAGAGAGCAGAGAAATGTGACAGAGTAGCACCAGCTGCCAACAAGACTTATGTATACATTAAAGTAAATATAATATACTGTTCATATACTTAAATCAATTCTCATTTAGTTTTTATGTCCACACTAAAAAAAGATTTATTTCCGTTGTTCACGCTACATACTGTCTGCATTAGTACTGTTGTATTGCATCTCTTGAGATTATGTTTCCTAAATATACTATGTGGTATATTATTTCATTAACAATTCATCTGATTATTTTCCTGATTATTCAATTTGATCTAAAATTGCCAGAAAATTATGAAAAATAGCTACCCAATAAACAAGCCAACAACATCTTCAAATTGCTTGTGTTGTCTGACTAAAAATAACAAAATCCAGAGATTTACGTTAAACTATCACATACGACAAATTAAAGCAGCAAAGCCTCCGAGTAGAGAAAGGTCTGGGAAATAATTCAATATGATAATTTATCATCTTTCAATGGAATCGTACATTTTGCACAAAGATTCTTCATTAATTGATAACACACTCAGTAGTTCTCATTTGTCATGTATTTAATTCACACAGGAGTATACAAAAATATGTTTTACCATGTAGTTATGTCATATAGACTATATAGTTATTAAAAATAGCAGAAAATATATATATATATATATATATCTCGTCATCGAGATGTGTAATGATCTTTATCGGGATAGAAGATTTTGGCCATATTGCCCAGATAATGTAAATTATTGCTTGAAAAATAAACTAAATAAAAACTTTAAGTAAAGTAAATGTTATGGGGCCCTTTTTTTCCTGCAGACTTGCCATGGTAAGAAAAGCACGTGTTAAATACATTAACAATGGCCCTGTTCTATTCAAGTGTCCCAGTGAGCCACAACAGTGTGACTGTAAAGATTCAGTTTCTGTCAGTCAACTAATCGAGATAACTGCGTCTGATGTTTGTCTTCAGGAGGTTGTATTGTATTCTACACAACGCTGCAGAAATCTGTATTTTATGGTGTGTTTCACCTCGTAAACAGTGCTTCTTGTGGAACAGAAAGCCTTTTTAACACCTTCTTACTGACAGAAGCTTGTATATTCAAAATATGGCATTTGTGCTTTACTTGTGTGTTTATGCAATATATGCAAAGCTTATGCATTCAACAGGTCTGTTCAGCCTGCATGTTCCCACAGCTCTCTGAAACACTGTGCTTGGGAGAAATGCGGGTCTGGAGTGAAGCTGACTAATGTCTAATAAGAATAATAATAACTACCATCATGCATCTCAAAGCAAGGAGATTGCACGTACAATACAGTTGCCCAAATAACTGGTGTAATCCCATGTAAAGCTCTCCTGAGATCCAGCTCTCCAGCTTGCAGTTCACAACCCTTTCACTCTGGAGTCACTCAACACTAGTCACAAAAACGTAGCCTCCCATGGAAGTACGTGCCGACTGTTTTTCTTTGATAATGTGGAAATAATGTACTCTATTGTGTGTAACAGCTTCCCACCGAGTCATTAGTTCATCACACTGTCTGAGCACTAATTGCCATTTTTCGGAATAAATAAACAGGATATGAAACACTTTGAGGGCAGAGCACTTCCCATTGATTGTGACAGTTAAAACCCATGCTTTCAGACCTCTCCTGCATCCTTAGCTATATTTCTTCGGGGCATATCATCTGTTTATAAATTATAAATATTTCAGGCCAGCTGTCTGAGCACTGGCAGGTTTTTCAGTCAGGTTTTTATGGCCCGAGGCTCTTGGTACTAATCCCACTAGCTGAGTGGGCTCGCTTATACTTTCAACAAAAAGGGGAAAAAACGGTCAACTGTTCTGAAAATCCAGTTCAAAAGTCGACATTCATAGTGTAAAAAAAAAAAAAAGAGAAAAATAATTCACTGATGTTTATCCGGCTCAACCTGCGGCTATAACTCAGAGCCTTAGGATGAGTTTTCAAACAGGCGTCAGTGAAAAGTAGTTGGGTGGCTTACCGATGGTGGAAATGTGTGAAGGGTCAAAGTAACTTTCCGTGAACCTGCGCAGCATGCACGTCTTCCCAACCCCCGAGTCTCCGAGCATGAGCAACCTGAACAAAACGTCGTACTGTTTAGCCATGGCCAACAACTAAAAGTTAGGAGAAAGCATGACCATGTCGCTTTAGGCACTACTGTCGCTGTGCGCTGCCTTCAGGGCCCCTCGGAAAACCCTCTTCTACGCTCGGAAACGTTAGATACAAGTAAGGTTATAACTCACAACTCGCACCATTTTATAAAAGCTGGTTGCTTAAGTGGCTTTTTCTTAAATATAAATAAATAATAATAATAATATATATATATATATATATATATATATATATATATATATATAGCAGGTAATTTTGTTATTCCGTTCGAGTTTATCGGATTATAGGCTAAAGACTGTAGAAACATGAACAATATTGATTAGTGTACGTGTATTTAATCCACACAAAGGTTTCAAAGGCCACTGTCTTCTCATTTACAGACTTTACACTGCGCGAAAAAAAAGACTAAGCTAAATTATTTCATTTTGAATTTACGTTCTTATGTGTTCTAAAACATTTCCTACGTCCCATGAAGGCAGCACACGACCAGCATCCTTGAAGAGTGTCAGCTGGGACACATCACACATGAGTCGATCCCAAAATCAATATTTAAACTAACTATATATGCAGAGCTATAGCCAGGTATTAGATATACTGATGTCATGACCCCACCCCCCCACCAAAACATTTTGGCTTAACGCCAACAAAACTTGTTTACGTTGAACATTTTTATAAATCGGAAGAAATGCTTTAAAATGTACAAAATGTAATTTTCTGTTTCTGTTGTTCATCCACACATGTTGCCGGAGAATACTAAATATCTAATCCAAAGTCATTTAATATTTATTTTATCATATGTTTGCATAACAACAAATAAAATCTTACAATTTTTATATTAAAACTATCAGAATCAGGCTTTAAAGAAATCCAACATGAGTAAAATGTATGAAATCCCTCAAAGTAAACTTTTGTTAAGGTAAAGCCCCGAATTCCCTGAAACATTAATAAGGATATGACCTATGTGTCCCCTGTCTCTTGTTGTCTTGTTAATATCTGAAACTAAGAAAAACAAAGTAATCTCAATCTTCTTTGTACCTGACACCATAATTCATAATAAGGGAAGTAGAGAAATTGAATATCCTCAAAAGTGTAAATTATCCCTCTTGATTGCTTTCTATCAGCAGTTTCTTAAATTTGATGAAACACATCTGATTATTTCATTAACTGAGATTGGGAATGAGTTCTCAGCCATTTCCCTCCACACACATAAAAAATGAGTAACTTAGGAAGTCTAATGTACAAAAGCGGTCGTATGATGTTATTAAAAACATGTCGAGTCACAAATACATCCCAAAAGGATAAAATAGTTTTATTTATAGTCTCATAATAAAGGTATGCCTTAACTTGCAAGACAACCGTTGGCAGTATGTACAACATACCTGTAATTTCCACAGAATGGAACAAACAAATATTGATTACGTACACACTAATTTACCTCTGCAAAAGGAAAGAAAAGAAAGAAAGATAAACGTTCCCGGCACAGGCAAATATTTCTAGGGAAGGCTTTTCTTTGCAGAATTGACACCATTAAAGAGTATACAGTGTTATATACTACACACTGAAATGGACTTTCATTAACAAAAATAAAGCTCACTGCCCTTCACCTGCGTTGTGTAACATTCAGTATCCAATAGGGGATTTTTTTTTCTTTTGTTATACCCATTTTATCTGATAATAATAAAAATAGAGGAAAAATAAATAGTTGTACCTGTGGAAAATCCACTAAAACAGCAGGTCAACTGGTTCATCCTCCTGTGCTCTCTGGAAAATCTCAAGCCAAACATTGGGGAGGTCAGACATGAGGGTAAGAAAGTAATTTCGGCGCATCACTATAAATAGAGGGGTTCTTTGATTACACAGACATTTTCAAAGACAAAAAACTTCAGCCACTTACACTGAATAAGGAGGGTTGCATCTTGCATTACAGACATTTTTTTTTTTTTTCAAAAGCAACTTCACATTCTTTTCTGGAAAAGTATGAATATTAAAAAGGTAAACTAACCCTAATTACCATTTTTGTCAAAAGGTCAAAAAGTCTCACAACTCCAGCAGATTGCAGAGGTTGTCCAAAACAACCAAAGGAGGAAAAAAACAAAAACAAAAAATATTTTCGTGTCGAATTACTAAAGCGTCATACCTTGTCATGTCCACATTTGATTATGAAAGGTTATCATGAGGATATATATAAAAAAAAAGTCCTTCAAAACTGCAGAGCTGCCTCACTTTGGGAGTCTTAAAAGTTGTTGCTGGGCCACGAACGGAGTGACAGGATGCTTGCCAGGAGGGAAAAAAGAAGGTAGAAGCGTTTTATACATAATAGCATCTCTCTCACGCAGCCTCCACCTCGTCTCGTGGACTGGCGTTAGAAGGCAGGACTTAGTGCGGACAGGTGAGAGGATTCGGGGGGGCTGGTGGGCAAAAATAGTCTGTTTGGAGACCTGGAGGTTCGACCCGGGTCTAGCTGGGCTCCACGCGCAGCTTCTTTCTGTTGGGCGGCTCGTCCGGCTCCGATTCGGAGCTGGAGTCGGAACCGCCGTCGAAGGCGGACACCGCGCTGCCTTTACGGTTTGTGTACAAGCTGCTGTCAGAAGAGTAGTTTGTCTGGAGCTGAGTGTTGCCCTTTGCCTTCTCCAGTGCACGCACTGCAATTCACAGAAAGAAATAGGCACATTTTTGCAGCACATCTCATCAAATATTGCTCATTGCAACCGAAAGACCACATCACACACTGTTGTGAAAGAACAACAACAAGAAGGAAAGCAACGTGCAATTCCTCCACTTACCCTGCTGCTCCAACAGTGCATTTTGCTTCTTTAAGTCATCAATGTCTTGCTGGTGGGTATGGTTTTTTCGCCTCATGTACTGGATGTACTCAGTGGCTTTGTCTAGAATCTGTGCTCGGGAGGCCTGTTTGACAGAACTCTGTCAGCAAAAATTTCAGAAAGCCGTGGGGAAAAGCTGCAGTGTCTGTTTGTTCAGGAAGAACAACATCAATTGTGCAAAAACAGTTATGCAAAGATCACATTTATATACAGTATATATATATATATATATAGAAATATATATTTATACACACAAATGTATGTATGCAATTAGTTATTAATCTGGATTATCAAATAATGGTATAAAAGACAGGACTATTCCAAGGGGTCAGCAACCTTTAGCACATGTGCTAACATTGACACACAGCACTAAAACACTCATTTCCCTCCATGTTGATCATCACACACCTGCAGACTGAACTATGCCAATTCCTGCTGCGCTACTTTGCATGATTTACTGGCTGATAAAATGGACCGAAGATACAAGCAGATCTTTCGGTTAGGTGTTAGCTGTTTGCTTTTCTGCCTCTCAAAGACTACCAATAGTGAGCTAGCATTAAGGTAGACGAATGGATGGCCACACTGGCGAGGAAATGTAAATGTGTCTCTTCATGTGGACAAGGTTGCTGCGCCCCGAGATAGACAGCTGACATAAGTCTTACCTTTCAAACGATTCAACATCATCTTTGCTGGAAGAGTTACGGAATGTGGAAAATGCATAGAAATTCCTCTCACCTTCTCCCCTTGTAATGCAGGCACAGAGTCTCGTAAACCGTGAAAGCTGTCTTTAATGTGGTCCCTGCGTTTGCGCTCCAGCGCATTGTGATGGGCTCGCTTGTCTGCCTGCAAAAGGGACAGGAAAGGTTTACACTTAAAATGCATGTGCTACACACTGAGCCGAACGAGTCACAAGAAAGTTTGTGATTTATAAAAACACATTCGAAGACGAGAGCGAGGAATTAGAAGCTGCAAAATGCAAATGCTGCCGCTTTAAATTACAAATAAGTTGGCTAAGTAGTGATCTTATCTTTCACAGGGTCCTTGTTTGTACACGTGTGAATCTGTTTACAGACTCTCGAGCGCTGTGTGCTTTCTGTTGCTTAAAGGGTTGGACCAGCACGTCCTGACAGTTTGAGCACTTTGTCCAACGACTGACCCGCCCAGGAACTCAATATCAACTCCAATGTCTACCTTGTCTCTTCTGTTTTAAATGGACTGAACAGGACCCATAAATGGCAAAATGTATCTAATCTTAGGCTCAATAGCTTCCGAAGCTCCATAAATGCGTGCTTATCTGGTGCAGGGGTTAACTCACCTGATGAGGGCTTGATTGCCAACAGACATATACGTGGTATAGATTTCTGTAATGTGTGTTAAACGCTAAAGGCGCACTAGTCGGTGTGGGAAGTTTTCACACCCTAAGCCTCATACGGCCGAACGAGGCAAATAACCCAAATGCATTTCTAGATCTTCTCATAGTTATTATCATCCAATTTGCCAGGTTAAATAATGTAAACATTTATAAAAAGAATAGCACAAATACAGTACAGGATAAAATTGCTATACACATTTTTTATTGAGATGTAAGTCATTAATAAGAGCTGTCAATTATAACAGATATAGAACATGAAAATATGAATATTTCCATATTAAGGTTTGACTTATCCTGTAACATTAGAACTGTTCAAAAAGTGTGGGCTTAGCAGGCCTAACAGTATATGTATACTGTGTTAAGAGGATCTAAAGCTGGAGATCCCAGCTTAATCAAACGGGGGGAAGGGGAGGGGGGGGGGAATACAGGGCTCTGAGAAATATGTGACCAGATCGATGATCTGACACGATTTCATATGCATACTCAGTTAAAACACAGCAGCACACTAATGTGCAAATTAAATCCTGCTGGTTCGTAAATGGGGAATTGAGCATGTACAGTGTGTTTGATCTTGCATTTGTCAAGTATGTTTCAAATGCGGTGTAAAGTCCTGCAGCAGCTCTGGGTTCTTGTTGTGGGGGAACATATCTCACAAGGTCCAGAAAGCTGCGTGGGAACGGGAGCTGAACTTGGCGAGTCCGTGATCGACAAAACGAGAAGACGTCAACACATCCGTCTCGTCCTGTTTGCACAGCCGCCGTTTGGGTTTTCGTTGCGTGTGTGTTCCCGCAATTACGGCGGCGTCGCTTTCAGCGGCCAAGATGGAGGGTTAAAGACTCGCTGAAGACTTGAACAAAGTTGTACTACGATAAATCCTGACATATCCAATGAGAGGATATAGAAAAATATTAAGTCACCTTTTCATATAACGACAGACAATGGCTCTCTGAGCAGCAATCCACTGGGATTTGCAGCAAACCTTTTATGAAAACGGTTTTTAATCATAGTTAAAAGATATAAGGGAATTGTTTTTGCTTTACAAAAAGTATGTACATTGGAGGTATAAAAATAAAGATATATTTAAAACCAATACCACACAGTGTATCGTATTTGAAAGTAGACAGACTAAGTGGTTTGTAATATAATACTGAGCGAGTCTGTCCGTCTGGCTGCTCCCAGCACCTGTACCGTAATTACACAAACAGCGGCGCAACACGACCGATGGTTGGTTTAACTGGGTTGCGCAAACGACGGCTCACTTGACCCCACTTGACATCAGTAAAACAGGGCAACCTATTCACCACCCTCAGGTGTTCAGCATTCACTAGCAAGCCAGCCAGCCAGCCAGCCAGTCGGCACCACAGAAACATTTTCCTTTCAAATAGCTCACTCTCGATTTGTCTCAAAATCCGGATTGAGCCCAGAGACCCAGCTAGCTAGCGAGCTAACTCAATCAGATAACTGAGGTTGGCAGGGACGTCAAAGTTGCTGTTTGGCTAACAATTTGGCTAGCTACTTCTAGAGGAAACTAAACCACATACATCGCTGTCGACTTCGATGTCATCGTTTTCGCTCATTCTTCGGTAAACAGGTACCAGAAAAGAAAACAAGCAGCTGTCAAAACAAAGTGCAGCGACAACTGGAGGCAAATAATAAAATCTAGCACGGAGCTTCGCTACAGCAGAGACATGACGATCAACGGTTTCTCTCCACGTGATTCGCCTACACATGGACGGGAAAACATAAACAGCGCAGGCGCGGCAACGCAAGGTGTTGTGGGTAATGGAGTGATCCGCCAACACGCACTCCGGTTTTCCTGGGCGACTGCTTCCGGAACGTGAACTGCATTTCCCACAATGCCACCGGTTTGGACGCGCCCACCAAAATATACCGTTATACCCTACAAGTTGCAAACACGGCAGTCTCAGGACCTTTAGTCCAAAACGGGTCGTAATGTACTCTGTTGTCCAGTTATAAATACATATATTAGACACAGCGTTTCTTCAAAGTGTCACAAATACACCAGTGATGCCTTGGAACAACATACGATCATATTTGATGTGACATATTCTCTCTAAATATAGCCCGACTGTCATGAAGACAGGAGTGTGCGGCAATAAGGACGAGCATGCATTGTGCTCAAGTCTCGTTTCAGTGGTCAGTCAGCAGTGTATGCTACAATAACTAGGATATCCTCCCAGCATATGATTATGAGGCCAGATGGTGGCCTAGCTCACTATGGCTGCCCTCCCCCACTCACCATTCATGACTGCACACTTGCCTCCATAGGACCTTTAAATAGCTTCTGCAGCAAGCCGTCACTGCTTGTACACCTACTGCAGCACTATAGAAGGGCTTTATTATTAGGAATTTGTTTCATTTGAATAAGAAAAAGCTAAACACAGGAGGTTTTATATCCTTCAAAACAACTTAATCAACACCTTTTTGTTTACTATTCCATTTCATATTTAGACAACAGAGGGTGTCTCTACAACATATCAGATGGTGATATTCAATAAATGGTAACATCAATTACAATTAATATTTTGTATTAATTGTACTTTGATTTTCCTCAGTTGCACCTGTTTTTTGTTCATTCTAAGATTGATTCATATGGCAACAGCTCAGCTTTTTATCAAATGGAAATATCTTTATAAATACATAGAATGCTTTCTTTTTAAAATGCTTTGATTATCTCCAGTGCCTCCCACAACCTTAAACAACACTACTGTTTTCTGATTCACTAATTCGGCAAGATCAATAATAAGTTGCATCATGTTTTATCGTATAAGATTGTTTAGCCAAGACTTCTATGCGTGTGGGAGAAACAAATCATATAACTTAACCCTCCTGTTACCTTCAAATTTACTAATATCTTTTATCCATGGGGTCAATTTGACCCCAGCAATTTAAACCTCCAGAAAATGATTATAATTAAAGTTTATGTGTCAGGTACTTTATGTTTGTTCGTTGACTACCTAAATAGCCCTTTAAATAATGTGTTTTAAAGGCTTAAGGCATAAGTACATATTTTTGTTATCTAAAGAATTTGAATGAAAAACAATTTCTTTTATCAAGAATAGTAACATGTATTATGTTCAAGGTCAATTTGACCCCAGGAAAAACAGATCATCATCATCAGAACATCAGTCAGGAACACATAACTTTCGTTCTTTATCTACAAAGAAAACTATAAAAAAGTACATTTGAGCATTGTGTCAGGGATTGTTCTATGCTACTCTAAGTGCTATGTATGCAAATATGTATGTGGGAGATAGTAAAAAACAAAGTTACATAGTCACTAAAATGAGTTTGACAGAATACGAACAGACAAAATATGAACAGCATATTATTTTTCCTTCAGGCCACCAGAAGGTACATTCCAGCCTTTTGTCTGCACTACTGTACACATGATGTGCAGAGAGTGCATGCATGTTCCTTGCAGACGTATTTCAGGTGTTGCTGGTCTTGGAGTCCTTTCTGTTGGGACAGACCTGGCACCTGCCACGTTTCCTGCCTGCAGTTTGAACCACTGGAGGAGTTGGGGTGTGTGTCTCTGTTTGGATGTCCTTCACAACAGGTGCAGCAGCTGTTGATGCTCTTGGAAGGCACCGTCTTCTCTCGATATGAGGTGGATTGTAAAGAAAGGGTAATCGCTCAAGCCACTTGTCCCATACATCCCGTATTGCTGCGAGCTTGTCACGCTCTCGTCAGCCCTGCCTTGTTTCTCTGTCATCAAAAGCGTATGAGAAAACATGGAATGTGTTTAGAGACATGGTGGCTGGAAATATTGCCCTTCCAGTGTCAGCAGCTAAAAGGCATTGCTGTTGCTTCGCCTTTTGACTTGTACACTGCTGCCAAAATGAGCAACCCAATGTAGGCTTGCAAGTGGGTCACATTCAAGCCTTTCCAACTGTCCCCATACACGCGCCTCCCCTCTAAATTTGTCATCTCAAGTATATCCTTTTCAATTGATGGTGTCATGAAGATCTCAAATGCTGATGTTATGTCTTGGACATGGCTGACAGCGTATCTGGTGGAGCCTGAAACCAATTTGATGACATTAGCAGGGCTAAGTCTACCCTGTTGTTCAAGTGGGGAGACGGACCATAATAACTTTCCATTTTTGGAAGGTAGTGTGTTTGCTGGTGGTTGCGAGACAACTGAGGGTCTCATTCTCATCAGAGGAGGATGCCTCATAATCAGGGTCCTCCTCAACATCATCCTCTGTCTCAGACACATTCTCCTCTATGTCACTTTCATGGTCAAAGAGATGTGACAACACCTCAGTGATAGAAAACCTTTTCCTTAGAAGTCATTTTCAGTAGAGAGAGAGAGCAGAAAGAGAGCTCACAGAGCACCAAGATGAATGGTTTAGAAAGCTGCTGTGCAAGCTTTTATATGTTTGCTCCACCCCTAACTATCAATATCTTCACAGGAACCATATTTTCCCGCCCCCACAGCGTGGGAAATATCAAAGTTCTCGCGAGAATTATGTTTTCTCCTCCCCCATGTCATGTGAACGATCAGTGGTTCTCTGACTACTGCAGTTATGGTTATGTTAGATTAGGTTAACGTTGCATGTTATAGTGACCTCAATATCATCCAAACCAACCAAAACAAATGTGTGTAAAATGTTGATATTTCATGTGATATGACATTGAAAACATATCATCATGTTCATTTTATGTTCACCCAGTTGTTGTAGTGGGAATTTTTAATTCTTATCAGTTTCTTATATTCTTATATAGGTCAAATGTTTTATAGGTGGTTATTGAGCAAACTATCAAGACCTGCTGTGAGACCCGTGGTTTATGTAGCAGCTGCCTTAGCAGCATGACCATCTACTTTCCTGTTGTGTATGAATAAACACTCCATATGTCTTGTGACCACACTGATAAGTACTCCTTTGTTTTCAAATGTCAAAGCAGAAAGTTCCAATACGGCCCCCACCGCTGAACACTGTTTTTAAAATGCTCTGTGATATTCAATCTGGAGCGCCCACTTACACAGAATTGTTGCGGCTCTGTGTAACTGTGCCTCTTCTTGCAAGAATAAATACTTTAAAAAGGTAAGTTTTGGCTTTATGATATTCGTCATTTCAGCTTAAAAAGACTTAACACCTGGTAAGGTAAATTTTACCGCGCCATTGTCCCCATTAAATTTGCAAAAAAATGATGCCAATCATTTATTTAGAGACGTTAAACATTGAATGGGGTCAAATTGACCCCAAAGATAATAACAGGGCAGTTATTATTGCGAGATTCCATTGAAGGTCATCATGTGAGGTGCATTGAGGTTTTAGCCCCTTTAACTTTGACCTAATCTCTACTATGCTTCAGATATCAAGGCAACAACATTTGAGCCATGTATAACATATCAGCATCAGATCTGTGAGTTGTAATTAAAAGGTCTTGTTGGACAAAGCATCCAAGTCTCACAATAACAGAGGGCCCCTTTTGAAAAGACTGATAACTCAGCCAGGCAAGCTAAATCCTCTGCCTGGTTGCGTAATATTAATTGAGGGCCTGTTTACACGTGCAAGTGAGGCCAAATGAAAAAAAGTGCCTCTTTAGAGGTGCAAAGGCTTTCAACATTTTGGTGCCCATCGATGCCAAACTTTCCCACTGTGGCCTGAAAATGAGGAACAAAGGGGGAACAACTCAGTATGGATGGGAGACGACTTTCGGCAACGGGCTGAGAAGCAGGATTCACTAGAATTCTGTTTAACACGTAAAAATAATAGTAGCTATGCAAGGAGTTGAGCGTGGTTTGCATGGTTTGGTACTGGAGTTGATTGCCATGTTTACACCTAACATGTTGCCATGAGCCCACGTGACAGAGAGGGGAGGGGGGTCCAAACGGAGTTAGGCACAAGAATGTGGGGAGAGATGGAAACAAGAGTGTGAGTGAGCACAGCTAAGTTGCAGAAGCTGGCCGGAAATTAAGGTAAGAAAGTGCTTTTATTTCTTAACTTATCCTTCCTCATCTTTTTAAAGGGTAAGACTGCCACTATTTTATTTTTATATTATTGGCAGCAATTTTGACAAAAAGACAATGTGGAGAATAAAATGATAAAGTATTGTGTACTGTCTAGATGCAGCATGCTTGAACATATGCTGTGTAATTCCAGTGCCATCCAAAAACTATTAAAATCATAGAAAAGAGCTGAGTTGTTGCATCGTGTGATACATTGCTTCATTACATTGAGCACAGCCAGAGCAATTATTCACCTCTTCTAAATTGCAAACCTGTGACACCACATTTTGATATGTAGTCACATATCAAAATGCAATTGTGGAGTTGTTTTAAGGTAAACTACATTTGTCATGTGTTTTGTAATAAAGGAATACTTTATGCAGTGCAAAAATATGGCTCTTTAGTTTAGGCATGAAGGTTGCATTTACAATAGATTATATAAATTATTTTAGAACAAAACAGTGATAAATAAATAGTATTTTCTCAAATCCTTTGTGTGTAAAGCGTGGCTTTAACAGCAAAATTGTTAACGAATACACAGAGGAAAATGGCTGAGTGGTTGCACAACACTTACCGGAGGATTACATAATGTCAGATTACACCATCTACACGCAATCAGTTGTAACGCCGCATTTTTGTAGCAGCTTTATTGGGTTTTGAATGGGGATGTTGACACTGCTGCTTCTGTCACTTCTTTTGCCGATCAATGGTCGAGGTCGGACTGTGACAGGTGTGAAAACTGCTGACATCTTCTTGTTAGTATAGTACTCATCAAGCAACACTGATCAATGATATGAGGTATTTTGCTGGAATTTTTGTCTGAAATTCAAAAGGAATATCTGTAGAGCACCAAAACAGACTGCAATCCAATAGTTTGAAGTAAAACGTGGATGAAGCCAATTCAATTTGATTTAAAGCAGGTTATTCAGTAACATATCATGATAAACTAAGACAGGGTTGGATAATGAGTTGCATGGCAGTTCAACCTGTGCAGCTCCTTATTGGTTTTGGCCACAGTATAATGATTATTAAAATCCATCAGCAAAGGCATGCACTTGAGAATAAACACTTTTTATGGTTATGTTGCCACTCTTATGCAAGAAAAAGTTACCAACACAAAATTAAAAACACATGTTCATTTATTAAAATGAACATGGGCACTATAGTTTATTTTGAGTCAATCGCACTTACATTGTCACGTTGGTAGCAACAAATCCGCCACTGGAAGTAGTCCCCAACCAATGCCCTATTTATTTATGTTTTAGTAACATTTGACAATAACTACAGTCCCCAGGTGTAGTGTATTTAGTCTTTTTTTTAAGAAACAAATTGGTTTGGGGCTAAGTACCACAAACAGGCTGCGGAAATCTGAAAGTATTAAGAGATGGTGTGGTGGCAGGGGCGTGGTTGGGCTCAGCTGCAGAGGGGACGGAGTGGGGGAGTGGTTCAGGGAATGGGGCCGGTTAGAGGCTTAATCAGCCTCACCTGGCGTCAATTGGCCTCAACTGGCATCAATCGGGGGAGCTTTATACTTCTATATTTTCTATAGGGGACACTGATGAGGATTGTAGAGAATGACCAAAAAGCTTCTCATTTGGACATTTGCAAGTTGCAAAATGTGAATGAATAGGTTTGTTGGTGAGTTATATGGAAACTATGAGATGCATTGCATAAAAAAACCTAAAAGTAAAATAAAGAAGTACCTGAACTTCCTAACCAAATACTGAAATAAAAGGTAAGCACCTGCATTTGTATAAATACAAGTATAATGCCAATAATCTCATGTCATTGCTTTGTTGTTAATGTATTTGTATCATATTTGCTTTGTGTGACAGGTGAAAGCTGCAGCACAGTGAACACACTGTTGGGAAGAGCACAAAAATGAATGTGACGGAAATCTCCATGGGAATAGCTAACATCTACACCCAGGGGAATGTCTCTGGTAATGGCAGCATGGGTTTCCTGAGCATCCCCGCCTCCCTAGACAAAGCCATCAATATATTCAGCGTCGTCATCCTCTTCATCACCATGATTTCCCTTGGCTGTACCATGGAGATTTCCAAAATGAAGATCCACCTCTTCAAGCCTAAAGGAGTAGCGATTGCTCTGCTGGCCCAGTTCGGCATCATGCCCCTGACTGCTTTCTCTCTAGCCAAAGTGCTGCAGATGGATCCCGTCAAGGCTGTGACTGTGCTCATCTGTGGCTGCTGCCCGGGGGGAAGCTTATCAAACATTTTCTCCCTGGCCATTAAGGGTGACATGAACCTGAGGTAAACCCTCGTTGATGTATTGATTCCTGACAGAACTGTTACTGCAAAAAAATAAGTGTGTGTACCATTTGAGACATTCTACTAATGTTTCTCCTCTCTCCACCCTCCCAGCATCGTAATGACCACTTGCTCATGTGTCGCGGCACTGGTTCTGATGCCTTTGCTGCTATATATCTACTCCCAAGGCTTCACCGGTCTGGAAAATGCTGTACCATACGTCGGCATCATCTCTGCTCTCACGTTCACCTTGGTGCCCTGTGCCTTTGGCATTGCCATTAATCACTACAAACCAAACTACTCATCAGTTATCAAAAAAGTGAGATTCCTGAAATGGGCCTCACACAAACGTAATCTGTTATAGGCAGCAGGCATTTTGACTCGTGATCTGACGAAAAACCAGCATGCGCAACACCAGGACCCTGAAGCAGCTGAATATAATTCAGCTATTATTCATATTACTATTTTCATCTGTGCTTTTACTACTGTGACACTCATATCTTAACATGAAAAAGGACCTGTTCCACAACTAGTCAACACATGGCGTGGGTGTTATTTGTCAACCAAATAAACAGGAAGTCCTTTAATGCTAACGAAGAGCAGACCTTGTAGCCTCCACGTGATATTGGCCAAATTTGGAAATAGGGAAGAAGAGAGACGTTTCATGGTTTAATGCTGAGATTCAAGTACCTTTTTGAGGAGATAAATTGACGCTTGTAACGTGTTTTCACTTCCCCGACAGGCTGGCCTCAGCATCCTGATAATCTCCGCCATCATAGTGTTCAGCCTGTCTGGTGTCGTCGTCAAAGACATTATATGGATGGTCCTCACCCCTGATGTTCTGATTGTGGCTGCACTGATGCCACTGATTGGCTTCATGCTGGGATATATCATCTCTGTCATATGCAGACTCAGTCCACAGTAAGTGTAGACACACTAGATTTACCTTTCTTTGAGTTGCTTTCTTAATTTTGTTCAATTTAAGTATGTCATCAAAAAATGCATAATTAGAAAGAAATCAAGATCATTTTGTGAAACAATGTTTTCTTGTTCGTTTAAGCCTCGTGTGACTCATCAGTTTAATCATGGGACCTCCTAGAGGACTGACCCCGAGGTTGGGAACCAGTAGTGTGTACATGAGCATTTACATTTCATTCTACATTATTCTTCTACTTCACTACAGGGGGAAATATTGTGCTTTTTAGTCCACTGCATATATGACAGCTTGTAGTTACTATATCAGTTTATGAAATATGATGCAGTAATAGATCAAACACAAAAATAAAAATGTATAACAGTAAAATGCTACTTACACAAGAATGCATCAGTAATAATTGAATACTATATAATGTAATAGTCAAACCTTCACAGGAGCCATTTTTTCTGTTTTATGAAGTACATTTAAAATTTTTAAAAATACCTGTTATTTTACTTAAATACAGGATCTGACTTATTTCCCAGCTGTCCCATATTTAAGTAACTAGATTTTTTTTTTGGTGTTAAAATAATTACAGTAATTTCAAGTTATTTTTTTCTAGTAGCCATAAAATTGGTGCATTTTTGTGTGAAATAAAAAAATAATGCATTATCAAAACTAATGACAAATGACTCCTTTCTAGATGCAGCAGGACAGTCTCCATGGAAACGGGATGTCAAAACATCCAGCTGTGCGTTACCATCCTAAAAGTGGCCTTCTCCCCTGAAGTCATAGGCCCCATGTTTCTCTTCCCTTTGATATACTACACATTCCAGTGTATGGAGGCCCTTATCCTGACCCTGGGCTTCAGATGTTACCAAGCATTCAAGCCACCAGCTGAGGGTAAATGTCACAGCTGGCCGTGTGTTTTTGTAGAGGGAGGCTGAGAGGAAGGGTGGAGGGGTCAGATGAGCACATGCACTCTCTCCACACAATTGTAGAAAGCAGAAGTCTAACATCTCCCTTCTCTTACATAGAGGGTGTGGACATTAAACAAGAGGAGGTGAAACAGCCATGACTGTTGCACAGAAGAAAATCCAGTGCTGGAGAGGGAAACCAAGAGGAGCTGCATCCTACCTACTGAGGACGCAGCGATTCAGAGCCATCGCTGTCTGCATATTCTTCACTTGGGCCTGTGACACTGAAAGAAAGACTGTTGAAGCATGTGCAACAACTAATACTTGTATTGTTTACTTAATCAATTACATGCAATGTTAACTACGGATAGTGCCTCCTAGCCAACGATTAAGAATAATGACATTTTGTATTTATATTTTTGTATTTTGATAATCTGGTGTTATACTGAAATCTGCTAATTGTATGACTGACACCTTGAGAATTAATGAGTTTATAAAATCTATTGACGTTCCATTTGTTCCTTTTTAGACTGCATGCTAAATCAGACCAAAGAGAAAAGGTCCATCTCAGATCTTCCAAACACGTGAAAAGCGGTCTCATGAAAAAGAAGGAAATAGCCAATTTGGACACTTTAAATAATATTTAATTGAAATGGGCGTATGTTATGTACAGACTAAACTTAACTCAATTTTTTTTTTTTACATATATTAAAAAAAAACATCTTCACAAAACACAAATCCATTCCTCAGTCTAAAAGCAAATTCAATGGAGGGTCAAAGTGAACACAGACATTACACTGATCTGTACACTTGATCATTTTTGTGTCTGAGCTTCCAACCATATTTACAGTCACATATATAACGTGTCTGCAGTAGAACCAAAACTGAAGCGGCGAAGTGAAAAGACTTTCTTTTTTTTTTTTACTTTTCCAAGAGTTGTGGAAGCATCAAAAGAAGCCACGGCTGATCAACAGCGCTCTGGTTACAAGTAAATTAAATAAACATCTTAGTTCCCTGTTTACACACAAAACATTACAATTATTTTACAATGTACAAGCAGCCTGAATAAATTAAGAGGATAATATTTTCTGGTACAAGTGATGTGTCTGACAAAGCCACACATATCACTAAGCAGTGGAGGCTTTTAACTGACATTCATTTTTAAAACTCCTTATTTTACATATTATAGATACCTGTGCATAGAAGTGGAAAGCTAAGGCCATTGAGGACAAGGGTATGAAGAGAATACATCTGAACAAGAGTGAAATGTATCAAATGCAGGCCTGAATCAACTAGTCTCTGAAAACGTTTGCCCTCAATCCAATGAAAAACACAGCAAAGGGAATCTTGGTTGGACAAGCAGCCTTAAACTGTACAGTGGCATCTGGAATGACGTGGATCATGATTAACAACATCTTAAATAATTATTTATAATCACAAAAAAATCTTTGAGGACAATACTGTAAGTGTGCATGACATGGACAACAATCTAGACTACCTGGACTTCATGCATCTCTGAAGATGTGCGTCTTAAATGGTGCGATATGTGGTTATAGAAAAGTAACAGTGACCAAGACACTTAAGAGATTATTAGCTCTCAAAATGAGTTTGCAGCTTTGCCCAGTCAACTGAAATACATCGGTCATTTTTTTTCCCCAACAGCCTTTAAAAGACACACTCCTGCAAGAGGTGCCTCCTCTTTCTGTTTTCGTTCTACATTTTCAAACTGAGCTTCAGACATTGGACAGACATTGTGTGAATTCCAATAAAAAAATGTAAGCATGTATGTACATGTGAATCCCTTCTCTGTTCTCCTTTGGGATGGACCGAGGAACTATTCCGAGTAACCCACAGCGTCACTCGGAGCCTCATCTGTGTTGACAGCTGTGTTGACAAACTCTCAAGAGGCATCCCGCTCACCAGAACAGGTCAGTAGCAACGCTGGTCGTCTCGGGGAGTTCGAAGGCTGCAGCATTTTTCAGGCCGCCTTCAGCAATGGCATATCTGAAGAGAACAGACACATTTTCCTCAGTACAAAGTGTGGATCTTTAAGTAAGTCAAAAGTGTGTTGGAAGAGGGCTTTACCATCAGAGTAATCCATCTCAGAGTCCAGAGACAGGCTGTGTTGGTCGCTGCCTGCAGACGGCCTTCTTTGTGAGGATGAAGGAGCGGCAGCACCTGCATGCTCTAGAACCCAGGTAGAGGAGGAAGGTGAGGAGGAGGAGGAGGACGATGGCACAGGGTGCACGACAGCCATCTCTGACTGGTGCTGTTTGAGGGATGAAGGCCGAGAGGGGCCAGCCTCTGGCGCTGTGGCATGCTGACCCTCAGACAGCACTATCTGGACCCGAGACTCAGAGCTGAGAGGTGAGGCTGAGGCCCCACAAGCATTCACAGCCTCCTCATACGAGGGCAGAGCCACCTGGACTCCTTCCACCATGATTGACACGGGCTGGCCAGACACGCCCGGATCACGTCTAAGTGTGGAGAACCAGAAGAAAGTTAAAAACCGGTCAACTGGTTACTTGTACGTCTACTCTCCTGAATGTTAAGTGCCTTCCATGTTTCGAGAGCAGACTCACCGATGGAGGGACTTGAGTTTGGGCTGTAAAAGTACAAACAGCACCACCAGGAGCAGGAGTAGAGCCACTGAGCTGGCTGTGGATGCCACTATGGACAAGGCGGGCATCCCTAATGGTAAAGTTGGATTCCGGTCTGTGAGCAGGATAACAATTGACAGTTATCAATGCAGAACTTACTGTAATTATCCAATTGTTCAAATCTGTAATTACTGTTTACCTTGCTCCATGAGGCAGCTGAGCTTCATTTGGCTGTCCCACTCTCCATACTGACAGGTAAGGTATTTGTATTCTCCCTTCAGAACATAACCTTCATCACAGAAATATTCAATCACGGTGCCATGAGAAAGTCTTTGGCATGGGGCGGGGTGGCAGGTGAAGCCCCCATTCTCTGGCTGAAATGGAGGCTGGCATACTGTCCACGGAAAGACAGGAAAACAAGAAATACATGAACTCCCAATTCTGTACTCATTGGAGTATACAAGAACGACATGCAGCATTGCCCACGTTTCCATTCTTGTTCATTCTTCTGTTCAACCTCTACATGCTCCCTACTGGCTCAAATTATGGAAAAAAAACCTAGAGGCTTGTCTTTACCGTCACTGCGTATACAGCGAGGAGGTTCAGAGGACCAGTGTCCCAGTGTGGAGCAGGTGAGGATGCTGGGTCCATCTGGCAGGTGACCAGGGTCACAGCGGTACTCCAGTACTGTTCCCACAGGGAACGAGCTCCTGTTAGTATCTGTCAGATTAGTTGAGCCATGCTGCACGGTAGAAGGTCTTATACATCCTTAAAAAATAGAAAACAGTAAAAAAATACATTTAATAGCTGTAATTCATTTTTTAAATAACAAATACAGGAAATAGGAAAACATAACATTAAAGTGGTCTATGTCACATATAAACTGTTGACGTGATTATCTGTTCAGAACCAAATTTTTATCTAATAGTTCAAATGTGTCAACCTATCTACCTTTACCTTGCTCCATGAGGCAGCTGATCGGCATCAGGTTGTCCCATTTCTCATACTGACAAGTACGGAATTTATAGTCTGCCTTCAGATTATAACCTTCATCACAGAAATATTGAATAACAGGGCCATGAGAAAGCCTTCCACATGGGGAGGGGTAGCAGCTATAGCTGCCATTCTCTGGCTGATCTGGAGTCTGGCATACTGTCCATTGAAAGAAAGGGAATCAATAAATACATAGATTCTAGTCTTCTATGGTGTGTCACTATTTCTCATCTTGGTGTATTTGTTTGGAATAAAAACATTCTTTGTCACTATCCAGGGATATTCGGAGTATGCTACAATCTGGGCAGCGTGTTGGTCATAATATGTCCGTTCCTGTTATTGCAGTTGCTGGATGTTGATTTTAGACCCTAATGCGTCTCCGACCTCTTGTGGAGTTGGTTTGTATGATCAGAGCCCCAATATGTCTCCGACGGCATTTACAGGAAGACTTTAACTTGTTTTTGAATAAATCCACATCAATGTTATTAATGTAAACAAACTGTAGGTCTTATAGATGCTAATCGGAATACAAACAGAAGATACTTACAGTATGTTTAAAAATGTAATACATACTGACAACTGAATAAAAAAAAAATCAAAATAATGAAGAATCTCAAGCTACAATACAAATAAAGCAGATCATATCTGTTCATTCAGGTTACAGCACATGTTGATACCAGATGTTAAGAGGGTCAGAAATGTAGACGGTACTATGAGGAGGCTTGTCTTTACCGTCACTGCGTATACAGCGAGGAGGTTCAGAGGTCCAGCGTCCCAGTGTGGAGCAGGTGAGGAAGCTGGGTCCGACCGGCAGGTAACCAGGGTCACAGCTGTACTGCAGCACTGTGCCCACCGGGAACAAGCTCCTATTGGTGTCCGTCAGATTAGTTAAGCCGTGCTGCACTGTAGACGGTCTCATACAACCTTAAAAAAAATAACAAAAGAACAGTTAATATCTGGACTTAGTTTTCATAATAAATACATACATACATTTACATAGGACATTTATGTTTGAAAGAGTTCAAATAGAACAAGAAATGTAATAATTAATATAATGAAAAGATTATTTATTTTAAAGAAGGATTAAATGAAGACAGTACAAACTTCAAACAGCTGTTGATAGTATTGAGATCTCTATGTGGACTAGTTTAACCACAAAATCAAAATTTTGGGGGCATTATTTTGCTGAAAGCTGAGTGTTTAAGACTCACGTATCGACCTACTCCTACATCCGAGTTTGAGGTCTG
Organism: Ophiodon elongatus; assembly: GCA_016806645.1. Lineage (NCBI taxonomy): Eukaryota > Metazoa > Chordata > Actinopteri > Perciformes > Hexagrammidae > Ophiodon > Ophiodon elongatus. The sequence continues at coordinate 833,855 of JACSYO010002173.1, read as the reverse complement.
ACCCACCTTGGCTAACACAACTGATCTGCATGGGGCCGTCCCACTGTCCATCCTGACAGGTCAGGTAGTTGTAGTCGCCACTGAGAATGAAGCGCTCATCACAGAAGAACTCAATCACAGTGCCGTGGGAAAACATCCGGCAGGGGGATGGGTGGCAGGTGTAGCCCCCATTTTCGGGTTTGGAGAGGGGTAAGCATGCTGATGGAAAAAAAAAAATTCAACACATAGAAAAGTACCAGCTTAATTTTGAAAGTGTGTTGCGTTGTTTTTAGTTTATAGGGAGTCAAAATTAGCTAAAAATCATTTTAGAGACTAAAGTGATGCAAAATTCTACGTGAAAATGTTTTTACTTATGAAAGAAGGATTTTAAAATAATTTAGCTGCTCACAACAGTCACACCTCATTACTTGACAGATCAGAGAAGACGGTGGTGGACAAAATATCTTACCACCACTGCGTATGCAATGAGGAGGTTCAGAGGTCCAGCGTCCCAGTGTGGTGCAGGTGAGGATGCTGGGTCCATCTGGCAGGTAACCAGAGTCACAGCTGTACTGCAGCACTGTGCCCACAGGGAACGAGCCCCTGTTGGTTTCTGTGAGGTTTACCCAGCTGTTCTGGACCATATACGGCCTCACACATCCTGGGAAGAGAAGACCAGAAAAAAGAAGAAATTCTGTCAAACTGCTCAGGTTTTTAGAAGAATTAATACAACAAATATTTTGAGCCTGGTTTGATACATGTGTTACCCAGACACAGAATGGTCTATGGTAACCATCTGTATTAGAAAGTATTTGCAGCGGCACCGCATGCGCTGAGAAAATGTCATGGCAGTCCTCCGTAAAAGGTGAAAGAGTTAAGGCCAATGGGTCACCGCAATCAGCAGGATTAATCTGTTAGACATCATGAATATCCATGAAAATGTTTACAGCTTTAGTTTTTGAGATACATTGTCATGGAGCAAAAAGTGAATGGGTCCAAAGAGCAACCAACAAACAAACAAACAAACTGTGTTTAATGTGGATTGGCAGTGTCATGATGGAAATCCAATTTGTTTTTAATGTATTCCACAACTCCAAAGCTTTAAAAGTAGTTAATTATATACTTACATTAAATATTAGTAATAATACGTATTGTAAACCATACCAAAAAAAACACATAAATGACAATGACATCATATCAGCTAATTATGGGGCTGTTTATTAAGGCTGTAGTCTTAATGATGATAAATCTGATGGAATAATCTGGCATATCTGTCAGGTAGCCTTGACATTCACCCATTTGGTCTGTATCCTGACTAAGGGGATGTGAAAACATTTCTTCAGCAGAGAAATTAAAGTTGAATACAATACAGATATAATACATTATGTGTTGTATTGTAGGAGTGTGCAACCATACATGTAGCCTCTTACCTGATCCTTGCCCAGTGGACACTGCAGTCAGTATCAGCAGCAACAAAAACAACCGCTCAGTGGCTGAGGTGTGGGCCCAAAAGGCTTTCGATATTGACTCTATCATTCCATTGCACATCTTCCCCTGCAGAGTCAACTCAACCTGGTATGAGCAGAAATTATTGTTATTAGAAAAAGGTATAAATGCATCATGATGAAAAAAAAGCAACCTCAATAGCCTTGTGATCATATGCTGTCACCTGCCTGACGCAGGTACTCTGCAGAGCTTGGGCAGCTGCCAATGAAATGGGTGTGATTGTGGAACAGTTGCACAATGACAGTACTGAGAGAAAAAAACACTAGCAATAATGGTATCATCATTTAGCAAGCTGGCGTTTATTACAAGCCAATGCATCTCTTTAACACCGTTGATGTCAGCGAAGCAACTACTTTAGCTAATTACATCTCCCACATATCAAATATAACTCTGGTTCTATCTAACCCAGTGTCTACACACCCATTTTCTGTGCAACCTATTAGCTATGATAGCTACGTTTGATAGCGTTACGGAACAAAACAAAAAGATACCCCAGTTACACACTCAGTGTAAGTCACAGTGCTGATTGTTAATTGATAGCAATTCCGTTAGCACCAAGTAAATATTAATATCCCACAGAGCACATCTCAGCTGGCTTTAATTGTTAGGTTAGCTCCCTGTGATAATCAATATTAGCCTTCTTGGTTTACTAACGCTAGCTAAACATGAAAATGGCTCGTTGCACAGCGTCACCCACCTCAAAAACAATGCCTCGAATCCTCCACCCTCGCGTCCTCACACTGTAGACATGTATCAACAACACCTCAGCTACATCGACGACATTTACTGTCACTGCCGTCACTGCCGAAACGACGATACTATGACTTAACGAGCCGGTCCGGCTAACCACTAGCTAGCTCTCTGTTGGCTAGCTCGTTACCCGCTACGCTAGCTAGCTGCATCGATTGAGGCATCAGCTGAGCCGCCTCGATTTCGTCCAGTGGCCATAGTAACAAATGCACATTTCCATAGTTACAACATCCGGGAGTGTTTGCGTCCCTAGTTACCAAAGATAGGCGGACAAACTTTGGGAGTTTTCTGTTGACAAGTGTTTTTACTGAGCCAACAGTTATATAATAATAGCTTACACGTTGTTGGTCTTTTTTTAAAAAAAAATTAAATACAGTTAAATAAAATCCCACGATGGAAATTATTAAAGGTAGTTTAGATGACATATCTCGCCCTGCGTCGAGCGAGCAGACTGGCAGCCGCGTGTCGAGCGTGTCATTAACACATAGTGACAGGACTGGTCCTACAACTCCATTTTCCCTCGTTGTGTTGACCAAAGATGCTGCTAATATTCAGGTAATTAAGTAAAGACGATACACTGACATTACAACATGATTTTTGACTTTCAAAATTGGATCATTTCCATAACTTTGAAAAACAATTCCATGTAGAGCTCTGAAGGAACTACAATCAACTCATCGGCCAGAGGTCCTGACAAAAGTAAGTGTTCTATTGGAGGAGCTGTTTAGGATCCAGTGCTTATGAAGTTTCCTCACACTACTGTGCATCGTTTAGTCCAGTGTCCCATTGAAGTTACTGATGGAGAGGATGACGATGCCAAACTACAGAGAGCTGTTGAGGAAATGAGACGACTTGATGAAATACTGTCTGCAAAGATCTGCACAGAAAAGGAAGGCAGGCGTCAAAGAAAAGAACTTCAAGCAAAACTCTGGCACGAGTTCCTGGTAGACATAGTCGTTGCATTCACTCCACTGAAATCACCATACCAATACTGTTATGACTGCAAAGCTACACTCTTATCACTTATGGTGTGATGTTATATTGTGTATTTTTCTGCAGCAGAATAAACCTGAAGGTCACTCTGAATGTGCCCAAGAAGCAATGAACACAAGGTTGTTTTTGGCTCTGGAAGCACCCACTGGTAAGCCGAGGCAACAGTATACAGAACAGCCACAGTGCTGAAAAGTTTAGGCTTCATGCAGTTACTGTGAGACACCTTAAATATGTTGTTGTTGTTGTTTTAATCTTAAAGGGACAGAAGAGGAGGACGACTTTGTGCCTGTGTTTGAAACTCAAGTTCCTGACTTTGAGCACAAGAGAGACGGACAATACTTGGAGCAAAGTTAGTTTGCGAGACTCAAACACACAAAAAGAAAAGCAGCATACCTTTTTCCATATTACAATTGTGGGTCTTAAAATCTATACTCTAGGCGTACTGCCTAGAGTGTACACTTGATGGCGCCACAACTTCATGCAATTTATAGATGTTGTTTTTGTGATGCAGATAATAGTGTTCCAGAAGTGAATGCATAACAGTTTGCCCGCTCATGAACAACTAAACAAGATTTTGTGGCTTTTTATAATATTGAGCCCCGAAGGAAAAAGGAAAAAACAGCAGCAAAGAAACTGTGCGGAATTCATTGTGTTTCTCTGTTTAAAGACATTTCGACAGGCTGGGCTAGCAGTAGAATTGTACATTTTTATGGACAAGTTCTTTTAATTCCACTCTTTAATCATGTGGATCAGATGATGGAATAAGAAGTCATGGTTGACTTTCATAGAAATTCTGTGTTGTTTGATTATCATTCTTAGAGCTTTGACTTTTTTCAATATTTACCTTTTGGAATTTAAAGTGTGGCTTTCCTGACAGGTGAAAAGAAGCCAGACAGCTGGACAGAGGATACTGAGGAAGAGCAATTTGAAGGCAGCCACTGTGGAGCTTCCAAAAGCAAGAAAAAAGACTTTGTCAAGAGAAACATTGAGGTATGTCAAAGTTCACGTCGGGCCAAATGCTGTGCTGGGGTATATCGCATGACTTAGAGCAATTCTCTTGACTGTTAGTTTTTCCAGTGAGGAAAATATTTGTCTCTGGTTCAAGAGAAAGATATATTTAAAGCCCAGTAGGGCACGACTGAAAATAATAGAAATGCTATGCAAATAATGATTTGATACATGAAGGATGAATAATAACCACATCCTGTTTTTCCCCAAATGCAATAGCTAGTAAGTGGTGAAGGGGACCAAGGTCTTTTCACTCGGGCAGAGAAAGAGCGTCTGGCCGAGCTCCTGCAAGGAGTAGAGGAAGGGGAAGAGGACAGTGCCAGAGGCGCAGATAGCGAGGTAAGCTGACATGAAACCCTAACAAACAACATATGCTGTAGGATGAGTCTTTCTTTTTCAAGTTCCTTAATACTTCCCCCTCATGTCCAAAAGTTTTATGGGGAGCAGCAGATATCCCATCCACTGCCTCTGCCAACATTTTGATCTAATATATATAGTCACAGTATATAGTATGTTAATTATGAAGCAAATATTTTCAAATTCAAAGGCCAGGATCTTTCATAATGCCCGAATATAAGCTACAGTGGAACTCATAGCAAGAGAGGGCTGATAGAGCTTCAGGCAAAGAGACTGAGGCCTCTTGTTTTTCTTTGATGATTCATCTGCGACCCCGTGCTACCTCGAACAGTAGACCATTTCACTTTGAGCCCACCTACACCATCTTACTCTTTTTTATTTTTATTTAAAGTATTTCAAATTGGCTTTAATAGCTCTTTTGGCAGCTGTGAGACCAGTTTGAAGTCTGATGGTATGAAGCCTGTTGGGAAGCGAGCGGGAACATACTTACCTTTCACATACGGATCTATTTAGCTTGACCCCGACAGTTCTGCATCCGTCGCATAGCTTGCCAGAGTTTTTCTTTTTCATGTCTTGCTGCTCTATTTATGGTGTTTGCCTTGACTTTTAGAACAATACTGCAGTAATTGTGGTGGCAGATACCAAACTGAGGGGAGCGCAGATGCTCTGGGCTTTTTTATTGGAAGGAGGAAGACTTCCTGTTATTGCGAGGCGTGCTATTATGAATGGCCATAACCGAGCAAGCACATTATTCATGTCACCAGGACTTTGGCAGTGATGCGTCTGTTATTTCTGAGGACTTCACTCAGTTCTTGGCAGAATCCCTCTGGACACATCCACCACACGCTGCTGCTCAATGTTTGCCTCACACACTTTTTTTTTACATGTTACTGACTCTCGTCCTAACAAGTTCCACAGTTTTGTGCGGTAACCCGAGGCAGTAAATCAAAAGCAGTCAGTAATCACGTAACATTTTGTTGCTGCAGTAGTGGATGCAATCTCTTGCTTTTTGAAAGGAAAAGTTTGACGTGCTGATTTGACCTCTTGTTGAGAGTTGATGAAAAGATTGATTTTTTTATTTCTATTTCTCACGTCAAATATGAAGCTAGAGCCAGGGGATGATTAGCTTACTCTAGCTTAGCATAAAGACTGAAAACAGGGAAACAGCTAGCCTGCCTCCGTCCATAGGTAACAAAATATGTATACCGTTTTAAATCTGTAAAAATGGCAAGTCGATGTTTGGCAGATAGCCCGAGGCTAGCTGTTCTCCCTGTTTTCAGTCTTTCTGCTGAGCTAAGCTAACCAGCTGCTGGCTGTAGCTTCATATTTACTGCACAAACGATTAGTATCAAAGTTCTCATCTAACGCTCGGCAAGAAAGAACGCAACCGTATGTCACAAAATGTCAAACTATTCATTTTAACATGGAATTGATTTGTTTGACGAAACAAAACATTTGCTTTTCTTCATAATATCAATTTAACTAATGTGTCTATATCAATCAGAGTGGTGGTGAGTAAAGGGTAAAAATATGACTATAGAGCACTAAGGCTGGGTTGTACATATTGTCTATGACTCCCTTTGTCCTATTGTAAATTAAACACATATCGGTCTCATAAGAATTTGTTGATCTCATTTGTTAAGTGTTGGCTTTGTTTTGGGCTCCACCTCATTGATGGACCCTTGTGTTTGCTGTTTTCTTCTGCCAGTTTTCCTCAGCTCTCTCCTCAGAGGTCACCACTGTGTTCTTTTTTGCTATTAAAACCTTACTGCAAGATCTTATCTCACCACTGGACTGGGATGAGCTCACCACCCACCCATTGTTTCCCATAGGACATAAGGAGAGTCTCACCGGGACAAACAGTCACCGTGAGCAGAAAGCAATTCAAAGTTTTGGCATTTGACTAGAAGAGTGACGAGCACCTTGTCCACCATCCAGAAGTGAATACCAAGTGCGAGAGTCAGACTTGTACCCATTCCCTGTTCCACACATCACCATCACAAAATTGCTAAATAGGCAAGAGTTCATGTTTATCAGTCCACTATTAAGGCTGCCACTAAGTGAGGCCTGCTTCTAACCCAGTGGGCCATGACTTATTCAGCAGTGATTGTCTTCCAGGAGGACATGTGGGCTGTGTCAGTGCTGACAGGCCTGGGTTACACCCCGGAGCCATCTGACCTGGAGCAGCTGACTGACATTGACTGCAAAATTCGCCTTCTCCTTCCTGTCGAAGAATTTCTCTCAGTGCAAAGCTCATATACAAACCTTAGCATGTCCCAGGTATGTATCCCACAGCACTACTGTCTACATTACAACAGCAATGGGTTTGTATAGAGCACTGTAAACTCCCCCAGACACCATCCAAGACTGCACTGAGGCGAGGTCATTAAGTCTTATTACAAGCTCAGTATGGCATCGATGGCAACCTCTTGTAAAATCCTTTGTTACTGACCCTCAGGGAGTTACTCCCTTATTCATAAGTGGGGAAAACAGAATTATGTAAGCTGCTCTAACATGGAACTGAGGGTTGCCTCACTTTTCCATATGAAGGTCATATAAAGCCTCTTGTGCATTATTTGCTCCTTGTAAATTTAATGTAAAGATTTTATTATGTTTTATTATTTTCTATATGAGCAATGAAAAATTAGTTTTTTTCTACCTACTTTCGAACTTGATTGTCCATTTATACTCTTGTTTTTTGTGATTCATAATATGTTGTCAATTGTCTGACTGCTATACCCTTTATACACTGTACATTGTCTGAGCTTAGAGTATAATCTATACATTACTACCACATCAGACAGTGGAGAACCAACTTAACAGATATTTGTAACTGTAAAACTTTTCCATGCCTTGGTCTTGGGTTCGGGCCTGCTCCTAGACGTGAGCTCAGTTAGTTATCTCAGGACCTTATCTCACTACATTTTAAAGGCCAGATGGCTTGTTCATCATTTGCATAGCCTGTCAGTGGAAAAATTGTGTTTTTTTAAGTCATAAAAACTTTACAACGCAGTTTTGCGAACCCAAGGTGCCATTTTCCACTACTGGATGTAGACAAGGAAAAACTTCAGTACTTGAATCCCAATGCTGGAATAGCTCATGATCTATGTCACAATGTCTGGAGTATTTATGTTGCTGGCCAAATTATTTCCCAATTTCCCACTCCAAATTCACCCAATGTTGTAAGGAAATGGCAGGTTGTGCCCTCCAGCTGTCTGTTTAGATAAAATGGATTATCAATATCTGAGCGGGATGTAGCCTTTAAAATAAGATCAAACATGTTTGAATTGATGTGACATTTGGAGCTGAAATGAACCGATTATTCGATTGACAGAAAGTCAAACGATAAATATTTTGATAATCGATTAATCGTAAGTCATTTTTTAAAACAATCCTCCCTTGTGCTCTCCCACACATGATGTAGAGTGGATTTTAGCCAAATAGTACAAAACTGTGTGATTAGTGGGCAGATGGATGTGTTGCTTCCCTCCCTTCCCACCCTTTAATCATCTTGCCTGCATGTTAAAAGAGTTTTGAGAAAGTAAAACTCCCCATCATCCATCCATCATCTTCTATCCATTAGTGCTGCAATGGCTAATGCAAGCATTCCTTTTCAAATGATGTAAAACATAAATTAAACAATCACGCAACACTTTTGTCTCTCAAGTTACCGTTAGCAGATAATTCACCATCAAATGATGAGCATTTAAAATTCACAGTATTTTAGTGTTTTCATAAAATAAAAAGTGAAAGGTTTGCGAACCTCACACCTGTATTTCATAAAAAGAAGCCTTCTCACTGGTGTGGCATATATTAAAGATAGACTGCACTGACAATAAATTTCTGTTAGTCATTCTTTCCATATCGGTGCCCGTAAATCTGAAAGGTGGTCATAAAAGTAAATATGCTTTTGTTTTGCGGTTAGCTTTATTCTCAGCAGTTGCTTGCCCAAGTCAGATATCCTAACTGAAACCATTTGGACAGCAATTCAGGAACCTGCTTGTTTGCTCGCTCATTCCAGGGCAGTCTCTAAAGTACATAATAAGAGATCATGTTTCAAAACCACTGAAAAAAAATGTTCAGCATAATATTAAATCACAGCCTAGATGTCCACGTTTGCTGTTGTCTGTTGTTTTCTGGCCATGTCAGATCTGTCACGTATTACATGGAAGAGGGAGTTATTCACCTCTCCCCTGTGGGCACTCCCTCATAAAGGATCAGTCAAGGCTTGAATCTGTGATCTCAAAACTTGGCGGCATCCTTTTCCAATAAGTCGTGATTGATATTCTGAGTTAAAAGCGGCCTGTGCATTCCTGTGCAGTCACCTTAGTGTAAGCCTCTCTGGCTAAGCGGGCCGTTTGCTTCAGCCTGTGAGGTTAAATGCAGTCTTGTGAGGCCATGCACTAGCCGAGATACTGCCACAGAGGAGAGTCAGCTCCCCCATCAGATCCTAATTACAGAGCTGGTGGAGGTAGAGGAGTGCCAGCTCCAGAAAAGGAACAAGGTTTTCCCTTTCATTTGGAGATATATATGCAGAAAGGTTGACTATATATACAGTAAAGACTACTGTATACTGTCTATACCTTACATATTGCAGCCAATAGCAATAGAGCAGCAATACATGTTTGTACCAAAATGTACAAAATCATACTTTGTACATTTTTGTACAGGTGAAAATGTCTTGAACAGACTTGGTCATCTGTGGATTCTAGGTTTCAGACATTTTAGCGATAAAGCACACTGGGACCAGCTATTTGTCTTTTCTCTCCATGTCTTTAAGTCAATGCAGTGGCAGGTGCACATTTTTCTGCACTGACTGAATGATAAAGCACAAACAAATCCCTCTCACAATGCTATAAACCACAGAATTAATGTTTGTGGAAGCACGGTATCACTCATTATATGGTGAGTCATGGTGAAAGTCTTGATGAGACAAAGCCTTGTTTTCTTTGCCTTTGGTTCATTTTTGATGATTTCTGGATAAAGGTCAGGCAGCTAAAAACGCTCTTCTAATGATCTGAATTGAATAGAATCAAAACACGATTTTAACAGTGTTTTCCTTGGATGCTAAATAGTTTGCTCATGACAACATTGCTGCTTTTCCATTCTTAATTTGATCCCGTTTTCTCAGGCTTTCAGCCGAAATAGGCCTTCTGTCATTAAAAACATCTGTTGGCACAAATAATTATCATACAGTACACCCCTCCTACTGTACCACTGTGTGGTAATGCCTGCACCACCCACAGTTTGAAGCCAGAAGAGGGGGATTCTGTCATGAGAATTAGCTGGTGTTTGGTGACATGGGTGTGTGTGTGTGTGTGTGTGCGTGTGTGTCTGTCTGTCTGTGTGTGTCAGAATTACATAGGCTAATCTATTAAATGTGGTTACAATGAAAATTAATGAATTGCATTATACAATATGGTTTTCTGTCACTGTCCCAGGGCATTTGATTGTATCGGATCACCTCCTATGTTTGCATAGTAACTCCAGCTGTGTTTTTGTTGTGCATTGGTTGGCTATATTTTGATGTAAGACTATGAGGTCACTTCGTCACATTGTGTGGTTGCTGATGAGCACCCATGATTTTAACTACAGCAAATGTTAAGTGTGGGAGCAGAGGTTTGGACAGAAAACGCCCTTTCGACCGACACAATGTGGTCAGCAGATAGTTTGCAAATTTATCTTATTTGGTCCGGGTCATATAATTAAACAGCTGTGGAAAAGCTTTGAGTCACGTTATATTCATCAAAAAATGTGGGTTAGTTCTTATTTTATATCATCAAGTGAATGCTGTGTTAGAATAAATGAGAGAGGGTCAGGATACCTGCTGACCTTAACATACTCATAATATTCAGAAATGTGCAACAGATAGTATTCATGTAATATACATCATGGTGTACGTCAGAGGCAGTATCATTTTGAACAGAACAATATTTTTCTCTTTAATAGCAATGCCAGCAGGCACACACAAAAAGACATCTTATCCTCTGCTGTAAGGAAGAAACAGTCCTCTCTGGAATATAATATTCATGTCCCTACTGAAATATTGGAAATATGTTAATTCACAACAGAGAAGGATGTGACTATTTTGTTCCTTTCCAGTGGCTGCAGTTTAGCTCAATTTATCACACTGGTAACCAACTTGCCAGTGAATGGGTGTGTTTTTATAAATAGTTTATAATCATAAGTGTTTGCTAATAAGAATCATCTTTGCAACCTTTTTGGTGATCATATCCTTCAGGAGTTTGGCTTAACAGCTGCATGAAGAGAATAAGATGTCAGGTTTGTCATGTGACATGTTTAGTGTTTTTCACAAGGTTAACTTGACTAAAAAGAATAGACTCCACACCCTTCCCCACCCTATAATTCCCATGAGACCCAGTTTATTGTCTTCTTATAAGCGCCTCTCCCATTGGTGTTACCCACAGAAGCAGTTGTGTTAAGTGGTTTAAAGTGATTTTTCCCCGTCATGGTTGAGATCTTGCTTTTGACTGTTCCACTCATTATCATGCTCAATAGTGGATTATTCAGTCACAAAACCATCTGCTAACAATCAATGATGCTTAAAATGTTTGCCAATCTCCTCAATTATCCAAATGAAAGAGCATTAAAGCATTAAAAAACATTATTGCAACTCACTGCTCTTTGTGTTTGAGTTTTTAAAGGAATAGCTGGACATTTTGGGAAACTTGCTCATTTGTTTTGTTGCCAAAATTTGGATGAGAAGACCAATACCACTCACATGTCTGTACGGTAAACATGAAGCCACTGTCAGCAGTCGTTTAGCTTAGCACAAAGACTGGAAACCGAGTGGAACAGCTAGCCTGGGTCTGTCCGAAGGTAACCAATCTGCTTAAAAGCACCTCTTGCTGTGTGTTCAGCCAAAACGTGAGGCAAGTTTTAGTTCAGTCAATTGAAAGATGCAATTAGCTTACAGCTAACAACTGGACAGTATACATTGTTTGGGGCAAATCAACAGGGCCGGCACGAACTGCAACCAGTCAAGCAAAGGCAAAGATTTGCTACGCCCTCTGTATGAACACACTTTTAAACTCATTACTACATTATATTTCATTTGTTTAATGCATGCGAAAACTAATTGTTGTGGTATCAAAAGCAGCCAGCCTAGCTGTTGGCTGGCAAACTATACTATCAAGCATTGAACTGGCAATGTCATCATTGAAAAAGCACAATGTAATCACTGAAATGTAGGTCCAATACTTTGTGGACAGTGTCATTGGGGGACAAGAAATGCAGAAAGATTGGACGTTTTACCCTCCAGATGCTTCTGATAAATATTTAACATGGTCTGGCAAACACTTAAATTACCTTATATTAGCGACATGATGCTGGGTAGAGGTCTCAGCAAAATTCATTGATTTTCCTTCACAAGTGAAAACTTCAAATGGATCAAACATTTGTCGACCTTGAATTGCTCTTTGGATTCCGCTAAGATACTAAGAAAACACTGGTGGTGTGGATATTTTAACCCAGAATCACATTCAACATGCTTTTTTGATTTTAAGATGCACCAGGAGGTTTTGATCTGTGAAACAGTAAAAGCTACAGACCACCCTCAGTTCTGAAACAAAAGAAAGTATACCGTCCAGATGACCCACAAGTGAATCTTCTAATACTTCAGGAATGTTCAGCAATCACAAAGTTATCTAACACAGATCCAAAATACTGACGTAAAAACATGACCTCTAGGGCAGGAAAAGACGACTCAGACAAACAAATTTAATATCTTGGACATTTTTAAGATGGTGATTTACAAACCCTCACATTGTCTCTTATGAAACAGTATGAGATGGATTTGAGGTCTGACTTCACGGAGGCGCGAGATCGAGGAATTAACAGATAACAAAGAGTTAGACTTTATGAAAGGTGAGTGGTGTGCGATCCAGTTGCACTACCTTGCTCTTGTCAGAATGCAGGGTATATAACATGTATGGCAGACATTTGTGTTACGGCACCTCTGTCTCAGAACTTGGCAGATGACTGCAAGTCATTGCTAGGCAAAATGTCTGAGAGACGGAGAATACGGGAAAGTGAGAGAAGTCAGGAGACTCTCAGCCATAGCTTCCGAACAGCTTACTCCCGAGCTCTCACAGGGAGTGCTCGTGGCAAAGCATGTGGACAGGCCTTGGCAGGTAGCCTGGGTCCACGTGGCAAAGCCAGAGCTCCTACTATACTTGAGATTTGCAGAGAATCAGAGGGAGAGAAACAGAGAGAAAGAGAGGAGCGTGCTGTTCTGAACAACACAGACATCTTGGGGTGAGTCAGTATGGCTGTCTCCTGCTTCGTCATAACTGTCCCTTTGCAATATGTAGGCAAGGGTCGTTAACAAGAAGGATTGCCCGCGTATATTTTCCAGTCAATATATGGATCAGTTTCTAGAAAGGTAAATAATCTTCAATGTATTATAAGGAGTTACCCTTAAATTGCCAGTAGTCTAATCAAATCCTCATCATCCTAAATGGAGTGGATTTTCAAAGTAATGCAGTACAACAACACTACATTACCACTAACTACAAAAGTCTCTATTTTCCTTCCTTTGTCATCTTGTCCATCTATCTCTGATTTTAGCTAGTTCGAAGAAGGTACTAAGAACTTGGTTGAAAAGACCACATGTTGTACAAATTAATTTCTTTGTATGCAGCAGCAGTCGTGATTTTACTGTTGACACTTCCTTGGATTAGCTGCCCCAGAGCATGCCGTCCCTATTTAGCTTGTGTCGAGTGTGTGAACAAGATCATTAAGCTCTCTCAGTGGTTCTTGGTTACTTAAACACCTAATATAAGAAGGAACACTCTCTTGTCATGTATATAAATCACACATAGCAGCGGGACACGTGTACATAAAGTTGACCTATAATTATTTGTCTTGTTTTCTTGTCTGTTTTCCTGATGTACGAATCTCAGAATACCTCTGCATGAGAGGATCCAGCTGTCATATTTGGCAAATTGCACCACAGATGCAATCCACATTGGAGCAGGGAAGGAGCTCCAGGCTACCAACCTCAATGGCTCCCTCCACTAGCTAACAAAACTAATGTGATTGGCGGGATATAATTATATACTCCTTTGATGGGAACATCAGGATACAGCACAGTCAGTATTGCTGAGCGTTATCCAAGATTTGTTTGAAATTATAAACACAAGATAATCTCTGCAATTTTTCTTATTCCATCACGTTGGAAAACCGCAGATCATCCATCAACTGCTGCAGCTGTTTCACACCATGACAACCACTGAATGGAATGTATTGCCTCCAATTGCAATCATATAATTGATCACAAGATATCAATAACCACTTAATGAATGTGAAATGAATGCTTTATTAAAGTTATCTGATACAAATAATCTACTAATAATGGTTTTGCTGACAGCAATTGGCAAATCATTCTCTTTTTTTCATTTTATGGGAAAGCAAAATCTGTACCACAAGGTGAAACAAGGACAGCTTCTCAGGTGTCGTCACATCATGCACGAATGACCTTTTCTTGTTTAAATTAACATCCATTCTGCATTCAGGGCATACTTGGCAGTCAGCGTAACATTTACAATGCTTCACTTCATATCACCCTGTGACACTAATGCAGCATCACAATCCAAAGCATTTGGTATTTCATCAATAGGCTGACGCACTTTTAAAAAGATAATTATGTTTGACATGTTTTTCGTACTGAAAGAAAACAAAGTCCAGATCTTTGTTGCCTCCCAGTGCTCTTGTAACCCAGAAAGGTGATGTGATTATTGGAGATCTTCAACAGCATGTCAAGTGGCTACTAGTGTCAGGTTAACACATACGATCTCATACAGCTTTCAGTTGTCAAAGCAAGTTCACATTCACGTACAGTATTATAAGGTTGCTAACAATATCAAATCTTGGCATTTAATGTCGAGCATCCGAACTAATACATGCAGATGAACCTTGCATGACACTGATATAATACGGTTTACTTTTGTCGTGGTGTACACAACTAATGGATGGTAAAGCATCGTAAAACACACTTCATTCAAACTCAAAAACAAGCAGCGATTGACTACACTGAGGTGTTCCCATGGGCAGAATTATCATCAATTCAGATTTTATGAGAAATTTGGGTTAGTATGTGCTTGTTACTACCAATTTAGATGACAGATGAAAGACAATAAATCATCATCTTGAATTATCGACCAAGCCCTAATATGCCATCCTCTTAGATTAACCTTTTTTGTTTACGACTCCAGGCTTCCCTGAGTAACTCCTCACAACGCTATGAATTGCAGGTAATTCCCTTAGACAAAGTCGACAGAAATGTTTGAATAAAGGGCTCAAAATGTAAGAGAGCCCTCAAGCACTAGACAACTTGATAGTGGGACAGCCCTCAAAGTCTGTGAGTGTGGACATTGGGATCGGGCCCTTGTCTTGTTTTTATCCATTGGAATAAACAAGCTTGTAGAATCTGAATACTCAAATTGAAGGGCGCTTGATTTTCTTCTGTTGTAACTAAGCTAACACAAGGCAGAGATATAGTAAGGAGAAGGTGAAAGCCAGGAAAGATGACGTGTACTTTGTGGACCATCTATCTTTGTTAATACAAAGAGACTGTGGACTTTCCCCTTACACTCACCAGAATCCATAGGGTGTTAATTTAGCCACAGATAATTGGTTTAGTAAGGAAATATGTGACATACAGTACATGCCAAATTCATTCAAAAATTGTTCACTGATAGCTTTATCATTTATCATTATTTACCCCCGCAGACAATTTTAAAGTTTGCAGCCTACTTCTTGAAAAGTAGGGCAGCTGTCGTTTCCAAATTAAATAAACAGTTTCTCCAAAAGATTTGGGCTTTTTTTGAAACATGCATTTAGTGGTGTGAGGATGGTGGAAAAGCTAGACTTTAATTTTTATTTTTCCTGGTTGGAACGCTGCATTTCTCACTCTGGTGCATGACAGGAGTCTGATCCCGTCGTGGTCCTGGCTTTTGTAGTTGGGATGAGGGAGTCTTAACTGAAGGGCTCTAGTAATGACCACTTAAAAGACCTTCAGATATAAGCTGTCATTATTTCCTATAGGGAGGCATAGGGCACTGGTAGGTGAGGCCACACACACACTTAGAAAAAATCTGCTTGTTTTTGCCAAGATTTAAATATTAAAGTTGGGCCTAAAATCGATGTAAATGCAAAACATTGTATTAGTTGAGTAGGCATGTCTTTTTTGCTTATTAACAAGGGCAGAAGCATTCATTCTTCTTCTCAACATAGTGGCTCCACTTAACTGAAGTCACCTCCGACCCAGGGTTTAACTAAGATTACATCCTATCATGAATGTGTGAAGATAGATTGAGTAACTTATAGTTAGAGTTCACAATTTTTGCTGGGTCCTTCTGTCTCCGGTAACCTCCCATTCAAGTCCCTATTGAAATGTCAACATTTTATGGAACATCCATCAATTTCAACATTATTAGATCATACATACGCCTGCCTGGCATCCAGACTAACCAAGAGAGATGGAGGTTTCAACCACACGGCGCTGGACTGACACTCCAAAACAGCTCTGCGGTTGGCAACATCCTCTCAGACCCAACAATTTTTTCGACCTAGCTAGTGCTTTTATAGAATAACTGTGTATTTTTAGAGGTCGAAATATGACTGTACCACGGGTGAGTCTTGACAGTATTGTTAATTTTGCCTTATGCTTATAAATAAATAAATTGTGGGTGGGGTGGGGAAGGATGTGAACAGCTTGACCTATCCTTTGAGATTTGCCACAATTATGCTCGCTTTTCAGCATCTACTGTTCGTCATACTACGTCTGCAGAAGATATCCCTCCATTGTAGCAAAGCAATTTTGTTTAGATGTTTGTGATACAACTGGCATATAAATATGTAATTTGAATTTGGTGGCTTTAATTTGGATCGTTCCCTATCTCTGTGATCGAAAGTCAAATGAAAAACATCCATCCTGTGGTCAGAAAGATAAGCCTCTTGCTTATCAGCTGCTGTGGATGGTCCTCCAGGCATGCCTCTCCCATTCCCTCCTGACCCATTTCCAAAGCCTTGGATGCAGCTTCAAGTCCATTGTGTCAACCTAGTGCATGTGTTTGCTATAAATGTGTGATTTATGCCGGGCCCCATGTGGACTATAGCTGTGAGATATTGGGTTTTCTCAGCTCTGACAATGTGCTCTGTGCTGCGAAAAGCAGAGAAGAAAGATTGTTGTTCATCTATACAGTTTAGAACAAACCACAATGATGACATTTTAACAGAGATAGGCACACTGTAACTCAAGAGGCTCGGAGAAATGGAAAACCCTCACTCAAATTGGTTGTGATGAACTGTTATATGATTTTGATCCCTGTTTAAATGTTTACTAGTGAAAGCCATAAGCTGAGAGTGCAGCACTAGGAGAGAACCCAAACACGTGAGATGAGATGTTTGCTCCCTGTGAGAACCAGTCGTGTCTGTTGTGTGTCAGGGCCGTGGCTCAGAGGTTGGCTGGAAGTGTTACGGGGACCTGCAGCCAGGAGAGAAGGTCCTGCAGGATATAAAGGAGAGGAGAGGGCAGGAGAGGCGGCTCCAAGAGATCCAACAGCAGCTGGAGATCCTGAACCAGGGCCAAGAGATGACTGTGAGTTCAAAGCAACTTTTGCTCACACACCCACACACACACACACACACACACGCTCAAATTCACACGACTACTTGGATCCCTACACTGTCTATATGCGTTATAACACTCCTCAGTGCTTCTATCTGCAGACACGTGTGTGAAAAATTGCACAGCTCATTCTGTCATTCTCACAAGGGGACAATGAAATCATATGCAATATTCGTGTCTCTGCAGGCCCATATTTTTCCTCTTTTTCCCCATTTCCTTCCCTCTTTCTATCACTAGCCAGGGCACGACAGTAAGCGTTGCCAGGTTGCCACTGGCAACTATTTTGAGACATTAGCATCCAATTCTTGGCCTTGAGTTGCCATCAGTGGTAATTACTTTTTAACATTATGAAAAATAGGGACAGCACACAGCAAAACGTGCACCCCAGTCTCTTCAGCAGTGTGTGAGAGGGGATTCAGCTGTCTAAGCAGAATCAAGACAGACTGAAGGTCATCTCATAAAGCAGAGACAATGGACAAGCTGATGTTGGTGTCACTTGAGGCCCCCACAATCCAAAGGACTGATGGATCTGTGGTGAGAATCAGCATAAAGGTCCCAAAAAACTTTGAAAGGGAGAGAATGGATGAACAAGCAACCAGTGACTTGCTGGAGTCACTGTGAAGAACATGTTAACAGCTGCACTACTTATTTTGTATACCAGGAATTGAGGGTGGATGTATTAACATTTATGGTTAAAATTGCCTGCTTGGCAATTGTTGTTGAGCCCTGCTAACATATTAACTTGACAGTTGTCAAATCTTGATTTACGTTTGTTTTCAGTGAGGAGTTAAATATCTTTCTCTGCTTTGCTTTGTACATGGGTTTGATGCAAGGGCGAGGACGGTCATTTCATGGCTTTAAAGCATTCTTGGCTTAAATTTCGATGTCCACCCTCCCCAGTGTTCCCTAGAAACCATTGAGCTCTGTCTGGTTTTAGGAGCTACTGCAGAGTTACAACCACAGAAGTCTTGTACTTTCCCCAAACCCTGTAGCTAAAGGTACAACACAAGAATGTCTCGAGAACAAAAGGTGGATAGCTCTGATTTCTCGCTTTCTCTGACATTTATGACTTTATATTTTGTGGGAAAGAAAAGGAACACATTTGAGATAGATGAACTTGTTTGACTTTGTCATTGTTCGAATGTGGTAGCTTCTCCCGGTCTTGCTCAACAAACTACCTGTTTGCTTCTTCCCAGCGCTGCTGTCGATGGCATACAAATTTAAATGTGTTAACTTAGATTTACAGACGCATCAGTTCTCAAAGTGATGAACCACAACATGATGTATATATGCCTAATTTAAAGATAAAAGATACTCACAGACGGCGAGGTAATAAAAACATGAAGTGGCAGCCACACCCTTAGATCAAACAAGGCACCATGCCATGCAACCAGAAACTATTCCCGGCCTAATTAAGGAGACACAAATGGAATGTTTTGCTAATTAAGCAAAACACCATTTGAGGAAACAATTCTCTCATTATAATCACAAAACATCAAAACCACCCGTCTCTTAACTTATGGTAGACACTCTTTGTATATAACTGTGTCTCACTATATTTTATGGTCACTAAATTATTGAACCCAGCGACTGCAATGTAAAGAGCACACTCACTGTGTATATTCTTTGTGCCACCGGGCTTGTTTTGTGGTTGGAAAAGATTTATTTGTACGGAATTTGTCTGGGAGGGCATTTCACACAGCTCCAGTATACTCATAAAGTTGATTTGTGTCACATCCGTAACTCAAATGTCACGCAGTCTTTTCACACCTGAAGTGTGTACCAACTGTGCAGGCTGTGCATAGTTCTCTGGTGTACTATAAGAACACGATAACTAAGAAGAGATTAGTTTGTGAATAGAATATATTTTTGTGTTGAATTGCGCAGTTAAGTCAAAGTTCCTCCGAATGCTACCAATACTAATACTCTTAAAGTATTAGTTCATCATTTGAGAATTAAAATCTAGATGAAATACAATAATATAAGCTTGTGATACTGTGGCCCACATGATGCCATTTGTTTCTTTGTGTGTCAAACCTTTTAAAGAAGTAGTGTCTACTTACAGTCGATGATGACAATAGAGTAGTGAGCTAGAAAATCAATCCTGAATTCCAGACAAGGAAGCTCAAAGTAAAAGGGTTGACAGTTCATGACTTTGTTTTTGGAATATGTTTGAAATAAAAAATGTTTTAATGAAGTACAATATAGAAAAACTCTACCAGCATGGATAGGATATCATGTTTTCCCTCCAAATTGGAAGCTTGCTGCTCTATGTTTAGTCTGGCCTCCTACTGGAGTGCAGTACCTTTTTATAAAGGTGGAAAATGTTCAAAGGGTTAGTCTCGTACAGTACTTTGTAGCAGTGACCACAGATTCACTGCTCTACTTCAGTTTGATTGATTACAGCGTGTGACGTTAAGAATTCAAATGTTTGTCTGGAGATCTACCTGATTTACCATTTTGCAGTGATTTATTTAAACAAAAGATGTGTTGTGTTGGATTCAGATCTGAGACCTATAATTGTGTGCGTCATCGCTGCTTCTCCTTTCTCTCAATCCAAACAAAACCCCCCATTCCAGCAAAATGTATCTCTTTGCCAAAGAATCTCTTCTCTCAGCTTTCTTTTTCCATTTTATTTTCTATCGCTGTTAATAATTTTTGCCTGTGGAGGATGGTTCTCACCTTTTTTCTTGATAACTCTATTATTGTTTGAGTGTCATTGTTCTCTGTTAATGACACATAGAACTATAGTAGAGAGTTCAGCGGGGTCATTTTTCAAGTGTTAAAGCTAAATCTGTGAACAGCTGACCCGGTGCTAGTTTTCCTGGAACCTCATTTGGCTGCATTCCTGGATCAACTGCGAAGGGAAGGACAATCCCAACATTTACAGTAAGGCCGGATGGTTCGAGCAGAGCAATCTTGGTCTGTTCAGGACGACATTATTAATCAGACACTCTTTTTCATGTTAGCCAGGCTTCCATATAGTGCATAGGCTAGAAAGTATTTAGTTTTCAATTATTCAACTGACTTCTTCAAAAACCTCTTAGCAATGTGAGAACCCCCACCGTGATAGGTCAGAGTTGGCCTGAATCTGTTGGGTTGGGTTGTACGTTGCAGTTTCACAACTCTTTTTCCACGGGAGGCTGGTCAGGTTTGCCAGAAAAAGGTATTCTTTCTCTTTCAAATTCTCTCAACCTCTCCTCTACTCTTCATTCCACCCATGGCTACTGGCTGTTAGCTTTGGCTTGTCACACTGTCTGCTCTCGTTTTACACTTTATGATCTCCTGAAATAGAGACAGTTTGACAATAAGGGTTATCCACAATTGTCTCTCCTTTTCCTGTGTCAACGGTTCTAATGAGTGGCAGAGAGATGTTTTTTTGTTATGAAGATGGCATTTGAGATATGTGCACATTAGTGAGGTCCCTCAGAAAGTCTCTGGGGCAAATGATTATCTATATTATCCACGAAATCTGACAAACTTGTTTTTGTCTTCTAACCTCGATACATTCAGTGTCATCGGCGGGCTACAGCAGAACGTATTGCCAGCTTGCGGGCTCAACATCTGAATGAGGAGCACATAGTACAGAATTCCTTCCTCCATTAGTGGACAACTGGCCCCCTGGGTCTCTGGCTGATAAAGCTGAGTTATGTGACTGATGTCAGCGACCTTGAAAGCTGAGCAGCCCACGCTTGAGGTAAACCGGTCCTGCACCCTCTGTGTACAGGAGCCAACAGTGAGCTGTACAGGGGTGGTGGTCCACTGCAGGGCAGATAGCTGGAGGGCTGAACAGTTCTGGCTTTGTCAGATTCATCACCAGGTGGGAAACTGATACGGGACAGTGAGCAGGAACCTTGATCTTTTAAGAAAGATTGGAGGTCCACCCACCCTGCCATTGTTTGTCGGTAGAGGAACTGGACTCCTCCTGTCTGGAGGGCAGACAACACCCTGAACTCATCGTCACTATTGGTGTAATTCATTCAGATCCACAAGACAGAGGACTGGAGTGACAAATGGCAGTGCACAAGGTAAAAATGAATGCACTGTATGGAGTTGCTAAACAGGGCAGTGACAGAGGTTTTCCCTTACACTTACTTTCGCTGCACATGGCTACAGGTCAGACTGAGGCTGACACAATAAGCCCGCTGGGTCTGGATAGCAGGTGGGAAAGCAAGAGCTCAGGGAGCAGTATGAGATGTCTGGAGCCGTAATATTGGCATTCTGACAGTAACCACCAGACATCTTGTGCTGAGGGATTTATTTGACTCTAACTTTGTCTTTTCCAAGACTCACTGACTTTAGTGATGAGCCAGTCGAGAGTCGATGTGCCTGCAGCAAATGTTCTTATCATTTATGGAATCGCTCATGCGTGGAATATAGATAATTAAAATAAATAAGTGTCAGGTTCATGAGCAGCCACGTCAAAGCCATTTCCTCGTTGATGCATTGTTGTTCCGACTCGAATCAATCAAAATGTTCACAACAACTCTCTGAGCATCAGGGAAGCAGTGCGAGAGACATATTTCTGTAGGGGGAGAAAACTTGTGTTTGAATGCACATTAACAAAAAGGTCATTATAAAACAGAACGTTGTTATCCTCATAAATATGTATGGTTTTCTTTCTGTTAATTTCATTCTTCCATTGTTATTTATTTCTCAGTATGTGTTAAGTAAGTCAGTGTTAGTATTACATTGGCGATAGTGTTCCGTCTTTTTCATAAAGCTGTCAAAGGCCGGATGGAATTGTCAGCGGTACGTGAGTCTATAGATTCTCTACCTCCAGCTTGTATTTCACATGTTAAACCAGAGGGTGTTTGTTTGGGAATTACACAGCTACACACTTCCCTCGACTTGGAGTGGTTAGCAGTGAAAAAATACTAATTTGTCTGTATGTATTTACATCTTCTCCCACAGTGTGTTTGCTTGCACTAAAGACACTCAAGGCAGCTTAAAAACAGAAGCTTGTCCAGTTCCGATAAAAGTTTTATCTTCCTCTGCTCTATTGATACGCTTCCTTGAGGAATAAGTCTGATGATAATGCTGCGTTGACAAACTTCCAACCAGGCTCAACATTGTTGTTCCTGTCTCAGTGATAACATATGGAGGGTACTCGCCGGAACCAACTCAATCAAACATATTATGTATTTTCGTTGGACAACCTTCCTTTATTCACAACTCTTTACTTTGCTGTTTACTGAAATTAATGTGGTGTCGACTGGGAAGCTGACTGTAACACTTTTCTGGCTCTTTAGAGACTAGACTGAGAGGAAAACTCATATCAGTCGCCTACAGACACCCTTGGCCTCCCTACTATTAAGGGCACCTGAGGTCAACCACTTTGAAAGAGTCACAGCATTTTGTCACAGCTGTAAAAAAACCACTTTCTTTACTACATCTCTTTTTGTCTCCTCTCTGTTGGAAAGTCTAACTTGTAGTTCCCATCGAACCGGCTGGTACTGGTTAAAGGTATTTCTGGCCATTAATACTCCAGCCAGTGGGGGCACTTTTTTATTGCCCCTTAAGCACTCAAACACTGACAGGCCTTTAATTGACCAGTATTTTTTTTTGTGCCATACGTTTCAAATTGCAGTAATGGCTCACTTATGTTTGTGCAAATTTATGATACAGTTTCAAGCAAATCTTTTTTTTTTCTGTGGGAAGTGTCAGTTATACCTTAAAACACAGAATAAACCTGGAAGGGAAGCTAACTGAATCCAAAATGCCTAGACTCTAAGTGTGCTACTAGTGTATGCACAAACCATGTAGGATTTTTTCCTTTCACCATTTAGAGGTGACAGTCTAGTCTACAGGCAAAGAGCTGAAGACTTGCTACATGCATGTCAAAGGAGAAAAACCTGCAGTGTATTGAGGCTGGAATGTGTCCATGGTGCCTGTGGTCTCCTGTCCATTGGAACGAGAAGATTTTCAGCTTCCGAGTAATTGTAGGAGTCATGAATGAGTAACATGGCCCAACCTGTCATGATCTAAAGGGTGTCTGTCATTACATTCTGGAGGACTTTGAACATGGACAGGATTTGTCTGGTAGAGATGTCTATCAGAAACTGGGTCCTGGCGACAGGCCGGAGAGTCTCAGAGGGTGGTCTGGTCCAATGAGGAATACAGATGATCGATGAAGAGTATTAGCTTCAACTAGTGGGAATAGATGAGACACAGGAATGTGAATTTGTCTCAAGTGACTCAGCGGGATGTGTGGAAAAGGTAAAAACAACTGCATGGGCATAATATTCTCTCAGGACAGAGCCTGAGATGATGCACACTGTGGTGCCAGGCTGTATTTTTTCCGGCATCAAAATGCAGGTTTGTAATAGGTTTGCTATTTCTGCTTTAAGGACAGGGACATTCTGTTCGGTGTGTGAGGACAGCTAGAAACAAAAGTACACATGCTAAAAGAAAGATGACAATGATTAGCTATTTGACTCAGAGATTAAGGTCTGGCTTTCCCGGACATGTTTTTGGCATACTGCTAATGACATGATAGGCAATGAGTTGATATTATTGGAACAAGTTGACTGCTGGGCTGTTGCAGCTGTCTAAACAAAGTACAGCATTCTCACGTGAAGAGATGGCAACTGTCTGTGAGCATTTGTAAATTAGTCTTGTCTCACCTTATTACTATGATAAAGATATAAAAAGTGTACATTGTCAATAAGAATTTGAAATCAGAAATTATACTTGCAGTTGCCAGATAAAACCTCACTCCCATGAATAGATATTGACATGTATTCAAATTCTGAACCCTTTCCCTCATGACTAACTTTATGAAGGTTGGCTTTTCTCCTTGAACTCACATGCATTTCCAGAAGGCCGCCTGTGAGGAGTCTGACTTATCAGTAGAAAAACAACAGTTACATCTAACTGGAAGTGTTTTTCCCCAGACGACTTCCAACTAAGCACAGTAAAGGAGCGCAGCTTTGTTATTATGAACTGCCTCTGTCATCATACTTCATGCATTCATTCAACACATTATCCAGAACTAAGTTTTTACGCCCAATAAAGGATGTTTGTAATGGTATAAATTTTGGGAAGATTTTCAGGAAGAGCTGTTAAGCTGAAGAATATTGTGTAATCACTTCTGTAATATAAGGGCCATGTGACCTTGATGCTGCCAGAGGTCTACTGTACAGGATTGGTTGTAAAAGGCTTCTGTGTGCATATATTCTTGACTTTGTTTTTATTTGACCCTATGGTCTAAAATCATAGGTATATTTCGTAAATCATACATACATTATATTTGTGTCTTCCTGCAGAATGGGTCACCAGACCTGGCCGAGGAGCAGCTACTTAGTCTGCTGGATGAATGTGAGCTGACGGAGATCGGGACCCAGGATCTTGAGACAAATGACACCGTGAGGCCTAAAGAAAACCTTGAGCCATCTGAAGCCCTGCTATCATAACGCTTATCAAAATGCATCATTGATGGGCTGTCAGCATCAGGCTCCTCGTAGGGTTGTGAGAGAAAAAACATGTAAATATATTGAATTACCAGAATATATCTAACCCTATCAGAATAGACATTTTGGAACTAATAAGCTTTTCTATTTATGTAGCTATAACTAACCAGTCTTATATACACGTTCCCCAAAGTGTCAGTATTATAAAGAAAAAAAAGTATTTCTAACTTTTGGTTATTTGGCAAGAGGGGGAAAGAGTACTAGAATATTGTAGTCAAGTCAAAGTATTGTTACTTTGAATACATTTTACTCAAGTAAAATTAAAGGTACTTGTGTAAAATTGTACTTAAGTAAAAGTTAAAAGTATGTTAATGACAATATCAACTCCAAAGTGGCTGCGTCAATAACACACATGCAAAGGAGAGACTGCACAGTTTTTAAATACTGCGTAGCGGCACATGCAACTATGTTGCTAGGCAACAAAGTGATTGTTGTTGTCGGATAGATCAGCTGTGTGTTGTTGTACTCACCTGTCTGAATGGCACTGCGAAGTCCTCCACAGTCTACTCCAGGTTCAACTTTTCCACACGTTCATTCTCAAACCATATTATGACCAGTCCACTCAGCTTCTCTGTTCCACTATAACCAGTCCACTCAGCTTCTCTGTTCCACTATAACCAGTCCACTCAGCCTCTCTGTTCCACTATAACCAGTCCACTCAGCCTCTCTGTTCCACTATAACCAGTCCACTCAGCCTCTCTGTTCCACTATAACCAGTCCACTCAGCCTCTCTGTTCCCACTGAGCTCCTCAGATTCAAAATATTTTGAAATAAATGATTCTCTACCGTCACATCAGGTATTAACAGCCTCAAACAGCAGAAAGTCCTCAACAGCTCACTGAAGCTAAATGTTCCTCAGTGAACACAGAAGTCACCACTGGAGCATGTTAGCATTCAGCATGTTAGCATTCAGCATGTTAGCATTCAGCATGTTAGCATTCAATATGTTAGCATTCAGCAGGTTAGCATTCAGCATGTTAGCCAGACCCCGCATGCTCAGAGCGTGGCCCTAGTGTAGGTCCCCAACATTTGGGTTTGTCAGTTAGCGAGCTTGGCGGGAGTTCAACCCATCACTAATAAAGATATATGCAACATTTTTAACTATGTCGAGGTACAATAATGTTAATTATAACCATGCCCTTATAATACTTAATTCCATTGTGCTTGAAGTGGCCCCGGCCCGTGAACTCGACGGCCCATGAAACCAAACATTTATTTCAAATCATTTCCGGAGTGTCACCTCTCTTGACGTGGAGCTTTGTCCTCCAGCAGCCGCAGAAACACCTGCAGCTTCTTCTCTGCTGCAGCTGCTGATTTATCTCTTTTCTTCTGTTCCATTCTCACAGTTTATCAGGACTTTGTCATGTGACTTTTGTTTTTACTCTGTAAAGAATGTGACTTGTATGTATGTAGCGAAATACAATACTTGTGATAAATAGAAGCCTACTAAGTAAAAGTAAAATGACCGATTATAAATAATACTCAATAAAGTTGTACACAAAAACAACTTTGTTACAAAAAACGAGAGTAAATGTAATTGTTTACTTCCACTCTGAGAACTGCTATGTATCCTAATTGGTCTTCTTGTTTTCAATATGCAGCAGGATTACATCCCATTGTTTTTATTTGCATTTATCGCCCTGCGTGAGGAAACAGAACAGCAGGGACACCCTTTGTATTAACCTAAGTATCATAGATGAGAACCGAAAATTACAGCCATTAAATCTAATAACCGGGTACGGGGGCTGCAGAATGTTCGACTGCTCACATAAACACTCAGCTGATAGCAGCTGGTCCATGGGGTGAAGTCTGAACACTATATTGTGTTTACTTTAAGTCCTCTCCTATGAAATATAGTATGTCTCTGTTAGTAATGTGTGGCTGTTAATGAGGACACAGGGATGAAGTGTGCTCCACAGGAGTGAAAGTCAGATCCACTTTAACATTCCTGTCATTCCTGCCTCTATAGGTGATCTGCTTCAGAGTGGGTCAGATTAGAAGGATCTTCTGAAACTGGACCCCGTGTCACCTCCTTCCAGCTTCATTTTCATTAACAAAAACTGACAAAAGATGGCCATCTTTGAGAATGATGACTTTTGGTTTGTTTGAGAGATTTGAGAGCTGTTGACACGGTTCCTATTTGCTCCTTCTTGCCCTGTGTGAGTAGCAAGTCTGCACCTGGCTGATCTCAGCCCAGAGGTCCGGCCTTTCCTCTCTCCCGGCACTGGACACTTACGGGCCTGTTCGCCTCACTCTTCACCTCACCCACACATTCTGACCCCCTCTAAACGCCAGGAATTATCTCAAATTCCTCTGGGCTAAAAACACACGGGCCAGGTGAGCCTCCAAGGTCAAACGAGAGCCCTGCTAACAATGAAACCTGCAGCATTATCTGCAGCTCTGTACAATAGAGCACACGCAAACACTAGACTAATGATTTATATCATACAGTTTTAATCAGTTCATAGATTTACATGCAGCATATGTATAATTTTTATCTGTTTTACAAACACCGTTTGTGATGTTGACACAATATATATATACTTCAGTGGGGAAGATATGCCGCTCATTTGGGGTAATGGAAACACAGTGAACTCAATGTGGTAAGAATGAGGTCACTTCTAATGTAAAGAGACCTGCGGCATACTGAGACTGTCTGGGTTTTCTGGCACGACTGTTGCATTAGATTGCAGCTCTTTCAGGCCCTGTGAAACATTTAAATTAGCAGTCTAAATTCTGCTTGCTGGTGATAAATGGGTGCAGAGTCTTTAAGCATACTATACAACGAGCGGCAGACCAAGTCTACGGATACCTCATCTACCTTGAAATAAGTTTTATTAAGACATTTTTATGACAAACTGTGGAATTTCAATGCACATTGTTGCTGGCAAGAGTGGACCACAGCCATAAGTTTACGTCCCCAAAGAGAGTGAATTTATCACTCTAGAGTGCAAAATATGTCTAAATCTCAAGTGGAGTTTTCTGTTGTTTGAAGGGGTAAGGCGATGCCTGTGTAATGTGTAAGCAGATCTGTATGGATGAGCTGTGTAAGCGGGTTATACTTCATCTTAAGTTTTCCTGCTGTTGACTCCCAAGGATACTCCCTTTCTCTAAGGCTTCACCAGACTCAACTAATGGATTCCAGTATGGCTCGGCACCTTTTGCTTTTCTAGGGAGAGGACCTCAATCAGAGTAGATATGACATCCCAAAATCATTGGGAAAGAAGTCTTGAGACTATTCAAGAAACTTTTTCAAAGTGTTTATTCTTCACTTGACATTACAAAATATCAGGTAGGAGTATAAACAGCACTTTCGGTAGAAACTATAGTACAAAGTTTATAGAAAAGCTTCACTAATAATTAAAAAAGACATACAAAAACCAAAATAACAAAGACATCCTCATGTCAGTGTGCAAATAAGTTTATACAGACAGAAACGCTTCCATATGAGGCTACGCTTCTAGATAAATTATTTAAATAGCATATATCTACACAAATGAAATAACCTCAACATAAAACAAACATAATAATTTATCAAAACAAATGCACAGGAAATACATATAGCACAACATAGTCCAGATAACATTTCTTTAATCCTTTACGGTCCTGGTTGGGCTTTTACAAAAATATCTTATATACAGCATAAAAATGATACTAAAGTCTTGCTTAAAAAAAAGAAGCCAACCAATTCATACTGTAATGCTAAGACATGTGATCCTTGTGCATTGCTGGCCTCGATACAAAAAGAATTAATGAGGTAATATTTGTACATAAAGGGTTTCCTTTGATTTTCCCTTGTCAGAAATGTAGGCCTATACACAAAAGCTCAGGCACACCAGTCATGCACACTGTGTGGATATTTAGAGATATTGGAAGTGATCTTTTAGTTTTACTGTTTAGTCATAAGCGCATTTTGATTTCAATAAATTGGAATAGGTTGGGGCCAATATTTCAAGATGCAGAGATGAGTGAGAATTAAAGCCTCTATGATGAATAAGTACATACAAACAGCCATACTTACAATGGTTTAATCGAGACGGGAAATAGACTGACCCTCGCTGTTTACGTCCCTTGACACATTCAGTAAAGATTAGAGGTATGAACATAATATTTGCTAATAATTACTGTTCCGAAGCAGTGTTAAGTGCACCTGCTTCGAGGCCCTGTGCTGTCCTGAATTTTATGCTCTCCTCGTTTCTTCTAGTGCTCTTTCCTGAGAAGATTTTTTGGGCCAGCCCTAAGCCTTGGCTAAATACAAGACCTCGTGTGTACAGATCTGTGTGGGGGCGGGGTTGTTAAAAGAAATAAAAAAATAAAAATAATGATGCAATTGTCTTCATAACTATGCTTGTTGGGTGGCACACATGCACAAACACACAAAAAACATTCACTCTCTTTGATAGTAACAGTCAGTCCATACTGTCCATGGTCCCTCAACAGTTCCTTCAAGGGGTATATTTACCCCAGCCTACGAAAGTTCTCCTACTGCTTTCTTCATACTGACTAGTCCACAGCAGATGTCTATTAATGCTCAAAAATAATATTTAAAAACATGGAACACTGTTGCCTTTGGTCCCTCGTCCACAGAAGAATACCGCCAACAGTTCAGGTGTGCAAAGCAATAACATGTGGGCTCCCCCTTCAATGCAGATCAGAGCAACAAAGTGAGAGGGCCAATTTCTTCTGAGCAGAGCCGCGCTCACAATTTGAGTTTGGTGCAGAATCATCATTGAACTTTCATCTGGCTTAATGTCCTGAGGTCAGTTTACCTCACATTAACTCACTTGCTCGTCATTCCTCCAATGTGCTCAAAGTTCTCAAAAGAAAAATGTTAAAGAGATATCTATCCAGGTCTTATATTATATATTCATACTGACGGACATTCTGCTAGAAGGCTCTGTGGTCCAATTATGTATCTGAAAGAAATTTTAGAGAGAAAAAACGTTACAAATAAAGTCTAAGGTGATGGAACCATTCTTTTTGAAATATCAAATAATAGTTTAGTGCTTACCTCTGCATTCGTATTTGAGGTCTGAGAAGTAAACCATCTCCTGAGAGAAGACGTACAAGCCTAGCCGCCCACCCGCGTAAGTCTTGTCGTAGATGTTTCCAGAATCAGCCATGATTCTCTTGCCTTCATACATGACCACTCTAAAAAAGAACACGTAAACACATGAGCTCATTGCCACTGTGTTATAAATTATCCCGATTTGGGTAATTGAATGAAAGGGCATGCTTCTAAGGTTTTGAACTCACCTAATAAGTCCAGTCTTGGGTCTGTGGGTCAGATGCCATCTGTAGGCAGTGAAGTCCTTCCAGCCAATGTTCTTGGGATCGTGCCACAGAGTGCGAACCTGAAAAGGAAGAATCACAATGGTTAGAATGAGAAAAGTGTCAAACAATGTGTTGAATGATGTCTCCAACCCTGAGTCAATGAATCTACTCTCACCTGTCCTGCGGTGTCTCCGGTGTGCCACAGGGCGTTCCTCAGATGCTCACCGGGTCCAGTGGTGGAGTTGACCATTTTAATTGACAGGCCCGAGTAGCCTTGAGCTCTTGTGGGTGTGTGGGACCAGTAGGTCTGTGTGATCTGTTTCCACATCACTGTGTAGAAGCGTGAGCTGGACTGGTAGCCAAATACGAAACCAGCATAGTCGTCATCTCTGTCCGTGTTGACGAAGAACGTTCCACTGAAATCCACTGCGCTGAACTCATCGTAACCTAAATTAAGAAAAGAGATGGTTTAGAAGCGGTTCACTACCACTTTACGCCCATGCCGCGAGATGTCTTCCTGTGTATTACGTACCAACAGCAATGCCAGGATCGCAGTTGACAGTCTGCACCAACTCCTTGCCCTGATGCCGGACCACCCAGTTGGGGTCAATCTGGGAGGTGCCCTTGGGGTCCAGAGGAACCATTTGGAATCTGCGGAAGTCTGTTTCACTGATGTCAAAGTTCTCCGGGCACACGTCATAGATGTCCAGAATACTGTCTTGGTCAAAATCGTCTTTGCACACATCACCACGGCCATCGCCTGAGAGGAAAACACGGAACATGGAGATCACAAAGATGGAAAAGGAGCAACAAAACTAAACCCAATTAACTAAGGCACTATTTATCAGTTAGATGGCACCAATGTTTCAAAAGACCACATATGACAAAACATTGAAAGACTGACTCACCATCAGAGTCCAGCTGATCAGGGTTAAACGCCAGCCTACAGTTGTCCTTCTCATCAGGAATGCCGTCGTTGTCATCGTCATGGTCGCAGGCATCACCCTTGCCATCCTTGTCGTGGTCTACCTGGTTGGCGTTGGGTATGTACGGACAGTTGTCCAAGTTGTTCTGGTGACCATCATCGTCAATGTCCTGGTTGTTGTCGCACTTGTCTCCTATGCGATCTGAGTCAGAGTCAAACTGCAAGAGAACAGAATTCCTTTATGATGAGATTTCCCACTCACACTATAAGACTCTTGTCCTCACTTCAAATAACTCCCTTCACTGTTCCTCAATGTGAGAGGTGCTACTGATTTAAATGTAGCCCCTTGTTTTCAGGTATGCAAGCAATGTCCTTTCAGACAAGTGTCCTGTGCCCTTGCACCTCAGCAAAATTACACATTCATATTTGTTCCAAAGCTGGATGAATAGAGAGAGGGGGCATTGCACTATTTTCCCTGAAAGCCGTCACATTACTCTCTGTTATTAAAGCAGGGACGTCAACATAGTTACATGAAACACCGTTCTACAGTATGTTACCCAGCATGACTTGTAATGGACAGATGAGATTGAACGTTACCTGATCGGGGTTGTGCTCCAGAGGGCAGTTATCACAATGATCTCCCACCCCGTCCCTGTCGGTATCTCTCTGGTCCACGTTGTAAACATATGGGCAGTTGTCGTTCTCGTTCAGAATGCCTGTTGAGAATAAAACATACTTATTTTAGCTTACTGTGCAAATGCTTTTTTTTAAGACTAAGGAAAGGCATTAAAGATAACTTGGATGGAATTTGAAAAAAAACAAAACACTTACCATCACCATCAATGTCAACAGCACAGGCATCACCCTCGCCATTGTTGTCAGTGTCCGTTTGGTCAGTGTTGGCCTCGAACACACAGTTGTCACAGCTGTCACCAACGTCATCTCTGTCTGTGTCATACTGGGCAGGGTTGTAGACTCTTGGGCAGTTGTCCTAATTTTAAAGAGAAATATCAAAAGCACAATTAAATTACTAAAATGGATCATTACTCAAATAAACTACATATATAGGAACAAAACTCTACTTGTTTTTTCTCTACTCTTTGCTGGAATGTGATATTCCACTGCAAGCGAGCTGGTAATTTTTACCACAGCATTTTTCTTGCCCAACTTTCCAAATCCACACTAAGAATCATGGGCAACAAGCCACTTCGTTCTCAGTTCTGGCTTTATCCTATGCTACATGTTTTCCACTCTCTGGTGAAAGCACAAAAACATAGAGACTTTACATTCCTACTGCCCAAAGGAAGGATGGCTGCTGCTGATTGCTATGTCTGGTCTCTGAGGAAAGCACACTTTGGGGCTAAAATAAGCTGCTGTGATGACTCACCCTATCATCGGGGATCCCATCATTGTCATCATCATGGTCACATTCATCACCCAGGCCATCTTTGTCATGATCTTCCTGGCCAGAGTTGGGAAGGTTGGGGCAGTTATCCTGTAAAGGAAGAAAGGAGCGGTGAAGGAGGCAATCATCACAATAATAGAGTGCAGATGGGTAATAATGGCCTTTTGTATTTATGCCTGTCCAAGAGGGGTCTGGCTACCTTCTTGCAGTGGTAGGTGGCGTTCTCCACACAACGCAGGTTAGTGTTGGGCCATCCGTCCAGGTCACTGTCCTCTCCGCAAATATGGCCATTCCCAGCATACCCTGGCTTGCATTCGCAGCGGAACATGGACTCGGAGAAGACACCCAAGTAGATGCAGTTTGAATTCCTATGGCAGTCGTGGCTCCCATCTTGGCAAGGGTTACGGGGTTTGCAAACCTAAAGAAAATGACACAGAATTAAAAAAAATGCAAGCATCTAGCTTTGTAGCCACACGCACAGTAAGCAAGTAATAACTCAAACCTGTTTTTTAGCAGTCGCCTGTTCCAATCCTCTTCCAAAGGGCTGAGGACCAGAGAAACGTGCAGGGCAGGGCAGACAGTTGTAACCGGGCTCAGTGTTCTCACAGCGATGGACTCCGTTATGCGTGTGGCAAGCATCGAGGACCTTTTTACATTCATCAACGTCTTTGCAGACAATGCCGTTCCCAGAGAAGCCAAGTGGACACCTGCCACACCTGAAAGAGCCATCGGGGAAGCTGTTGCACTTTGCTCCAGGGAAGCATGGGCTGGAGAGACAACCATCTGTAGAGAAAAATAATTGACAGTTTAAAAGGGTAATTTGTTGTGAATGACTTATTTCTTTCATATTTGTTGAATCTTAAATGCTTACCAATAGGGCAGTCCTGTTTGTTGCACACTTGAGACACAGAAGTATCACCAACACAATCCTTTCCTCCATATTTGGGGACAGGGTCAGAGCAGAGATGTTTGCGGGTTTGGACTCCTCCACCACAGGTAACAGTGCAGGTGTCCCATGGTGACCAAGGTCCCCAACCTCCATTGACTAAAAAGTATCATGAAAACAACATTCAGTTTTTTCCCTTGAATTCAGACACTGACATATTGTTTATACTTTGCCACTGAAATTCAACTCACTAGGACAGGGTGACATTTGGCAGATTTCCGTTTGACGTCCTTCTCCCTGGCAGTCCTTGCCGCCCATCTGCGGTGTGGGGGAGTTGCAAAGGCGTATCCGGGTGATGACGCCCTCCCCACAGGTCACAGAGCACGAAGACCAGGGTGACCAGTGGCTCCAACCGCCGTCCTGTTTGACTGTGAGCAACGCATACACAATTAATTAATCATGCTCTCAAACGGAGAACATTTATCATCACAATGGCTGTGTTAAAGAATGCTGAGTGACTTACAGCGTTTGTCACATTCCTGGGGGTAGCAGTCACGGGTCTGGACAGAGGTGCCCTCACAGTTGCTGTTGATGCGGTCACAGGAGCGGCCGCGCTGCTGGATGCCCCGGTCACAAGTCACCGAACAATGGGTCCAGTCAGACCAGGGGGACCAACCATCCTCTATCAAGTCTATTGCAGTAGGGGGGACGGACAAAAAGTTACCTCAGGGAAAAGATATCAAGAAGGAAACAAAGACAATCCGATGAAATTCACGAGCAGATTTAAAAAGAAGCTTACGTCTTTCACAGCGAGGGCAGCACTCTCCATCTGGTATGGTGGCGTTAGCACATGAGATCAGAGGGCAGGAGATTTTGCGACACACGGTAGCAGAGTTCTGGATAAAGGAACAGTTGAATTAGTACAAGAATAATGAGTGAGCTGACTGGTTGATTGGCTACAGAGCTGGTGCTGTTCCAAGCCTAATTGCTCTATTTCACAATGGAGGGATCTTTATCAGTGACATGACACTCCTGCTGTGTTGATAGAAAACATAATCCTCACCAACACTCTCCCACTAACACCTAACTAATTACACAATACATGAGCAACCTTCACTAGAGGTTGCTGGTGGGGAAAAAAAGCCCCCATGCTGCTTTGTTGCTAGTTGAGAAGAAGTGTTGATGGCTTTCAGACAGAAGAGATGCGGTTATAAATGGAGGTGCTAACGTAAACACTATTATCACTTCATTACAGCAGGGATACAGGAAACACGGCGGCGTCTTTCCTCAGCTGGCTTGTTTAAAGGTTGCATTGCAGCAGGTGTGATATGACACTCACCTGGCAGGTGCACTCTGTGCAGCTATCCACGGTCCATTCATCTTTGTCCTTGTGCACAATGCCGTTGTGGATGCAAAATTGATCTTTCATCGCTGAGCTGTCCGCAGCCTGGAGGGAAAAGAGAGAGAGAGTTGCTTAGGATGGAGCACGGAAAAATTTCACTTTGCCAAAGTTCCAATACAAATGAATCACTGACCGACACCATGATTAAGACATTGCTTGGCTCTAGCGAAGCAGTACAAATGCAACCGACAGCCAAACATATTTGTGTATTCACATGGGTCTCATTAAGGACTTGGCCAGGGACTGCCATTACAGCGACAAGTGGCTACGCACTGGGAATGCGTTTGTTGTATTACATGGAAGTGGAGGGAAAGACGGAGACGGGAGGAAAAGAGGGAGTGAATAATGACAAAGAGGAGACCCTGGTGGCCCTTGGAGCGTACCACTTTTTTCAGGTCAATCGACAGCTGTTTAACGACAACGCCGAGTCCCTTGAGCTCCTTAAACATGCCAGCGATGTCCTCACAGGAGAAACCGCAAACAGACTGCAGATCTGAATACAAAAAAAGAAGGGTTCAATAAATTACTTTGTCTCTTGGAGCTTAAAACCGATGAGAGGAACAGAGACACGCTTTGGGGAGGAGAGGGCTCACCTTTGGCTTTGTGGCCAGTGTAATCATTCCTAATGGCCGGGCTGGACCCATTGACTGGATTTTCCAGGGTCATGACATCAGTTAAGGTAGCTGCAGGGAGGAGAGTAAACAGTCATTTCTGTCCACTGGAGCACAATGTGGCATTTTGCAGCTGAATAAGATTCAGTCAGTTAACGGCAGTTGATCTATTTTTCAGACTTACCTCCACTCTGGCATCCCTTATTTCTCAGTATAGCATCAAGAGTGGTCCCAAAGACAAAGCGCACATTTTGAAGCACTCCCTGAAGAACAATAAATTTCAGTTAAGAGACACGTTTCTATTGAAGCTTTATTTTCTTACATGACTAAATTTTATTTTTCATCATTAGTAATTGGGTGAGCTAAAACACTAGAACTTACCATGAATTTGTCCCTCACGGCTCCCTTTCCAATCCTGAGCCGGGCAATGTCTGCCACTTCCTGGGACAGCACTTTGGAGATTGGCAAATCCATCTCTGATACATTGATCTCCTCACAGCCCACAAAAAGCTGCACCCGGTCATCCTGAACGAACAGCGTGATGTTCTTCCAGTATCCAGTGGCCAAATCAGCATCCTCGATGGACACGACCTGCTGCTGGTTCATGGTGGTGTAGACCACATCCAGAGTTTTCTCCTCCCCGTTGGAGATGATCTCGAAAACGGGTCCAGATCCGTCATTCTTCTCGATGGTCAAAAGGCTGCCCCTGGTTTTCTTGAACTGCTTCAGGTTGACCAGGAGGAGGAAGCCCCTCTCAGCCTGGATGGAGTCGAGGAGGTCCCTGAGGGAGGCGTCAGGTAGTGGGGGGATCAGGTCTGCGTTGAGGACCTTGTATGCAGGGCTGAAGGGATCTGCACCTTTGACCAAACTCACTCCGTTGCGTTTCTTGGTTACCCGGGTCAGATCAAATAAGTCAAACACACTGTTATCGTCCCGACTCTCTGCGGACAAAGAAAAGAAAAGTTCCGTTTTTTTTCTCACATAATGACAGTGTGCATGAAAATGTATTAAACCAACCTCAACCAAAAAAAGATATATAATATATGTAGTATTAATAACAGAAAAACATTATAAGAAACTTTATTATCATAGAATGAAATAAAATAAAATCACAGTTAAAGGAACTACTTATAAAGATTTTACAGGTTTAAAAAAAGAGACTAATAACAGACGTTTTCCATTCTCACCTGCCAATCTTGCGCCTTCACAGCTCCAAAGCATCAACAGCAAAAAGATGCCACACAGCATCATGTCGAAACCTCAAGTGGTCCCTGATGCAACCAAGATTAACAAACACGCCGTTACGGGACACATCTAGGCGACATTTTGGCATTAATAAAAACATTTTAATAGATAAAATAGTCTACAAACCTTTAAAAAGAAAATCCCCTCTGAAAAAATAGATCAGAAAAAAAGTCCTCGCTGGTCCGATTTTGTATCCCGTTTCTCTTCCTTTAGAACCGGTCGAAGCTCATTCGTTTTGGGTAAATAGTTGCAAAGTCTCTCTGAGCTCCTGTCCAGGATTTATTTCGGTGCTTCGACTTATTCTACTGACTTATCCTATCGATTCAAGTGCTATTTAAACAGTTCGAGGACATTCCTGAGGTCCGCCCGCACCAATGGGATGGCTGCAGCAAAGAGGGACGGACTTGTTTTCTTACCTCACAGCCAGTCAGAGTAACATCCGCGACGCACACACAGAGGAGGAAAAATGCATTCCTGAGCGAAATTTCCATCACCGGACAACTATTTCATTCGCGCACCAGCTCCAAGATTTTTGGTCGTTTCCGGTCAAATTAGAGTTTAATGATTCCTCAAATCGTCTTAATTTGATCGTTTATGCCAGTTTTTAAACAGAAAACAAATAAAATAAAGATATATTTTAATGATCCAAAAATAAGTTGCCCGATTAATTGGGTAGACTGGTTATGAGGGGATTTAAATGTCATATAAAACATAACATGATATTCCATAACCTTCAGTCATGTATTAATTCCAGCTCATATTTATGACATACAAAAGGCTATTTAGCTACTGGTTTATGGTGTTTCTCATTTAGCTATTCCTAGTCTGGCCGCTAGGGGACTCATTGAGTAATGAATGTGTGCTGTGTTAATTCCTTTATGTCTATAAAGTGTAAAAATAGTTCAAGGAA
Source organism: Ophiodon elongatus (assembly GCA_016806645.1). Classification (NCBI taxonomy): domain Eukaryota; kingdom Metazoa; phylum Chordata; class Actinopteri; order Perciformes; family Hexagrammidae; genus Ophiodon; species Ophiodon elongatus. The sequence goes on along the minus strand of JACSYO010002173.1, from coordinate 796,480 downwards.
TGTATGACATGCATGTTCACACCAAGAATGTTTTTAAGCTTGAAAAGTATTCATTGAGTAAATATACTAGATGTATACGTTTTTAATCTCAGTATCATTAGTACTTAAATGCCAAAGTAGACTTGTATAAGAGTGAGACAATCCAAATAATGAGTGGAAAAGTTAGTCTAACAAATGATTGCGTTTATACTGTAATGTGAAATTACTTAATTGCATGTTTCATTTGTTAAATCGTTACACGTTATGAATGAGGTGCCTATCTGAAAAAGAATTTGCTTTTGTTTAAAAGGAAGGGATTGGGCCCTCTCTTAAGGGCCACAGGACAAATCTGAAGGGTTGTTAGTTGATCAAAGGGGTAGGAAACAGGGAAAAAAAGTTCTGCTGCTCAAAATTGTATTTGTGAAATATTGGATGATTCTACTTCTTTAGGTCTTGAACATTAATTAAATGATAACATCTGAGAAGTTTAAAGGGTAAATGTCTCTTTAGTGTAACTGGGGCCTGAAGTGGTAGAGAATGGAAATAGTACCTTAAAACAGTATTTGAGTGAATGTACTGTCTACTGTCCATACCATTGGATTGTTAAGACTGTATTTATTAGCATATTTGTAAAGCTTATGAATTCAAATATTTGCTCAGATTCCTTCTAAATCATGACATTGTTTATTGCTGAGCATTTAACCTGTGACCTCTTTCTCTCGCTCTTCTTTCCCAGACCAATCCTCATGACAGACTGGTGTCACTTCACCCCTGACCAGAGATGCATTTGGCTTTTTATTTCTTACTCTTAGGCTCAAGCCAGCATGTGGACTTGTGTATAAACAGGAAAGCTGAAAAAAGAGAGTGAGTGAGTGTTCTGAAAAACAGGAAAGCACAGAGGTGCATTCATGCTGTGAAATAATATGAGAGGGACTATCTAAAATACGGACCTGTGACTGTAACATCAAAACATCCGGATACCTGTTCCTCAGCCAGTGTTTACATGCCACAGGTACTCAGAATTTTATTAATCTCTGTGACATATAGGACTTACAGCATGTAGTACTCACCTTGGTGAAACATAAACCTACAGTGTGTGATACGGCGGGACTGATGCTTCACTGGTCAAACTGCCATTCAAATGGAAAATGGCTTCATGGCTGTGAAATGGGATGAAGGTGGTAGACGAGTCTTTGGTTTCATGGGAAAGATCCTTGGAGATATCATAGGCAGGTGTGACTGGTCACATCCTCGTGGGCGTGACCGTGAGCTCACAGCGTGGGCGGTGTAACTGACAAGACTGTGTTGGCGATGAAGAGACTTGCCAAGCTCTGATAAATACCCACTGAAGAGAGCCAAAACTCAAGCGGAGACAGATAGCAAGTGTTTACGCTGAGTGTGGCCCTTAGCGTTAGTTTCCAACTGGGGGCGCTTACACATACTCGTCAGAGAGTGGGAGAGTTCAGTTGTGTTTAATCGCAGAATTTCTCTGCTCCTTTCTGCATGGCCTCAAGATGAAACACATAATACTGACAGAAATGACCCAATGTGGTTTAGATTTCTGTACCTCACTGGATGTGAGCTATGCAGCTATGTGTCAGTCTATGTTTAATATTAATGTAATAATGTGTATTATATTCATACAGATACATTGCTGTCTGTCAAAGTCCAAAAAAGCTTTTATATTTACTATTTTAAACACCTAGTACCATGACATCTGTTTTGAGATTTATGTTTATTGAAGCACCACTTGAAACCAGCCACTGTAGGAAGTTTATAATATAGTTAGCATGAGTAGCAACCATGGCTGTGCAAACAAATTAAACAGCAATACCAGCAGAAAAAAAAGAGTTATGTATATTTAACTTTCATAGAATGTGTTCAACAAAATAGTTCGACATGTTGGGAAATGCACACATTCACTTTCTGAGTTAGATGAGAAGAGTGACACCACTCTCATACCTAAAAGGGGTACACCTTTTCTCATCCAACTCTCGACATGAAAGCGAATAAACACATTTCCCAAGATGTCAGACTATTCCCATGAGCAGCAGATCTTCAGACGATCTTGAACATGCTCAGGCCAAGTGTTTTTACAAACAGATTTGAGAGACTTGAGACCTGAGATCTCAAATAAAACAGGGCACCTCAGGACACATTCAGATATAGTGCTCAAGCACTGTTTCTGTAATGTGGATTAAAATGTATAGTCAAGTGGGTTTGAAACTGGCAAAAGGTATGCAGTCAAAACAAATCCAAAAGGAATGACGCAGACAGTCAGGAAATCAATGAAGGAAGAACTCCATGGCAACGCTGACAATCACACAAACAACAGTGAGAGCTACACCTTATGTATATATTGGTGAAGTAATGAGTAACAGGCTGGCATGAATCTGAGCAGGCAGGTGAAAAGATTTAAAAGTTGTTACTGCACTGTATTTAACGTTGTTATTATATATCGCCTCAGGCTTAAGCAGGTTGAACCAGCTCCATGAAAAGACAACTGTATTAGTGGGACAATCACCCAAATACGTGTTTGTAGTTAAGGGGATTTGTCTTTGCATTCCAGTGATATCAACACTTGTTTGCTTTTTTATGTATAATTATCAGGCATATTACAATTGGAATGTGCATTATCTTAGTGTTCATCCCATTTAAAAAAAGTATTACAATAAAATAATAGAACATGAGAGCATGACACTCAGTATGTAATGTTTTCTAAATGATAGCACAGATTTATCATTTAGAATCTATTTTATGGTCAATTAAAAACTTCTTTTATTCACTCCGAGCAAATCATGCCAATGTGTTTTTTTCCATCTTCAAAGCTTCAGCAGTTGTGTGTTTATGGCAGCATGGTAACAGCATGCTGAAGTGGAGCAACATCTGAGGATGGGCAGTTCATAGGGTCGATGTGACGCGTGTTATCGAAACAGACAGGTTAAGACTTTCTCCTGAAATTCACCATAATTTGCAATGACTAATTCATCAGACATTTCAGGTCCGTGCCACCATTAGTCTGGATAGGATCCATTGTAATGTCCCCTGCAGCTGTAGTTTTTAAACAGCAGAACAACATATGCGTTTAGCACATAAGAAAGGTGTGTATGAAGGACTAGCGTGTATTAACAACTTTTATTTGGCAAGTGGGCCTGGCTTGAACGCATCATTCTTATCTGCCACAAAACATGCCCCAGGGGGCCGAGGGGGAGCACGCTTGTGTTAGTCATGTTTTTGGGGAATAAAAATTACAACGGCTTGAGACGTAAACTGGAAAGTGTGAGTAAGAGGCCTATATGAACACTAGTCACAGACAGAACAACACGAACATCACTGATAAACTATCAGAAGGTCACCAGCAAGGTCATCTTTGATCACTGATCGTCTTTTAATTTGGACTGTTTAAACACTGACAATAATCCATAAATCCTTGCCGGTCATCTCTATGGTGAACTTTGTGTGCAACATATTTTAACAACTCATATCTAACAGAGTGGCTGAATGCTCTTCGAAGTAAATTTGGGAATCATAAGATATCCTTTATGAAAGGAACTAAAGGCAGTTTGTTGCCAGACTAAACTCATTTCATTTTTTTTCTTTCAGCTGTTTTGTCTTTGACAGATGCCAGAACACTCAAATGACTTGGACCCGTTGGCTGTTGTAAATCATTGATTGCAATCCCTGCTTGGCTTCGGAGGGATAAAAGAAGGAAATATGGATATTACCAGTGGCTTTAGAGCTGGCGTGGCATGGCGAAAATTATGTTCTGTGAAACAGTATTATAAGAACCTGCTTTGTCTGTGGTCAAATCTTTAAAAAGACTCTGTGTGTAAGTGCTTTCCAATATTTTGCATTTACGCACCATTAATCAATTGTTTGATGTTTAGACGTTTAGCCACATATGCAAAAATACATTGGATTCCAGTGTCAGGGAATCTGTTTCGCTGAACACCGTCACTGCGAAGAGCCAGAGCAGGATTAGAGCTTCTTGTGGTGGCATTACGCTAGCTCATCCATGGATGTACGCATGGAAGAAAATGATTAATTGGTTGCAGTAAGCCTGCTTGATTCCGGCAAGTGATGTCAGAGTCTGATTATGTTGGATGGACGCTCTGAAAGCTTGTCTTCTCTTACTGTTTACAGGCTGACACCAAGTCATCCATTGTGCTCCTCGCATGCCAGTTGTACAAGCACATAGGGCTTCAGGCCTGGTGAGTGATGGCAGTAAAGGCTCTCTGCTGTTCTGTGACATTTCTCCTGCTGAATGCACACCTTTGACTAATGAGCTGACAGACCACACGCCACTCGACTGCAAGAAGGAAACTGAACGCAGGAATCTTAAAGGTCTTTTGAAAGCGGCACGAGCAAGTGTTTGGTTTGTAGAAGAACTGAGGCTTGTCGTCCTGATGACCACACAAGTGGATAATGACTTTCTGGAAAGTGTATCTCAATGGTTTGACAAACTCTTGCTGCATGACTTAATTTAAGGAAAACTCGACATTAAGACAACATTAAGTCAGACTGCTAATATTAGAGCCAGAGGCAGCTGCATTGTTCGGGATTATTATTATTATTATCTTGAGTCAGGAGGAGTCATGAAGATTTAGTCACATTTAGTCATAACTAAATATTCTTGAAACATCACTTCTTTCCCGAAAAATGACCATGTCTTGTATTTAGTTTTCTTTTTTTTCTGGAGAATTGTGAATACTTTCAACACCACATGGGAATGGATTATTTTCGAGGGACGAGATCCCACTCAAACCCTTCTAACAGAGCACCATCGCAGCCTGTCTCCCCCAAAATTCCTCAGTAGGAAATAGAAGCTTTATATAGAAAACAGCTTACGATGATATCGTGCATTGGGTTGTATTAGAACAAACTAAAAGGTAATGGCACTATTTCATCCTCCCGCACACACATTCACAGTTTAGCTTGGTACACCCTGTTTTTCTTGGCCTTCTCTTAAAATTCCACACCGATTTTAGGAAGTGTGCTCATGCCACTTCAACCCTGAAGGATATTAAACTCACAGTTAAACAGCCTTCAGCAACGGAAGCCAGGTGAGGCCAAACTTCTCCATGCCACCACCTCTTCAGACACTAAACAGCCACTTATAACACAATGCTCCACAGTACGTACTGTGGGCCACTTTGCATATTTCCCATGCCATCATAGGTTTGTCTAATTATATCAAAATAACTTAATGGAGTTAGATGTGAGCCCACAGGGAGCCCTGCTATGTTGTAACTTTCAACACCTACAGTGCTTTTTTTCTGGCTCTTTACAGGACTGCTGGGCTTGGGCAAACTATTTACTCCTAGATTCCTAATATATTCTCAAAATGCTACAATGTAGAAAAACATGCAAAGAAGTGTTTCTTCACATCTTCAACCCCACTGAAAAAAGCATGTGTCAGCCAGCACAAAGTCATGCGGTGCTTATAAACTTTATTCAAACCCTCAGAAATTTATTTGAAACTCTAGTGGAGCGGAGATCCCAAAGTTTCCAAAAATACAAAGTATGGTGGAATATATGGGAAGTGTGCGTATTAAAGTATCTGGAAGTCGACATGTGGAATATTTTCATTGGATGTGTGCGGCCATAAAACATACTGAGTCTACGGTTTGAATATTTCACTCAATGTAAACATGATATAGCTTGCATAAAAAGTTGGAACAAGCGGATATAGAAATCATAGTGTTGAACAAGATTGTTTTTCAACAACTATATTTTGCTTCAACTTTAGAAAAATTAGGGGTCAGTACAACAAGCCGTGAACCCAGCATTTGCTTATCATCACCTTTTAACGTGAGCGTGTTGGCAAACAGTTTACATGGCAGACTTACAGAACTTACACAACCAGCTGACACAAAACAACATTACAATTAATTTTGAGTCACTGGCACTTACTCACGTGTGCTTGGAGATAACAGGATGTGAAGATCAAATAGAGAGCATGCTTGAAAAACATCATTGCTCATGCAAAGGATGAACATTCTATACCATTTAGGTGAGATCATCAGTGACGATCCCCCACTGAGGCAGGTTTCTGACATGAAACTCCTTCACCCCTCAGTGCGCTCGGGGACTTTTTGAGGCAAATGTGTCATTCACGTTCCTTTTACGATCCATGGCCCATGACTGACCTACTTTGATGATAACAGGAAAAAAAAACTACTTTTACAGTGCTGTTTGTTTTTCATTTTTTACCCTTTTTGACCAATTTGTGGGTTGCTCTTCAAGAGTTACACTGCAGATAATAATTGTTTGTGTACACTAGGCACTGATTCAAATATTCTTTTCTGATGCAAAATCAGGCAAAAGCTGCCCTATCTTTGGAATTCCTTACATTCTTACAGATGTTTTTGCTGAGCAGAACCAGGTGGGATTTTAATTTTTTTCCAGTAGCTTTATTGCACAGATTTGCCTTAAGCTATAGGTTATACACTTCTACACGAGTTGCCTCAGCTCGTACTGCACATGAGACAAGTTTGTCTCTCTCACTGCATGACCTGATTGGAGTTGTGTACAACTTTAAACTCTATAAAACATATGGATTTCTTAACCATCATATATGAATGAAATGCAAACCTTTCTTGTTTGTTTACACGTAGTGCCTGTCCAGACATTTGCATGTGAAGGTTGAGTGCATGCACTCTTTCAATTCTGTGGCATTTACTTTGAGGGTTTTTCCTATTTGGCATTACTTTTAAAAAGGTCTGTAATTGTACCATGCAGTATTTACCGCTGATTCAAAACAGTTGGCTGTGCAGAGTAAGTGTCCACTGTGTTCTGGGGAGTGTGCCATCTAAAGCCATTCCACTGCTCTTCTCCTGGAAACTAATCAACAGAGTCTGTCAGGGTCACATTGAAGAAGCTAATTAATGGCAGCAGTTTATTTTATTATCTTCATGATAAAGACGTTTTTATTTACTTGCCGTCTATCAAGTCAGTGGCCGTCTTCAAGTCAGTGGCATGCAAAGTATCAAAGACAACAACTTTAACTTACCAAAAAAGGTTTCTTCTGCCATGTGGCATGGATGCACAAAACATAGACAAATGGATTATTCTCAGCCCCCTTACGCGATTGTGTGCGTAACAATGTTCCTATCTCCTCTCATCTGTTCCATTTACGTCTTATTCTTTCCATCAATCACCTACTTGGACAACCTTTCAATTGTCCCTGTATTTTGAATAAACAGCAACGTCTTAGAGCTTCATTGAAGTCACTGTCACTGTCTGGGATTGCTGCCCAAGAATGTACCCAACACATATTGTCCTGGCATTTTTTTCTTCTTCCTCCAATTGAGTCTGTTACCACTGGGCCCGTGAATGCCTCTAGCAGCTTGGAGAGCACTTAAAGGAAATGCTGACTACTGTTTGTAGTCTCTACATCTTGAAAATCTATCACTGCACTTTCCTCAGTGTTCTTCCTGCAGCTGCAGGGGGTTGTTGAGAGCTATGCATAACGTTTACATTAACGGGAGTTATTGCAGCTCCCCGAAAGGTGTCACTTTAGTCATTTAGTCAGTATGGTTTGGCTTGTTATATTGTACAACACTGACGAGGGAGAAACATTTTGCGGGCAACTTAACATGACTCAAAGACCACATTGACTTCTGAGTAAATACTTACTTACACATTTCACTTTCTTACAATCAACATTACAAGCCCAAGTCAATATGCGTGTGATTCGCTGCAATGCGAGGTGCAACTGCTGTACAGAACACATATAATAACTCATCCAAATGTGAGTCCTGTTCAGCAGCAGCCCCGGGGTACTCGCTCAGCCTCGTGTTGTCTTGGTTGCTCAGGAGGGCATTAAACAATCTTGCGGTTTAACATCAGTGAACCACCACAAATGTTCAGAATACAGCAGTGCAATAAATATAGAGCTGTGCATGACTATTGGGTAATTAATCATGTTCAAATGAAAAAGGTTGTACATCTTCATGTTCATTTTCTACAGACAAGAATGAAGAATATACAATTATATTTCTTTGAGGTCTTAACAGATTACCTTCATTGCCAAACATTTGCCAAAACACTTATCATGGCTTTTATTTAAACTTGTGGCATACAGTAAATCCATTTAGCGGGGGCCTTCACACTGTATCACTGGATTGCTGTTCTCTGACCGATTTCAATTCCATGTCCAAAAAAAGTACAATATGAGCTGGATTGAGGGTTCTTGTTGTTATCAAGCCAAAGAGATGACTCGTGTACTGGCTGCAATCTGGGCAGCATGCATGTTGTGAAAACAGATTAATTCCAAAGTCCAATAACATTTTTTGCACGTCTCTGTGGAACGGTGCATCACTTCCAGTCAGTCGTAGTGGGACACGCCAGCACATGCAGATGTTCACTGGAAGGCTCACAGCTCTGATTGATGTACATCCTGTTCAAGATAACACAGTTAATTGGTTAGTCTAAACATATCAGCACCAAACACAGCTTGTGATACTTTAAGGATTTTATGAAATATTTCCAAATGCTTCCTCGAATCATAACTAAAATGCATTTATTCTGAAATCAAGAGTGATTTCACACGTAATGTTTAGGTGTTAAACTCTCACTGCATGTGTTTGCCACATGTGTTGTAATCCCCAATAATCAGTCAATAAATACCTTCAAGAGATTTCTCCAGCTTTTGGATCATAATTGTGTGTGTGTGTGTGTGTGTGCATGGTGGGTTGGTAACACCCAAGTGTGCTATAAAAAGAGAAGAGAATAGAAGAACATACTGAACACCCAACAGAGTTACGAGAACAAGCAAGAATCTGAGGAACACGTTTATAGGGTTTTCTCCTCTCTCTGACCTAAAACCGGTGATTTCTCAGAAAAAGGGGCTGAAATATCGGCTCATCTCCCTTAAAGAGTGCCGGGAAACCCTTCCCCACCCCCTTTCTCTTGTTCGGATCTTTCCATGCCCCACAAATCGGAGGTTCCCTCCACTGCTGGAGTTATAACTCTTGCTGTCATGTCTGAGCATTTACGGTAAAGCTGAAGCATGCTCCAGCTATGTCTCTGGGGACCAAATGGAGACTCCACGTTTTTGCATGGCTGTGTTGAAGTGAGGTGAGGTTGGATGCCTCGAGACAAAAAGGCCTTCCCCAATGGAAAAAAAGGAAAAGGGGGGCTTATTCACCAAGTTAGGAATAGCATTCTCTCTGCAGTGCTGTTGCAACTTAGAGACAATACCGTGAAAATAAATACAGCTCAAAGAAAGTACAGCTCATACAATTTTTGCATGAAATGGAAATGTACACACTGTTATTCTTCCATACGACAATTTATCAGCAAAGATCTCAACTTGGAGGACAACAGTTCCTACAGGCAATCAGACTATCTCTGATGAACTGCCAACAACAAATGTTCAGAACCTAATTTAGCTGTGTGATTTGTTCTGCTCATGGGGAAAACACTACAACCAGTCACCAGACAGCTGCATGCAACATTTTCCCATTGGGAGTTTTGTCTACAATATAAACATGAATCCACTTTTAAGTCAGTGTACAGATCTGAGAGTCACATGTGCATTTATTCTATTGGATCTTGATGCAGGTTGACATCGGACGTATGTGCAGCAGCACCGGAATCAGTGTAATCCCTGTCTTTTTTGTGTGAAAGGTAACAGATAGAACTACTAAACAAGAACACATGCTGGACACATTCCTGCATTTGCCCCCTGACTTCTTGCTTGTTTTAAAAGCTTATTCCACGTGATTATTCAAACTTATTAGGCTACAGTATGCATTAGCTACAGTATATGTTACTGTACCTCTCTGGTTTATGGGCCCTGTCAGATCACTATTAGCGAATATATGTTTTCTGTCCCGGTGAACTCTAGCAGTGTGTTTTATTCCACTCTGCAGCGCAGGTCCTTGGTGCAGCTTCATGGTCCAAATCTATTTCCAAAAGTCTAAAAAGAGATTTCTTTAGCAGATGACTCCAGACGGAAGAGAAGAAGCTAAAAAACTCCATCTAGAGATTTAAAAAATAGCAAGGGATGAGTAACGTTCCAAATCATCAGAGAGGTCAAAGCCTCTTTCATCAAACTCCTCTAAATGCTGATGAAGACAAACTGGTGAATCAATCAGAGATTGCACCGCGCAGCACTCTTTCACTGAAGCCCTTTTGTTTCCCTTACTACTTTACTCAGACAGCACTGATTGGACAAGAAGTGTGCCAGGAAATATCTTAACCCCTGTGTCACTTATTGGGAATATTTCCTCTGAAATGTCAAGTTAATTTTGATATTCACATCAAAAAGGCTCCAAGGCTCTCTACGCTACACACCAGAACAAACATCACAGTTCCAGGATAAGTCAGAGATACGAGGTACCAAGCTCTGTGTGGTTCAAGTAAACACACTTGTGTTCACAGACATTTGGGCCTAAGCGTATTGGCCCTGTGAATGTATTTTGCAAGCGCCAACCTCCGGTGCTGAGAAATGAAGCCAAAGCGGAATTGCCAAAACTCCAGTTCTTCAAATGGTAACTCAAAGCTGGCTCCAAAAGCAGGTCTATCCCCATAGAGCTCCATGTTAAAAATCCCAACATTTCAGCAGAAAAATGTGCAGCCAGATACAAAAAACAGTTTTGGTCTCTATAGCTAATATCTCCATTCATGACAACTGTACGGGGGCTGAATTTTATATAACTCCTGCATTTTATTGGACTAAAAGTTAGGCATAATTGAGGGCGTAGCTGCTGTGGATGACAGGTGGGTGCCATCTCACTAGCTGTTAGCTGCTACATCACCTGGGCCCTGAGTCTTTGCCATTTTTGGGATTAGCTCGGAGTTAGCCAGAGCCACCCACTTTGAGCTTAAAAAGGGTTCCTCAAAAACCTATGGGTGACGTCCATATTCTATACATTCTATGGTATTTAGTCATCTGCTGAAAGGAGATGTGGCGCGAGCCAACTGAGACTGCTGATAGATGAGACTTTGAATAGGAGACGACATAGAGCAGTTTCTCCAATGGAGCTACTCTCAAGCTCACCAAGTTATTCAAGCCAAGATACCATTACTCTACACTACACATTGCATGTGATACTCCATTGGAGGTCCTGCCCAGTGGGCACATGCCCAGGCAATGTGCTGTGTCAGGGAAAGTGGAGAAACAGAAGCTAAGTGTTTTGCTTCCCTCAGGTTGCAGATGTCGAAGTCTTGTGACTGACACTTTCCGGTTGTGCTCCCATTGGGGGGTACAAAGGGGGTGCGTTGCCTGCCGGGCCGCAGCAATGAGCAGCAGCATCAACTGGAGCCCCTTGCAGGGATATATGTTTTCCAGACCCCATCAGACAGCAGAAACTCAGCCAAGAAAAGCTGCTGGTAGGGCTCGGGTGCCCTGCAGAAAAAGCCAAAGGCCCCATATTATTCACTTTTCTTGAATTTGTTTCCAATTCTACAGTATCTAGGGATAGGAATTACATGATTGATATTTTTTTTTAAAGGATGTAATAAGTTTAATAGGGTCTATCCTAAATGAACAATAAAGTCATTCACACATAATTGAAATGATGTAAACATATTCTGTAGAAACAGACCAGACTCATAAAGCCTCCATTCTCGCCTCTGGGTCCTGACACATAAGCCCACTAACCAAGTTATGTTGACGTCAAGGTCCATGTATCATAACGATTTAGCCCTTACTAACAGTAATCTTAGTAATGATAAGTTCCCATAAATCACTGTAATCTCATTATTACCTTTCATAATATTTGAATAACATTTGGCTGATGTATCAGTATGTATTGTAATTATAAAACTGACCACTTGAGTGCCACTGGGGAATGGGTTACCACAGCTACAACAAATCAGTAAACTGTGTCCATAAGAAATTTTCAACTTTAAATTGTCCGTCACAGAAAGCTAAGGTTTTGGATAGGACCATGTGGTTACTTTTCAGCCACTAAAGCTCATTACCTGGTGGTTTTATGCGACTACCATGACAAAATACTGAAACAGCAATTCAGAAAGTTGACAACAGGATGCAAAGAGATGACAATCAAAAAAGTGCAGGTATGTATTCTCAGCAAACAGCACCAAAGAGAAGAGAGGACGACGAGGACGACATCTTCCTTTCATGGATTAAGGGCTGTGATGTTGTAATTTGATCTCAGCACTTCAAATGGAGACATTGACATTTGAAGTGTCGGAAAACCTAAAACAGCTAAAGCTTTAAATAATGCTCTGGCAGACTGGTCTAAAACAAAAATCAAAAGGATTACTTGCAGCTTTGTCAGCAGCCTCAATGATGTCGTCTCTATCGTGCCTCAAGACAAGTTGGAAGGTAATGCTTATTGGAGTATACATGTTCCACTCCTTGCTTTTTCCAAACAAACCAAGATCATATCACTCACATCTCATTGGTCTGCCCTCACAACACTTTTGCACATTTGCAGCAAATCTAGAAAAGGAGAGTAATGGCCTGCAGAGCAGCATTCAAAATGGCAAAATCTCACGGCAAATCGATCTACATATGCAGCAGGTTCTCTTTCTAGAGCCAGCCGCCATTTTCTACAGTAGCCCTGAACAGACAAACCAAACACTGACTCTACATTATGCCATTTGTGTTTTTCACGTCGGCCACTGTAGTTCTGTTACACACATGGCTCCCTGGAGAAGTTTCAGCTGGTTGCAATCTGCAATCTCATCACTAGATAACATGCTGATTGTAAGGAGGCTTAATGTTAACCATGGTTTAGCTGTTTAGCATGCTACCATTTGCTAATTCACACTTAACACAAAGTACAGCTGAAGCTGTTGGGAATGTCACATTCATTGGCTGAGATTTAGTCATAAATCAAATTATTATACAAATAAAAGGTAGTAGTTATAAGAATTCACTCTGAGGGGGAAATTCATTTATGTACTTTATTTTATGGCAATCCATCCAATAGTTGTTTGACAATTCACTCAAATCCACAAATGTGAGCCTCATGGCGGCACTAGAGAAAAAGTCAGGGAATGACCGAAGTCGATAGAATTCATCCTCTTGTAGCCAGAAATGAAGACATTTTTCACTCCAGTCAAAAGTGGTGGACTAAACAACCCACCAACATTGTCATTCCTATACTGCTTGCATGGCTAAAAAGCTGAAGTTTACACAAGTGCATGTCTCCAAATCCCTTCCCATTTAAATGTTTTACTTCATACGACAAAGACTCTCCCCATGTTATCGCATGACATAAAACTGCTGTCTTTACCAAAAACTGCATTTCTAGTACCTTAAACAAATATAAACTTTAATTGCCCCATTCCCTTTTGCTATGAGAAAAGCACCAGTAGTTAAGAGCTTGACAGCAAAATCGCTCAGTGTTGAGTACAAAGCCATGACAGCTGAGTGTTTTTAATGGAGGGCAGTTTTTATAGCGCTCCCTCTCTCCCGGCTGAAGGATTTATTAGAATCCCATTTTCCTCCTGAGGGGCTCTCTTGTGTCCCAGCCAGCGCTGCTGTCTCTGCTGTCTGCACAGGAGCGCTAGTACTGTACACCTCAGCAACGCAAACAACCACCAGCTCAAAGAGTGTGTGTGTGTGTGTGTGTGTGTGTGTGTGTGTGTGTGTGTGTGTGTGTGTGTGTGTGTGTGTGTGTGTGCCTGCTGTGGTGTTTTTAGTTGCAGGGGTCAGAGTTGGGAGGAAGGTGAGGATTCACAGCCAGTCCTTGTAAAATGTTAACCTGTTGTGTTTAACTAGTCAGTAAAGTTTGACCTTTTGAGCAAAGTGTTCTATGAAATATCTGACAGAAGCAGGAGATCTGTTTTTTCACCCTTTAAATTGTAGAGAATAGTGACTGTATTACTAAAACTAGTATATAATTATTCATAGCATAGGATGTTTATGGTTTTAAAAAGTATATTATTACATACAGTCAGGGCCAAAAGTATTTGGACAGTGACACAAGTTTTCTTATTTTCCTCTTTGCACGACTACAATGGATTTTAAATGATGCAGTCAATATGTGGTTGAAGTGTAGACTTTCAGCTTTAATTCAATGGATATAATAAAACTATCGTATTCACGGTTTAGGAATTACAACCATTTTTACACAGTCCCCCACATTTTCAGAGGCTCAAAAGTAATTGGACAATTGTCTTACAAATGGTTTGATAGCCAGGTGTGGCCTGTTCCATTGTTATTTCATGACAAATTAAGCAGATAGAAAGGTCTGGAGATGATTTAAAATGTTTAATTTTCATTTGGTAGCTGGTCCAGGGAACTCTCAGCATGAGGACCAAAGAGGTGTCAATGCAAGTGAAGGAGGCCATTAAAAGGCCGACAAACTACACAAACCTATCAGGCAGATAGCAGAAACAAAATCAAACAGGTTGGTATATTCCTAAAAAGAAGGAATGTACTGGCAAGCTCACCAACACCAAAAGGCCAGACAAGGAAGACATGTAAAGTAGATGTAGAAGAATTATTTCCTTGGTGAAGAAAAACCCCTTCATAACATGAATACTGAGGTCAAGAATACTCTGGAGGAGGTAGGTGAGATGCCTTCATGAATCTGAACAGACTGTTTACAACAAGGTGCAAACCACTGGCAACACTGAAGAACAGAAAGGCCAGATTAGACTTTGCCAGAAAACATCTGAATAAGCCTGATCAGTTTTAGATGAAGGTTCTTTGTACAGATGAAACCAAGATTAACTTGTACCAGAATGATGGAAAGAGAAAAGTGTGGAGAAGGAAAGGAACGGCTCCTGATCCGAAGCAAACCACATCATTGTGCCACTGTCCAAATATTTATGGCCCTGATTGTATAATAAATTGCTGTATAATTCCGTGCATAATAACAATATTTGTGTTTTTAACTTAACATGCTTTTTAAACACTTTGGAAAGTGAAGATTAATCTCTACAGCTGTGGTCTGACTAACACACACACAGAATTGGTGCCAACACCTCCTTTGTGGCAAACGTTCATTGAGTCACCTCTGTGTGATGCCGTTTCACTGATTGTAAAAGGGAATTTGTGCAAACATACACTTATCTGTCTCACTTCTTTGTTGACTAGTCATTTGGCATGCAGTCTGTCTCAGGCTGTGTTGTAGAAATTGCACGCTTGAAAAACCCTCTGGCTAATGGGTGTCTGTTGGGCGTAGGGAACATGTGAGGTCTTCTAGTGTGGCCCACCACTGAGGCTGAGCTGGTCAGGTTCAACTCCAGCTGATCAACAAACGCATCCCAAGTTTGCTGGAATTTAAGGATGAAGCTTCTTTATCTTGTCTTCACATTAGCTAGTCAAAATAAAATCTCAAATAGTTCTTATTTTACAAAGGATCAAAGCCATCAAAATACTTAGCTATTTAAGTGTTCACATACAAGGCCATTGCCCTACCTTGCCAGCCAATTATTCAGTTTGATCCTAACCCTGCGAACCTGTGTTGACAGTAAGCGTGCCGATACACAGTTGTAGCAGTCAAAGAAAGAAGACAGGAACTATTCACTCCTGCGAGGATAAAAAACATGTTTGAGGTTATGCAAAGATGTCTGAAGAATGTTTAAGGCAAACTAATCGAGACAAACAGCAGGTTTAGTCAGAGAAGAGCCATGTGCATACCAGATTGTGTCATCTGCATAAATGGATACAAGTTGCAAAAAAAAGTTTCAGTCAATGAAAACAATATTTCAACTGTATCATCATGCATAGCAATGCTTAAATGTAATGATTTGGTATAAAGTACAACATTGTGCATGTTGTACAGGCAATCCAGTTTGAGAGTTTTACGTACAGATATAACAGAACTTTGTCAGACAAACTTTAAGAGTGTAGAAGCATGCAAGTAGACCCTGTGGGTTGTTTGACTTTATTAATCCGAATATACGGTTGAGTCCATCTAAAAATAAACGAGTCAGGAATGTTTAAAAGTACTCAAGCAGCACTCACTATAGTATTGTGTTTTAATCTCCTCATAAAGAAAGTTTTCCATTGAAGACAAGGGGATTTTGTATCATTGACAACCTCAGAGAAGTGAAACCTCTGTCACCACAAGCACTTCGTAAAATAATGGTCCTTAACACAAATAGCCTTTTGGTCTTTCAAAGGCAGAGTAATATTGTGTCTGTACAGAGCCGGTCTGACTGATCCTGGAATGAGGAGGCAGTTAGGAATGTCAGCTATCCAGCATTAAACTGCAGACAGTTACAGAGGACAAATAAATGTCCTTCTTATTCCACTTTCTGACCAAGTTTCTTTCAACACCAAGCAACACATCCGACAGATGTGTGCTGTTTGAATTTTCTTACCGGATGGTAGACAAGTTTGACGAGGTATTCTTTGGCAAATGAAATTGGGCTAGCCATCTACCAAAATAATATACATTAACAACTGATGTTGCAGAAAAAAAACAACAACAACTCTTAAATAAGTTTAAGCTCCTGCCTAAGTGTCACTCAGGATAGCAATCACAAATGATGGATTACAGACAGAAATAGAAACAGAAAAGATAGAACGGAGTGTGCCAACTTCAGCCCACGAATACCTCATTGTTTAAAAAGGATATGGCTTGGCGATATTCAGTTTTTTTTCTTATTTTCATAAAATCTCATTAAAAGAACAAATTCATCACCGATGTGATCCTACCAACAAGTACTGAATAGCCTGCGTAGCCAAAGGCGGATATATCTAAATCCTCTCTGCGAAAAACAATTAAAAATAGGCAGAAATAACCCAAATGCAGACTTGGAGGCTGGCAAATGCAATGAAGACGCTATAATAACAAAACCAGGTTTAGACCCAATCCCAATGTCCCCCCCCCCAAGGCCTCAAACCCTGAACCCTCAGGGACTTACTGACATCGCCTGTTAAGGCTTGACGTGGTGTAAATACGAATGGGACAGCCCTTTGCTGCAACATATCACAGTGTACAATTGTGGATATTTATCTTGTACTTTTTACTCCCTGATTTGAACGTCTTCCAGGCTCTTTCCTCAAGAGATGAGAACTGTCAAAACAGCTTCAATAAGAAAACGAAATGTTTGATGAATAAATCTGCGTGATATAGTCTCTGCTTGCATTCCTCTGATTTCATGTGTTTTTATGTTCCATCTTTAATCCTTAATGTTGTTGTGTAAATGTAACAGGCTGAACACCCATGTGTCGTCCTCTTTGTTTACCTTTTTCTCCACGCTTCCTCTGATAACTGCGTGTTTAACATCACATTGCTATGAATTGTGGGTAATTCCCTTGGGCAAAGTCTGCCTCTAATGCTGGCCCAATCTCAATCTCCACCCTCACGGACTCACAGACTTTGAGGCGCGCTCCCGCAAAGTCCGTGAGGGTTTAGTTCTCTCCCACTGTCAAATTAGGCCCAAACACTCGAGGGAGTGTTTGAGGCTCTCTGGCAGACATTTTGAGCCCTTTATGAACCCTTTCTGTAAGTCAGCATTAGATGCAGACTTTACTCAAGGAAATTACCCACAATTCATAGCCATGTGACATTAAACACGCAGTAACCAGTGGAAGCATGGAGACGTAAAATAAAAAAAAGGTAAACAAAGAGGACGGCACATGGGTGTTCATAGTTCAGCCTGGTATATTACATTTACACAACACCATTAAGGATTAAAGATGGGACATAAAAACACATGAAATCAGAGGACATTTATTTATTCAGCAAACATTTTGTTTTGTTATTGAAGCAGTTTTGACAAAAACGAGTAAATAGATTATTTTAAATGACATCTCATCTTGTGAGGAAAGAACCTGGAAGACGTTCAAATCAGGGAGTAAAAAGTATCAAATAAATACCCACAATTGTACACAATATGTTTTTGACGTTATGGTGACGTTGACGTTATGGTGACCTGTGTGGAGTTTGCATGTTCTCCGGCTGTGGGTGTTCTCCGGCTTTCTCCTACAGTCGAAAGACATGCAGCTCAGGTTAATTGGACTCTAAATTGTCTGTAGGTGTGAATGTGTGAAGGAATGGTTGTCTGTCTCTATATATGAACTGGCGACCTGTCCAGGGTGTACCCTGCCTTCCCCCAATGTCAGCTGGGATCGGCTCCAGCGCCCCACAACCCTAAAATAGGATAAGCGGTTCAGATAATGGATGGATGGATGGATGAATAAAACAAAGGAAAAACATGGAGCAGGGCAAATTATGACAATAGGATCAAATCAAATACAGTGGAGGATATTATGAGTACTTATATTTGAGTGAGGGAATGGATATTTGAGAAAAAGAGCTTGGATAGCATATCTGGGGCATGAATTGCAAGAATGCTTCAACCTATAATTCAGTAAATATTTTGGAAATGGCGTATCGAAGTGTTAACCACACTCATTTTCCATTATTACCCAGCATCACTGTATAGCTTTTATATAATTTTACCGTACACTTCTCACTATGTTATGTAAGCTTTCTCCTGATGTTTCAGAGCAGTTTTTATTTGTGAACTGACAGGAATTATAAAAAAGCTCAATTTAACAAGCCAAAAACAAGTAGTTTCCAAGATGGAAATTCCCTCCCCAATTGGAGCACTCTTTATCTGGAATTTGGCTTTTAAACTGCTGACGCAGAAGATTTATATGATTCCTCTTAGTTGTGTTTTGTTTTGAAATGTCTTTCCAGAAAATGTTATTCTATGGTCCACTTGACTGGGTACGTTTTTTAAATCATACAAGCGCAAGGTTATCAATTTAAGAGATTTGACAAAGATGAGGTGTTTTTATCTTTGCAACTTTATTTTTTAAATTCCAACAGAGTTAAAAGTATATGCATTGTGTTTGCCAAAAATTAAGCTTTTTAGATGAAATATGACAATTTCCATGATGCGACACCTCACCATTCGCACTGACCGGTGGAAGCTGCTGAATGTTTCTGGCCTGAGGGGTCACCGAGGAGACTGACCCCTGAGATTGAAGGAGACGATTTAAACACCAAGCATCAACTGTCAACTTAAAAATGCTTACACTGCTCCAGGGGATAAATGTATCTGCTGAGAAACAAGCATTGTGCTTCTCATCTGTAAAACAGTTCAACATTGGGGAGGCCGTGCTGGAAGCAGATCAAGGCATTATTGACTTAAGCATTTGGATGTACACTTGCAGAGCTTGTCAACTACTGTAAATCAGGACTTGAGTCCCTGGACTGAAAATTGTGGGATTTAGTTGAACCACATGGTGATTTAAAAACAGCAATATTTCCAGAATGCGGGAAAATGTATTGATTAGTCTTATATTAAACTACCAAACACAACAAACATGGAAAAAGTCGAGGAACATGTAAAAGATTGCTTGGGAAAAGATAAATGAACAGGTCCCCGGTAAAGGATCTTTCCAGTCTGACCAGCTTCCATCCAGGACCGCTTGATACAGTTCCAAAGTCCAGCTGAGGACCAGGGTCAGACGAGTCCAGACTCTGTCACCTGGAGTGAACTAAAGAGGCATTTTATGGGCTGGGTGCTGAAAATAGCATTGTGATTATGGTGTTTATCTTCAGTGTGTGGGGAATCATCAGATATGTCCCTCTGGGGTCCTGTCAGAATGTTGCTGATGAGAGACCGAAACTAGACTCTGTTGCACTGATCTGTTGTATTTGAAAACACCTTTTAATGATTAAAACTAACATGTTGTAAACCAAATCCATTTATTAACTGGGAAAAGCAACTTCATTCTTGTATTTCTTTTATTGATCACAAAATGATTAAAGTCAGACCTGCTCAGAAACAAACACACAGCAAGTAAACTATTTTAAGATCCCTTCTAGACACGAATATTAAACATTCACCAGGTGGCTAGAAAAGTTATCTGCTAGATGATGTATGATGTAACTGGGAAAATGTTTGCTAACAAGTCTGATCGTATGTCAGTGTTGTTTACGGCTTGTTTTGGATCAGGATTGGCTCCCAAACAAGTTGTGATGTCACAAAGTCATGCTGGTGAAGTCTCACATCGAAGGTGAGCGTAGCCATGTTTTGGGACTGTTTCGTTCATTGCGTAGGAGAAAGCATAAATCTCACCTTTTGTGTCGTTTGTCAAAGTAAGTTTTCTAGTGCAGCGTCTTCTCCGCATTGTGGGGTGTCAAGCTCATTACCGCCCCCCTGAGGCCGGGAAAACCCCCACTCATTCGTGATGGTTAATGAGAAACACCTTTCAGACATGGTTGTTTCTTTTGATTTAAATTGTACATCAAAAGCAGATGTCTCACTAATATGTATGCTCACTTCTTTCCACAGAGAGCTGTAATTTCCCTAACGTCTACACGCGAATGACAACCTCCTGGATGCTACTTCAATAATAAATGTGCTTATGGTGTCCTGAAAAGAGCAAACAAGTGGGTTCAGATGTGTCATGTTGAGAATATTTAGCTTTAATCTTGTGCTTGCAACAAAATTACACCTTTCTCATTATTCTAACCAGCTATTCTACTGTAAATGCTCCAACAATATAAGAATATACAATAACACAATTCTGACAACACAGCATGGATTCATACAATGCTGATGCCATTCACATTTATAGCTTCAGTTGACTCACTGAGAAAAGACTGGTAGCCTATAGGTCTGAAACAGCTGGACATTTGGCTATATTGAAAACAGATGTGGCCTGGAATGTCCACCACATGGAAAAGCTGATTGTGCCTATACCTACAACAGTAATAGGGGACCTAACAGCCAAATTTCTACTCAACCGAACTGAAAAAAACCTCTTGGAAAGTTGTGGGATTAACAAACTGAGAGCGGTCTCCTGCTTCTAGCTCTTTTCTTGCGGTTTTGTTGACCCTGTGGGTCGTCTAAGCATGATTTTTACATTGAGGAAAAGTGTTTTTTCTGTGTTACACACCAAGTCAGAGCATGAAACAGCAATAATATTCCCGTTTGCTGCCGTAGCTGTGTTGGGATTATAGCCCCACAAATACAATTCCATATGGTGTCTGTCTGCGCTGCAAATTATCTACAGCTCAAAGAATTTCAAGACTGCTTTGAGGCGTTTTTGCACCTCGTTTCTTTTCTTTATTTCCGATGATATCATTTACCGTACGGCTGAGTTTATGACAGTTCTTATATGGTGAGGAAAATCTTCTGTTTTTCAATATGCGCACATGGAGACATCAGGGGCAATAAATAGAAATGTAAACCCAAGAAGAATTCACCTATTTCTTTAAGAGGCCAAAAAGTTCCCATTAGATTCATGGAAACACAGCTGCACTGTTTGTGAACTTTCCTGCAGACTGGTTATAACATATATATATATTTAAAATTTAGATGCGCATGTGGTGGGCATGTGTGTCAAGGAAGTGCCAAACACTTTGGTGTGATGATGACACATATTGAATCTCTCAGCTCTGCAGCCAAAAGACCCAGACTCTCCCTCCCCCTAGCAGTAAGCACCAAAGCAGGTATTTTACACTGTTAGCACCTTGCCAGGCTCTCTAAATGGCAATTGCATCTGGCAGGGCAACAGAACATTTTACCTCAGACTCAGTAGCTCAACAGAGAGGGATATTTATTGTGATTTGAACATGCAATCATGGAAAACTTGTGAGCATACCTCTGCATAAACCTCTCTGTAGACATTAGAAAACCAATTTCCTTCTGCTAAATCACTTAGTGCTCCGATAGCTTTGCTGCCTTTGTGTTGATTTCGCTCTTGAGACGCAGAGAAAGAGATATCCATACCACAAATGCTGGGTATCGGCCCGTTAATGATTCTGACTTGCGTTTGGCCTCACCATCATGTTAATATTTCCAACACAACTTCCTCGGCAGGCAAGAAAAACTCAGTGAATGTGACCGCTGCCTCACTCTCAAACAATCTGTATCTATTACAACAGCTAACATCTGTGACAATACCATTTTAGATGACATTACAAAGTGATCTGCAGGCTGTGCGGTAAAGGGTAAAACTGTAATCTGACGGGTTTGAGAGGTTAACAGATTAGATCATGTCTTTATAAGCATCCAGCAACATAACTGTGGCGAGTCTGAGGAGCTCATTAATAAACATTTGAAGCCTTCTCAGTGGCCAGGTTGTCTCAAACACGTCATGTCTGAGGTTCACAGATTACCTCACAGTAGCTGTTTGTGAGTTTGCTTGCAGCCACCACTCAGCCTCATTCAAAACAATTGTTACCTGTGGTTTTTTTTTTTTTTATTTAGCAATTCCTATCACAGGATCTTGAAAAAAGACACCACATGTGGACTAGGTGTGCCAGATCAGGAAACTAGTAGTCTCAAACTGTAGTCTCAATATCACGAGACAAAAGGGAAAAATTCCAGTTTGATTTATGTACAGGTATAGATCACAGATTGATGGCTTATTGTTAGTCCATTCCTTCCAAAATAAAAACAACACATGTTTTACTGATCAGCCTATTCAAAGAGGACAACATGTTGTCTTGTTCTATGTTTAGCAGAGAATTATTTTTGCTAAACCACCGCAGATGTTAAGGATGGCAACATCATCAGCCTATTCAAATTGTGTCTCTTCAATAATCACGTCTGTGATTAAAGCTGCACAACTCAATATTCTTATTAAGAATTGATAAAAGGACTATGTTCAATTAGTCCCATTTGTGACCTCAGCATTCCTTGTGTTACTCTCATATAATACTGGATTTAAACTTTTGTTTCGCCCATGGGCAAAGATTGTATCATTCCGGGCAGAAAATGGCATTATGTGAAATCATAAAAATACCTTGGCAGACATAACCCACTGCTGCTTAATCAAATTAAAATAAGTTCTTACTTTCCCCTAAGACTGGAGGAAAAACACGATGTGACTGAATAACAAGGTGACTTACAGAGGGCTGACGCTAATGTGAAAGGTGTCGCTCATAGCGACGAACCTACAGTTCAGAGAACGATGACCCAACTCATCCATTTCCATCAGCTCTGTGAAGCATTCATCATCTTTCTGCTTAGTTACCTGCAACTTTATTAATTTGGTTCAGTCTCACTGGTCTTATTGAACCAGTTTCCAGCCACAACAGATGAAAACAAAAAAAACTTCTGTGAAGAAAACTTTTCGCTACCTGCCCAGCACCAAACGGCGTCTAGCTGGTGAATCAACAGTTGGTGAGGGCCAATCAGAACTAGAGGAAGAGCGAACGAGTGCCAATGTTACCGAAAATTTGCTGGATGTGAAATAGACAGCTGCTTGCTAACATTGTTAGCCTTATCAACTGCTTGCTAACACATTTAGCTGCCTTCAGATGATAAGACATTTGCTCTTCGCTCATCAGAAAGTAGGGCACAGAGCATAGTGCAGACACTTCAAGAGCCAAAGCACAGTGCCGGTATAAAGTGGTTATTTCGCATACAGCCGTTATCTTATTGGTTGCTCTTTGAAAGGTCAGAGCGCCGGGCTCTATGGCAATTTAGGCCCAAGTGTTTGGAGGGTGGAACCAGCGGGTGTGTGTGTGTATGAACAGACCTGTGGTTTGCTCTTTTCTCGCAGAGGATGACTGCATTCATTATATTAACAATAAGACGAAGAGGGCAGCCATAAACACATAAGCATTTGATAAAATATTCCACTCATCAACACCAAAATAATTCACTGTCTATTAAGAAGGCCTCATTGTAAACAAACACAACAGTGGAAGTAAATATGAGACAACCACAAGAGCTCAATTATGCTCCTTAACGAGGATACTTTCCATGGCTTTTCACCATGAAATTGTTCTTTGTTATATCATGTAAATGCCCCTGGCGCAGATTTAACTTCTCAAGAGTCATAAAGAATGACTTCTGAAATGGATCTCATTAGATGTCTGGAGCAACATGTTGCATAATAATTACTATGTAGGTGTTCAAGGTGTAAGAGCTGGCAAAGATTAGCAGCTGGTGAGATTACTTGAAGCAGAAAGAGCCTGAGGTAGCTTTTGTGCATGTCAGGAAACAATAAATACTTATTTTTAAAACACCTGGATAGACCTTAATTTGCGAGTGAAGCAAGCAAGGTGTACAGTGGTGTCATATCCTAAATGTGGAACATATAATCTCACCAGTTCAAATATGGCCAGGGACCTTTCAGTGTATCATTCCATTTCCCTCCACATATCAACCCTTTTCTGATTACTGTGTAATAAAGGAAAGAAACATCTACCAAAATACATCTCACGATGAACAAAAATGTCTTACACATTTACAGATATTAAACTGTTCATATATTTTTTAGCTTCTATCAGTCAAACACACATAAAGCATTTGAGTAGTTTATGCACAAAATGTGTATAAAAAGTAGTTTCATAATGTGTCATTTTTCTCTGTATTTCAAAGTGCAATTGGCTTTTGAATATTTCAATATTCTGTAGTAGAAGATGTCTTTTTAACAAATTTTCACACAAATAAATTTACGAACTTCAAAGACCTCAAATCAAAGTTATGAAGAACAGATAATAGCAGTTTCTTTCTGAAAAGACTTCTGTAATATCCTTTTACTGCCTAGCGACAGAGGCACAGCAGTGTCTGTCTGTGAAAAGAATAAGTATACGATTTTATTCAAATATCCACATCAATCACAATGAATAAAATAAATGCAGTCAGTGCAAAAGCTAATGTTGCAATAATGAACCTTGTCCCTGGAGTTTGCCCTTATGTAACACTGACCACAAGTAAAGGGAATCAATTAATTCAGAACTTGCAACCTGCCACAGTGATTTTCATTGAAGATATTTTTTTATGCACATAAAATAAAAGTGTTGCATTACAGAAATAAAAATGTCTCCGCGGCACGTGTTACTCAATACTCCACATGAAATATTGACCTTTTGAAGCCAAAACAAAGTCTGTAATTTGGAATAACAGTCTATTCAGTAGCAGAAGACGGATCCTCAAAGGACCAGAAACTGCATTTTGATACTAATTATAGACATTGATTCATCTACTTCAATAGGTTTTCCAGATTGTTGAAAAGTCTTAGGTCATTACCTCACTTGCATGACATTCAGAACGACTTGTATTCTGTGAAAAAGGAAATGACTTGAGCTGTGAAGGTGAGTACTGCCACCCAAAGGGACAAATGACTCATACAAAGCTGATCGGCATTATGCAGTAGTGATATCATGGATAACAAATGTATACAAAGGCAAGTTTTTAGCCACTCCAGGGACAGCAAAGTCAGTCAATTGGTCGGTCCACCACTTTGGTCCAGACTGAAATATCTCAACATCTAAAGGGTGGATTGCCATGCAAAATTTAGTACAGTTAACCATTGGTCCCAGACAATGAATCCTACTGACGTTTCATCTAGTGCCACCAGGAGGTTGACATGAAATGTCTGTGAAATGTCTAGACAACCATTGGATGAAGTGCCATGAAATTTGGTACGAACATTTATGTTCCCTTCGGGAGGAATTGGAACTCTAGCTTTTCCTGCATAATACCCGCAAAATGAATGACATGAATGACCAGCCGTGGTTGTTTTGGTTTATTCTTATTTAGCTGATGTGCTATTTGTACATGCTAAAATGTGTGTCAATGTAAATAGTGCCCTCAAAAGTTTGACTAAAAATAGTAATGTCCATGCCATGAGCACTACTTTTTGCTTACAATAACAAAAAGCGATGCGCTGCATTTCATCAATTTTTACATTACAGCTGTCAGTGATGATGCAAAATGATCATAGTAATTCTTAATTTACTGTTCACTATAAAGTAAACTATCAAGTGTCCATTAGTTGGGGAGTAGTGAATTAGTGAACAAGGTAGTGATAACGGGCAGCCAGAACTTTCACTACTTCACTCTTCAGTCCCGTCACTTCTTCACTTATTTAAATTTAGAAAATGAAAGAAGGAATGTTTCAATATATTTCACATTGTTTAAAATAACTTGCAAATCAGTTTAATTTGCTCCCAAATTGCATATTGGCTTTCAGATAGAATATGCTCCTTGACATTTATTAGCGCGCCACACACAAAGAACTAAAAACCGCACCATCTTTAAAGTCAAGGCGTATCACACCACCAGGATACATTTTTCCCCAAATGCTCCTTTTATGGAGCTATTATTGAATTCTTATTTCCATTAATCCATCGTAAAACCAAGCTCAACTTCCATGTGGAGCGAAAGTGTTGTCATCTGACCTCCACTGTGATGAATCAGTGGTGATATTATCAGTAATAGTTCATCAGCTTTTGCATTACTCATCGGGATGAAATATCGGACTTTCTTCACTCAAATATAAGCACTTTTCAACTTTGCACCATTTCTTGGGTGGCTGAATGGTATAGTCATCTGGACAAATGGAATCATTATTTGGGTGTCTGTCTGCTCCTGCGGTTTGTGCCTAGAAGCAGGTATGACTATAATGGTATCTGTGGTAGGAATGCTGTGGCTAACCACAGCTATGAATGGAGAGAAGCTACACATAAACACAGTTGCCTTGTTTTAATCCAACTTTATATAATTTAAACAAGACAGCTTTAACACTGTATATTTCATGTCAGGTTTCTCACTAGGCTTTGAGTCAACTGTCTGACTTTCCAAAGTTTACAGGAAGACCCTCAAATGATTCACAAACCCTTTTTTTCAGCCTGAGAAATAGATCCCTGCCTTTTCATTTCTTTGGATTTCATTTTAATTTGTTTAATGATTTTTCTACTCAATCATCCTTAGCTGAACTCTGTGTAAGTACAGTCTTGACAACATCAGCTACCATGCAAATTGTCTGTCTGAAAATAGCACCACCAGTCTTTAAAGACCCACCAGAGAGTAACAGTGAATTACAGCACTTCTTCCTCGTTTATCACGGCCCAGGGTTCAAACGTCAGCTGGGAAGACTGTTCAAAATGCAGCCAGGATACTTCTTAAGAAGAAATGCGCTGCCAACAAGAACAGCCATGGCTGGAGAGGATTATAAAGCCTCTTTCTTCATCATGAAATTTGCTATTGACTTGGTGTAACATTTTGCTGTATTTATTTTGAAAAATGGGCACCTAGTTCAGCAGTTCCCTCTTTAGACTTAATGTACAATGTCATGTCCCCCACTGAAAGCTTTACCTACTTAGTTTGTACTTACAGTATGAATGGGTATCAATTTACACCAATTTTATTCCAGTGTAATAAACTGCATGCCAAACCCGAAACTGAAAACACATATTTGTGACAAGTGGCTGTAATTGCTACATCTAATCTAAACACATTATAGTAAAGATTTCCACTGAGTATCAACAGAATACGTTATTATTCATCAGGAAATATTAGCATTACTTTGGTCTTGAGTTTCTGGCCACCTTGCAAATGTAAGTCCAATATTCACTCACTGTTTCTTCAGCTCCAGCAACCCCTGAAAGAAATATCTGGCTCCGCTACATGTCACAATATGTTCACTAGCTAGTTGCTAACTTTTTGTGTTTGTTGTTTGGCTCTGGGCAGATAGTGTAAAGTGGATTCTAAGAGCTTTGTTGCCTAAAACGGCTGCCTTCTGCTCTTTGAAACAAAGCTGAAGAGAGGTGTGAGAGTCAACCAAAAAGTAAAGTTGCGGGTGAGAAAACCAAAACGGAAGCTTAAAGACACTAAAAACTCTGTAGAACTGAGGGGAACTGCGAAGTCGTAATTCGCTATCGGTTCATCACTAAAACCGACTCCTTTAACAGAAGCAGTCATGTAATTTTGCATTTTGTAATATAAAAATATTGATTATAGCCTCTATAGAAAGAAAACTGATAAATTCTCTTTTTCTTGGCAGCATTTGAAGTTAACTAGATAGTGTTTTCAAATTAATAGTGGCACATATATAGTTTGATGGACGATCATCTGTTGTCCATTTACCATATCAAGCATGCAGATTTTTTTCCATAAACTCTTATTCTCATTCTTCTTATTAATACTTACCCACCATCCAACGATAGCAATATTGTTCACACTCCTGCTGCGGAACACTATGAACTTTTGTTGATTTCTCGCATTATGGTTTTTGTACAAGTGACTGGACTTGAAGAGAAGCAGTTCCAGTAATCAGTAAAATAATGACAGCTGCATTCTCTTTCTCATCACTCATTTGAAATTCCTGCAGCAAATTCCTGCAGTGACTTGTCCAATAAAAAACTTTTTTTTTTACTGGAACATGCTGTTGCATGCTCACCGGGCAAAATTATTTTCCATATATTCTTTGGCTACATATTGGTTGTTGAATGCATGTCATATTGCGTGTCCATACAAATATCAACAGATTGCAAATACCCCAATTATTGGGTCGCTTAAGGTCTGCCAGTGACTGGCTTTGGAGGGCCTCAGGCTTTTTGTTCTTTAGAATCTTTTGTAATTTACTGCCTGTACCTGTGGTGGTCTTTCTTTTGTTTGCGTAATCTTATTTCCAAACACATATTGCTTGCTAATGTCCTGAAAATTCCATAGTATTAGTTGGTATTCAGAGAGCACAGGTCAGCGAACGATGTAAACACGCTAAATCTAATGCTGATAGAAGTGGATGGTAAATGGACCTGTACTTGTACAGCGCTTTTCTAGTCTTCCGACCACTCAAAATGCTTTAACATTACATGACATCATTCACACACTGATGGGAGGGGCAAAGGTGCCACCTGCCAATCAGGAGTAGCTACGATTCACTCATCGGAGGCACAGCTACAGGAGCAATTTGGGGTTAAGTGTCTTGCCCAAGGACACATCGACATGGGCTAACGGAGCCGGGGATCGAACCGCCGCTCCTCTGATTGAAGGACGACCCTGCTCACCACAAAGCCACAGGCGAC
Source organism: Ophiodon elongatus (assembly GCA_016806645.1). NCBI lineage: Eukaryota > Metazoa > Chordata > Actinopteri > Perciformes > Hexagrammidae > Ophiodon > Ophiodon elongatus. Next base: position 767,825 of record JACSYO010002173.1, on the reverse strand, counting down.
TGAGAGGTTGAAGTTGCTATAAGAATAATGTACATAGATACCTGAATAGCTGGAACAGCATCTGCTATGTTATGAAGAATGTCTTCAGTTTCCCTCACTGCATAGCAACAATGTTTACTCATGCCTATCAACACAGACTCCCAAAGGCTGCTCAGCGCTGCTACAAGGAGTTTGTATTCCTCATTTTGGTTGTGTCTAATATGGCTAACTTGATGAAGATGTGTGATAAGAAATGGAATTGTGCAGAAAAAAACGATGGTGACGAATGTAGCAGCATCACCTCTCATTTTTGCAATCAATGTTTTTGTGGTTTTATCCTTACATAATTTATCGTAAAATGACAAATCACACTGTAACTCTACACATGTTGTTCCAAATGGTGTGTATCAATCAGGTGCAGAGCACAAAAAGCAATAATACATAATCTAAACCGGCCGTTCATTTTACGAATACCTCTGACTCATGCTGATTTCGGTAAACGCACCATCAGATAATGAAGATCCAAAGGGCCTCTTCAGACCTTACAGGCAGAGTGGAAAACCTTGATTTGACTTATTTTCGAGAAGTCAATTCACTGATTCTCAACTGCAGACATCACGTCTTCACGGAATAATTATTGGTATCAATATCAGAACCCGCAGTCTGGCATGTTTATTTAGGTCTCTTTTTCTTTGATTTGGTTACACAAGCTCAATAACTCACTTTGAAAAACAATACAAGCTTGTTTGTTCTTGTGCTGGATTAACAAACAGCAGATTATTCTCTTTTGTATGCTGGTGGTACCACCAGCCATACCAGACATTCCAGCCACCTCCATTGACAAATCCAGCCTGGGTGAAGGTTTAAGCATTTAGCATACACTCTTAGTCACTGCCGAGTCTATTATGTAACTGAAGTCTGCTGTTTCTGAGACTTTTACAGTGGCTGTCCCTCTTAGCGGGACACAGGACGAGGACAGCAGCTGCCATATAAGGACAAGGCTACTGTGTCATCTCCAGAAAACACACTCCCAGACAGAAATGGTATGTGCCTTGTGCCATTTTTCAGCTGGCTTTTATCTATGCTGGTTTGTGTATCTGTTTGTTGTTTGTTAATTTTTTTTGCATTAGTTTCCTGGCAAAATAGGTCTATCTCTGTCTGTTTGGTTTTGTCTGAGACTGTGAGAGACTGAAATTTGTTTATCTTAGGAGGTTCTTTCCAATGCAGTCACGGTGATGTCATGAGATTTTTGCTCGCTGAATGCATTGATTGATTATAGTTCAAGTAGAGTCATATTCATCGTGGGACCAGAGATGTGCTACTGAGCAGAAGTGACATTTAATTGTATTGTCTAATGATGATTAAGGCAGAGTGTTTGAGAAAGATTTACACGTAGGAGTGAGAAGAGTTTCTTCTAGAGATATTCATCTAAAAAGACGTGTCTTTAATCACAGTCTCTTTATTTATGGGGTGACAAATAGTGCGGAGAGGCCACAAAGTCAAGACTGTTTTCATTTGCATTCATCTTCAAAGACACCCACGCACGCACTCACACACCACCCAGACTCTCTGTGGTGAGGATGTGCCCCTTTAGAGCTGCAAAATTAAACATCTGCGACAAACATTATCGGAGTGGAATGCACAATTATATCTTAAGGCTGTGTGATACTTCAGGAGAAGATGCTCTTTTCCCGGATTTAAAAGGGAGAGAGAAATGTGTTATAATTGTGGTGTGTGTGTGTGAGAGAGAGAGAGAGTGGTGTGCCAGAGTTCATGCATTAAATTGTGTTCAGCTGCTGTCAACTGTATCAGTGGATTTCATTCAAATGGGTGATGGGAACTACCTCATAGAAGCCATAGGTAAACCTGGGTACAATACCAGTTAAATAAAAGTAAAAAAAAAAGAAAAAGAGTCATTTGTTGATATAATTGAGTCGTCTTTTTCTTGTATTTATAGTACTTGTGTAAAAAGTAAGAATTACACAGTAACTTAGGTTTCTGCTGTTATCCTCGAGTCAGGAGGCTACAGACCTATGACACGTCAGGAAGTACGTCAGGTATAGGTGAAAACATTGATTATGGCTGCATTCCATTAAGGTGAGCCAGTTCCAAGTTCCTGCTATTGTCCATGCTGGCTCACTGGAACAGCTTACTGGGACACTTTGTGGAACAAAGACATCACTAATATTATTAGTTACATCTGTGCTTTTCAGCCTATGACAAGTCAAAATGCCTGCCCTGTCTGTCTATTCTCTTTTACTTGGCTTTCAACAATTTTGAGAAACAGCCTTATTAAAAGTGCATGAACACAACTCCTGTGTCTAATCACCTACACCTCCCCAGTGTATTTAAACCCTGTGTTCCTCTGTCTCTGTGTTGGTTCGTCTGCTATGTTCCCTACTATGTTCCTGTTGGTATCCTTTGTGCACATGTCCGATTTATCTGTTCCTGGAGAGCGGAGAGCAACATTAGCATTCATTTGGAGTCGTGTTGGAGCCAATAAGTAATATACTGTAACCAATATTTCCCTTCTCAATTGAGCTCTGTTTTGGTTTGTACTAACCCCTGAGTTAAATATCTGTCTCTGCTACATGTTCACCAGCTAGTGGCTAACTGTGTCTGTCTGCGATTCGATATGGGGCGGGTTCCTCAGCAAAGAGTGGGTTTGTCATGGCTTTTTCACGAAAGCATCTGACTGCTCTGTCTGGAGACAAAGCTGATGAGAACCATGAGAGTGGACCAAAACAATGAGCTGAAAGCTGGAGGACTGCAGGGGGTTAAAGGTTATAATTATCTGTGGATTTGTCACTACAAGAAATGCGCTTCTGGTGTGAACAGCTGCTTATCACGACGGTTCCGATCCTGTCTAAACCCGGTCCCTTAGTCCTATTGTTTAGACTGCAGCACACAAATTCACTGTCTGAAGGGGTAACAACCATATCAGCAGAGCGCAGAGCAAGAAGGCAATGCGCAGCAGACAATAGGGCAGGTCTTCTTTTTTTCAGAGAATACAGATATGTTATGATTTGAATAGGCAGAAAGGGCCAATTGAACATGGTGTTAATTTCCCAAAAAGACACGAGTCAATCATGTCTACATGTGTGGTGACTCAGCAGAGATTACCTGAAATGACAAAAGGTGATCAACAGGAGGATATTTGAATGCAAAACAGATAGCCGTATCCTATCATATTCCGTTACATAAACACAAAGATTAGTGTTTAAAATTCATCAAAGCGTAAAAATGAAGTGTTTGATACATTCATGGGGGAGGACACCCCGACCTCCACTATGTATCTCCACCAATGTTGAAAGGAAACCAACGCCCTTGCGTGACTCTAAACAGCCAGGACTGAGAACCACTGATCCATTTTCATCTGTCAGAACAAAAAATTATTGCTTATGCCAATACCCAGACACAACACAGGCTTGCACACATAATTATTAGAGCGAAACAGGGACAGAGAGAAAGAGAGAGAGAGAGACGGAAGAAAAGGAAACAGATATTTGTGGCGCTGTCATTTAGCCACAAAGATAAAGGCTACACGCAAAACCCTTCCTTCCAAGTTTCCAGCTTCCAGTTATCCCACACTAATTACTGAGATAACCAAAAGATGAATACTTTTACGATGACTTTTTCATAATATCTTGTTTATAAACCAAATGATTGCATTGCAACATGATCCGAGCTTGGTGCCAAAGGAAAAGGACAGTACAAACTGATATAGCAGACTTAAAATTGTATAGTGAAGTGTTGCGTTGGCCACTCTCCCTGCTGGAGCTGGCTGTGTCTGTTCTTTGTCTGGGCGAGAGCTGCTGCATTCCCATTTCCTTCTCTCCTTCCCTCCTTCTCCCTGCTGAGGTAAAAATGAGTCACTGAGTCAGCAGCTGGTCTCCGTCATCCCCAATATCGCCCAGGATTCCACAGGGGACCAGCTGCCGGATCGCTACACTCTGACAACATCACTTCCCCTTTGCCCTTCTATGGACATGTTCACTGCCGACAAAAAGGCCTCCAAAGATTAAATCTATGATTAGATTCTTGTTCATGTAAGTCCAACTGTAATTTACATGTTTTGTGTAATGGCTTTTTTGTTTAAACAAACCCTGTGTGTTCAGCCTCCAAAAGCACAATGCTGCAAATTAATTTTACTACCGCCTTTCAAGAGTTTATTTTCCCTATAGAAGCAGTTGAAGGTGTACATCATCGAAATCAACGAGACCTCCTACATCAGCAGGAAACACGCATGGGTTAAAAATAACAAACTCTTAAGAAGCAAAAGCCTCACTGACTCTTTTAAGACCTCTGGACTGTACATTATGGCATTTTATATTGACCATTACACTTGAGTTCCATAAGTGAAATGTACATGTAAAGGCCAAACATATGGAAGCATATAAAACAACCATCCCTTTCATCTGAGATTCTTGTCGTTTCAATCACATATATGGAAGCCACTGCCAAAATGAAACAAGACTAAGGCCCAATCCCAATGTCCCCCCTAAGGTCTCAAACCCTGAACCCTCAGGGACTTACTGACGTCGCCTGTTAAATGGTTGAGTGTGAGAGACTGTGAGGGCTTGAAATGGTGTAAATATGAATGCGAGAGCCCTTTGCTGCAACATATCACGTTACCATGACAACGTCAAAATAATATTGTGTACAATTGTGGTTATTTATTTGATACTTTTTACTCCCTGATTTGAACGTCTTCCAGGTTCTTTCCTCACAAGCTGAGATGTCATTTCAAATAATCTATTTACTCGTTTATGTCAAAACAACTTCAATAACAAAACAAAATGTTTGATGAATAAATAAATAAATATACTCTGATTTTATGTGTTTTTATGTCCCATCTTTAATCCTTAATGTTGTTGTGTAAATGTGATTTGCCAGGCTGAACACCCATGTGCCGTCCTCTTTGTTTACCTTTTTTTTATTTTACATCTCCATGCTTCCACTGGTAACTGCGTGTTTAAAGTCACATGGCTATGAATTGTGGGTAATTCCCTTGAGCAAAGTCTGCATCTAATGCTGACTTACGGAAAGGGTTCCTAAAGGGCTCAAAATGTCTGCCAGAGAGCCTCAAACACTCGAGGATTTGTTAGTGGGACAGAACTAAACCCTCACGGACTTTGCGGGAGCGCGCCTCAAAGTCTGTGAGTCCGTGAGGGTGGAGATTGAGATTGGGCCTAAGAGTCTGCAGCCCTGCTAGCTGCTCTGTGAGGCTTTACTGAGGTAAATGCTAATACTAGCATGCAAACGTGGTAAAAGTGACAACAAATTCAAGCTGTTGTTGGTCCTGGAGGAAAAAGGATCACCAAAATCAGTAAGTTTCATCCTCTCGGTAGCATGAATGTCTGTCACAAATTTAGGGGCAATAATCCAACAGTTGGTCCCATTTTTCTAATTGGAGTGAGGCCATCATTGTCACGCCATCGTTGTCATGCCAAAGCTAGCGCCCACGAGACAGCTGTACTAAGTCTTGTAATGGAGGATGTGGATAACATCCGATTGGTTATTTTGGCGTTTTATCCTGTGAGTTGGCACTCAGAGCAAATACTTGCACTTTTTTTATTTTACTGCATAGAACTAAAATGAATCATAAAAACAAAAAGGAGTTCTCCATTTTGGTCAGGGGCTGTTGATTACGGGTGAGTGGATTCCATTATTGAATGTTTAAACCGAGGTGTTTAGTTTTCCCATTCCACTGGCTGAAAGGACCGGCAGGTTTCTGTCTCGCTCCATCTCATCTTCCTTCCCGTTTTCCTGTGAAGGGAGGTGTCGTGCCGTGTGCTGCTTATTTGAGGAGTCACTGTGAAGGCATGGCTGTGGAGGGGAGCGCTGGATCTGTCACTGCTTACCGACAGCTCACTCTCATTCTGCTCAATGTTTATCCACAAGGCTTTGTGGAAAAAACTGCCTGAATTCTTGGGGGGAGGCGGGTCTCTCTCCATCCTTTCACCTGTTTAGTTTTCCAGGTGCAGTGCTGTTGGACCTACCCGAGGGCCTTTCACCACTTATTCTTGGGCAGTTTATTGCTACGCCTCATCTGTCCTCAGTTTTTGAAGAAAAAGTAAAAGCCAGTGGAAAGTACCGAATGTGTTTTGCCTTTTGGAGAAGGGAGATAAAATCTCTAAAAATCTAAATCTAAAATCTCTAAATTGCGCATTAATTGTTGCTTGGAGCCTCTATAGTCTAGCTTTAGAAATTTCGCTTTGTTGACTTTGGCACGCTGAAGATGTTTTAGCATCAGAGCACAGGGCACCATTGTTTTTCAGCTCAACAGTGAAAGCAAAGACACTCGTTGATCCAAAACATTAACTTATAACTTCAACAGATTGTTTCCTTCTCTGTGGACGTAGTCTCTAATGACTGAAAGCTTTGTAGAATCACCCCAAAGTAAATATAGCCTTAATTCAAGTAGAAGAAAGTATCTTCCAAAGAGCATTGTTCTTTATGATGGAAACTATGTGAATGTTTATGCCTGTGACTGTCAATAAAGTTATAATCCTTAAATTTCATGAAATTACATGCATGTTTTTAGCAATAGCAATTCAATGTATTCCATTACTTACTGTAAATACTATAAACTTATAAAGATTACTCTTTCAGTCCTAACAGTTTTTGGGGGGTTAAATCCGATACCAACTAGCCCAGAAGAATGTGTTAAGAGTTACTTGATATTAGCGATGTTAAACAAAAATGTGACCTCAGAATGGATTTAATAATGATGGCTGGGTTCTGCCATGCTCTGAGTGAATGCTGATTGTTTTCAAATGTAATTGCTGATCCATAACACAAATGATCACTTGCGTGTCATTTTTTCGACTCCGGATGGTTGATTGTGTTGAGCAGTTTCTGATTATCAAGATATTATTATCCTGATGAGGGCTATTATGAATGTTGAAGGGGACTTTCCTGATTCGTGAGTGATATACAGAGACTGGACACTCCCTCCCTGTGTGTGAGCTGTAGTTTGGTTCCCAGGCCTCCATGACGCCATGCCTCTGTACACTGGCCAGAGTAACGTTCCCTCTCATTTGACTTTAGTGACTGCTTAATCTGACATTCAATTTCACACGTCTGGTAAGAAAGTAAAGAAATTAGTTCAAAACTCACTACTGTAGGAACAGGAAAGCTTTTTTACAGCTTCCTCGGCAGAGAAAGTGTCTCTGGATTCTGAGGTCATTTCATTTCGACCTCGTCTCACATGGGTTTCTTCTGTCCGGGGATCACTTCAGATCCCTTTTTCGAATATACTGCAGTCGCAAGTCCACTGAGATCAGTCAATAAAGGAGCCGACAAAGACAGAATTGTGGAGCAGATATTGTATAATCACCTTCAGTTAGTGCTCAATCTGACTTGTGACGAATACAAATAAGACCTCAGGGCAGCAGAACAAGCCTAAACATCTGCAGTTCTGCTCCTTTGTTCCTATCTTCTCAGAAACCCCATGGCCGCAAACAACTTCGCCCCATCATCTGGTCCTCTTTAACACCCGGCAGAAGATCCGCCCGCTTGGGTGCAGTCTTTGTGTGATACTTCAGCTGGATCTGACAACTTGTGGGTTTTTTTCATTGTTGGACCAATTTGAGGGAATTTTCTCGACTGCCACCTTATGAAAGAGTCAATTCTTTGCTTTCCAAAAGCAACAATCTGCACGTGTTGATTCTCACTAGAGCTGACAGCGTAGTGACTGTATCATAGATTTAGAGCTTTTCTTTGTTCAGTATTGAATACAAGTCTATGGAATGAATATGTAGAAAAGGGCCATCAATCCTTTTATTTGGGAAAATGCAAATCCACTCCACTTCCACAGCCATCTGTTTGTCATTTTTGCATGTCTATGCCTCAAGAGTGTATTTCCACAAACTGTTGCTATGTAGAAATGCTGTATACAAGCCCATAGTTGACCATTTGGGGAGAGCATGTCCAAGTTGGCAGTGGGTCAAATGGCAAGCTCAAGTCCGCAGAGGACAGTGGGAGTGAGACATTAGGCAGGGAAAAGGGCTTTGAGTCACACAGCACAAAGGACTGAATCAGGCCTCTATGTAGGACCGGGTGACTGACTGACTGGTGTTTGGATCCCTCACAGCCGTGGAAATGGTTGGAATCTAAGCCACAACTGTAAAAGACACTCCACGTGTGTATACTTGACAGGAGTGTGTGCTGATGACTCCACTCACTTAAGTCAAAAGTCGCACATGCAAACATGCAGGGACATGCACATTAAAAAGGTTATTTCCCATATTCTGCACTGTGCAAATTAAATTGTTCCTATTCTGAAAATCCTAATTACTATATATATTCAACATCAAAATAATTAAAATGTGTGGCATTTGTTAATTACTACTTATATAATTTTATATACTTTCGTGACCATCATTTGGATCTGAAGAAAGTTGAAGTCTGTTGACGGGGAAAAGGGCAAGAACTGTCTCAGTCTATGATAGCTTACATACCACAGAGGAGACAAATTATGTGGATACACAGAGCAGAGACAGGAAGTACTAAACCAAACACAAGAAGAATATCTCACCTTGACGATAACGCATAGCTGACCCCGTGCGGATTTCATGTTGGACAGACAAAGCTAAAATTAGAAACAGAGGGGATATGAGAAGACTGTGTTGAGATGAGCTGCTGACACAGTTTATTTCTCCCATCACTTCCTGTAGTCTGACGAAAGTAAGCTCTTTCAGATATATTGTATGTTTCATTCTACCTGCGCAATACGGCCTAAAGCAGTTGCTTCCTGCTTACTGCTCCTCTTCATGTCTGATCCATCATGTGCATCCCACATGTTATACTGCATCTTTGTTGCTTAAAGGCAGATTAAAGTATCAACCTGTTTCTTTCTCCGCAACAACCAGATGCCTAAAAGTGAAGACAGACGTCATATTATTAAACTTCTCATATGATGGCATTTTTACCAAAGCAGGGGTCGTACCGTTGCTGACTGCTGAGTCTGGGACAAACGCTCATTGACCTTTGAGATGAAGCAAAAAAAGATTTCCAAAAGAAACAGTTTGATCACAACAACTTTTGTGACTTTCTTTTGAAGAGGATAGCACCAACTAAAGCAGGAAGGTCGGCCAGCGTTCTTGTCCAAAAGTATTTAATCTTCTCCTCTTACAGGCTGGAATGTGGAGGATAGCCACGATTATGCAGACTGGGAAGTCTTAAATCACTACCAGAAATGAGCTTTTATTCTGCAGACTCATGCTTTCTTCTCTCTCTCTCTCTCTCTCTCTCTCTCTCTCACTCTCACTCTCTCTCTCTCTCTCTCTCTCTCTCTCTCTCTCTCTCTCTCTCTCTCTCTCTCTCTCTCTCTCTCTCTCGAGCATTTGTTCTAGGTCTTTTTCCCATCATGTCTTGGCCTGATATTCTGTTATGTATAAAGCAAACATATTGTCACTAATCTTAAAGGAGCAATATACGACAGTCAGAGCATTAATGTAGCAGAAAAAAACAATTTGCTGTGTAAAGATATAGTGGCATAATGTCTACCTGAGAAGACAATGTAGTCACTTTTCCTCTGTGTGTGTTGTTATTCGAGCTTCTCCTTGCTTTGTTTACATAGCCGGCCATTACTGCATGTTCATGCGTGTGAGTGTGCCCCACTGGTGAGCTAACGGCCACTGCTCTGCACTGAGCTCATATGGCAGTGACAGCTGATGATGCCGTCCCGACCGACAGCATCATTGCAGAAGCGTAGAACCAACCCTCTGGCTTCCCCTCGGGTTAACACCGTTACTTCTGTCAGCACTTTCCCTGTCGTTTGCACGGTTAGCGCTGTTAGCATTATTGGTTACATGCAGCCGGCCACGTTGAGATCCTCTGAGAAATTCTCCCAATCTCGTATTATTATTGCAGGCTTAATTGTTTTGTTGTCTCCCTATAGTTGGTCCGCAACCAGATTTCATGATTTGCACAAGTTATTGTTTTCACAAATGTTTTGGCCAGTTGCCTGAAAATCACATAGGTTTCCTAATTATTGGACATTTAAACCAATTATTTTTGATAAAGGTTTATTAAAATTCAAATAATTTTATAAGCATAATTTTTCAGTTTTCTTCATCTTGAATTTGATGATATTGGCACAAACAATACTTTTGGAAAAATTAAGTCTTGGTTTGGTTTTATATATACAGTGAGCTTATATAGAGAGTGCAGAGTAAAGCCGATGAGACTCTCAGAGCTTTTGATATCTGGATCCTCTTCTTTGCTTTGGCAAGGTCCAAGTTAGAGGGATCAAATAGTAGAAGCCGACCAAGTCTCTATCAGATAACGAGTCCTGAAGACATTTCATGTAGTCTCGTGCAGGGCTTAAGACTGGTGATTGGCAAGGCTGAAGATAAGAATTACCCAGCGGATCACAGGTCGAAACATATGAAGAATAGTGTCCGTGATTAATAAGCTAAAGAAGTTTTGGTGGATATTAAGTGAAAATAGAAACTCTTGATTGCAACAGTGTCGTCTTTTATTTTTAGAACATGTACAGCTCTTTTAGTTGAGATTAGTTGAACGAAATGTCCAGAAGTTGCTTCTTTATAACTACATAACCTTTCCCGCTCCTGTCTTCTCTTCATATGCACACCCACTGCTGGTCAGCACGTGTTAAGCACGTGTAAATAGCTCATGGGTTTGTGGGAATCAATCCAATCAGCAAAAGTTACTCCAAAATATATGAGCAATTATATTTAGGATGTAATCCAAGCTCACCACTACCTTACAAAAAAACAAACCTACTTTTAAGTCTGAGCTGTTCTCTGTCCTCATGCTTATGTTTAATTGAGATGACATTGGAGCAAACAGCAGAACACGTTTGAGGTGGCAGGAAAAACACAGCAGGCTGCCACGGGACTGTATATCCTATATTCTGTTGGTTTAGGTTTGGTAGGAGAACAAATATTTAAGTCAGATTTAAAAATGAATCTTGTGCGCCTCTTTTCTCTGGAGCATACATAAAGAGATGGCAACCACAACATCTCTCTCTTTCAGTCTCTCCCTCTCAGCCACAGCGCTCCAGCCTCACTAGACATCTCGAATGACTGCTGTCAGCATGGTCATTAAGTTTTTCAGTCTGGGTCTGTTTAAACAAGCTCCTCCGGTGGCCAGTGGCCACACAAAACCAATTCCCAGCCTCGGGATGATTTGCTTCTCTCTGCCAAAATTCATGCCTTGGTCCATTTAATGGATGGTCAAACATACTTATTGTTAGGTAGAACAAACACTCCAAGACATGATTTTGTTAGTTTCCTTGGCTTCTCATGATGAAAGGGTAAAAAAACTTCAACCACCTGTTTATGTTATCACCTAAGAAGAATATAATATGCTGTCAATGTGTGGCTTACATATATTTTTGTCTATTCACTGAGAATTCAAATCCTTATATAATTTCTGATTTAAATCGAAGAGTCTGCAGCCACAAATACACCTTTGTGAGGCTATACTTAGGCACGTAGGCAATGCTAACAGGTAGCAGGTATAATGTTTGACATGTTCAACATCCCAGTTGGGGAACTTCCTATTGTGCCTAGTCCAATACTCCGAAAAATGGCCCATTGGCCCATTATCCTGAAACAAACGCCCATTGTTCCAAAAATACACACTGTCCCTGCAATAAACAGAGGCATATGGCTACTTATTATGTAGACTGATGTCATTGGACCTTACTGACTGGCATAGGCATGAACCACCACCCTGTCTTATGACTCTACCATTGTTGGTTTGGTTGGTTAGGTTTTGGCATTAGGAGTGAGATTAGTTAGGTTTAGGGTATGAATATCAAGGCGACGGAGGGCGGGTCATGCTTTTGCCATGGTTGCGACCGGTAAGGTTCAATGACGTTATTTTGCGGCATGTGCTTCTGTTCCTTGCAAACAATAGGAATTTGTTTTGTGTTAGCATTAGAACATTTGTCAATCAGCACAAAAAAAAGTACAGCTGAGGCTAACAAGAACGCTAGTAGTTTTGCAGGTATGTGGACAGAAACCAAAGTATTGGACTAATGGGCTAATTCTGACCTAAGGTTGGCACTAGAGGACAAATTAAGGAATCACCAAAGTCAGAATGCCCAATCTCCTGAGGACCATGAACGTCTGTCCAAACGTTCATTGCAATCCATTTAATATTTGTCGATGTCTTTTAATCTGAACCAAAGCAGTGGACTGACCGGCATTTCCATCCCCTAGTGCCATGATGATACCATGGCTAAAAATAGTCTCACAAATTGTTGTATATTTCTAAACAGAACACACAAAAATTGCACTGTCTTGTTCTTTGGTTACATTGTAACACGTCACCAAGTCTTGTCCCTAAAACCAAGCCAGATTCATCGAGATGATCTACGTAGACAGACAAAAAGTATCTAGCCAGGGGACATACCTGTCTGTCTGAGTCTAAACGTAGCATGTCATCAGGCCAAGGACATAACTGTCCTCTGATGACAAAACCGCCTGCTATTGCTGGACAGATTCTCTGAATATTTTCTATTCAGTGATCTGAGACATCTGTGTTTTTGTAGCGAGCCAGTCGTTCACTTCCCACCCAACAGGCTGGTGAAGAGTTTTTTTTTTTTTTTTCAAGGTACACTGGAGATCTACATTGCCCATTCATTTGAATTTCTCCATAAACATTCAAAACCACTTTACCGTCAGTAAGACAGTCTAGTATGATCACACTCTTTAAAAAACAACACTGGATACCGTCTCCCCGGGATGATTACCTTTACAGCCTGAAATGTGGCTTTGAGGATAGAGACAGCTTTCAATGCTCCCTGACACAGCGTCCTATTTTATCCCAAGCACCCCTCCTCTCCACACACATACACATTTATGTTCTTGACCCCTTTTTGGCCAATGTGTTAGCCAAAACCATGGGCGACATGGAGCACCCCTGAGTGTTTTTGTGTTCACTGCTGCCCTCCAAACCCACATGAACTTGAGGTGGGAGGACAAGTCTTAAATGCCAGACTTACCTCAGGTGGATAGGAAAAAAAATAGCTTTGACATGCTGTATTTTTACTGAGTGCTGAAAGATCCATTGGTGCTCACCACCAGTGGTATCCGCCAGTTGCACTGTGGATACCACTGGTGGTGAGCACCAATGGATCTTTCCATATATATAAGTTCATAGAGCAAGATCCTGCATCAACTCCCCAAGGGAAATAAGGTGTTGAAATATCGTCTTATGGCTAGAGTCAGGTTATGCCCTCGTCTCTTACACTCTTACAGAGCTAAATTATTTCAATTTGGGCACTGCTAGGATTACTACTGGGTGACTGTCGTGTCAAAAAGTTGCAGCAGGCATGTGTTTAAAATTTTCAAAAGGTTGCAGTTTTCACCCCTCTATTTGTTTCCAAATGTGAGCAGTGTGAAGTATAGCGTCGACATGTGCCTGGATTGTTGAGAACACTCGAAGACTCCTCAGGCTCTCTTTGAGACGTTTTTAAGGGGATAAAGGTTTAGGATTTTGAGTGCAAAATCCATTATGACCGTTAATCACCTCATTCCGATCTAAATGGTTTTAAAACTAGAGCTTTAAAAGAGGTCTTGCGTTACCATTCCTGCAAAACACTGGACATGTAAACCACCCACTGACCTTTCTTTTGCTCGAGCTCCGATCTCAAGTGCTGATAGAGTGATGGCTTTGTACCGAAATGACAAAGGTGGGCTATTCACCTCAACACAGCCTGTGCTCTACATTAATGCAGATCAGACAAGAATTGGCAAGAACATTACATTGTTAACAAAAGTTCCAACAATGATAAGCCTCGCTGATATTTGGAGCCAAGTGTGAGAACATAACATTAATCAAGGTTAAAGAAGACAGACAGCCTGGCATGCACAACATTTAGGACACAAGGTAGGCATAATGAGCCTGGCATTGTTCTCAACAGCATGCTGCATTCTGGGAGAGCACTTGGACAGCAGTGCCAGTCTGTAAGAGAAGACAGCTATGCAGTGCAATTTGTATTAACCAACCAGGCATGACGGGGCCCTGAGGGCATGTGCAGTAGATAAATGAGTTGGATCCTTGTGGCCTGACTTAAAGAACAGGGCAGTGATCACAAAACAGGTTGATGTTGTGACAGCTGGGTGATAACAAAGCCCACAACATAACATAGTTTCCACAATGCATAATCTTGCTCATTTCAGCACAGCAAGGCTTTAGCTTCCCCACACTAAACAGGCTGCTGAATGAGAATTGTTTTCGGATTCAACAGACCCAAACACAGACTTCTTGAACCAGGTGGCGTGGCCCAGCTTTGCCTTCCAACTGCAGCCGACGTGGTAGCACACCCCTGTTGTGGTTCGGCTCTTAAGGCCCCTCAAATGTTGAGGCTCAAAAGTTAATGAGTTGAATCTCTGCCCCTGGCACAAAGCTAGCACTTCCTGCAGACTGAGAGGGGTCTCGGGTTGGCCTGCCGTAGCTTTCAAGAACAACCTTGTCTGTATGCAGAACAACAGTACCTGTGTATTCTGACGTTCTTCTGTGGGGGCGATTGATGACTTGAAATGAGAAGATATGAGGACACAAACAAATAGGGGCCGAGCCCTTTCACTGTACAATTGCAGGATGATGATGATGATGGGTCTTATGCTGAGTTCTTCTTGCTTGACTAAACAAGAGTAGTTAACCTAATGTCTTCCTGATAAATTGCAGCATTACTAATCAGGATGGATGACTGCAGGGGCACTGCCAATGATGCTTGCGAGCTTAATTTTTGAGATGCCTGTTTATGTGCTTGTGGTCAGAACTGCATGGGAACTTTTCCATCTGTAAATAATCATACACTGTGCACTGTATGTGTTGGATGAATGATGATTCATACTATACAGACAGATCCACAACATCAACAATGATTATAAATTCTTTCATATTTTTTTTTATATAACTGAACTGTCAATAATTAGGTTGTTTTGGTCAAGTTTGCTATCTACCACTTGGATTGAGAATGTTTTAACCTTTGTTAATTTATTTTAGTTATCTATACAAGCCATTCATACATTACTTTTAGCTGTTTAAACCATTTATTCACACATTTTGCGAACTATTTTTTACCATTCATCCACTTATTTAAGCCTTTTCCATTCACCTGCTCACATTTCAACCATTTCAACCATTTGTCCAATACTTTTAGCTATTTCAACCAACCCACTGCTTTTAGATAACTACTTCAACCACTCCATTATTTTTAGATGATTAAACTACTTATCTATGTCTTTTAGCCATTTCAACCATTTAAGCATTACTAAATTATTTTGAACTATATTCCTTACTTAGCTTTCTCTACTTTTGTCTTTTATAACTTTTAGTTAACTGTTTTGACTCTTTTCTCAGTTTAATAACTAGTTTTCCTGCATTCTCAGTGACAACATTTTCTATTCAGGTGTTACGGTTAACTGAATTATATATTATATATATATATATATATTATATTGCACCTCCAATTTTTCCCGAGTGTGTTTATGGTAATCAAAATTGTGCACATGAAAGTGGATGTGTCTCCTTGTTATACTGTGTGGAGACAGGACTTGTGCTGATTGGTATGGTTTGTCAGTGAGGATTCTTAAACTTCACTTTCAGTGTTATTTCGACCCACACAGCTAGCCTCAGAAATAATATGCTGCTTTCATCAAACGTCTTATGCATTTCTTTTTTTCCTAATGGAGAAAATGTGTTTTGTATTTCCCTCACACACTTTGTGCAAAGTATAAAAACAAAACCCTGGGCACTATCATGTTTATGTAACCAACTCCTGGGTAAGTACACATCGCTCTTGGAGCTACGTTTTGAGTGCAATAACTATAAACACAACAACACCAGTGAATTCAGTTATCTCCAACTTTAGTTTGCTTATTAAAAGCAACATGTATTTTGGATTGAAAAATAAAAAAACTGGGTCCTAAGGAAAATTGTCCTTAAAACAAATTTAGTTTGGTGATCATCTTAAGTCACTATGTATATTTGTTCTTGTGTGGTATTTCTCCACAGTTTCAATAACTTCCAAGTCGGTGTCTGAACATAGGGAAAAGTAGCCAAGGTCAACTTTAGCCGCATTTACATCAAGAAGTTCCTGATATTTTCAGTCCCAGGACTACTTTTCAAGGAACTAGAACTTTTTCATACGTCTGCTGGCCTATGAAAAAGCAACATGACAATGCAGTTCAGTTTACTTGCCTATTTCATCTAAAAAACATAAAAAATAAATAAAACTGCAGCGACATTTGCTACTGCACAGTATTTACTGATGCATCTTGGATGTAATGAATGAAATGCAGAGAAGGGAAATGAAACTAGGACATGCTGACTTCACAGTAAATCATCTGTTAAATGTTTGATGGTTAATTACTTGTGCTTTAGAATGTGACCGCTATAAAAAAATTACTTTTTTCCTCATTCGCTGTGCTGTCTCTGTTTTCTTCCACTTGCTTGCACGATCTCTCTCTGTACTTTTTTAAATGTGTCAGGAAGCCAAGAGCAAAGCCTAATTTTAACTTTAATATTATCAAACAAAGAGTAATCTCTGGGTCACAAAACCCCATCCCGATTTGAGTTCAGATCAAATGGAGGTCGATCTGTCAGAGTCTGAGAAGTGTACTCTCTAAGTATATTGTATGCTGGTACTAGTCTTGGTGACTGGCACGATCCTACCATACTACAAAGCAGATAGTTCATCCGGTTTCAGTGGCAATGGAGATCCAGGTTCCTGGAAATCAAGCTGGGAGGGTCACCTTCTACTGGAATCGTTGGATCTTCCTCACTCAATAAAAGAGCTGACCTGCATTTACAAACAGGCTTATAGTCTCTGTTCTGCTTTCCTTCATTATTTCAACTTCTTTGTCAAATGTCGTAAAACATCATACTAAATCATAAGATCAAAGTAAGCGCTGACTGAATTCAAATACTTATCATATTCAAAATGTTTTTTTACTCTCTAGTTCAACTTGTAAAAGTCAAATAATTATAGAATTATTTTCTTTTTGTTTTTGTTCAAACGAAATACAATATACCTATCAGGCATGAAAATAGATTAGTTTCAGCCAATATTTGAGTAATAAAACACATGAACACAAACAGGCTGTATCTTGCACATGAAACATTCAACCGACAAACCTTAAAACGCATCATGTGTCAATCATGTTGACAAATACTCCTAGAAGGGAGAGTAAAACGACATTTCGTAGTTTTTTATTTCTTTCTTTTTCAAACATTCTGCTTGACATATCGCTTAATTATCGTTTAAGTTAGCAACATGAAGGTTAAATGATAAAGAGCTCCACATTTGAAGAAATAGTAATATGGTGAATATTGCTAAGAAGACTTCCCATAAAGACACTTGGGAGTCACAGACCACAGTGCATTGCTAGAAAGGCTTAACATTAAATAGCTTTGCTGCTAACAAACAAAAATACTAGCAAAATAAAACTCAGAAGCTAACGTTAGCTTACCGAGGCATGTGAAGTGGAAGTTGATAAAGATGAAAGGACACTTCTGGTGGTCTCGTGGCCTCTGCAGTGAAACCGTTTCACTGTCATCTAATAACTGCTCGACTTCATCAACCGTTTTGACCTCGGTCTTACTGTTTCTTCACTTTTGTGAAGCTCAACATGGCGGCTTCCGGGCGAGATTTCACCGTGTTATCACAGCTGTAGTGTCTCATAACAGAAATAAAAGCATTACGTTAAAACCAAAACTTAAGTCAATAATTTAATTGTTTATAACTTTATTCAAGGTTCCATTTAAGTAATTGTACAAAACAGAGTTGCAATACAAAATTGAGTTTGTAGTCCCATTTCGCTACGTAAAAAAAACTCAAACAATAATATGTCTTCACCCGTTTTGCTCAGCTGGTTTACGTTTACCTCAGATTTACTTTGGCAATATATTGTCTTCACAGAGCACATGCAGAGTTCCTGTTGATGCCATATTCTGAAGCCCTGTAAGTCATTGTGGTGTTGATGTTGAGGGTGGAATTATGGCAAGAATGTGATGTTCCTGGGCACACTGCACTTGGCTGTTTGTCTTGGTGGTGGTCTGAGGCTGCTTAAAAGTGGCGCTCTGGTTCTGGAAGAACACTGAGCTTCTGGATTGATTAAATATGCCCGAGATCCAGCATCTGAGGGCCTTGAATTCATTACACATGTCCTCAGTCTGCCCGGTTTAACCCTGTGATCAAGTGCCCCTTGATCACCCATGGAGAGACATACCACACAGAAGCCCTCTTCTGTCTCCTGAGGGTGTTTGTTGTTGAGTGTGAGAGCTACTAGAGACTCTTGAAAATAGATAAATAACATTAATAAGAGTTGATAAGAGTTTAACTGATGGGAATTCTGAGGGGACTTATAGAGAGGCTTTACGACTGTCTGGTGTAGAGAAAGAGAAATCTTCCCAATCTCACATGTGGTCTTGAGAGAGTTCATTACTTTATTGAGCCCCTAGCTTGGGAAAGGATAAATAGCTGTTGAAGTGTCATTATAAATTAGGGTGCTGCCATGAAGTTCATGAGAGAGTTATATACTCATCAACTGGCAGTGCTATACTAACCTGATGGCGACTAACGGGGCAAGTTCCAGTCAAATGTAGCACATTAAACGGACATCAGTGCACAAGAGATCACCACATCTCCTTGACCTCTTACACCACTGGTTACAACAAGTCTACTGTACACAATCAGGGAGAAGCAGCTGGTATTTTAAATAGTTTTCAGTCTGCTTCGTGTCTTAAAGTGTGAAGACAGAAAGAAAGAAGATCTGACTTCTGACCTGCCAAAGCCCTTCTGTGAGAGGAATGAATTGGCTAACATGGAGTAGACGAGGAAGTGCTAGAAAATCTGTAGCCTCGTTAAAGGGAGGAATCAATTTCTGTCAACAAAAGCCCTTCACCGCACAACCACAAACCTGCTGTTCCTCTATCATAGACCGTAATAAGCACTTCATAATTCAGCAACAGGCATGCAATCTGAAGTGACATGTTATTTTCTCCTTGCTCTTTTTTTCCTGGATTGCGATCAATGATTTTTTTTTCTTTTTTTTTTGGGAAATCACATGAACTCAATGATGAGGAACGTGACGTGACGTTCTTGTTATTTCAGGCAAGAACTTTCCATCCATCCATTTCTTCGCACCATACGTCGTATGTACATGACTAACTGGAAAACAACCATCTTTTATTAGACTATAAATGTGGTCGCTAACAATTGTAAATAATTACAATGTAGTCTACAGCCTGGCGGCACACACTCTCCTCCCCAGCTCCCCCCACACCCCCCCTGGTCTCTGCAGTCTGCACTTAGCGCTGCTCCTTCCTCACGTCTGTCACTCAGTGGGAGACACCAATATACAGAGTGTAGCGTGAGCAGGTCAAAGGTTAGGAACTCAGTGGTGCGGGGC
The DNA here is from genome assembly GCA_016806645.1 of Ophiodon elongatus. NCBI lineage: Eukaryota > Metazoa > Chordata > Actinopteri > Perciformes > Hexagrammidae > Ophiodon > Ophiodon elongatus. Next base: position 748,443 of record JACSYO010002173.1, on the reverse strand, counting down.
CTTCTCTGCAAAGACACTTTTACAATCATGAGGCTGCGTGTGAGTGGCAGTCAGCAGTGGGTAGGCACACCAAGAGCATGCGAGTGTGAGGCGTGATCGCTGTGCGCTTGTGCCTCCTTCGTCTGCCAGACCCCACTGCGCTGTGTGGTATCGACATCAGAGAAGCTCAACAAATCCTCAGTTAGATTTACAGACATGCCACTGACGCTTACTTTTGTACTCTCTACAAGAACTCTGGGCTTCATATGGCTAACTTGGGACACATCATGAGCACGTGTTGCATTTTCCCTATGGTTTCCATGAGTAATTCATATATATCCTCTCATGGTATTGCATGTGCTTTGGATAGAAATAACGTGCGGCATGTTAACTCATGCGTGTCGCGTTAACGAATCATTGATTTTGTATAGACTATGTTGTGTCTCTGCACATTATGCAGAGACATGATTACACTCTGGCGCTAACAGACGGCTTGACAACTCAAAACACAGATGCATACAGATCTGCCCTGGTTGTGCGCCAATAATCATCAGAGGCAGCGTGCTGTTTTAAGGAATTAATACCAACATAGTGGTGAGAGTCATGGCGTGAGCAACAGTCATTTGCGGAAAGTGCCTTCTCTCACTTTGCAAGTGCCCAAGCCACAAGCGTCCCTGAGTTACATAACAGGCCTTTTGTGTAGGCGTAGACCTCCATGTGTTTTTGTGGTCTCAGGTCATGACAGACACACAGATGGACAATAAAATGAGGTTCCAATACCCAAGGCGGAATCTTCGTAGACTGATAGAAGGGAGACTTGATCTGTGTAATTGCATTTCCAGGTTTTGAAATTAAAAATACTCTGAAGGGAATGGGCTCTGGTGTCTGCCAGACTTATGCTGTTTATGTGAACCGTCCATAGATTATTCAAGCAGCAACGAAGGGACCTCGTGTACATCTAAACGGACAATGACTAAAAAACAAATAAAACTAAAGTTAGACTACATTGATGATGGTTTTGGAAGAAGGACAAATCAAGAGATCCATTCCAAAAAATTATTCAAACGCATGTTTCATTTTATACATTTGCAGTAACTGATCATCCTAAAGTGCAAATCATTCACATTGGATAAAGCGTAGTGGAAAATGTTTGAATTCAAAGGATTCACTACATCTTAATTTGAGAAAGCTAAATGAATAGGAACGAAAACTTCCATCATCAGTGCATGACTGGTGTGACGGGAGCAAAAAATGTGCTTGTCTGAAGTTCAAAGTGCATGGCAGTCTTCAGAACCAGGCAGAGAAGCCATGCTTTTCCTTCTCCACCCATATGCTGTCAATCACCTTCCCATACTGGAACACAGAAAAGTATTTGTTAAGTCTTGAGGCAATACTCTTTGACCTTTAAATGTATTCTTCCACCTTTGCTCTACTTGTGTGCATGCTCCTCCATGTGTGCTCACCTGGTCATCGGAGACCTGCTCCAAGTAAAGGTGGGTGGCATTGACTACTTGCATGCGGGTGTAGCCGTAGTCCGTGCTGCGGAAAGCGCTCCACTCTTTGGGGTTTGGATTGAACCTGTCGGTCTTCTCTCTGCAGCCCTGCAGAGGAATCAACAGCGAATAAATTGAATCTGTTGGTGATGAGGCGCATGCATTTCTCCTGCTCTGTCCACGAAGCCCTGTATGACATTCACTACTGTGGCTGAGCCTCGGTGTGAGCCTGGCCGCATTTTGATATGCCGATGACTAATCCCTCTGTGGTTGGATGACAGAGCACGCACCGCTCACCACATCAGAAAACACTTAACCAGAGGAACAGCTGGTACTAAACTCATGTGGCAGACCAACTGCTGCACAGAAAGGACTGCGAACAATACATAACATTGTTTTTGTATATACTGCTGTCAATTCATGCATTGATCTGTGTGGGAAACCGTTAACAGTGATGCAGTGATGTGAAAGTACTTACAGCAGAGCCTGTAATGATGTGTACCGGGGCTTTTGGGTTCACATAAGGCTGCTCTTTGCTTCCATTGTACACCTAAAGAGAAACACATAACAAGTCTCTTTCACTGATCCAAAACAAAGACTACATAAGGAAGCATTGTGGTGAATTATGAAAGCAGGTGCTGACCTTGTCACCGTAGACAGGCCAAAGCCTCTCATATGTGTGCTCATGTGCCCACAACTCCACATCCACTCCTGTGAAAAACAATTGAGGATAGTCAGTAACCTTCCATAGAAAGAAAATAACTGCCCAGCTCATTTTTGCGTTCACATTTTGCTTTGTAATCTACTGTTTCTCAGATAATGATGAGATTTCTTAGCAATCTTAACAAAAGCTTAAAATCAGAGCAACTAAAACGTCCAACGTTCCACCACCACAAGTTAAATAATTAAATGCAACAAACAAAAGCCTGGGAAATATAATAGAGGAAAAACAAATTGCAAATGGGCTGTTGGGATATCAGCCAGACCAAAGGCCTGTTTTTTTAATAAAGAATGTTTGGATTGCTTTGCACTCTGCAACTGTTAGGACATTAGTCTGTCTGAGCTTGCAAATTTGTAATCTTAAACACCCATTAGCAGCACACAGCTGGTTGTCAAATAGAGACCATACCATAGCGGTAAAATAGATCCTCTAGACCTGGAGCTGGCGGCTTGGTGTCATTCCGTCCCAGTCGGACCTGAGATATAACAGAGAGGAAAGATGTCAGCATGACCTGGCATTAGTGTATGAAACACTACCTGCTACCTGAAACACTACCTGATAGAGCCCCATCACGCATATGCCAGCCTCAGTGTAAACAGTGCCAAGTGCTGGGAGAAGTAATTCTAAGTGGAAAGTATTTGGTCCAAATCCCAGTGATTATGACAGCATATCGTAAATTGGCTTATGGGCTGCGACGTGGACTGGCCAGCCTGCAACACATGCGACACGTCTGCTACCAGGAGTAAATAACAGTGTTGGGCAATTCAGGAGAAAACAAATCCTACGAATACCTTTATGATAATAAAATAAAACCTTTACCAACACAGATGTGCTGCTCTCTAAAAAACACACTGTAAAATAAACTATGAGTGCTTTGAAGGCAATTTAAAAATGTTTATGGTGATGATACAATTTATTTTGGTACATGGACGTAATACCAAAACATCTATGGTTACGATTGGTCATAAAATGTCTGCCATCAGGAATGCAGCTAAGTCATTACAAAATAAATTTCCACACTTGAGACCAAGCAGTAACCTCCTGCTTTACGCAGCTTCTCTTTACTTTCTGTTTCTTATAAAAAACGACCTGTCAGTAAGAGTTTACCTGATCATCTTTACACCGACACTCTTTATGGCAGTGTGAAGGAATCAGTAGTTTGGGTACCAATATGCATAAGAAAAAGTGGATGCATTAATATTGTTGTTGCAATGTGTGTTAATGCAGTGGCTGACAGGAAGTAAACTTGGACCAAAGCTGTTTCTCTAGCAACAGAATGGCAACGAAGAATTCTATAGGATTCTGTTGTTCACACACTAAAGAGTCAAACTGAGTGCAGTCGTCCTGGTCGTCATCGGAGCAGTACATGGGTCTGTGTCCCATGGTGAGGATCCATGGACGCACTGCTCGGTTCTCTGGCTTGTTGGCCTCCTAGGTTGGGAGAAGGAAGTGGTGAAAACATGCATACGTCATCGCGGGTCACATTGGGATAGCGAGACAATTTTGTGTTGGAACAGAAAGTGGAATCAGTAGATTTATAATGGAGAAAAAAAAGAATGTAACTACTACCACTACACTATAATGGGAAAAGAGAGGCAGAGAGCAAGTGTGGAAACAAAGGAGAACACTTAGCCATCATTTACGCATGTAACTGGTCATTAACCTGCAGGTCTTTCTTCAGCCACTCGTACTGCTTGAAGATCAGCTCCTGGCCGAATTCGAGATAGAAATAAACCTCAGTGGAGAAGGAGATGATGTGCGCTGCCCCCAGGTTCCAGCTGCGGACACATGTCGTTAAAATGATACATAGCCTCAACCCAGTAGAGAAAGCATGCTGAAAGTCACAGGGTAAGCGAGAACAGGCCTCACTTTAAACGCCAGATAAGTGTGAAAAATACTTTCAAATCCAGGCAATGTTTCGTCTCTGACATTTTGCTGCGGAATGCAGTGCCAGATCCACTTTAGAGAATAACCTCCTTGCTGTAATATGAGTGCTTACGTGTTCATCCAGCAGGGTTAATGGAAAAGCATGTGTTCTGTACATGTGTGCTACATGTTATGAACTGAACAGTTTCCAGTAGCAGTCGTGGGATTTCAGATTGCCTCCCCTTGCTCCTAACCGGCTCTCATCCAGCAGACCCGTCTGCGCCTAGGGACTGATCAGTGGGCAGCTGGCCTGTGGTCTAGCAAGGTATTATCTTACTGTCTGAGAGAAGGAGGTCTGTAGTGGACTATGAGTCACCTAGTTAGATGTATAGCTCCTTTGTATATTCCCCACGTCCCTGAGATAGGAGAGCGCTCTTCGGCTGCCAATTCCTCTGGGCTGCGTCTTACAGCTCATTAATGCTGACTGAAATACAGTAGGAGGTTTGGTAAACCTTCCCGTGATACTTCACATGGGGCCCAGGTTGGAACATAAATGATTTCTCTTTCCGAGCTCTGTCCAGCTAGCCTTCACTTTCATCGACTAACCAAAACTGCTGGTTAAGCACATCAAAGTCCACCTTAACTAAAGCAAAAATATTTGACTGAGTCAAATATTGTGTTATTCCATTACGCCAACATATTCTGTTCTCCCTTACCTGTACCACAGGCTTTCAGTCTGTCCTGGCATGCTGAAGCGATTCCTGTAGTTGGAGAAGTTACTGCAAACAAAGGTAAGAAAAAAGTTAGATGGACTGATCTTACGATCTAGGTTCTTCAACTATGTAAGAAACAGCAACAACATACAGACTCCTGCTCTCTCTTATTTTGTGGTGCAAACACAATTTTTAGCTTTTCTATGAAACATATTTGACCAGCAATTCTTGAAGTAACTGCCTAGTTTTGGTGCAGTGCTTTTGTTTGATGTCACTTAGTAGAAAGATCTGGGTGGTAAATCATCGGATAAAGATGACCATCGCGCTGTGGTGGTGACATCTGCTTCAAACTTTAGCTATTCTGAACCGTACAATTTTCTGTCGCCAACATATCAGTGGCTGCCTATCCAAATTAAAGGCTGTAGAAAATCATGGACGTAGATTCTGTGACCTCACCCTATAGGTTTCTGATAGGAGGTTTTGAAGCTTAGGATCATGGGCAGATAATCAAATATGGGCAACGTGGGGTGGAGCCGAGATGGGTCGAGCAAGTCGGAGCCATCATGGTTGAGTGCACTACACCTGTCAATCAAGAAAAAAGGCCTCTAAATATACCCCTCTAAAAACCAAGGCATCCTCTTTAAAGAACAGAATAATTTTAGATCCAGTGGCCATTACAGGAATCACAGCTTAACCTTGGCACCACAGTGGTTTCAGCACTGACATGTGGTAGTTCCTACTTGATGCAGATGCAGTACGATACTTGCAGTTATCTTTCACTGCAACCATAATCTCCACAACTAATTTCTAGACTCTGCACGGCACCAGACAGTGAAATCATCCAGAAATACTCAAAAACATCCAAGAGTGCACAATCACGCACATTGAACCAGCACTCTCAAAGTATTACAATTGGAGCACCGTGCAAAAAGAGAAAAACTCTTTCATGGAAAAGCTCTCCCTCATGCCAAGCCGCAAGTCTCTTTTCACGGTTTTTAATTTCAGCATGAAAGCAGGATCCAATCTTCTCAACGGGCCATTAACTAAGCGAGGTGAGGTGAGAACGATTGTTTTCTTATCTTACATAAGGGAGGAAAAAGTGCAATATTCTGGACTTCTTAATGTAGGGTTAGGAGGTAACTAAAAACCAGCGGGGTCAGAAGTCAAAGGCTAGGGACAGGGACACAAAAGGAGGATCACAAGAGCCATTTACTAATATAAATACGTCTAAAACTAATGAGACACAGAGGTCAGGATTAAATGGCCACGGTCAGCGTGATAATCCAGCAGAGGCCAGTTTGTGAGCTGTGATCTCTCAGGTGTCTATCATACTACTATCACCCCAAATCAAGTAGCTAGAATTTCACATTTAACTGTTGATTACTAGGAAAGTATTTGAAACGAGCATCATTGCATTTACAACAATTCATCGACTGAAATTTACAGTATATTCTAATCCAACCACACAAGCCATGATAGCTAAAACAGAGCTAAAGAGTGAGATCTATTCCGATGCTATCTGAAGTTCTCAGTCATGGTATTGAACCAAACACAGTCCTAAAATGGGTTCATACTCCCATCTTGTGGCTAGGACGTGTACCAGCAACAATGTACGGTAATCTGGGAAAACACTTAGTAGAAATAAACAATTAATTTTGTATCCAGTTAAATAATACACACTCTCTAGAAATTCAAACAGAGTGATATAACCGGGCTGCCCTGAGGGAAAGGTTTAGCTTGTAGCCTGCCGGCTTTAAAGTCTCTCGTTTTGCGGCTGAGACGTGGAAAATCTGATACAAACATGATAAACTTACATTTGTTTCGTTAATCTGCACTATGGGATTCCAATCTATCATGTGAGTCGTCCTCTGTATTGCTTATTTCCATGTGGGTTTGCTTTTCCATTAAAACAAGATTGAGATAAAAATCTGGTGGCTGTCAAAGTCAATGAGAACAACCTGACTCTTAAACTGACCCAACAAAACTCCCCCCCGTCTCCCCCCCCCCATCAAATCCACCCTTTCATCGTCTGATGAGCTTAATCCAGGCCATTGCAGACATTAAAGGAACCAGTTGAAGTCTTCAGAAAGGGAAGTCACTAACTCGCAGCACAGGACAGCAACGGCCATGTCCATGTCCCTGTCCCTGTCCCTCCGAGGGACCGATGAACCATGTGGTGCTTGGTGAACAAAGACAGTCTTGATTGGGGCCTTAGCATCCTCTGTGGATCCACTGCTCTCATCCTGCTGGAATGCTGACTGAAAACTCTTGTGGTCAGCAATGTTTCAATTGCCTTTTACCCATTAGGTTTTGAGGTTGGAAAGAGAGATGAACAGAGAAGTATAGTGAGAGCGAGCACATCAGACAGCGAGGAAGAAAAAGCAGAGGCCAGCTGCTGGGAATATTTGGATTCTTAAAAACACCACAGAGCAAAACACACTTTTACGTATAGGAGAGGGAGAGAGGGGAGCTGGATTTCTGGTTATGTAATGCAGCGAGCTCTTTCTTGATATCAGGATGCAGAGCCAAGAAAAAGAGACTACTGTTAGCAGCTCCTTAATAAAGACCAGACAGTAGTCACATTTCACATGGCAAGGCCAGGCGAGGACTGTCTCAGTATGGCAGCGGCAAGTAAATATTATGGTGCAAGATCAGGCAGCTCTAAACGTTTCAAAATGCATTAAACACACACAACTGACTCCAGCAGATGTGCCGGGAATTTAGGGATACATTAACTGCTAATCCTCGGGATGAAAAGCATCTGTGGCTTCTGAAAGTTTTGCTCTCTCTACATTTTACACATCTTTACTCATCTTGTATCATCTTCAACAAAACAACTTTGAAGATGTTGACAATTACAGGCTACATTTTTGTTCCCCATTAGGTATAAATTATAAACTACCCTGAATGATTATTTTGTGGGGCATAATAAAAAAGCTAAAGGGACAAAGACGCAATAAAAATGTCAGAATATCAATGTACAACTTAGGGCCACAACAAATGATTATTTTTATTACCAATAAATCTGAAGATCAGATCGACCTCAAATCAACCAGTCCATTTATAAAATATAATGAAATAGTGAAAAATGCCCACCACAATTTTGTCTGGCAGACAAACAGATTTTCAAAATTGAAAGGTATTCAATTTACTATCATTTAGGACAAATGTCCACCCTGGTGCACGATTTATTGTATTTTAATGTATCATTATATTGTAAAAAGCATCAAATCCTCACATTTGGGAAGCTGGAACCAGCAGATGTTTAGGACTTTGTTTTAAATAAAAAATCTTAAAAAATGATCTAAATAGTTTGACTTAAGTTTCTGCTTTGTTCTCTCCTCACTGTCCCGTCTCTGAGTACAGAACGTTTCCCAGACAGTAAATGTGAGCAACGCGTTCAGTGATGAGGAGTCAAAAAGGCAGACATTGTTCACACCATGACGGCCCGTCTCTGGGAAGTGAAAAACAGATATTGAGCTGATGATTTCCAGTCAGATAAAGGTTTGTTTTGGAGAGCTTTGCCTTGTTTAGATGTTGGTGGTTCCTGACGCCGCTCCAGCCTTTAAAGACGAAAATAGCTCCCATCTGTTCAAACGGTACAGTGAGGAGTTTTCAGCAGACCAAAGTGTATAAATCTCTTTATAGTGGAAAATCTGCGTCTCACCAGAAAGGTTGTTTTTCAGGAGTTCCCCCCCCCCCCCCCCCCCTCACACACACACACACAGGAAAACATCCACACAGCATTTACAGTAGCCAGTTCTGAATGCAATTTGTCATGAGGTGTCTGGCAAGCTTCTCTCACCAATATGGATGTACTGCCATTTTTGCCCAAAACCCATTAATCATACTTTTGCCCCGAAGCAGAATGTGGCATAAAATGTAAACAAAAAGGAAAACATGAGCTCATCGAAAGCAGAAGACAGACAGAGGAGCGAGTCACACACCTTCCATGTTGTCTCACTGACTATGAATGCCACTGTTAAAAGGTCCAGTGTGTACAATTTTGGGACATCTATTGGCAGAAATAATATTCATTATTATGTTTTCATTAGAGTATAATCAGCTGAATTTAAGAATTGCAGTGTTTACATTAGCTTATAATGAGCCCTTCATATTTACAGTTTAAGAGTCCATCATGTTGCACCACCATGTTTCTACAGTAGCCCAGAACAAACTGACCAACACCGGAGGGCCTTTTGCGTTTTTATGTTACCTGAAGGCCCCCGTAGTCCTCCGACACCCTGGTGAAACTGCAGTTACGTGAGCCACAGAGTGCAAAAGCTGTGGTACAGCCAGCCGTGACTTCCGTTGCTCCTAAAGTAGTGTTCTTATGGTAAGGATGGCCTCTGGGCGAGGTGAACGGCGTTACCACAGTTTTGCACTTGGCGGCTCTCGTTACCGCAGTCTTGGGAAGGGAGAGGTGAGAGGAGGGGTATTCAATAGGTTGCAATCTGCTACCACACCACTAGATGCCAGTAAATCCAACACGCTGGCCCTTGAAGAAACAATTCTTCACTAAACGCGAGTTCATATGCGAATACATCCAAAAAGAAATTCAGAAATTAGCTTCCACCTACTATGTAGACTCGTGGTTGCCTGGACATGTCATGTAGGGCAGGTAGGCTGCTATGGACTGAATCTGCCTCATGAACTCATCTCCGATCCTGGCATTGTCCTGGAACAGTGACATTCAGCTGTTAAACATGCCACCAGAGATTTTCCTGTTTGACAACAATGTTTCATTTTTCTCCATTCACTGATTACTTTGATTTGATTTTCCAGACAGCTGCAGGAATTTATAGCTCATAGAAATAAAAGGTTATGGTGACAACACACGTCGATGGGGCCATAAAGGGTTGTCGCAGCTTAACGGGAAGAGAGTGGAAGCAGCTCTGGAGAAGTATGGCTGGCTAGTTAGCGAGGTCGCTTGTCCTTCTCTGGATGAAGCATTAAGTTGTTAAACATGACTCATTTACTCGGGCTCTCTACCCTCTGTTACGTTACTTAATGTCTGTAATGATGGCTTTCACGTTCACCTTTCAGACAAAATTCTCTCTCTCTCTCCTTCTATTTATAATATCAGTGAAGCCACAGGATTTAATCGCACATTCCAGCTGAAAAGCACAGCTTGTAAGAATTATGGCTATTAATGTGTGCAGTGGTCTGCTGATTGGATTCAGCATTTTCCCCTATTTGAAAAGAAAAGCATGAATAATGCAAGAACTCATTTTTAGGAAAAATGATACAAGTGTCCAAGACAAATTGATGCTAAATATCACGGATGACAGTTGGGAGGTTTTCAGATGAGAAAATATGTTATTGAGACTTAAGATTCTGGGTTTTGAATGACGCTTATTTTATTTGAGAAATACTTGGGGCGACATGACCCTGACTCTCGTCTTTCACCGCAGGCTTAAGGCATTTCAGAGTAATGCTAATCATAAGCTGCGTGTCTCAACCACAGCTGAGGGCCTTCATATCCACTCAACATAAACAGTGGTGAGTCTTGAGATGGGACAGTGGAGAAAGGTAAAGTGGCTTATCTCATCTGTCATTGTGGATTTAGAGGAATAGAAGAGTGGCTTTAAGAATATACGCTATTGATGAAAGAAATTCGCCGTCAGTTACCAAAATTGTGATCAGAGTTTATGATATTGAAAAGACAGAAGAGTAAAATACCTCGTGCATATCGTAGGCAAAGTCACCTGTAAAACATAAAAGAATTAATGAATGAAAGAGTGTTGTAAGATGATTACTCTCCCACAGTAACAACAATAGGTATCTGTGGAGCACTATGCCGAAATGTGTTTCCCCAAAATGTTGTGCTTACATCTTTATCATATGGATAATGCATTTAAAGAAATAGTTCAACATTTAAGGAAATATGCTTAATGGCTTTCTTGCAGAGAGTTAGATTAAATCAATTCCACTCTCATGTAAGTATGCTAAATATGAAGCTACAGCCAGCAGCTAGTTCAGTTAAGACTGGAAGCAGCTGGCCTGTCCAGAGGTAAATAAATATGACAGCCAGCACCCTTAAAGCTCATTATTTAACACATTATATTGTGTTTGTGGATAAATGAGAATATGTGGTTTTACCGAGTTATATGCTGGAACTTATCCTTTAGTGAACTTTAGAGATGCAGGAAGGCAGTTTTTTTCCTCACGCTAAGTTAAGCTAATCATCTGTTGGCTCTAATGTTATATTTAGTGTGCAATCATGACAATCATATACATTTTCTCATCTAACATTTCCCAAAATGTCAAGCTAGACCTTGAATATTATAACTAGTGGACTATGGTCAGCCTCAAACAAAAGTCTGATCACGCTTTATGAGGCAATAAAAGAATAATATTCTCTGTAAATGTGTAAAGTGGCTGTAAAACAGTGTTTAATATTGTGTTTCATTTGAAAAGCCAACAAAAGGCAGAACCACTTATACTGTTCTTTCATTATCTTTTATTATCCAAGCTAGAAAGCCAGAGATTCAGTCAGATTTTTATGCGAACAAATTTTGGCACAACCCAGACCCATTATCCATTTAGATTCTGGAGCGAGCAAGTGACCGGCATCCAACCCAAATTAACATAATAACCCATATATTTGATTTATGTTAGTGTAATCTGTCACAAGGTGTGCCAGGTGTCTGTGGATTAATAATAACTGAGACAACAGTTGATAAAACAATGCCTCTTTGCTGCTTTAACAGTGCACATTGTTGCAATATCTGTATCAGTGGAGAGCTTACCAGCGTGCAGGATGGCATCGTACATGCCAAGCTGTGCCTCCTTTTGCAGTCGAGCCAGAGACTGAGGGTTCTCGTTGCCAAGGTCACCGTACAGAGCAAATCTGGGACTGAAGCTCGTGCTGTCGTTCAGAGCAGTGAAGGAGAACACGTCGCTCCAGCCCTCATCACTCCCACAGTGGTAGACTGAAATTACACAGAGTTGAAAAACACTTTCCAACATGAGTTATGTTGTGAGAAAAAGTCAGTAATATTAACGCTCCACACACCGTAGGTAGCTGCAGGTTTGAGGTCAGTGAGAGTGACCCTGTGGATGTACATCTCTCTCTTCTCCTCGCCTGAGTCCACAAACAGAGTAGCGTCCCCTTTGGTGCTCATCTCAAAAAGCCGACCCCCGAGAAGACCGTACTCCACCTTGCTCTCCGTCTCATTGAAGGTGGTCCAGGTCACCGCCATAGAACCTGGCACTCCTGTGAAGAAAAGCCCAATTATTGGAATCGTGATGGAGATTGATCTGACAGGACAACTGGATTCACTTACTGATGCATCTATCAAAGCCAAGAGATGCTTATGAAAAAAACTGACTTTGCACAAGAGTTGCGCTTTTGTTCTCGCCGCTGGCAAGATATAACCATCAGAGAGCTGAGACGAGCTGACGACTGGCCAGGTATTAATTTCATCAAGACATCAACGCATTTAATGACTACCACGTTTCACCTTCATGAGGAATGAAGGAAAGAACATTCACGCTGTGAACCAAGGGCGACATCAGCTGCTGTATATGTACGGCAGTTAAGGCAATTATCTGGTGCCTTTAACCTAAATGACCTACATTGAGTGCACAGGTAGCGTTTCAGAGCAACAGGGCACTTCAGCAGGACATGTTGATGTTGCATTAAATAAACGCACAAAATATCTTCAAGGCCTTCAGCCATTAAATTAACTGTATTGCATTAAATATACAGACTTTTTTAAAATATAAATTCAAGATCACGGAAAGTGAATCTGAACCTCAGTGAGGTTGCTGCAGCGCTGCAGAACAGTAACAAAACGTTCAGCCGCCCAAATGTACCTGTGCTTTCAGTCATTATATGACTGAGTGATTTGTTGAAAACATCTGTAAATCTGCAATTCATTTGACATGTCGTACCGGTTTGTGCTACTAAGCGGAACATTGTATCCCTAAATGAAAACACATAAGGCTGATGGAAACAGTTCAAACACGTACCTGGATAAGAGAGGTGGACTTGCTCTGGCTGGGTCCAAATGGGAGGAAGACCAAGCACCAACAGGGGTGCGAGGCTCAGCAAGGCACAGGCAGTACGAACGGAGACCATTTTAATCCACACTGGCCTGTGGGAACAACAACCTGTTTGAAGTAGCAACACACAGATACACACACACAGAGAGAGGAAATAAAACTATTTTGTCACTGTAATCACATGATGTTGAAAGCTTTCATGACGAACATCACATGACACTGAGCCTATTGATATAAAATCGAGAGGATCAATGTGTCTGTTTTGCACAGTAAACATCATACCTGACCTCAGCGGCAGTTCACACAGCACTCAGTGGCGGCGTGCACACACACACACACACACACACACACACACACACACACAGGTTTCTGATGACGACGATGACCTCTGCATCAGTCAACCCGAATGATGAGACTGAGGAACTGAAACAGTCAGCGAGTACAGTTTAGAAAGAGGTGATGCGTCAACAGAAGCAGCTGATGTTTTTCATTGTGCATTCAGGGAAGTGAGCTCAAGTACAGTGGAGATTATCTCACAAGCCACAGCTTGACTTCGATCAATAAAGTGCTCCTATGCAGGAGTCATGGCTAATGAAAGAAAATGCATGCTCATTTGAGCCAAAACACTATACCAGCTGATCTCATTTAATATGCTAACTGCATCTCCAGTTGAATGTGTCTTTCAGTGGCATGAGATCTGCTCAATGGGATGACCTGAAACCACAAATCTAGACCAACGAAATGTTTGGATTTGAAATGTGCACTATTAATATCTCAATAGTCGCTAGAGGGTGCACCCTGCACAGACAGCATGATGAATAGGATGCTTTATTCTCCGATGCAGGGCGTTATTGGTGGTTCAAATCGGACGTTAACTAGTTGAGCCTGAAAGAATCAAAGGGAAGGTTTAACTGTATTGTCTCTGCATAGGAATGGAAACAATGGTGAGTAACGTAAACTTTACACCGTTCAGGATACATTAGGCTCTTTGTTTCACGTGTTGTAACGCAGTTACTGGCTGTGAAGGTTCCTAGACCACTGGTTGAACCGGGCTTTTCTATTCAACGTTAGCGTTAGCTGACTTAATGCTCACTGTTAGTGGGCGAATTCTTACCACTGTTGTTAACTTAGTGTTACTTAGGTAAATTAGCGTTACGTACAGCGTTACGCGCAATACAAAGCCTTTTTTATTTTGTCTATGAACTATTTAAACAGTTTAAATACACCGCATGAGGCGCAAACACAGCCTGACCCGAATAAGTAAGCTAAATGTTAAACTACTCACTTAAAAAACTCACAATACAACTGAGCTGTTGGCCTGGGAGCAGTTCCTGACTACGTCATAACAAACAACAACACCTTGCCCAAGTGGCTTGTGGGAAAATGTGTTTTGATGTGTTTTAGCCTGGAGAGCCTGTAAAATTGTAGGATGAAAACAACTAAAGCTAAAACAAAATGCAATATGGTTACTGGGAATAATGGTTTAGAGATATAAAGCATATTGTGATTATTGGGTATAGATATTTAATTAAGTCTAAAAATGTATTTAAACTGATTAAGGCTTATTTTTCTCTAGATACAATGGACTCCAGCAGTGAGGATGGAGAATACCAAAATCTTGAACATGACTTGCAACAGGATGCAGCCCAGTACAGAGTGACCTATCCTCGTGGGAGAGACACACAAGACGTGAGCTGGAAGACACATTCTAATACACAGATGTATTTATGTATGCTGGACCTCTTTTGCTGCTTATAACTGTGTTATTTGTCACTATGCCAAATGTATTTTCATATGCAGATGGATTACAATAAAAATGAGGAGATCAACACAAAGAGGTAAGTAATTTCAGGTTTTGTGGCGACATTACAGCAAATGCATGGTGTGGTTTGGTTTTCAAATTAATGTTTGAACATTTCACCCAGGTATCCAGTAAGTCGCTCTGGCAACAACCCAGGTAGAGTGAAGCGGGTAGTGTCCTGTAAGAGGAAGACCCATCATCTGACGGTGACTCGGAGGAAACAGCCAGGGATTGGGAAGATTTATGATGCTGCAAACAAGGAGAATGAGAAGAAGTGCATGCAGGACATGCAACAGGACATATCTGACATGGACCCTTGGGAGTTCTCACTAAAAGTCAATAATAATCCCAAGACTGGGACAACTGGTTCTGAACAAGCCGACTACTGTTCGCTCACTGAGGTCAGAAACACTATCACAGCTCAGACTATATTTCTGTTTCTTTTTTTTTTTTTTATGAATAACTGGGTTTGATATTCTGAACCAAACAATGTGTTTCAGCTCACAAGGGATCATAGCACAATGACTGATGTGCTCTTTGGAAGAAATCTGAGACTAAAAGTATCTCTAACATTGTGGCAGAGAAATGTTGGAGAGCTGTTGACGTACTTTCTGAGGTACGTTAGGTGTAGTCTGTTTCAGAAATGTGACACACAGTATTTTTGCGAGAATTTCAAAAGCATTTCACTGTTTTTGTACAGAATAGAAGACATTGGTGTGTTTGTTGATTTCCTCCCGCTGATAAGCAAAAGGTGAGTGATTTGAAATTTGCCAACGTCTGAGCGATACCGTCTAAAAGTGGAGAAATATTAATTTGATTACATTTTCTCTGCAGCATTGATGAGGACTCTCCCAGGGTCACCATTGGCAGTTGCGTTGACCTCTTTCCTTTAGTTAAGAAGGTCCTCACCAATCCATATGAAGAGTAAGTATACCTCCTGCAATGTAATGTTTTGTTTTTGCACCGCAGTTGAATTACTATAGAATGAAATGTATTGTGCACATAGAGGAACAGACCGTATGTGAAAGGATACTTACAAAATACTAATAAACGAGTATTGCCTTTTATTCTCACAGGTATCTTATAGTTGGTTTAAAGTGGATACATTCAGTTTTGAAAAACTGGTGGGGGGACCTAAAAACAAGTGGCTACAGTGGATCAACTAAACTTCTGATGGATAAGTAAGTGTTGTTTCATGAGCTGTATGATATTTCAGACAAATAAATACCGGATATATTTAACTGAAGTTGTCTTGTCACAGTCAACCAAATATAAATGGATACAGCATGGTTTAATTCTTGGCAGAATTTGCCACTTTTTAAATATTTGTCCCAATGTGTAGATCAGTATACACAGCCATTGTGGTAAAGTACGTATTCAACTTTGTTACAGAAATTTCCAGGCCTTTAATCAGCAGTTGGCAGAGTTATGGCATCAGGAACCTTTACTGAAATCTGTTCCCGGACCTGCTGGAGACATGGCAAAGGTCAGTGCTGCATGTATAAATAAAATCATTACCGCTGCCATTGTTGGTTTTGCATTTTCTAATTTTTCTCCCTTAGGTCATTGACTCCTTCCTGTCTCAACTTACCTGACAGCAACAAAGAGCCACATAACGGGTCTTTCTCTGGTGGCAGCTTCCCAAAGGTGTATTGAATCCTTAGTAAAATCCTTAGATTGGAGCTGCTGTTGTTTCCACAGAGGAGTGGGTTTCTTACCTGTCCTGAGTGGATATCTGTAGATCATGATGTATTTTTGGGCTGGCAGATAAACTTGAACAGTTGAAATACTGAGAATGTGCAATATAAATTTAATTGTGTGGCAAATTTGACTTGATTGTCTTTTCATTGAACTATATACTAGGATGTTGTAATTATGACCAACAAGAGGAGTTTTATCATTGTGCCGTTTCTGTTGTATCACATAAACTTAAAAGACTTTCATGTGTTTCTAATATCTTTGATTGCACCACTGATGATGAATAAAGTTTTTATTTCCAATTTTAAAGTTTGTGGTTGGTATTTATATTTGTTCTTCTGTAGGAGAAGACAGCATCGATATGTTTCCAAACTGTATGTGCTGTACTTTAACCAAACACTGGGCTTCACCTCAAGTTAAAGTACGGTTAAATAAACTCCCAGATCAGCAGCGACACATTTCAGTGGAACCCCTACAATTCAGTCTTATCTGGACTTCAGCCTCATTCAGTATTGATGTGATTTAGGTGAGTCAGAGATAAGGCTTTACAAAACTCCATTTAAATGAGGGCTTATCTCACTTGACACAGATAAGTGGCTGGTTGGTGCCTGTCATTGAGTTGTGAACCTGAGGCTGAAGTCCAGCTGTGACTGGGCAGGAGAAGGCTGTGTGAAAGGACATGCAATTCAGTGAACTCTCAGCAGTAGACGGCCCTGTTTGTATTCAGGTGCTTTTCATTCAGAAAGTGTTGACAACTATAATCGGAGCGTGGGAGAGGACTTACAGAGAACTACGTATCTCTACACTGCAGCCTCATACAGGGGTCTTCACTCAAGGTAATGCTTTCTTTAGTAAAGTAATGTTTTGTGTGTTGTTTATTATGTTCACTGAATTCAGTATTGTATCATTAACTAAAACTGTTGTTGTCTAACGACAAAGAAAAGTGAAGGATGAAGTGTGTGATATGCTGGCTGCTAGCAGAGGCCCTGCTGCTGTTCAGTGTGACTGGAGTTGACATGGAGCATCTCCAAGCTGAGAACCTGAATCTCCTTCTCCCAGATGAGCACAACTTGGTCCTCAACCATGGGATGAGAGGTATGTATAAGCGTGACTTTCACTTTCATTTTCGACTTTTCTTTTTGATTGATTTTGCTTGTTTGATCTCAATAATCTGTTTGCCCATAACTTGTGCCGAATCCTATAAACACTAGATGGCAATAGTGGTTCAGTATGTGAAACAATCCTGTGATTGCTTTAATATTTTTAATTATCTGAATCTTAGATTATCAGTGTGGATTCCCCTGTGGGTCAAATTCCAACCCGTAGACTGAAATTGCTGAGTAACTCATTAATGTTACGTGTTACAGAACAACCTGTGAGGTGATTGTGTATCTTGTCAGACAAGCAGCTATAACAGTTTCGCAATTGATCAAGGTTTCAAATTTTTACATGGGAGACATTGAGAAACAGTGTTGGTGCGCTGTTGCTATCAATGTAATGACTAATTCCTGGCATTGCCGTTTACCGCAAGGACACTACCACTGGGAGCCCTAAAGTCGGATGCTTTCAAATTGTACACAGAGTGGTAGCAAATCAATAGTTTGACATTTGGTTATTCATTTTCTTGCAGAGAGTTGGATGAGAAGACTGATCTTCTCATTTAACTCCTGACAAGAAAACGAAATGTCAAACTATTCCTTTAAATGCGAAAAAATGTAGTTGTGATTTCTTTGAGATTATTTCATTTCAATGGAAATACCTGTAAATATGTTTGTATGTCTGCATAATGAAACATTAAAATACATGTCAGAAGAAAAACAAGTTATAAAAGCCCATGTACGGCTGTACAGTCTCCACTCAGTTTGTCAACTGCAGCATGAAATGGATACAAATCTGGACATATCTCCCCTACAGTTCTGCCTGATATGTTTATTTACCCAACAGTGCTGCCCAGAGACTGCCATGAAATGCTGATGACGTCTTCGGGCCAGGCCAGAGACGGTGTGTACCTGATCAAACCAGGTGACTCCCCCATCGTGGCCTACTGTGCTATGCAGGAGGGAGGCTGGACCGTGGTGCAGCATATCACCGTCAATAGCAGCGTGAATTTCGATCGTACCTGGGCTGAATACAAGGAGGGCTTTGGGGCTGTAACCAGTGATCACTGGCTCGGGAACGAATACCTTCATGAACTCACCCTCGGCCCTGGGCGCTATAAACTGGGAGTAAAGCTAGTGGACCGAGACGCCATCACGAAGACGGGGGAGTATGATCCGTTCTTGGTGGAGGATGAATCGTCAGCATACAGGCTGAGGCTGGGGTTGTTCCAGGGCACAGCTGTAGACGCTCTGACCCTGGACACAGAGAACTACCTGCATGACAACCAGAGATTCACCACTAAAGACAGAGACAATGACAACTACTTCCAAAATTGTGCTAAGCTGGAGTTTCAGGGGGTGCCGGGAGGAGGTTGGTGGTACGACGCCTGTGCTGGTGCCAACCTCAATCGCAGGAATGTCATCTACTGGCAGAAGGACTGCAACAAGGAGCGACTGTGCAAGTATGCATGGATGATGGTGAAACCTACGGACACAGTTAAACTGATTCAAAGTAAAGACTGCAAGAAGGATGAGTTATAAGGACACAGGATTTGTGACAATCTATGACTCTGGGTTTGGCAACTACTGAGGGCCAAACGTTTAGTTTTCTTTGCAACAAACACTACAAAAAGCTGCATCACTCAATTTCTCTGGACATTCAATTCACCACATTTTATTCAGAAATGCATGGACATGATCACAAAATACTGAGAACAAGAAAATGAATCACAAACTTGGAACACAGTATAAAAATGCAGTAGGGTTTTAGCTCTAGCTTTGTCTCCATCGATCACCATCTTACATGAAGCAAAGCAACTCATCATTCCCCAAATTGCAAGTGCAGATTTCTTTATTTTCACAGTTACAAAAAAAAGTGTTTCATGACATTATAGCTTATGACGCACGTAAAATAGCTCCCATCCAATGCTGACACAAAGAAACATTTCACAAACATGTCATTTGCCACAGTACATTACAAGTTTGCCAGAAATACAATTAAGATATGATGGCATATTGATTTAGCTACAGATATTCAGAGAAAAAACTGTATTTCAATGCTTATGGAAAACGAAAATATCCTGAGGATGAAAACTAATAAACTAAACACGGTGTACTCTTGAATCCTCCCCAATATTCGTAAACACTGATATTGTTTCGCAAGTTTGTGACATAGTTTGAGTAAAATATGTATTTTATTTTGTAAGGGTTGTAGGCTGCACTAGAAGCATTCAGTAATATTTTTAATTTAATTTATGGAATCATTACTCTATATTTTCTGCTGAGATTTTGCAGAACAGAAAATGCAGCAGATGAAATGTGAAAACAACAAAGCTGAAACTATATTCCCTCATCTGACAAATGGCAATGGCACATGTGAAAAGGCTTTGATTATCATCGAGTTACAATCTTGACTTAGCAAGCAGGTTCTGACATCAGGACGACATGTATTAGCCCTTTAAAATAAAACAGCAATTCCAAAATGTGCAATCTCAATACAAACACAATACTGACAGAATAAAACTGCATGTGTTATAACATTTCGGGTTTAAGAGCATTAGTTCAGGGGAGGATACTGGCATTAAAAAACAAAAACAATAAACAGTCTAAATTATAAGATTGGAGCAATTTTATCATGCTCAAGATATCAAACTGTGCATCTTGATACGAATATAGAACAATATGAAATATTCTGCATAAGAACATCCTTTTAATATTTTAGAGTCTATTTACAGTGTCACTGATTATGTTGGGACAATTTTATAATGTTTTTCCATTTCCAATGTTGGAGCAGTAATTAACAAACTGTGGCAGACCAACTGATTAATGAGCAACTTAATTTATAAATTGAACCAGCCCCTGGATATACTATTCTTACTTTTAATTCTGTGTAGAATTCAAGTTCATAAAGCCAAGATTATTAATACAAACATATAATTTACAGCCATACACCATCTTGAAAAAAATAGTAGTTCATGTCAGTTTGGAGCTAACCACAGGGTTTTGTCCATACCAGTATAACTTCTCCTCAATCCTTTTCTTCTTCCACTGGCAAAGTAAGAGCATACGGAAGGTCTTTTGGAAAGTCTTGTTACAAAGGGCGTAACACATGGGATTGACGGTGCTGTTGACGTAGCACAGCCAGTAGCCCAGATGCCAGAGTGAGAGGGGAATGCAGTCTGAGCAGAAGGTGGAAATAAGCACCATGATGTTATAAGGTGTCCATGTTAGGATGAAGGCCAGCAAGATGGCGCTGAGAGTCTGAGCTGCCTTCCTCTCCTTGATCAGCACCATCCTCTTCCTCTTGGTGATCTGGTTCTTCAGCGTGGCGTCTATGGGCTTAGCTGTCGAGGAGGTGGACGGGACGCTCATGGACTCGGCGGAGGAGAACGTCGACGACGCCATTTTGGTGTCTCCGTTTTTGCTGTGGTGCTCCACGAGAGTGTCTTTGGCCACAGGCTTGAACTTGTAGGACACACACTTGCTGCTCTTCTGAGAGTTGCTTTTGGGTGGCGTCTGGAAGAAGCTATCCTCTTCATAGCTGCTGAGCTGCTCGCTCTCACTGCCCACTCCACCCTTGATGGTCTCACAGGCCTGGTTCCTGAAGGAGGGCTGGAAGCCCCCTGGAGACACAGGCCTGTCCTCATCCTCGGACGAGGCATAACTGTTGAAGGTGGTCAGCTGACCAGCTTTGGACCACTCATCATTGGTGGTGGCTGCAGATTTGGCCGCATTGCTTCTGCTGGAGGAGGACCAAGAGGCTTGATTCCTGTCATGTGAAGCCGACCTCAATTTACAGCTAAAACAGGATCTGATAATGGTCTTCTGAGGCGGGGGGACCCCAGGGTCAGTGGGATAGTTAATCCCCTGCAGCTCTGCCAGATCTTTGGTTCTCTTCTCTGTCTCCTTGTAGATTCGACAGTATAGGATAGTCATGACTGATACGGGGATATAAAAGGCAGCAATGGCTGTCCCAAAGGTTATCACAGGCTCAGAGAAAAACTGGATCTGGCATTGCCTCTCAGGGACAGTCCGTTTTCCTACAAAGTATTGCCAGCAGAGAATAGGTGGGGCCCACAGAATAAGCGACACCAGCCAGGCCAAACCAATCATGATACCAGCTCGTTTGGGAGTCCGCTTGGCCCTGTAGGTCAGAGGCCTGGTGATGGAAAAATATCTGTCAAAACTGATCACCAACAGGTTCATGACCGAGGCGTTACTGGCAACATAGTCAAGCGCCAACCACAGGTCACAGGCGAGGTTCCCTAAGGCCCAATAGCCCATCAGTATATACGAGGTATACAGATTCATGGAGAAAACACCTATGATGAGGTCAGCAGCTGCCAGACTCAGCAGGTAGTAATTATTCACTGTCTTCAGCTGGCTGTTGACCTTAAAGGAGAGCATCACCAGAACATTCCCCACAATGGTGATGAGGCTGACTATGGCCGACACCGTCGCAATGGTGATCACCTCCCACAGACTGTGGGTGACCAGGTGGATATCCATTGTGCTGGTATTTACAGTCGAGTTCAGGACACTGTCTCCCTCCATGGTCTCCTTGTGTTTATCAAAATCCAACCATGACAAGAGTTTTTGGATTTGTCATTTTCAGAAAGATCTCCTGGTGAGAAAAGAAGGAAAAAGTTATTCCTTATCCCTTGAAAAAAAAAAGTTATGTTTATTCGTAGCCACTAGATGACTTGAACTCAGCATGTTGAGCGTCACATATTCACATTTTGCTTGACACTAAAAAGAATATACAAACTTCATGTTTTGCTCTTTAAAAGTCAAAATTTAATGTCAAACCTGTGTTTGTCATGCATCATTAACAGAAGAAAGCATTAACTTTAGTGAATTATACATACATTTGGTATTGGCATTGTTTTCTCTATTATGTTTCAGTTGCATCTACTAGAAAAATGTCATTAAGCTATTGTACATCATGCAGCTCACACAATTCAATCAAGCTCATGCAAGTATACGCATATGGTGTGTTTTAGGCAATCTCTGCAAACATCTGTGGCACATTTCAAAAATCCAGGTCATTACATAATTTTATTCCCTGCTCTTAATCTTTGCTGTTATATTAATAGAGCATAAACTCAATTTATAGCTCGCTAAGAAGGACATTTCTTGGTAAAAATATGACAGATAATTCTGGTTTATGGTAAAAAAAAAACTCCAACAAACAAATGATGGTAATGATTTTAGTTATTTTTTAGGTTTACTTGTCTGTCCATTCTCTTTACAAACTAATCACTGCACAGAATCATTGGGAGGTGGAGCCCTCCCCAGCATGAAAATAAAATATATTGTATAGCCAATCAAATTAATTAATATTGAGAAATTTATTTCTTTTTTCTATCGGTCAAATGTGTCAACATGATTTCCATTGAAATACTTGAAGAAGAAATAAAGATACGAAATGCAATTTGGATCCAAGTGTGAAAACCAACCTTGGTGCACTCTAACGGAGTCAATACTGTGCATTCAGCCATGAAATTGATGCAGAAGATGCTGTCTGTGCCCAACTTTGAGGTTAGCAAAACATACAAATCTGCCTACATTTCAAACTCACTGCCAGCTAATTTGTCAGCCATGAAACAAATTCCTATTTCTGCAGGGTATACTTATTGTTTTTAGAGGTATGGCACTAAAATAATCAAATAATCAAAGATTTTTCTTTGTGGAGAGCATGTGCAATTAGCTCATCCTGCAATATACTTCCTTCTCTGCAGCACTTTATTCTTTAGAAATAGAAACATGTTCTGTTACTGTAGCAGAGTGTGTGGTCATTTCCCTCTTTTTGTCTCCAAAACCAACCATAGAAGCTTATGTCCAACTAAGTACATAAATTCACGTTGTCTGGTCTTTTCTTTAATAAGGTTTGGACTTACTGTCACCAACTAATCAACACACAACGTTTTTACACTATCAAAGAGGCACGTACAGCACTCACAGGTAACTACTCACCCTGTACCAGTAGAGGGCAGCAAACACCCTCCACATTTGGAAACTCACAGCACAAATGTGGTGGTGTGTATGCATATTTCATCCCAGGCTGCTGGATGCACCTAATCAATAGTGGCTGAGGGGCTACCCATGCCAACCTGGACATGTGTTCGAAACAAACCCAGGGGAAATTTCTATGGTTTGATGTCAAATACATGACAGTGCCATATGGTTCTGCTCTTGCCTTGAGAGCTTTTATCAAATGTATTAAAGCAGCATTAAATTCTCTTAGTTTGAGTACATTTGTATATGTGAGTGATTATATTCTATGGGGAAATCACAGATTTGTGTCCATTCCGACTATACAGTGTTTGAGCATGAGGCTAGTCTCTGATCCACACTATCCGTTGAGACAAGTTCTCAATCCTCTCTAAGGAAATACATGGGCATTGCGCCATTAGTTGTCAGCCATATATTTTGCGCTGCTTAGAATTAGGATATTTCAGTGCTATGTTACAGCCCAGCATCTGTGCCCTGTGCATGACCTTCCAAGACCTTGTCATCTCAAAAATCAGTACTTTCTATCGAAAATGACCAGTAAGACAGCAGTGGTCTAAACCACCATCAGGGAGGCAGAGACCATTTGAGGCTCTCAGTTTGGAGCACCAGTGAAGTTTGGGAAAGAGCATCTCTACAGAGAGAATCCTCCATGTGGTTTGTGGCAATTGAACCTCCGGGCCGTCAGCCAGAGCTGGGAAATGTGTGTCTGTGCGCTGGCACACGTGTGGGCAGAGAAACAGTTTTACATGCCCTCATCCTCCAGTTTCTCTTTACATTGGGAATTTTAATTTTAATTTTGTATTCTTTATCTGTTTCTTGACTTTTGTAGTGCTTGCTTTTTTATAATAACTATGTTTATTGTTATGCACCAATACACCAAAGCAATTTTCGTTGAACATGAAGGCCAATTGGCAATAAACCGGATTCTGATTCTTCTGCTCCATTCTTCTAGTGTCTAATGTACTAAGAAGATCTCTCCTGACTGCTCTCCCTCATGCTGAGCTCCTCCTAAAATGTATCGCAATTTAACCCACGATGCAATGTTTTTGGACGAAGTCACTACCCGGTAATTGAGAAATAATTTCCTCACTCATTGGCATTTGATTGACAGTGCCAGGTTAGCAGGAGTGCCAGCAGCCGCCTGAGGCCCACACAAAATAACATTCCAGTCACTCAGGGGGTCCTCCTGCAGGACTTGGATTGTGCCTTATCTTGTTGTAGAATGGCATTTCATATCACATCACTCAAATCCCCACATCATTACACTGTTTGGTGTTGTGACCACGTCGATAGCATGTAGCTTGAACATCAAGAACAGCCTCACAGACTCGCTAGTAGAATGTAGAAGAGTGCTACAGGAATGAGTCCTAAAACCCAGACATCAGTTAGTATTTGAGCACTTCCGTTTCCCTCGTCTCAAAGTCAATATGCTTTTCAATGGGTTTTTGGTTAGATGCCCGAGATAAGATCTATGGTCAACACAAGCTTAAGGGCTTTGAACGTTTTGTTCTACGATATACAATACGTCAGTAGATAAAGAGTGCCACAGAGATTCTGAAGTAATCCAAAATCCGATAGAAAAAACCCATTGGCTTTCTGTTGAGGGAACCAGTGAGATGCTAACGTCCTGGGTTGGCCTATAAAAAATATGTCATCCCTGCAGCACTCTATTCCTATTTTGTGTTCTATGACTCATTTTAAACTGTAGGGACCAAAGTCAGTGTAGCAGGAATTGAACCAAAATACACCAACTGGCATGAAAAGAGTCTAGACTTTTTCCTTTTGCAGAACAAAAAGTAAATAGGCTGAACCATCAGTGATTATGTTTGATGGCACAAAAAATAATTAATTAGTGATGACAGGCATGCATTTGAGAAACAAGGACTGTTGTGTTGCTAAGCCTACACACACACACTAGAATAGAGTTGTTTTACCTCTTGACCTTAACAGGTAGAGCAAGTCAAGCTTGCTAATAGTTTCTAAATCGAAGCAGGAAGCGTCTTAATGGTACACTCAGAGCTCAGAGTGTGGGGTAAACATGGACTCTGCATCGCTATTAATAGTGCATATGGTCTGTTGTGGCCTCTCTCTGAATTTTTATGGATGCAGTTTGCTATCAAAAGGTAGGAATGAGCTTTGTGATGCTGACTGGTAAAAAAGACTGTTATTAAAAACAAAGACAATGCTGCAGAATATCTGATAGTATACCACCTGTATTCTGCAGTGTAAGAGAATAAAGACATGATACCCATTAGTATAAATCAGTGTCTTGCTCTCACTCTTGCCAAGAAAACAAAAACATCCTCATTACGGATACATCCTAAGAGTATTAGACCATCACCTAAAATACCGTCAGAGCTATGCATAAGTAAGTAAGTAAGTAAGTAAGTAATTGATTCAGTGATTAACAGAGCCTATGGTCTGTGGGTGGGGACAGATAACAAAAAAATCTGCCTTGGATCTCCATACTGAGTGCAGAGGCAGACATGTTGAGGGGTTGCTTCCTGCAGGTCCTCTGGCACCTGGCCATGAGTGCTCCTGTGCAGTTGCTCCATACGCTGGCCCCCACCAGGCCTCCCAGTCATATGTAACCTTTTTCTATCTACACTCTGCTTTGGTTGCAGCACAGCAGAACAAATAGCGTGTGTGTGTGTGTGTGTGTGCGTGCGTGCGTGCGTGCGTGCGTGCGTGCGTGCGTGCGTGTGTGTGTGTGTGTGTCTTTTGTGGAAGAAAGGAAAGAAGATGAGAGAGACCAATAGAAGAAGAAGGAGAGCGCAAAAGAGAGGCAAGTCAAAGCAAAGGAGACAAAGGACACCAAGTGTGTCTGCGTGTTGAGTATGTATGATATGCAAATCAGCCCAGAGCTTTTTGGCACAGTAATGCGTGCATCCTATAGTCAGCCCACTGACCCATGGCTAAGATTCCTGCATATGTGACGTCCTGGATGAGAACATAAGAACTGCTTGAATCATTCTGTGTATCAGGCAATGGAGGAGAATGAAAGAGGATTATAAATGTTCAATGCAAGATCTGGCTCCTAAACATGCAACCTGAATTATTTATCAGCGAGCCAGTGTTTATGGCAAAAAGAAATAAGAATGCACTTTTCTGCTATTTGCTTATTCAATGCCTAAATGTTTTCCCCTCTGTTAGTTTAAAACAAGAAAAAACATGATTTAGGCTACATCTCTTCTCCAAAGAGACATTATGATCATTAAATTAATATTATGATCTGCTTATGGACGCCCCAGTGGTTTTGGCAGGTACTTAAGGGAATAAAACGCGAATGCTTAATGTATCGAGGAGTTTTTTTTTTATGAGCGACAACATTTTTATAATGCCCCATCATTTGGATAATGATTTGGCTATAAACTCATTTGTGTTCTTTTATAAAGACTTTTCTAAATATGAGTGTCTGTCGCTGTTTGAACCTCTCCGTTGATGATTTTCCCCAACTCATAACACATCTAATGCTGATGTCACATTTTTCTGTAAAAACAACTGTAATAGTTTGAATAACCTCCATGCTGTTCAAATATTAATTTTCAGTTAAATGGTGGACGTTTGGCAGCTTGAGGGTACACTCATAACGCGTGGACATTAAGCTTCTATCTTAGATTGTTAATATACTTAAAATCTAGCTCACTAAATATGAAATTAGAGCAAATTATCTGATGTCATAGTTTATCCCTGCTGGACAACTCCCAAACCACCATTGACAATTTCACAAACAATGAAATTGAAGGTGAAGTTGCTGCACAAAAACAGTCACGTCTTGGGTCAATCTAGTCACGATCTCCCCTAACCCACCAAACCATTACTGATTTTATGGTGACTACTTCCAGAGATTTTTAAGCACCTCTGTACATTTGTTGCAGCACCTCCTAAGATCTGTGGGGACTGGATGGACTTGTTAAAATCACGCTTCACTGCTTAATCCTTTCGTGTTTTGTCATTTCCACTTAATCAAAGACAAGGAGGGGAAAGGCGGTCAGAGCCTTGTGCTTTGGCTTTTTTAAGAAAATATTGATTGACTGATTTTTTTGTAAGAAATAAAAAAGGCAGTTTCAAAAACAGGAATTGTAAATGTTAGATCATATATGACATTGAAATAAGGATACCATTTTGGCATTTTCAGATATTTCAAGTGTAAAGGGAGATTGTGAGGGTTGTGCCCTAAAATTGCACTACTGGCTAAGAGACATAGAAATATGTTGAAGATGGATGTGTGTATAAAATAGATATGCTGCCATGTGAAGAGGCAAGATATTTACTGACTTACAGCCAATGGAAACACACATTTCCTCAAGGTATTCAGAAATAACTAGTAGGCTTTAAAATGTATCAGATATGTGGCTAAATAAATACATATCCAATTTAATGTACGGCACCTTTCTGTACACCAAGTCTCCCAGAAGAAGAGAAGCACACACGTCTTTCCAGCCGCACATACTCTGTTGCTTTCATTACGGTAAAAGGCTACATTAAAAATACATGCCGAGACCTCTCAGACATGCACTTGTGCACACATGATGCTGAATCCCATTAAATCCAGGTCATGCCTTCGTGCATTAATCAAAAAGTGCATATTCAATCACTCGTGATTCTCCGAAGGCTGTGAAACAAGTCACTGATGTAAAGAGGAAGGATAACAGATGAACATACTCACAGTTAACTTTCATCAGATCTCACAGCCTCCTTTTTATGGGCACACTGTGTCTCCTGGTGAGAGCAAAGTTCATGGTTAATTCCTTTGTTTTGCCTGGAAAGCTTTTGGGTCAAGTGTGGCGCCGAGGAGCAGGTTCACAACACAGTTGGAGAGAGGATTGAGGTGGATGGGAAAATCCTGCTCGCTTGACCCTCGCATGCCAGAGGGGTCCGAGGGAAAAGTGTGAGCACGGAGGCAGAGGAGAAAGAGGACGAAGAGCAGGATGAGGGTGGACACCAGGAGGCTTCGGTCATCCCTGCTCAAGAGGCACAGAGTACAGCATCACGTTCCCACTCGGCTATCCAACACAGCCACCGTGCGTCCAGATGAGAAAAGTATCTTCAAGTTGAAGAGCATCCTCCCTCAGTCATTCATAAATTAGTACAATCGGCTCAGGAGCCGAAGAAAGAGGAGCGGAGAGAACTTTTCCTCCCAGTGTGAGCTGAGCTGGATGAGCTGCCTCTCAGCCAAGTTGAAGCAGAATGTCACTAAGAGGCTGCATGACGCCTGAGCCAAGTCACTGCTACTGCCACTCTGCTGCTGCTGCTGCTGCTGCTGCTGCTGCTGCTGCTGCTGCTGCTGCTGCATCTACTCTGGCTGACAGACACAGATGTAGCTGACGTTAGCTGGCTGGGAGGAGAAATTCCCATAGGGCTGAATAGTTCATCATGTTTCGGGACAGTGAGCATGCAGCTTAGACCACAGAGGAAGGAGGGGGAGGGAGATGGAGGGGGTGGGGGGTGGGGTTGGGGGGGGTGGGGGGAGGCGGTGACTTCTTGGGGTCTGTTTTGGAAGGTGTTGGGGCGGGAGGGAGTATGTGTGGAGGTGGTGAGGGTGGTGTTCAGTCAGAGCAGCAAAGCCAAGACTGGCTTTTGTGTGGTTTTACCACATAAAGCATTAATTACGTCCAATGGCATGTCTTCTTTGTGCGTGTGTTTTGCAGAGAAGCAAGAAGAGACTGTGTTTGAACAGCATTGTGGCTATCAGCAAACTCATCTGCAGAGCATAAAACACCACTACTGCCTTTGTGTTCTCATGGGAGAGCACTGACATGGCTGGGCAAGATAAGCGGACTACTGAAGTGACAGATGTTTTTCATTGGGACCTTTGTCTGTGTGTGTTTGTGTGTGCGTGCACGTGTATATACAGCATGCATGTCATTGGGCTGATTGGGGAATTATTCGCTCGGCATTCGGCGACTGACCTGAATAGCTGTAAAGTCCTTATATATTTTAATCCAGATAATGGTTGCTGATCTGTTCCATGAGGTCCCATCAAATCACCTTGGGGATACGATAATTCTAATAAATCCAGTTGCTTCCTATATATTACTCTGAATTGTAAAACATACTGGAGGTATTTTCCCTAATTTTTAAGGTCACGAGAGAAAATTGGCTCTTGGATTACAATAAGTAAATAAAAAAGTAAGTAAAATGTATTTTTAAAGCACCATTTGGGATAAGACCTCACAAAGTGCTTCTCACTAAGCAACGTAGAATGAATAAAGAAATAAAAAGACTGGAGATAAAAGTTGGTAGCAATAATAAGAAATAGTAGATAAAAAATAGATAGTAAGAAAGTCCAATGTGCTGTCACACAGACTAAAGAGCTGCAGAGGAAGCTGGTTAGTGGACTATAGATAGACGACACTCCCATACTATATTTCATATTGACATTTGTCATAATGCAGCTCTCGCGCTGAAATGATTTTGCGACTAGGTCAGAGCTACATGCCAATGACATGATGGATGCGTTTCATGAAAATCCTGCCACGTCTGTTCCACAGAGCACTGTGTATCTCCACCCGCCACTCCACCCTGGCTAACAGTCTAATCTAAAGCCATTTCCAGGCATCCGGCCAAAGGACAGACACCTGGCTCATCATTACCGTTAAATCGCTGACCGACACAAAGTTTACAGCATAGTCATGTGTTTTATGTGATACAGCACCACATTAACACCCGCACAAAAAAGCAGGTGCGGACACCGGCGTGCTATTGCCTTACAAGCTCATTCATATTGAATATATTTGCAGGATCTGTCTTATTGATTAAATCACAAAAGTCTATTTGAAATAATGTCAGGCTTATGCATTATTAACTTTCTCATTAAAATCTGATATTAAACCAGTAAGTCACATGAAGCACTTGACCTTTGACACTTGAGCCAAAAAATTATGGTTTTCCAATACCAGAAACCTAAAAGTGCTTTTTTTTTTTTTTTTACTTTGATCATCCTCACCTTGTCCTCTCTGGAAAACAATACTCACAAGGCTTCTAATGATAGTAGATGTTCGGGCATCATTCAGTCATCCTCCTCTCTGCTCATCTGCATCCTGAAGGCATGGCTTGCTTTTTCCACAGGTTACTGTCTGATCGCTGCATGCCTGTGAGAGAGACAAGATGGGGAAGGACATCAACACAGCCAGAGATGGATTGCATCTGTCCACAGTCCACAGGGGCTTGTTTATCTC
Organism: Ophiodon elongatus; assembly: GCA_016806645.1. Classification (NCBI taxonomy): domain Eukaryota; kingdom Metazoa; phylum Chordata; class Actinopteri; order Perciformes; family Hexagrammidae; genus Ophiodon; species Ophiodon elongatus. The sequence goes on along the minus strand of JACSYO010002173.1, from coordinate 717,869 downwards.
TTGACCCAATTGTGCACCCACATGATGGAAAAAAATAAATAAAAATCTGCCTCTACACGGTGCAATTCGGCTATCTTTTTCTTACTCTGAAAGTGTTTGTGTTTGGAGTGAAGGTCTGTTCCTGAACTGAAACTTGGCGAATGAGCTTTATTTAATTTAATATTGCCCTTGTACTATTCTTGATTTGTTATTTGCCAAATTAGAGAGTCGGTTCTTTTCACCATAAACAATAAAAATCCAGCAGAATAACCAGAAACAATCAATAGCTCATTTTGGAGCCTCCTTTAATCTAGTTGATCCCCAGCATACAGGTCTTTCCACACTGGCTGAAAGTATTGACTCTTCTGATTTCCTTCTCTCATCACGGCTTTGATGTGCAACAAATGTTTATCTGCAGTCTTGCCTGCCTATTCCTTTTTTTCTGTCTCCCTCTGGCCCCAAGCAACAACTCCTTTTTGACACAACGATTTGCCAATACCTTGTACTGTTTCAGTGGATTTACTAGTCCCCCTACAGTGGCACTCGCTTTTATCCCCGAGTATAAAATACTTGTTTCTTAGATGATAAGATACACAACGTGTTCCTGTCTCCAGCTATTTGCTGCACACATACCTTGTTGAAAGCCTATTTGATGATTGTGTGACTTTTAAGCAAGTTATGTAATATTTAATCGAAGCTATGTTTAAGATCATGAATGCATAAACGTTTACCAAAATTAGAATCAAGAAGCGGTATCCAAGTCACTGACAAACGGTAAATGAGCGAGCTCATTTGGGGCTGGGTGGCACATGAGCTCTCCCTCTCTACAATGCAACTTTAATGTTGCCTTGACAGAGGAGATTAGATGGTAGGCAGCTTTGATTGAGCTGCCATTGTGGACTTGTGGTTTGCACTCCTTTGAGGACATCCAACACCAACTCCTCAGACACTCTTGCGTCAACAACCATGACCTTGTCTGGCCGAGACCCAGGCTAACCTGTGCGTTCATGTGAGTGTGTGAGTGTGTGTTGGGAAAGGAAAGAGCCGTCACGATTCAGGAATAACAGGATTGGTCCCAAACGCAGGTGTGGAAATTCGGAAGCAGCTAGTAGAGTTCAATTAATTTATTTCAGAAAAATAACTTAATGCTGGTAGTCCAAAAAACAGGCAGGTAACAGGAGACAATTTAAATACCTAGAACACTAAACACTGAAGAAAAGTAGGCGCAAGGCTGGACCGTAGACACAAGCTACTCAGGCAGACGAGCTGACAGTGAAACACACAGACTAAATATACAAGGAACTAATTAACTAATGAAACTCAGGTGTGGTGGAAAAAACAGGTTGGTAAAGACATAGGCAGGAAGTAAACAAAACACTTTAACTTTCAAAATAAGAGGAAACAGACTAAAAAAAACCAAGACCAAGACATAAGCTCTCCCTCTGTAAGCCATTGTGGTACAACTTTAGAACACAGTCAATGAAAGTTTTATTTAGTCTGATCATCATCATCATCATCATCATCATCATCATCAGATGATCATCACAGTTACACTTTCCCCCAGAAACAAACTGAACTGACCTTTGCAAAGCCCCACTGCTACTCTATCAAGCTGTCAGAGCTGCCATGGAGCCAACACTGTCACTAACTGCACCCCTTGAATAAATATCAAAATCATTTATAATCATTATAATATACAATTTATACAATAAATGTTTATATAATAGACATTTGTATGATTCTACTGCAATTTGTGGGCTGAAATCTAGATATCTGAATAATTTAATTATAGAACAAAAAGAGGAGAAAAGAGGGAATACAAGTATGTACTTTTACACAGCATAGATGAACACGCACCTTCAGAATGGCATATTTGCAAAAAAATATGTGTTAGAGCTTATTTCCCATTTTAAGCCATTGTCCTTCTATGCAGGTGTGTGATATGTGTATGTGCTCATGTGATACTGACGCAGATCCTGTTCAGGACACTGTGTACAACATGTCCAGACACCCTGCCTTCCCTATCAGGTCGTCCAGTCACCATCTGTTTGATGGCCACCAAAAAGGGTGTCAAGGCTTCAAATGAGCTCGGCCAATGCCGTGGAGAATCTTATCAGCAGAAGCCAAATTTCTAGTGTGGAGAGAAGAAAAAAAATTCAAACACCTTTACAACAAAGCTTTCCCCAGCCTAACCATAGAGAGACAAAGAAGAAGAAAAAAAGACACTGAACAAAATTGATAAATATCTGATCTCTCTCTCTGTCTGTTTATCTGGGCGCTGCCCCGCTCTCATGTTGGGCTGGCTTTGCAGGGCTGTCTGTGTCTTTTTAATTACTCTAATTCAGAACCACCCGTTGAATGCCTCCATCTGCCCCTCTCTGAGGGGAAAGATGGAAAAATCCTCAAAAGAGAGAAGGCATGACAGCCAACCTTCAGTGAAATAGATCCATCATGTTCCACGGACAAGGAGAAGACTTCACATTGCTTCTTATAAACAGGAGTTTGTGAATTCATTTCTACTCACAGTTCATCCCAGTAACTCAACTTGTTCCTTACTCCCCTGGTGAGATTAATTATTGTGTCCATCCCCAGGACATTGTTCTAATCTGCTTCATTCACACGCTATAGAAAGGCCCATCTCTCATGCAGTATCCTGAGGAATAGTATGTTTCAGTGAATCCACTATTTCTCAAAGTATAACATCTATAAGCCGCCAGCCACAGTTTCTGCTCTGGCAGCTTCTGAGAGATGACAGTTTTCTCCATGAGGGGAAGTTTTGTAATCATGTTGGTAAGTGGTGAATAAAAGGATGTATCATGTACACCATTTAGAGGTACAGAATGTAGATAGTCATAACAATGTTTTTGAAATTTTATTGATCCATGTCCACATGAACAAAAAAAAAGAAAAGTTTACTGTCCAGGCATTAATGTCATTGTTGTGTATATTGTATCTTATACATATTAGCGTATGGTGTGAGTAGAGTATACTTTGCACAGCTATTCTTTCATATTTTAATATTATCCATGTTATAATCTTCGTCTACCTCTTTGGGCACCCTTATATTGTCCTTTTTGTGATTTATGTGACTTGGCTGCTGCAATACTGCAATTTACCTTTATTAATAAAGTACTCTGTCTATCTATTAATCATAATGATTATTTGTTAACAGTAATACCTTTTTCTTTTTTTATGAGAGAAGAGAAGCTTGAATCAACTTAATTTTGTCCATTTGATATAAACCTACAGACAGTATATGCAGCAGCCAGTTAGCTTAGCATGAAGAGTAGAAGCATGGGGAAACAGCTAGTTCGGGCTTTTCAGGTTAAGGTTAAAAAGTTAATTCAAGCACCTCTAAAGCTCACTAATTAATTAACTGCTTGGCATTCTTTCAGTAACAACATACTTATTTTCTTACCTTTCAGAGTCAAGCTATCTGTTTATCCCTGCCAAGCTATAAGATAACTGTCTTAGTTATTTTTATCCACTTTATAAACTTCAATCTGATTATTCAAGTCAACACTATCGTTGCTCACTTTTGCATCAACAGCAAATCTTCTAGCTCAGTTACACAAACAACGTTTTGCTTATTTGAGTCAATTGTATCCTCCTGAATCTTGCATGTCTACTTAGACACACTCAAAACAAACACAAATGGTCCAGCAAAGTTTTTGGTTGAAATTATATAAATTATTGCTTCAAAGACCAAACACATTCTAGCTCTAACACATCACATCAAAGTGCTGCTACATTTGCGACTTGTTACTAAATGAAAGAACTCTGTTGAACAAAGAAAACTTTTCACAGCAGTCTTTGGTTTCCAGTCGATAAAACTTTTTAATTTGAACATTCATCCTATAACTTGTGTATGTGGCCCGGATGGCACTATTACTGTAGATCCTGTAACCAAAAACAGCATGACCCAGTTTAGAGTTTTCTGCCTCCAACAATGAGAACGCCGGCTGACCCACAGGCCTAGTTCAGTATGAAAAGACTTTAAAGCGCCATGATGCTTCTGTAGTCATTCATAAGAAAAATCTGCTTATATAACCAGCTAAGCTGTGAGGTAGACCTGCATTGGTGTGGTGTGAGCTGGTGTTATGTTTGATAGAAAGGGGGATAATTTGACTTCACATGTGAGTGGTTTCGCTCCATTGACCTGTTACTGTTCTTGTTTCGACAGCACAGATCTGATATAAAAGAGCGATGCTCAGAGGGCCTTCCCTTACCGGTTACCGGTTTGCTGACGGCCTGCTGAGTCAGTTGAAGGGCAGGCAGGAGGTGCATGACAAACAGATGTCTCACTGACACCTGAATGAGAAGTTTTAAAGTCAACAATAACCACATAGACTGTGCCATAAAAAAGTGAGTTATGAAATGCCATAACCAGGGATGCAGTGAAGACTAGATGCATGTACTGTAGGTTTGATCAACCCACATTTAATTATTTATTTTAATAGCATCCCTTTGTCAGAATCTACCCACATTTACTCAGAGTTCTGAATGCTCCTAAACGCCTCACATAGGTTGCAAATTGAATGAGGGATTGTTTGTTATATACATTTGATTTTCCCTGCTTATAACACTCCATAGCTATTGTTCATCTCATTTGAGTCCACCCACCGCCTACCGACACTTGCATTGGGACTGTTCTTTTTACACGAACACTGCACATCTCTCACTGTGAGACAAAAAAGAAGAAAAAAAAGCCAACTACAGAGTTCAACAGCCCATTAGTTAATTCAAATAATGCAGGCAAGATGGACATAACCATGGTACAATCACATTGAATTTAGACAATTATTTATGAAATGTAAAACCAGGTTTTGTATGATTGAAGCTCATTTCTTTAACCATGCCTTTTGTCCACTGAATCGAGTATTTATTGCAATCTGGTTATATTAGCTAAACAAGAAAAATGACATGATTGTTTAAAAGGAATAGTTTGGGAAATAGCCAAGTGCTAGATGAGAAAATCAATACCAAATGTGTGTCCATTATATATGAAACTACCGTCATCAGTGGTTTAGCTTAGTTTATCATAGCATAGCATACAGACAGGTATCAGGGGGAAACAGCTAGCCCGGCTCTTTCCATGGGTAACAAATTCCACCTTCCAGCACCTCTGAAGCTTACTACTTAACACACTATATTTTGTTTGTTTATTCAGCACAACAACTATAGAAACCAAGTGTAGAAACAAAAAGTTGTGGGGCTAGCCATTTCCATCTGTTTCCACTCTGTGTGCTAAGCTAAGCCGCTGCTTGTGGAAGCTTCAAATTTAGTGCACAGATGTGAGAGTGCAAATTCTTTTAAAATGGATTCATTATGTTAACCAACAAGGGTCAAATGTTTAATTAGCAACATTTCCAGTCACAATCTATCACTTTAAAACACCAGTTGATGAAGAAGACAAAATAATTCTGTGAAAGTGGATAGCCTATAGCATTTACTGAAACAAATGGTTGGACACATTTACTTGGTCAAATTGCTTTTCCTCTTAGAGGATATAATGTCAACCCTCCAAAAACAACTATACAGAACAGAACCTAACAGACACATATAAGTGAGCTATAGCATGCACTTCACACACAAAATGAGAAATACCCTCCACGAGGAGTGATAAATGACACAGCGAGTGGAGTACAGGGGGAAGCAACAAGCAGCAGACAAAGCAAAGACATATCTCATTAACTTGGTTTAATGTGATTGGGAAGTGTTTAAATGTGATTGGTAATCAAAGAGTCAGTTGACACTGAAGTGAACTGCAAGACCTAATTCTTCATTCATCATTTGTCATTTTAATAAGTGTTAATGAATCGCCTTTCTCGGCAGCCCTGTTGTGGAAAGAACTCATTCAGGATGAGAACGAGAGGGAACGCACACTAGTGTTGGAGAGGTGCTGACCACGATAAAGATACAAATGTCAAAGAAAAATAGTCACACACTCGTAGCCACGATGCAAAAGATATTTAATAATTTACTTACTAATTCATAAATTATTAAATATCTTTTGCATCGCGGCTACGAGTGTGCAACTATTTTTCCTTTACATGTGGAAAGAGGTCAGTAATTGTGGGAGAAATAAGATGATCCTCTCACTTTTATCACAAGTCCTAACGCTTGCAAGGACCCTTTGCAATTGTTCTTACTTGTTACCCATCCATTAGAGTTTTACCACATAGCAAACATCCCCCAACATCAAGGCATTACAGCCAAGTGCATCAGATGTTTCAATCCATTTAAGATGGAATACCTTTTGGAGGAAAAGCGTCTTTTTGCAAAGAGTTTCATTTCAAATCACTGCCAAAGATAGGATGAGCCAGGATTGCTTTTTGCTGAGTGTACAGCATTCAGGAATAAGATAAGAGGCCGTTTTGCTGTGACATATTTTTCCCTCTGAGCAAATGCATATCGATCATTGGAGAAGAATGTCCATTTCCTTAGATCACTTTGTTGTGGCCATACATTGCCTCTTAGTGTACTGACTTTAAACACTGTTTAAATTAATATTGTGCCAGATCCAAAGACTTACCGTCAGAGAAAGGCTGCTGCTGGCTCTTGTTTGCTCTTCTTCTTCATTTAAAGGCTCCACGTTTGTGCTTTAACTAAAAGGCAACAACGCTCAAACAAGGATTTAGTCAACTAAATGTCGACTTAGGAAATGAGAAATAAGGACAGTGAAGAACAGCCTGAGCAAATGGCATGTACAACTACGAGGGTTCAGATCCCCCTTCAGGCAATGCATTTCCCCCCACAGCTGAACATCATTATTCATCAGCAAACCTGTGGAGACAACAAAACAGTAAGAGGGAGAGGAAAGGAGAAAAAGTCTAATAAAAAAATATATACAAGGCCCATAGGCATTGTAAAATGAATGCCTGAATCACATACTTTGGAGGTTTGGTCTTATTGTTTTCAACTAAAAACATCGTGACAAATTATGTGATATCCATTGTGTTTTGACCAGAGAATAGAATGAATCACAGTGTGCTAGGGCAGTGTCAAACTTATTTTCCAAATCGATTTTTTTTCGGTTTAAAATGTCAAACAGCAAAAGAAAGAGTGATATAGCTTACTTTGGGAAACTTTTTGGTCCAATTCTGGACATGCACTGTTGATGACTTCCTTCATTTTGGCAATACAAATGGGTATAGTGTTGTTGGTTAGCCAGAAATGGCCTGAGAGCACAAAATTGATGCCAAACCCTGTCATAGAGATGAATACTGAGCTGCAGAAGCAGTCAGTGGAAAACTCTGCCATGCTTGTGCTGAGTATTCAAATCACAAGCCATAAGGAGGCTTTTCACTATACTGCCACGTGGGCTCTGGTCACGCTTGCTGCTCTCAGCCTCCTGCAGACATTTTGCTGAGAAGTAAAGATACAGTCAAAGTCTGGATTAATATTTGCAAATTTACTGACATCTCTTTTCCGTGACAATATTTGACGCATTTGAGGGCAAATGCCACACATCATACGACAACGTGACAATAGGAATAATGTCAAAAACTACATTAATCCACTGTGACTCATCTCCACGAGAACAAACAGAGTGTGTTTTGTGTTCTGCATGGTGACTCATTCACTTTTTCCGCCTCCTCTTCTTCGTTCTGTCACTTTCATTCTCTATCTTTTCTCCCTCTTTCCATATCTCTGTCCACATTCCCTGGAAAGCATTTCATGCCTGAGCAAAGTGCATCTGCTTCTCTTCATCCATACCCCATTGCCCTCCGTATGGCCTGAGGTCCACAAGCTTTGAATTTTTCCAGTGACAGACCCACTAAAGCTTACCTCAGTTCATGAGGATGCACCTGGGGACCCATGTGTCGACAGTGAAACACTCAAAGCACCTACAGTGTACCGTGCGGTGAAGCTACCCTGAAGCCCGTTAAACATGTACACCTCAGTCAAAACCACAGACAGATGACAGACACATGAACACAGCCCAGCCTCCTCTCTCCCACTCTTGTCTGTACATATGCTGTCTGGCTCCTGACATTTGCTGTCCAGCAATGGTGGAGCGGAGCTGTCAGAGCTCATCTCGTCTGCTTCCTGTCGCACTCACACACCATCAATCCTCCCGTGACTCCGTACAGCTCAGTGGCAAAATGCCTGCGGATGAAGGACAAGAGGAGTAATTCTCCAATGGCTCAGTCAATGGCAAAGATAATTCAGAGCAGAACAGTGCGGAATTCAAGCAATGTAACCTCAGGTATAAATTATATCATTTAGCGAAAGAAGGACACCGCAGCTTCTTTGACTCCCAAATCACAGCACGTGTTTCATGCTTTCAAATGGCTGGTGGTGACGATCCATCATTCATGGCCACACTGTATTATGAAAAAGAAATCCTGTGATCTTCAATGCCATAACACAAACCCAATGCTAATGCTATTATGCTAGTATGCTCACAGTAGTCAGGTTTCCATTCAAATGTCAGGAGATGGTTCGTCAAGATAAACATGATAATTCTCCAGTCGGCCGCCATTAAAGTCCAAAAGAAGAGGGCACAACGAGGTGAGAAGAACATCAGTCAAGTAGAAAACATGATGGAAATAAGGCATCTATGTTTGTTTTGTGTATTTATTTGAGGAAGATTATATTCTCCTGATTGCTCCACAGAGATCTGATATTTTTGTTTAAGTCTGATTTTTGTTGTTTCCAAATTGAAAATGCATATAAAAGAGGTGGATGGAAACACACTTAATAACAATGCAAACATGCTGATCTTTTTACTGTCTTTGTTTAGCTTGATAGCATGCTAACATTTGCTAATTAGTGCTAAATGCCAAGTACAGCTGATAGTAATGGGAATGTCATTTGTTTGGCAGGTATTTGGACAACAAACATTATTTTAATGTTCTTTATTTTTCTAATAATTGTCTAGGAAGTTTCCTGGAAAGAACAATGTAATTTAGGAGTTGGTATTTCTGAAAGGTCTGATCAATATAATTCAAAGCAAATATTTATTCATTATGCATTTATTTTTTTAACCTTTAAATCCTACATTTGTTTGATTGTGTGTTGTTGTGGACACATTTCTCTTTTATGCATATTCAGTTTGACTTGCAGTCAATTGAAATTAATTGAAATGTACCAATTGAATATGTCTTTTTGGTCTTTTGTGATATCTTTGGTCTATGCACCTGTGTTGACACAATCGTTTCAGAAAGCGTGGCAGCAAGTTTAACCCAGTATCCCTGACGTCCATGACCTATGCCTGCATCCTCTGCCAGAATGTTTTACAGGAATCTCTGTTCGGCCACCTCTACCACACAAACCTAAAACACCATCTATGTTCCTTTATTTTCTTCCTTTTTTTGTAAAAAATGATAGAATGATTCATTATTTCCAGAGGGAAACACACAGCTGCCTTTATAGGTGCCACACAACAGCAAAAGAGAGTGAGTGTAGTAGCAGAGAGGTCTTTTGTGTGACTTTAATTTTGTGGCATTAGCACTGTGGTCAAAGGAATGTGTGCAGAGGCAAACTAAAGGCAGCGTGGAGGCTTTTGATGTCAGGTTCTGTTGTGTGCAAGCCTCATGGCTTTTAATGAGGCAACCTGCCTCATTATCGGAGCTCTCCAAGGCCATGACAGCCACATGGTGGGACTGCCTCTACTCACTGTTCTGAAGCCACAAATTACAGCAGCTTAGCCCCTCACTGGGACTAGAGGCCAACATGGTCGGCCTTTCTAATGGCACCCGAGGGACAAAGAGTTGTACATACGTTTGGCCAAAACTAGCTTCAAAGGTGATTCCTTTGTCAGTCCCATTAGAGTGAAAGTTGAAGATGTGAGGTGTAAATATGGGATGCTGTCCCTATCGATTGAGTGGAGGTATTCAGTAAGTTGTAACACAAAAGGCAGCAGTCCACTCTTCTTTCAGCTCTGCCTCTGTTGTGACTCGTCTTTCATTTTGTTTGGCAGTATTTTTCTAGTAAGTCTGTGGCCAAACTTTAATTTCATCTGGGGACAGTTTCACAACAGCACAGCCCAGCAGGGATGGAAATATTATCTGCAGAATCAAATGAATACACTTCACAGTCTGTTAAATTCCTATTCACAGTAATTCATTACCTGTTCTGCAGTTCTCCATCAACCTTTTTAAATGTGGATATGTAAATATCAATTTGTTCGTTTAACAAGATAATGTTCCCCAAGGTCTGTACACTGACACATATTAATTAACCTCTCCATTGTTGTATTAATCAAGAATGAATTCAGTTGGAATAAAAAAATTTAAACAAAAGATTGCAATGAAAACTTTTTTTTTTCTCTCTGATGTGTTTTTATTCATTTTCTCTCTCTTTATTGTTCTTATGAACTCAAACCTTTATTATAATAGAATGAGAAAGATCAACTTAATTAGGCAGGAATAAATGGATGAAATAATTTGTTAGGGGATGTCAAGTCAAGGAAAAGGTTGAGGCTAATTGTTATAATATAAACAGGGCCGTGCTCTTTGTGTTAGAGCATTACGGGAGATGCTACCAATACCTATCCCTTTCTCCTGCCCTCATCACAGCACAAATACCTGAAGAGCTTCCGTGTGATCCGACCATTAACAACATACAGTAGCTTCCAGTAGCCTTGGGTTCTGTCCCTCTGGCTATACCAGTGGGTTTGCATGTTTTATCCATAAGTGAAAGTTCTGTTATCGTCTCACGCAGTGCAGCCAGAGACTGGTGTCTTTACAGACTCGATCATTATAGGGTGAACATTATTTGAGAGTCAACTGCAGAAAAAGCATAAGTTTAATGTAAGAAATAATCAAATTCAGTTAGTCTTTTGTCAGTGGGTTTATCAGAGCGTTTTTGTTTAAAAAACAACAACAACAACAACAACAACAACAACAACAAGTGACTGTGTTCTGGAAACAGTGTTAATAAGAATGAACCAAAACAATAAAGTTGCAGTTGGCCGAAGGTCAAACAGTACAACATTAAAAAGTATGCACAACAGGCAAAAACAAAAACAGCAGAAGCCATAATGATCCTCAGCAGGCCAGGGAAATAAAAAAACAACTCAATAAACCCATAATGATCTCTGTCTAAATGTCTTCTAACCATTTCACTTTGTGTGTGTGTGTGCACAAATATAATCAGAAACAGGTTTTGTTTTGCGTGGGCACCACCACACGACATGTTTCGTGACTCGCTTCAATGAAGGGAGATAATCCAGGCGATGTCCTGTGAATGGTGGAAGCTTTCCACAGCCTTCAGAAGATGGAAAGCTGCGAGGAGGTGGACTGATGCCGGTCACACCTGACCGGACCTGTCCTTCACACTGTGGCATTAAGCCTCTTCAAAGCTCCTTCACCTTCAAGCTGACTCTTAAAAACACTTACAGACTCTCCTGAATGACACTTTTTGATTGAATCCATCCTGAATCGTGTCATTGTCATTCTCATCAAATGCACCACTGAAGACACCTGTGGTCTTGTGCATTTTCAAAATCCCACTGTTGATGAGAGTCAACCAAGACATCTCCGAACTGAGTGTGTATTTGAGTGTGTGTATGAGGGCATACTGAATTTAGCACACGCCATAGTCACCCTGTTTCTTCTTGATGAAAATTACACTACATTAAAATAGTCTTTTGCCCAAAGCTGTAGGCAAGGTGCCGAATGCTAATTGGGCGAGATGTCTGTCAGGAGTCCTCAGCGGGCTGATGCCTGCAGGCCGTTTTCCCAACAACACCCCAACTCCAAGGTGTTTATTTTGGGCGTATAGCCAGTGCCCATCATGTGGTCCCTCATCCTACACACAGACAATTTAGCATCCCACCATCCACCAGCAGATGACTTGCTCTCACATGCACACCCTATTCCAGGAAGCTGGCATTGAATCACACAAGCCCCGCTGAAGTCCCCGTTTGGGTAAACCATGCTGTGTTTTGCCTGTAGCGAGTCTTTCCATATAGTTTCCGCGATACCAGTTTGTGTATAGATGATTTTTGATTCACAATGCCCTGCTGCTTGACTTTGTTGTGTGTATGACATGCTAGCACATTTAAATCAGTAAGTACAGTGTATGAGGTTCCTTGTTGTTCATTAGTGAGATCAGCCCATTTCAATATCCTTCAATAATTAATTGATACATATAACGTAAAGTGTATCCTTGATGAGGAGAAAGATGAGAGAGGGGAGATGAGAGAGCCACTCTTAATGGAAAATAAACACAGATGGCCTCCCCCAACTGCTGAGAACTCCTGATGCACTGGCTGTCACAAGTGTGGCCTCATACAGCCGGGCCATCGAGTAAAAATGAAAAGTGACATCTCTTCAAAACTTTGAGGATGAACCCAGGCTAATTCATAAAGTGCTATTTGATGGTTTGAAGGGTCATACTTGTCTTTTTAGGAGTCTCTCTTAAGCATGAATCTTTCATTTCCATCCTAAATAATGTGCCATGGTTTATTGATGAGATTCACTTTCCTGTGGTGCTGTGTGCTAATTGGTCGAAGTTGCACTAAGCTCCCGGGTGGAGCGATAAGAGAAAAAAGTCAAGGTAGCTACTTCGGATAACTTACGCTGGTTGTGCTTCTGAAGGTTTTGCGTGGTGTAGAAAGCTTTGTCAGACTTCTTTAGAAGTTGTTCAAGCAAACTGCCGCTAACACATTGTGCATAAATCAATAGCAGTGGCACATGCTATGACCTATAGTGTGGTCCAGCACACTTTAAACAATGAAAGCTTGAGCTTTTATTTGGAAGGTATGGTGCTGGTGAAAGCATAGATAAATATATAGATATAATGTGGAAAGAAAGAAAATGAAAACAACATAATTTGTGTTTTTTTAGCACCTGGCTGATAAAGGCACAATGTTTGTCAGTATTTTGTTTCATATTGTGTTTAATACAGATATTTTCATAGTTTTATTCAGTTTTCTTTTAGGCATTATCGTTTTGGAAACTGTAATTGTAACCTTAAAGTGAGTGGTTGCTCTGTATTAGCACAGGAGCCCTGTATAACCCCCCTTTTCAATCAGGCTCCCTGAAGTCTAGTAGTCCTTTCATTTAGTTTAGTTATTGTTTCTATTGAGCCTGAACTCGGTGTACCTAATAAGAGTATCAAGGTATCGTAATAATTTGTCCTGTAACCAGACATGGTCGAGCCCTCTCCGCGGCTCACACTCCTTTAGTTCTTACGGTGTGTTTGAGGTTTGTTCACAGAACCACAGTTAGAATATATGATACACACACACACACACACACACACACACACACCAGCGCTGATCTCAGTGGAAGAAGGTTACGTTTCACGTGTGGGACAATGGCATGTAGCAGCTACAGCTGGGTGTGTTAGCAGAAAATGGGCAACCTTACATGAGTACATGAGGTCAGAAGGGGCCTGCTGTTTGTTTTCAGCCGTTGTGGATGGAAGGACACTCATGGCAGCCCTTGTCTCCCTGTATGCCCGGGTCAAGCAGAGGAGAGGTCAAAATCAAGCGCAGCAGCAGCAGCGGACCCAGAATAGCTAGTTATTACAAACTAAAAAACAGCTGGTCATTTATCAACTGCAGAGATGTAGTGGTTGCCCATCACGTGTACCATTTCTAACATGATTGCAGATTAATAGTTGCTGTCGTATTACAATTCCAAAGTTTCATCTGCAGTTGGAAATAACAGAATTAAAAGATTCACAATGTGGATAATGCAGCCAAGGTTGTACCTTTAATCAATAACTTATTGTTCCATTTATCTCAGCGGAAGATAACTATGGCAACATAAAACCCATTTCAGATAACGACAAACTTTATTACTGGATTTGGACTCTGGTGACAACTGCCTGCTTTGTTTTTATGTGCACAATAACCTAAAGCTGTCTAAGCTAACAGCCAAGTCCTGGGGCACAAAATGTAATAAGGCTGAGTGAAAAACAACAGTAAATTGCCTTTGTAAGCTGGTGTCATGTGGAAATTATCTGTGGAACGCACTTGAGGCTTCCACACAGGATCAAATGACATTACTGTATCTGTTTTCCCTTTTCAGGGCTGTCTAGAGCAAAATTATATAGTTGCACGGCACTTTATTAACCTCGGGGTAGCCAAGAGATATAGAGGTACAACAGCTCCTCTTCAGACATCACTCACCAGTTGTGCCTCAGGTGGTAAAGCGAATCCAAGTCCTTTACAAAAGAAAAAGGTTAAAGAGTTGACACTAAAGAGCAACATTGGTACTTTGTGTTTTAAATTGTGGCAATTCAGCTTACCTCAGATAGCACATCAACAGCTGCTCCTGCTGCCCTCCCTCACATTGAGGTCTGGTGCAGACATTCATGGCCCCCTCAAGATGAATTGAATCAGTGGTGGTGATCCACTGACTTTTCATCTCGTGCCATCACCATTTTAATACTTATTACTTTGTTTTGATCTCACCACTGTGAAACTAATGGCATTCCCGTCATCCTCATATTCTCATGCTTACTGACAATTGACACACGTTACCACGCTAACACGCTAAACTAAGACGAACATGGTAAACATTACACCTGCTAAACAGCAGCATGATGCGTTGATGTTAGCATTTAGCTCAAGCACAGCCTCACAGAACCCCAGGCATGACTCTTGTTATTCTGTGTGTGGATTACTCTTAGGCTGAGCCTGCAACTTCCAAACTTCCTCTGCTCTCTCCGTGACCTGCACTGCCATTATAAGAACAAGCAACCAAAGGGCACATCATTTTTTTTCACTGCTGTGAACAGGCCTACAGGTAATGACAGAAGGTCCCCTAGGACTCCCGTTTCCCTTACTCAACACACCCAGCGCCCTGACACTCCAAACGACACAAGCTGACTCTGGCTAACTTCCAAGGAAGAGGTAATGGACCATGAAGTGGAAATCCAAAACTGTTCAGAAGAATGGAGCGGGATCTTGAAAAGCTTTTGAGAGACTTACCTCTGTGTTCTTCGTTGACTCGCATTAGTCAGCATCAGTGTCAGCCCCATTCATACTCTGCGTTGATAATAACATGTATTATTCATATAGGAGGAGCAAGTAAGATTAAATTATACAATCACTGTCTTCATTGTCATCATCAATCATCTGTTTCTGCTCATGCCAAGCGCTATAGCAAATTATCTTTCACGTTTTTTATTGCTATTCATTAAGTATGAATCATACAGTGTGATCGAACCATAATTATCTTCATCTGTAAGAAGAGGTTGTATCCTGCTTTGAAAAATTATATTCAGGAAGCTTGTGGCACTTTGAAAGAAAACCTGGTGATTGAAAACAAAAGCATGATTACCGTACACGTTTATACTCATATATACAATCTACAGCGCGATTACCTTGATTAGAGTCATCCATTTATTTCTGTGCCAGTTTCTTTTGGCTTAGTGTACAACTTGGTAAACAACTTTTTTTGCATTGTTTCGCAGAAATGGTCTTTGCAGCATCAGATGGCAAGAAGTGAGATTAAAGGCAAAATGGTGATATCCTTGACGTGTGGCGCTATCTCTTTCCTTGCCTCGCACACTCATTCTTTCTTTCTCATATTCTGTCTGATCCTCTCTGTGATGCTCTCATCCTCTCTGTCGTTTGTAGGATTAAGCCCACGTATCTTTGGATCATATCGAAGGGTTTGTTGCCTGCAGAAAAGTTAAGCGTGATCAGGATCAGGGACCTGGAGTCTATCTTTTTCATATAAGATTCATCAAAGGAATTTTTGACATTTTGGGAAATATTATTAAATTTCTTGCTGAGAGACAAAGTTAGCCAGGCTCTGGCACATAAATGTAAAAGTAAAATGTAAATATAAAATGTAAATCAACTTGTATTGTCACACACAGCACAGCACACAGTGGCATTTGACCTCTCGTCCTAGTATTAGGAGCAGTACCTACCTTAAATTCTCAACTTGACTTTTTCTCACAGGTTAAACAAGCCTGACATGTTGATCAGTGAGCAAAGGTTCCCTCTGACAGAACCAGGCAAGCTGTCTCCTCCCATTTCCATGACCTGTCACTTCTGATGTTAGTCGTAAGACACCTAGCAACCTCTCTGTACGTTGATGTAGCAGTTCCATGAAGATCCAGGATATGCACAAATATCCACGCTGCCCCAAATGTATTCTCTCTGCATACTGTCTAAGGCAGATTTTGCAGTAGACGGCTGCTAGCTATAATTTCATATTAAAAGTTAATGGACAGACATAAAAGATTGATCTCCTTCTCTTACTTTCAACGGAAAGCACAGACGCATATTTCCCAAAATGATGACATGTGCCATACAGATCTTCAACTTGATGAGCAAATTCTATAATCAAAAGTTTATCCCCAATCATAATATACGAGCTTGGAAAGTACCATTTGCACACACTGCTCTTATTTCTCAATCGTCCTCTCCAGTTTGGCGGCCTGATGTCAGAGCTGGATCTGCACTTGACTTGTCCCTTGCCATATCAGCGCAATAGAACACCCGGGGAGTAGGAAGCAGCCTCTTCAGCTCACTTCAACCCTCGCTCAGCACCGTTCACCTCACATCACTGTGCGCCTGCACTGCGGCCATTACAGCATTCAGTTACTCAGCAGCCACGGGCTAAAGTGCCTCTGTCTGACCTTGGACATGTAACAGATCCCCTGGACAAGAACCTCAGACCTGGTTCTCTGCATAAATCCAAGGACAAGGCCATTAAACCAGAGATGATGTTCAGGTATTTGTTGGAGGATGAAAATATAAATTAGTTGTTAAATCAGGATTTCAGTACAACAAGATTTGTGGTTTCATTTTCACATAGAACATTGTTTTGTCAGCAGCCACTTTGAAAGTGATGTGCACTCACATAAAATATGTCAGTTCTTGCAGTGGGTCTGTGTGCATCTGTCTGACGAAGATGAAGTAAATAGGAGCTGAAAGAAGAAGCTCTTTCTCTCAGAGACAATAGCGAGTGAAGTGTTTCTCACTCATGCTTTCTAAACCAAAACACCCTAAAAATTGCCTCAGTGCAGCATGCATGTCCCAGAAAAACCACAGAAGAAACTACACCAACTGTGTTTTGCGCCCTCAGATTTAGTTGAGTAAAACAACCCAGATCTATCAATCCCAATCGCTTCACAGCTACAGGGAAAACCTTAGATGATGAAGATACGGAACTTTGTGGTTGATGTGTAATTCAGACGGGCAATGAAGCAACTGTGGTCCTCTCATAACACCGACCACATCAGACCGGGCCTCAAGCCTCCCAATAAGGATCAGTGACACCAGTAGATGTCCCCTTTCACCACTCAGCCGAACCAACTGACTTTAGTTCAATTAGGTGTTACAAGTGTTACTAAAATATATCAGTTTAAGATAAAAAAGGAGGTAATAAAATACAAACTTTAACATTTGACCTCTCTTGCTCTGTCTCTCTCACACACACACACCACACACACGCACACACACACACACACACACACACACATTTAAATCCTCACATAAACTCTATTTATGTAGAGGGTGCTTCAGGGAAGAACACATCTGTCAAAGAGGGGGATGTCAGTACTGTAGTGTGTGAACTGAGGACAGAGGGTTTTATGTTAGCATGGAAAGCGCTAATTGCATTCACTCTCACACACACACACACATACAGATGCACACCAATTTTAAACGCTTTGGGGGAAAAGTACTTTCCTATTTAGTGTTCAAGTGCTTCGCCTCTTTTTAGATAAATCTGACATGTGTTTCCACCTGTTCATAGAATGCTCTGCACAGATTAGTCCCCTGTGTTGACTGAAGGTACCCTCACAATGCTGAATCACTAAACACTCATTTGTTAGTATTTACTGGTAGTTGTACCTTCCAAATACAATGGAAATTGTAAACGGAATCCTAAATTAGCAACATTTACTGCTTAATCTGAGCAAACATGCCATTATTTTAAGTAGTAACACCTATCAATCAAATCAAATTAAATGAAGCTATAGTGTAAGTTCAGTCGGAAGACCATACTCTAGCATGCCTAAGCCCGTCATTTATTTCTCATACATCCACCAATCCCTTCTCATGCTCACTCATTATAGCTGTCATTTCCCAGGGCTGTCAATCATGACATCAGCTGTTTAAATCAGCGGGTCTCCTCTATCCAATAAGCACACCGAAACGATTACATCGTTAGCCTATCATCTTGCTGCTGTCTCTTTTAAATATGACTCTCTACCTTCAGTTCATTCATGTTGAAGTTACGCACCCCTCCACCTCCGGCCAGTCTTCGCAGGTCCATCAGCCTCATCAGCCACCACCACCACCAGGTCTGGACTCCACGCGGGGATCTATCTTGCTGCTGATCGGGGCGGACAGACCTCAATTACAAATCTGCCTGTAGAGTCCAAGCACCAAAGACTCTGTCAAGACTTCATCATCACATATCATCTGTTAACAATGAACAATTATCTTTTCTTCATCCGAGTGGTCTCTCCTGATTGAAGTCTGATTGTATAATGCCCAGTTTTGTTTGACATAAGCACAACATGAGGTTTGCCAACTACTTTTTTAGCTTTCAATCACATCACATGGTCTTCATCAGCGGATCGAGTTGCTCAGTTGTCAAGAGCTGAAATGATTAGTTGATTAATCAGCAACTATTTTGATAAACAAGTTAAGTAATTTTTCATCAAAAAACAAAAACATTCTCCTGTTCCAGCCTCTCCATCGAGATGGCTTTTTTTTATGTATAAAATCATTGTAGTGACTGAGCTCCATGTCAACAGTCCCCGTGATAACTGAGAGCACAATTTTGGCCAAAACTTGCTTCTTATTTCATGCTTAAAATGAGACTTTAAAAAGATCAAATCTATGTATAAAAATTAGATGTAATTGGTCATTTTCAGGATTAGCTCTTGACTTTTTTTCCAAGTACACAGAGGCAGGTCATCAATTTTGATGAAGGTAAACGGAATGCGAGAGGCCAATCAGTATGACCAAGTGACAAACAGTTATCCATTTAAGGCCTTCAGAGTTGATTAAGCTTGTGTAATGAAGAGGGGAAATACCCACATTGCCTCTCTTCCTCTTCATACTGGGTGTAGCAGTTGAGGTGTTGTTTGTTGTGTGGTGTTGATTGAAAGGCTCAAGCACTGACGGGATGCATCAACAGGACAAGATGCAGTGACTTGTCACAGTCGGAGGTTTTATCTGCAGGTTGCCAGTGGAAGGTGACGGCGAGGATTGTGACTCTTTTTTTTTTCCCGACCTGCCTGTCACTGCACACCAGGAGCTAACAGACCGGATACGACTTTCAGGGGTTTTGCATTAAAGCAGGCAAGATTACACCAAAGAATATTGCCTCCTGAAAGAAACACAGATAGAGCGCTAATATCTCCTAATTGGCACTCTTATTCAATCTCATTTTAAACCACAGATGTCAACCACAACAAAAATTTTACACACGTTTTAGAGTCATCTAAATTATAGAAAATCTGTCATTGTCTTCTACCTGAAGAGGACAGTGGTGGAATGACGTGTAAAATGTCCCCTGGGTTGTGTCATCTTCTGGCCATGTGTCCTGTTTAATAACAGCTCTGTGTTGGAGATCAAGCCCCTGGTGTGTGTGTGTGTGAGGAGCTGTTGGCAACAATCTGCTCGCTAAATTACCCTCTCTCTGTGCTTTGTCCCAGGTAACATAATGGAGTAACTGTGTAAGGCATTTTGATGCGTCAGTTCTTCTCGGGGGAGTCCAACAGCGACACTGGTGTTGTTTTCACCTTGTGAGTCTGTGTGTCGTCATGGCACCTGGTGGTCCCAGAGAAAACCTGATGTAGCAGGAACTACCAGAGAGACGGTTCTGAGTTCTACGCCAGGTGTGTTTATATTTCTGTGGACAGATTTTGTTACCAAGCTAAAGTCGCAGTTGTGCAAGATGCAGTAAAAAAAACTATTAAAGGTTTGTAGTTGAGATAAAAAATGAAGGCCAAGTTCGAAGATAGGTGTGGTCAGGGCAAGGGAGCTGGAAGTAGGGGGCCAGGAAGCGGGGACTTTAGGACCCTGGCCCATTTTGGCATTGTGTCTGGTGTGATCCCGTTGCAAGATGGTCTCTAGAGTAAATGTTCTTGTATTTCTTTAGAGCAGAATACATTTATAGCTTGAGTCTGAATTTAGCAATGAGTGAGCAAAACCTCATCAGAAACTTTTCTCTATTGTGCCTGTACAGGGTATATTACACAAAACCAGATTATGCCTTAGCTAATTGTATATTACATTAACATATTTCAGGTTCGTTGGAAACAGAAGTCCAATATTTCTAATATTTGCTGAAATCCGACTAATGTGCAATAAATTCCCTCAACAAGCCATTTGAGAGCAAAATTACAGGCCTAACCTTATTTTGCTGCCAACAGAGATAACAAACTAGAATTTAATAGGTATAATATGTCTCCAGTTATTTGAAGGCTTAATTGTTATCATTTCATGTTGAGAAAGGCTTCCCACAGCTTTTATTATTTCAAATTATTGAGAAAGATCTTATCCGTGACTTCACACATTGTTGCTTTATCCCGTTCCCACAATGGACACATAATGTGCTAAATAATGTAGCAGCTTATTAGAGCATAGAATATAATAACTGAAACTTTCAATTGAGTTTATCAATTTTCTACACAGTGCGCCCAAAACCACACTAACAAAAATTAACAGGTTTTTTTTCTTCTTTTTTTTTCATTTAGAGAAATAGATATTGTGGCTTTTCAATCCTGCAGTTACTATTCATTTTTAGAGGAATGATGCCAATAAGTCACTTTTTTATCTTTAAGAACACCATTTCCTGAGCAGTGTGCTGGAACCATAAGAGCCAGTCAACATGCTGGAGCTGTAGCAGGCATAAGTAGAGCAGGCAGAGCTGCTCTCAGCAGCAGGCTGCAGCACTGTGTGGTGCCTGAGGTGTGGTGACATGATGCGAGCTGACAGGTGGCACCATGGGTAATAGGGCTAAAACTTCCATCATGCAGCCCGCTGGGGTCTCGTCCTACCTCTCTGACCAAACCAGAAGTGCACATCTTGCCACAGTGTAATTAAAAACTGCAGGATGGTCACGGCTATGATATAGCTTTGAGGTGAGTCAAATTAACTTCGAACTAAAGCCAAGGGCTGTTTGCACACAGTAGGTATCTTATTTTGAAAAGATTTGGATTAGCCGCAGAGGCAGCTGTTGCGTCTTGCAGATTTTGAGACTGATATGACTCACTGTCTCAGAGCTTTAGGACTTGAAATAACATGTCCTGTCCTGATGCTCATGTGAACAGCTAGGTGAACAGTTTAAAAAGTTGAAATGTCCTTTTTGTGGGTTTATTTAAAATATCAAATCCCAATGAATGGCACAAACACAAATATTTCTTGCATTGATTTCTTTATTTTTTTTCCATCAAAAGAAATGCACAGATCCGCAAAGCTACTACATATAAATGGCCATACAATAGCAATTACATTTTTGTTCTGTTTGAAAGTGGTCAGTAAATTCTGATGAGTAATTTTTACACTTTGTACCTTGAACATTTGCAGTTAGGCTGCATTCAGCAAATAAAAATCTGTCAAATCAAACAAATGCTGTTGAAAAATGAGAAAGTTCAGCCACAAACTACGTATCCGGACAGCTACTTGTTACTGCTCCAGAAGAATTACTGTACTTACATACAATAAAGAAGAAACAAAGGTTTTGCATAGCTTCATTGTAATGTAGATACAGTACTGTAAGGCACTTCATGAAAAAATTAGGCATTTTTTTTATCCTACATAATAAACCTTTTTTGCCACTTCATTCTAAAACTGTATCTCAATATGCAAGGTTACAACATCTGAAAAAAAAAAAACTTCTCACGTCACATTTTTTGCGCACAATGTAAATCTACTGAACTCCTCCACTTTTCTTTTGGCATTAAGTCTCAAGTTCAACATTCTCAAAATATTGAAGTTGGGTTCTTGTGCATAATATGACTGACACATTGTCCCATAACCCCACACAACCCAGTGTTTCTCAAAAAGACAAAAAAAAATTGTGCAATGACTTGGGGTTATGTGGAGTAAAAGGCAACACGCTGTCAAAGACGAGTCCCAAAACAAAAAAAAAGAAATGTCTGGGAAAGTTACATATCGTATCCTCATAGACTGGCACTGACACGGGTAGGAGACGTTTCCCTTTTTTAGATAAAAAAAGTAGTTTGGTCTCTCCTCTGGCCAGCCTGAAGCATTGGAGGGATGACTGTGTGGTGTTGTAGTCCAGCAGCTGTATGTAGAACCACATGTTCCAGCAGCACACTTAAGAAGAAGAGAGGTAACGAGGAAGCATCTGCTCTATCCAAGCTGGTCTTCGTACTGTTTGCGGAAGCAATCTCCCGCTGGGAAGAAATCCCAGCAGCGCTCCTGGTACATCTTCCACACATATGACTCCTGGAGGCGAACACACATACATGGACATTAAAGAGTGTCTCAAAATTACAACCTATGTGATAAACCATTTGGACATAAACCAATATGTATATGCATTAAAAAATAGATGAGACACAAGAGCTGAACAATTATATTATTTCATACCAAAATGTGATTTGAAAAAGTGCAGTTTTCATGCAGCAAGAGCTGCAATTTTAATTATTATTTAAATAGTTAACTCTTTTAATAGGGTGTAGATGTTAAAGTTTAAGTTGATAATCGTTGACCTTTCTTGCAAAAAATGACAACTGCAATTGTCTTTCAATGCCTGTTTGTACATGTTCGTAAAAAAAACAAACTATTATTTTTATTATTTATAATGTTGAATATCAATTTCAGACAGATAACAAGCAGGTAGCTACGTAGTTGTGTCGTATAAATGACAGAAGTGGTGAACACATTTATTTAAATTTTTCCAGTTCATCCTTTAAGCGCATCATGTTATTGTTTTACTTCCAGGATTCAGGGCTTTGAAGCAGTTAAACGTGGCTTGCCACTTTTATCATGAATGAAAATATGCAAGTGGCACTTTTCCCTTTCAAGAATATATTTGAATATCATCAATAAATGACAATTTGTTTAACACAAATGTAATAACCTAATAAAGGTGAGCTAAATTGGTAAATTGTTCTATGGAACACTTAACTGAAACAAAAAGTAACTGCTTTATTTATCTGAATCTATACATGTAGAAACAAGATATGTTTGTGAAAACACTTATCTAACTTATTCAATACCAAGTATTATTAAAAAGAATACAGGTGTGCAGTCCACATTATGTCTGACAGCGACAGGATAACAATTCTTATAATTTCATTATTTCTGGTTGGTTACAGATGGCTCAGAGAAAGGTCATTAGTGGAGTCATACTGTACCTGGCCCGTGTGCTCTGTCTCGTCCTTGTTGATAAGGTACATCAGGAAAAACCTTTAGAGAAAGCCGGGACAATGAGACAAAACAAAAATGTCACACCAAAAAAAAGCATGACAAGCTCTCACATTCTCCTACCTAAATATCTGAGAGTAGAAAAAAGCCTTTGCTGAGGCTCATCTGATTTCTCCAACACCGCATTAACAGGAAATGTCACATTCTGTGTTACTAGAGACAATTTCTGACACAAGTGTTAAACAAAGAAACATCACCAAATCACCTGTTGTTTCACCAAATCACCTGTTGTTTCACCAAATCACCCGTTTCACCAAATCACCTGTTGTTTCACCAAATCACCTGTTGTTTCACCAAATCACCTGTTGTTTCACCAAATCACCCGTTTCACCAAATCACCTGTTGTTTCACCAAATCACTTGTTGTTTCACCAAATCACCTGTTGTTTCACCAAATCACCTGTTGTTTTACCAAATCAAGTGTAAATGGCAATTGGACCCAGTATCTCAGTGGGTATCGTAGCCTGACAAATAATGATGAATACTGTATGAGGGCACGCTATCACGAACCTATTTTCCAATAAAGTTCATAGCATTAAATAGTAATGATGCAACATAATGAGGTCGCTCTCATATCCTCCGGCCAGCTGACTGTGAGAGCAAATGGACTGAGACTTTCTATTGTCACGGGCATTACACTGAAACACTGGGTAAGCAAGGAGTGCAGGGGAACCACAGAGACAGATGGAAAGAATACCTGAAGGGATCCAGTGTTCTGGATCACTGCGGCTATTAGTGACTTTGGCCCTGATGCTGTGGTAACGTGCTAAAGCCATCAATCACGTGGTTAAATTACAGAACAGATGCAACGAATGTTGGTGACAGACGATTACCATCATCGTGATGATTTGCATTAATACGGTTGTATGAAATGCTTGAAAGCGGGATACTTACAGGTAGTTGGCCAAGTTGTGCTCTTGTAAGGTGTGAGTCTCAAAGCCGTGAGGCGTTGTGTCAAAGTAGTCATTACCGATCCCACAGATGAAACATTTGGTCTGACGACAGAAGATGAAAAGATAAGAGCACCTGCTCTTTTTTGGACATTTTGCTGTATTTTTAAAAGGGGCACTCCTCTGATGTTACACATAAAGTTCAGTTTACTTGTATAAGAGTTGCATAATGTCCTTCTCTCAGAAAAATAACAATTATAATGATGTCATCTGGGTTATCTGGGCTAACTTCATTCACTCATTTTTTTAAACTAAATATTTATTTTCCCCCGTCTCTGGAATCTTTTAATGACCCGGCACCGTATTCATATGTATACAACTATCAGCATGTGAATAGGCTACTGCACATGAGGGGCCAGTGTTTCGAGCATTTTTTAGGCTACTTTTAAAGTAGGCCCATGGCTTACAATTGATCAACAGAGATGTTTATTAAAACAGCATTCATAAATACACCATGTCTGAATAGAGACAAAATTATATGATGTTATTGATTTCACTGTCCATTCTATGAGCATTACCACTCATAATGTGCTTTGTTCTTTTTTTTTTTTTTTTTTTTTTTAAATCGACCAACCAAACCTCTTTAAAAGAATATATGTGAGGTAATTTACAACATACAATAGTGTATGTATTAATTAATCTAATATGATACAATGTTAATATGATTGCATTTTCAGTTCATGTTAAAAAAAATACAATCGTACAATTATCTGCTTTAATTTTGTAAATTCCACCATCACACAGTAAACATCTCCCCCCCCCCCTCCTCCCCCCTCCCCCCCTCTCAGCACTCCATAGGTTGGCAAGTATGGGTGAGAATTTTCTCGACTCTCACCTCCATGTCCTCTTTGACTTGTTCCTGCTGGTCTCTCAGCTCTCCAAAGGCATCAATGATCAAACCTGCGACCACAAAGGATTTGCTGTGAGCACATCATATACTGTAACTGTGAAACCCCAATTTTACAACCTTGACTTCCTAATGATACAGTATGGAGTGTCATGAGTATTGCACAGTCCGTGTGGAATATCAGTGTCTTTGTGTTTCTGGCTGCAAAAGGAGCTTACCTTGGATGATGGCCAGGAGGATGACGATGACAAAGAAGAAGAAGGTGATGTCAAACAGGATGCGGTAGAGCTCATAGGGGTCACCAGCTGGGTCCTCGATCTCATCCCCAATGCCCCCTCCTGCTCTCACCCCAACGTACATGTGGAACAGGTAACACTGTGAAAACATAGAGGGAGGGTGAGTACAGACCTCTTTGAGTCAGAGTGTTGGTATCTCGGTGTGTCTCTAATCAATAATACATGTGATTGATACTTACAGTCATCATGTCATCACACTTCATGTCTGGTTCATCCTCATCCTCGCTCTTGTTGTAGAACTTCCTGAAGAAGTTGAAGGCCACCACAGTGTAGAGATAGACCACGACTGCCAGCAGGCCCACTGTCAACACCAGCTTTAGAGAAACGGAGATGGCAGTCAGTGAAATGTCACTACCAACTTCCTGTCCATTTATGTACTTTGGTGTAGAAACACACGAAACAAAGCTGCCAGCTCTCATTCGTTTTCTATGTGGAACACAATGGGATTGCTGGCAGAGACCGAAGAGCAGGCGTTGAGAAGGGAAGAGAAAGTTTAGCGTAGTGACCAATCACACACACATCGGTTTTATATTTATAGAAATAAATATTTATATCTGACGTAAAGCTCCATTCAGATGCAGTTCCCACACTGATGACAACAGCACTAGCAGCAGTAAACTGCACTTGGATCGACGGTGCGATTGATCGCACACAGATTCCTTGCGGCTTAGCCATTTGGAGGGATTTACAACCTTTGAGATTGAGGTGACATTAAATTCTGATTTGTGCCTCTGGGCAGTTGACGTGAGAATCCCATGCAAGAACGGACATTCAGGATTGGGAGTGAGCCCCTTGAACTCAAATGTCAAAGAATGCTGGGTGCATCTAAATTCATATTTACAGTACATATCCTCACTTCCTCCACTTGTATATCTTCCTTTTGCCTTAGTTCTCTCAATTATCTCATGAAGGAGAGATGCAATTATTGGATGTAAAGATACACGAATGGACACAAAATATTCATTAGATGACACATTCTTGCTGAAGCAAGCATCATTTTAACATTGATTATCCATAACAACAGAAGGTGACACAAATATGATACCTGCCAGTACCAACCATCTCCTAGGAGTTGAGCGACCAAATCAGAGTTAAAAGGTGAGTAGGATTACTCAGGTGACTAGACCTACCTCCACCATAACAACCTTCTTGACCCTCACCAGTCTGGTTTCAAGGCAGGCCACTCAACAGAGACTGTCCTCCTTGCTGTCTCTGAGCAACTTCACAGTGCCAGAGCAGCCTCTCTCTCCTCTGTCCTTATCCTTCTAGAGCAGCCTCTCTCTCCTCTGTCCTTATCCTTCTAGAGCAGCCTCTCTCTCCTCCGTCCTTATCCTTCTAGAGCAGCCTCTCTCTCCTCTGTCCTTATCCTTCTAGACCTTTCTGCTGCATTCGACACAGTGAACCACCAGATCCTTATTTCCGCCCTTAAGGACCTGGGTGTCTCAGGCTCTGCTCTCTCCCTTTTCTCATCATTTCTCAACGACTGCACTTACCGGGTAACCTGGAGAGGGTCTGTGTCTGAACCTTGTCCCCTCACTACTGGGGTCCCTCAGGGTTCCGTCCTGGGTCCCCTCCTCTTCTCTCCGTACATCAAATCTCTCGGCTCTGTCATTCGCTCACATGGCTTTTCCTACCATAGCTATGCTGATGACACCCAACTAATCCTCTTGTTTCCCCAATCTGAAACACAGGTAGCAGCACTAATCTCTGCCTGTCTGGCTGACATCTCTCAGTGGATGTCCGCACACCACCTGAAAATTAACCCTGACAAGACTGAACTACTTTTCCTTCCAGGGAAAGGCTCTCCCACCCACGACCTGACTATCACCTTCGACAACTCCATGTTAGCCCCAACCCTGACTGCTAGGAACCTCGGTGTGACACTCGACAGTCAACTCTCCCTTACTGCCAACATTACTGCACCAACACGTTCCTGTCGGTACATGCTGCACAACATCAGGAGAATCCTTCCTCTTCCCCCCCCCAGAAGGTAGCGCAGGTTCTGGTACAGGCTCTGGTCATCTCACGCCTAGACTACTGTAACTCCCTCCTGCTAGTGCCATCCGACCTCTGCAGCTCATACAGAATGCGGCAGCTCGACCGGTCTTCAACCTGCCTAAATTCACCCACACTACGCCGCTCCTCTGCTCTCTTCACTGGTTACCGGTGGCTGCTTGCATCTGTTTCAAAACATTGGTACTTGCATACCATGCTGCGAACAGATCGGGTCCAGTCTACATCCAGGACATGGTCAAACCTTACACCCCAGCCCGCTCACTCCGCTCTGCATCGGCCAATCGGCTTGTAGCTCCGTCACTGCGAGCTAACCGCTCAACAAAATCGCGATTGTTCGCTGTCCTGGCTCCTAAATGGTGTAATGAGCTCCCCAATGACATCAGGACAGTAGAAAGTCTCTACATCTTCCGCCGCAAGCTAAAAACACATCTCTTCCGACTATACCTGGAATAAAAAATAAATAAATTTATGTGTACATATATATCGTAGTACTTTAGTAGCACTAAATGGCTCTTACTTATAGCACTTGGTAGTTTGGCTTTCTTGAGGAAATTGTACTTTCTTGATTCTTGTTGTTCTGGGTTTGAACTCTCATGGTTGAATCACTTATTGTAAGTCGCTTTGGATAAAAGCATCTACTAAATGAAATGTAATGTAGACACAAAATTAAATTGGACGGCCATGTTGCTAATATCTTAGCATATTAAGGTTTAGTACTCTGGTGGTCAAAAACACTAAAAGAAGCTTTAAGTTTGTGGAAAAAATACAGAAAGATCCTGCAGCGGACACAATTCTATTAAAAATTGTTTCGTTTTTTTCTTGTTTAAAATAATACATAAAAAAATAAAATCAAGCAGTAGATCACAGATCAAGTCATGGTTATCTTTTGTGATGCAATCATAAGTAAAATGAGACATTTATTTATTCAAATGAGACAGATATGTTGTTGTATGAGTTATCAACAGGCTTGACACTAATATTACTAAAAACGCCATCAGAGGGGCAGGAATATGGAAACGTGGCTATGATAAAAGTGGCTTGTGGTTGCACATCAGGTAATAAACAGGAGGTGGTTCCAACCAACCCCAACAACTAACTCTGCAGTGACCCCTGCTGCTTGGAACAAGACCTGCATCCTCCTCATCCTTACCTGTTTGCCGTTATGTGTGACAGAGGAGAGGATGGTGCGTAGGGTCTTGAACCCCATGGCGATGTCCAGCAGATGAGCAGCGAAGAAGAAGTTGTTGTAATGGCCAAGGATGGACATGGTGGTGTACCATACTAGATACAGGAATGACTGGCAGAGAAACAAAACGAGATGTTGATTAGAATTAATCCGTTCGGTCATAATACCACTCACCCATTCCACCCATCCATCAAATCATCCACTGCCATCCATAAAACCTCAAATCAGAGAAATTACTAATCCCAGTATTCAAACTTACATTGTCTGTAAACACCACCCCCATTTTCCACACGTGGTACTTTGTGTCGATTGAGCTCAACCTGGTAAAAAAATAAAAGGTTGATATGAGGGTCTCATATTTTCTATTCGACCTCTATTCAAGCATCTATTCGAGCCTGACTGCTCTTTATCTGTCTAATCTCTCACCATGACACCAGTGAAGCCTCCTTGGCAACAGTTTCCTCTGTAGGGTTGAAATCCAGGGCACTCTTATCCATCCCCAGCAGCTCTGCTATCCTCTCAGCTCCATACAGATCACCATACTTTTTGATTACCTACAAATAGCAGCAAAATGGACGCAAAAGTACACACGTAAGTATCACCAAATGGGTTTGTGGTATGTTTGCATATAACATTACACAAAAAAATAAGCTTACTTTGCGTTTGACAAATTTATCCCAGTAGTTGTTTGGGAAGGAACTGGTAAAAAAAAAAGCAAAAAAACAAACAAATCAGCAATTATTCGTTGTTTATGAAAGATAATGTCTCAGTAGAATAGCTATACTGCAGGTGACTCACGGAGTATTAATGACCAGTCTGTCCCATTGTCCTTTGATGTCGTCATCTGACGGCTGCTCTGTGATGTAAAGGCCGGCAAACTCCAGCTTTCTCGCTATCTCCTTCTCACGTTTGAAGACGACCAGGGGCACCTTGGACAGCAAGGGAATTTGGCTGCATTATTAGTGCAGTAAAGGAAATAACTTACAGTTACATACATTGTAGTGTTTGATATCAACATGCTGTATTGTATGTACTGTAGTGTTTATACTAAAAAAGAAAACCTGAAAAAAGCAATGTTGAGATATTTTACAAAAGTTGCTTAATTTGTAAAATATGTTTATTGTTCCTATTTTTGCTCATGTGCAGAAATGCTAAATTAATATAGGAAAATAAAATAATTTCTGGCTATTTTTATAACAACAAAAATACTAAATGTGAGGTGAAAACAAAGTGTATTTTTTTTGTCAGTTTGTGTTAATGTACCTTCAGGTAGTAGTATCCCACGACACACAGGAAAGATATGATAGTGTGTAGTATAGCCAGACAGCGCAGCGTTGGCGCCATGTAACCTGTGCTCTCCTGCAAGACAAAATACTCAAGTGCACCATCATCTTCCTCCTCCTCCCCAGCTCTGCCCTGACCATTCCAGGGGTCTTCATCTTCTGAGTAATCACCGGTCACCTGAAAGTCAATGAAACATTAAAAAGATATTTACCAAAGCATATTCAATCCTGATGCTGTATACAATGCTGTACACATAATTATACCTTAATTTCAAGCTTACTTTGTAGAAGAGCAGAATGAAGTTGATGGCAAAGGCGACAAAAAGCGCCAGGAAGCGGAGGTTGTAGAAGTTTCTGGCCAGGTAATTCTGTGAAAACAATAATTTCTGAATAAGTTGTATATATGCAGCAAGCTGATTTTTATTCTATTAACATATTTAAGATTATAGTTTTGGTCGAATTTTTTTAAGACCGCTGTGAGGGAAATATCTGACCAGCATCTTGGTTTGGTAGACCTCCAAGCCAGCGAAGAAGCTGGCCATGAAGACCTCCGGTAGTTCTTTCTTCTGGCCGCTCCTCTTCTTCGGGGCTTTTTTCTCAGGAGGGGGCTCAGGAGGGCCTTCGTCTTTACCCTTGTCATGGTCTTTCTTCTCGCCATCTTCTGAACTGCAACAGGAATTTTGCTATTAATGGCAGACAAATACATGCTGCAGCAAGGCAATGAATGTACAAACACATTTGCATGTGACCAGAATAATAAAACCACAGTACAGCCAGAGTCTACTCTTGGAACTTGGAAGATGTATCAATTGATGCACTGAGGAAGAACAATGAACAAATTAAAAACACTCACTCTCCTTTCTCTGAATCCGATTTGTATTCTCCATTTACAGCCCTCTTCTTTGCAGCCAACTATAACAAATACATTGTTTTGACCATCAATCACTGAAACAATGTGTTCTGATATAATACATGTCTTTCAAGTAAAATGTCAGTCATAATGTTGTAGAGTCTCCAGTGTCTATCAGTTAGGAAATTATTAGGAATAAAAATACCCATATTCAACTGGATTTAACATAGGTACTGACCTGCGCCTTCTTCTGCTTGACAGCGCTAGCAATGGACGGAGCATCCCCCACCACCACCTCAGACACATCCCCCAAACCTGGCTCTGCCCCGTGCTTTCCCTCCTTCTTGGGCTGTATGTTCAGCAGCTCAGCCATCAGGTCTGCCTCTCCTGCATCTCCCTGCGCCATCTGAC
Organism: Ophiodon elongatus; assembly: GCA_016806645.1. Taxonomy (NCBI): domain Eukaryota; kingdom Metazoa; phylum Chordata; class Actinopteri; order Perciformes; family Hexagrammidae; genus Ophiodon; species Ophiodon elongatus. The sequence goes on along the minus strand of JACSYO010002173.1, from coordinate 686,711 downwards.
CCATCTCCGCCAACGCAGAAGCTTCACTCGCCTCCATCTTTTCCATCTCTAACACGTCTCCGTGGATCCCAAACTGGGTGGGGTCTGGCATGTTTCCCAAAATGTCCGTGACCTTCATGTTCTTGGCCCCTTCAACGAGGCCACCCCCAAACATAGTGGTCCACAAGATATGGAAGAAACCCCAAACCAGGCTGTAGACAAAGTGGAAGAGGCCTGTGATGATCATCCAGAAGAAAGAAAAGAAGCCTCGCACCATCTCCTTAATGCTCATCTTCCTGAATTTTCTGTACTGCCGCCTCATGCTCTTGAGAGTGAGTAGCTGGCGGAAGTGGCACAGGCTTTTTTTCAGGGAGATGCAGGCAACTGTAAAAGCAGAGGAAGACTCCAACATCACAATCTCCTCCTCTTCCTCTTCCTGGTTTTCCACCACGATCTGCTTGTCTTCCTCATCTTCCTCTGGACGCTCCACTGGGTCCGGCTCTGAAATTTGAGAAGCTAACTGCATCTCAAATATTGTGTCCTCACAGAACTTGACAAACAGTTCCATCTTCTCACTCTCACCACCTTCGTTGACGACATCGAAGATAAACTGCCGCTTTGACTCTTTCACCTGAGGCTTTTCCCACTGGGTGCGACTCGACTCGCTGATCTCAAAGTAGACTCTCTCGATGCGCTTGGCTCCACCCATGATTTCAATACGACCTAGGTAAGGCTCGAAGTAGCTGAGGACACTCTCAGCCAGGTCGAGGAATGTTGAGAGGCGAGCATCATGAGGCATATGCTCAGAGAGATTAGTCAACAACACAGCTACATTAAAGCCAATGTCCTTGGCGGGCTCATGAAATCTCTCCACAAACTGCTCGTAGTTGAACATGTCGTTCTCGTCAGCCTCAGCGCAGGAGAGAAGAAACTCAATCTCAGACTGTGAATACTGTTTCTGGTTCTCCATGGACTTTTGGAAATCTTTCTTAGAGATGACCCCTTTGCTCTCAGGGTCATACTCCTTGAAGCTGTCCGAGGTGGTCAAGTCCTTTAACTTGAGGAACATGTCGAAAAACTTAAGGATCATCTCCACGTTGCTGGAAGATTCCACCAAGGTGTCCACCATTTGTTTGCCAATAGTACCATTGACAACATTACCTGTGAAGTAATGGAGAAAGAGACACACACAAGGTCAGTACACACAATAACAATAACAAGCCGCAATAATCCATGCAGATTAAGCTAAACTGCTTTCGTAAATATTTGATTACATTCCACACAAAAAGCTGTTTGATGAAAGTCACAAAAGAGACAATATCCTTGCAAACTAGTATTGCTGGGGTCATATGCTCATATGGTGAGTGATCAAAAAGTAAACCTTCGAGAAGGGAGAGCATCATGACGATCATGTCCTTCTGCAGGTCCAGCAGCTCCTTCAATAATTCAATCTGGCTGGAGTCCTGTGAGAAGAAGACAAAAAGGGAAACCTTGTGACACACTACAGTATATCACACAGACTACTGATGGCCTTCCTGTACAGCCATCCTGTCTAATATCCCTGAGAAATCAAGGCTGCCTCAAATTGTGGGGAACCACAGTGGCAATGCTGGGGCCCAGAAGGGCCTTCTAGGCAACGACCCATCCATCATCACCAGGGTTAATGCTATTTTACTGTCTAAGAGCAGATGGCTAGGTCAGTCTGACTCATTTAGGGTCTCAATGGAGTCTGTATTCAGCATGCCATAAATCTGAGGCGTATTTTGATGCGCTAAATTCGAACCCCTCCTCCTATGCGCTCCCTCATACTGGCTTCTACTGTCCTTTCTGATGACCATGAGATAGGGTTAGGCTGCTGGATTTCATCCCATTCCTGGCTTATTGGGCATGGAGGAAATATAGATGATGGAGTCATATAGCTCAGTGGAATGGCATATGTGATTGTAATGCAGTAGCCCTGAGGTTATCCCTGAGTCTGGAGAGACCTCTAGTGGCTGCAGATATTGTAAAGGAGCCTCTGGCTGACAGACACACACCATTGGTGGATGAAATATTCAGATCGTAACTTAAGTAGCAATACTACCATTCAAAAGCACTCCATTACAAATTCAATTCCTACAATTTTTTTTTCTTCACAAAAATTTATTAAAATGATAAAAAAAATTATCATGCAGAGTGGCCTTTTAATTAAATGTTTTATCTTGTTGGATTTTTATCAAGTATAAAGTTAATCTTGGGAACATCTGGGAGCCAAATGATTAATACACTTACCATACCGTTAAAGCACTTGAATGGCATATGGCTTAAACACATCTCCAAGATAAAATGTCTGCTCATACATTAATGCGAACCCTTTCGATTTGATTCCAACAGGGTTCCTCTGTTGCATGTAACACCTCCCTCTCTCCCCCTGTAATTCCTTTCTATATCTACACAATAAAACTGTCCAATAAAGACAAAAAGTATATTTTTCATAAATTCAATCTAGCAGCTGATGTAGTGGAACTAATATCACCACTTAATAAACTCATGGGTACTTTAATCTATAAAGCAGTATGATATTATATAAAATGATCATGTTTTGAATGTAATATCTTAATCTGCAACTAAACTAGTAGGTGCCAAATACATGAAGTGGATTTAAAATGGAACTACTCAAGTAGAAGTACCTCAAAATTGTACTTCAGTACAAAAACATAGCAGCACCACCACTTTATTGCATATATAAAACACAAACCTGGGATAACTTCATCTGCATGTTGGCAAAAACATGCAAGAAGCCCACCACTGCATCCCACAGCCTGCTGTGAGCCAGACTCTGCTGGTTCCCAATACATGGACCCTGGAGCACACGGCATACAGCACAGTAGGTACAGAGAGAGGAGAGATAATCACAGAGCGTCAAAATCAGACTTTTAAGCTCTGGGTTTCAATCAGTGCTTGTTTGTGGTGCAGTGTGTTGTCTATGGTACCTGTATATACTCAGTTAAAGAGTTGAAGACCTGCTTGGCCACTGCCAGTGCTTTGGAGAAGTTCCTCTGACCTGCCTCATCTATAATATCCTTACCAGAGTAGTACCAGTAGAAATCACTGATGGATTCCTAAAAAGAGGGAGAATACAATAATTATACAATACAATACAATAAAGCACATTACAGAACATTAATTAATATATATATATATATATATTTTGTTATAGATCTGTAATAATATACCTGAAGTCTTAGTAGGTAGTCTACAGTACTAATAATGATGTTAACTGTAGTTGTGTTCCCTGTCTGAGTCCGCAGGAAGTTCTGAAAATCTAAAACATTTGACAAAATAAGATGAAACAATTGTATATGAGCACATTAACACCAACCAGCTTCCAAAACTGCGTTGTTTAGTGACATGCAGCTCTTCTAAGTGTCGACCTACCATTGTTGTGGCCCTCACAGAGAAGTTGCAGAAATCTAAAGAGATCCTTTGTGAACTCGTCATTCTGCAGTACCTTGGAACCTGGGGATAGGAAATGAGATTAACTGCCTCTTTCAGTGATAAGAAGGTCAGAGACCCATCATTTTAATGTCAGTACAGGCATAAGGGCTTGCATAGCTTTTACTTCCTTATAAAGCTGCTATCTAAAGGCATCAAATTATGTGCACTATATTTGAGGTTCAGACAAGTGCATAATTTCACAAATTAAAACAAGGTTTAGAATAGGAATAAAACTGGGCTTTGTTGTTAAACACCAGCAAAGTTTTGTTGTTTCTTACAAACAAAGCTTTGGGAGATTTATTTCATATTACACGCTGGTTAGTATCATCAACATTAATAAAAAAATAAAAGATCCCACACAGATGACAAGCACTGACTTCTTACAAAAGAAGAAGTGGAGAGATTTGAATCAGTTTTGGGCACCTGACCATAGACTGAACAATCTATCCGAATGTCATAGAAGCATGCATGCGTTCCTTCGGTCCAAGGTACAAAGAAAGTGGCTGTATTGCATTCAGGACAAGGGAGTAGGAGGAATGGGGGTAGAGAAGGATTGGAGGGGAATGAGGAAGGGGAGTTGAACGGAGAGCAATCAAGATGTCAGCATTGCATAGAATGAGTAGAATCTAAACCATGTATTTACCCCGCTCACTCACGTTGACTGCGACCGATGAGATAAAAAACATGATCAGAAGAAAAACAAACAAAACAAAAGCAGACATAAGCAAAGGAGAAGACATTGATATTCAATCAGAAGAAGTAGGAACAGGAGAGAGTGATAGCGCCATAGATATATCTTAACATTAACTCACATTGATTGGAGACATTAACATGCGGTTACAATTAAACAAAGACTTAAAGTACAGGTTGCCGCTAGGCAGGTGTTTGGACTACAGCTTAGACAGACTTAACAGTTACCATCACTTATGCCTGACCTCATGGAGGTGAAAATGAGCTGGGATATGCATGAGAAAAACATTGTTATACTGTATGCAACCCATCAGATCGAATAGACCTCTGATTAAATGTAGATTTTCTTGTGGATGTACTTGTGACTGAGTGTTTTTGAGGCCCAGACAGGACTTAGACATACAGTAGCACAGGTGCTGCATGATGATGACATACAACATGACACACGAGTGACACACGTGACATGGAGATGGGCTCGCACAAACGGCAAACTAAAGAGCGGCTGTTTCGTTAAGCTCTGTCATTCGAAGCTTTCTTCCCTTTTTCTCGAAGGTTTCTTCCCTTTTTCTCGAAGGTTTCTTCCCTTTTTTTCCCATTAAAGAGTTTTTCCTGAACCGATCTGAGGTCCCGGGACAGAGGATGTTGTATGTGTACAGATTGCAAAGCCCTCTGAAGCAAATTTGTAATTGGTGATTTTGGGCTATACAAAATAAATTGAATTGAAGTATTCGTCTTGCAGCTGATTACAAGCCTGACTAAAAGCACAATAACTCCATTAGCCAGAATGAGACCCATCATGCCACAATAACATTTCTACATTTGTCCTCAGCGACATCTTTTATTGCTTGCGCTGTGGTCTCGACCACATCTGTTACACCGAGTGGCAGAAAAAGGTCAGTCTGCTGTACAAATAAATCTAGAAATTCCATAACCTCTGTTTCATTGTCAGTTTACAAAGATCTCAGTCTCAGAGAAGTTTACCACGTTTAGTATCCTCACTTACTTGATCCTTCTTCGGTAACCATCCCCAGACCTTCAGCTTTATTTTGCCTTTCAAATGCATTTAAGTCCAGGACACTATAAGAGATAAAATACAAAACCTATGACACATTTCAGTTCTAAATTCTGTATTTCTGCAATATGAATTTTAAAGGGGTATTCCATGAAGTTATTATCCTGACTTTTAATCCGTAGTAGAGGTCAAAACACTGGATCCCACAAGTGCCATGATTCAACCAATAGCATATTTTCACTAAATCCTTCCTTAATCTTTCAAAAGCCCCAGTCTGTAAATAAGGCCTTATGTTATACAATATTAGTATCCAAGCTCAAGCTCAGATAACCCAGATGACATCATCAGAGCTATTTTCTCAGACTTGGACAAAGCTCCGCCGTAGCCACAGATGACATTACACAACTGTTTAAAGTAAACCGACCCTTAGTGTATAATTGGTGGAGTTCTCCTTTAAATTGCAGCTGCGAAACACAATAAAAAGTAAATCAGGTGTTTTGTGAGTGATAATTGGTGGTGGCTTTATTACCTGCAAGACATCATCAGTCCAGACAAACTTTTGAAAAAGCCAACATCTCTTTTTTCCTTCAGGTAGTCCAGCATTTTCTGTATCGAGATAAAAGCACAAAAAAGTGTGATGCTAAGGACGCTACTAATTAGAGAACTTTTGCCATTCTGTAAGGGCAACATTTTTGGTCCAAGTTTACTTCCTGTCAGCTACAGCATTAACAAACATTACAACAAGTACCACCAAGGGGGCACATTTAGAATGTTTATGTTGTGCATGCCGATAGACGTGTACCTGCTGCACCAGTATGTTTCCGCCGTTGAGGACGGAGATACCTAGTTTGAGGGTGAAAGTCACCATAACTCCAAGTCGACCTGATGACCATAAATCATATATCATACAGTGGCAATACCAAAGGTGGAAGTCATAAGAAGACAGAAAGGTAAACGTGTCTCTTCCCACCTTTGCTGGCACTGATCATCTGAAGCACCATCTCTGCAGCTCCTCGATCATGTAGTCTGGCTTGCTGGTACAGCATCTTTTGCTTCTCCATTTCCTTTTCCTGTAGAAAGTAATACAGTAAGCACCACTTCTGAATATAATGCAAAAACAGGATGGAAGACAGAACACAGAAATCAACCTCAAGAACAATCAAAAAATAAATTTAGAGAATGAATACCTCCATATATCTGCATATGCAATATACAAGGGATCCTCTTCCACAAAAAAAGGATAAATATCTGGTGGTTAAACTTTGTACACACCACTGTCTAACTATAAAGTAAGGAATCTCTTCCCGTTGATATGCTCTTCTGAAATCTCGAGAACTGCTCAATTGGACACAACACACATTCAATATTAATAAACTATGAAACAAGCAAACAGCGCTCTGTGTAGTAGCAGGGGCGGGGCTTCAGGACTCTGCAGACTCAGCATGCTGTCCACAGTCTCAATGACTACAGTTCTCTTTACAATCAAACTCTTCTTCACTTCCCTCTAGTCAACATTAGTGGATAGTCAACTGAAAGCAGCATGAAACCAGATTGTATTTCACCGGTGTGACCGTGAGCAAGCTGGTTGTGTTCTTCTCTTGCGACTAAGACTGTATTTCCCCAATGTGTGACTTGATTCTCACTTAATATCGTTACTGCCAGAAAAATACTTCAACTAAATTAAGTCCATGCTCTACTTTAATAATAATACTAATTATTAATATGATTTAATCGTCATACAATCTTAATCTGCAACGTAACTAGTACCTAGGCGGCATCCTCCGGATTTGAAAAGAAAAGCCGATGCAGAAGTGCCTTAAACTTGCATTCTTTCAAATGACCAACAGGAGGCGTCTCCTCTTGTTGCAGAAAATAATTTGATTGATGAAGTATAAGAAAAATTAGTGTTTGGTGTTTTTGTTTTAGAACTGTTTTAGTTCATGAAATATGTAAAAAGTTGAGGCGTTATTCAGCATTCTGTTGTACTAAGCTCCACCTTCTCGTGTTACATGTGGTTGCAAAAAGCCAAGATGGCCAAACTACCGAACTCAAGGCTTGAAAACGGCAGTCCACAGCCCAATGGTTGACGTCACGGTCAAGCACTGCAATGTATGTACAGTAAGCAGCCAGACAACAGAGAAATAAAAAAAATGTTTTGTGTTTCTGTTCCAGTTCAAAATAAACAGCGATGATTAGACTAGATGCAGCTCTTTATTAGTTAAGAGGCAGCCCAAAACTATTACGTAGCACAGATTGAGCAAAGTGTGTTAGTGCCAGGTGTGCAACACTGAGCGTGTACTCACCTGCACTCAGTGAGAGCGTTGTGGCTGAAATGCAGAATGAGTTGGTGAAGAGGGTCTGGCTGCTTTCTGACCTCCTCCTCTTCCTCTTCCTCCACTTTGGGCTGCGTTTTCTGGACAAACCCATGCAAGTAAATACTGGGGCACAGGCACGTAGTCTCAATATCAACTGTATCAGCTCTAAATACTTTGTATGAAGAGTAGTTGCAGTAACATTTAACTGCTACTTAACTATACACCACTTACCTTTAGAGAATCAGGTTTTGTCAGAAAAAAACAGTGAATAAGATAGACTGATATCATGCAGACAATAAACCACAAGCATGCACATAATGGCAGACACACACACAGCGGATGATGTTCAGCAGTGTTAAAAAGGTGAAAAATGGAGTTAAGCATGACTCTCCATGAGCCCAGTTTGCACTTTCATAAACTTCTTACCATTTTACATCAGAGCAGAGACCGATCAGAACACACATCAGAACTATTATTATCTTAAGTTGCTGCTAATGTGTATGCTTGGCTGGCTGGATCATAAAGTTCTTCATCTGTCACTCCCCTAATTTCTTATGGGGTGCCCTGTGGCTTTCATTTCATATAATGTGGAAAAAGATTGTTTTTTTTCCTTTTTCAATAATGAAATGACAATTAAATTTGAATTATGACTTTTGAAAGTCTAGACACCCGTTGGCACAGTAGGGTGGGTTGAGCACCAGCGTGCCTTCATGATTGTTTCTTATTCCAGAAAACTGATGTTATTAAACTCTTTCATAAACCTTTTAAGAATTTGTTAATCAATCTCTGCATATCACACTGTAGGTTATCATGGGCCACAAAGTGTAGAAATATTTGAGGCACTTTTGTGAAGTTGTAAAGAAACCAGCTACGTGCTGTTTTTCTTCTGCTTTCTCTACAAATTCAATGCATGACTGTGATGTTTTATGATAGTTCAAATTTAAGAAAGAAACCACAACTTTCTGAAATTTAATTGGTAAGTCGAAGCACCGAGGCAGGATGTCTTCTTACCGACAATGGGTGGGACAAGGTGGTCAAAAATACATCAGCTGGCTCTGACATCAGCGGTGATGTCATGCTTGCCAAACATGAGGGGTCTGGTTGAAAAACACGTATGGATGACTGAGGTCGACCCAGTGATTCGTGGTGGAATTGGGGCACTTTAAGGATGTTTCAACAAGACGCCACTAGGGGATGACACAAGTACTTACAGCAAGATCCTGCACTAGCTTCTCCTCAAAAGAGTACTCCTCTGTTTCTATCCATATTCTCTGATAGGCCAGGAGGAAGAGGTTAATAGAGCGATGCCTGAGGAAGGGGGAGAGGAGATTAGCCTGAGTTATATAATAGCAGAGCAGAGGAGGGGGGAAGACCCTTTAGGAGAGGTTAATACTGGTTAGTTTAGGGTACTGGCACATCCAACTGGTCACCTTGGAGGAAAGTGTCATGTTGCTTATAAATACAGAAATATGACATGCATGCTCTCTGCCAAACTGTTGATTTTGTCACAATTATTTGTTTTTTAGCAGGCAGAAATTCCAAGTCTAGCCTAAATTAAGGAATTGATCTGAATTTTGATTATATTAAGTACCCATGTATCTGCACATCTACAGATAGGAATAGTTTGACATTTAAGGGTTGGGTCTAGGTTCATATTTAGCGCAGACATGAGAGTGGTATCATCTAACTCGTGGCACATAAGCATTCCAAATAACTCCCAAAATGTCAAACTAGTCCTTGCATTACTGTACAGATATGGACCAGTGGAAAAACCAGCGGGAATATTTCAATGGGAGTTACATTTGTAGCATAAACCGTGCCTGAAGGAAAGCAAGGGACAGTTAAGAAAGGTATGCAAGGTAGTACAGTAGCAACAAAGGAACAGTGCTACGTTACCGTCAACACGGAGAGCAGACTGTCATAGGCTGTGTTCTCATGCATTATCTCCAGCCAAATATGTCGGTAGGCTTTCAGGAAGTAATTATTATTTTTGTGCCTAAGGGGATGAGGCACAATATAGTGTGACATTGAGGAGAGACATTGAGGAGAGAACAAAGGCTGAATAGAGAGACAAAAGAGAAAAGATGACATCTGAATGCGTGAAACTCCGGTAGAGTCGGCATTATCTAGAAGCTTCACATCCAGCCCTCAAACTCACAAATCTATTAACCAAAACCAAAACAATAAATTGTTCCTGCATTGTAAATACCGTCTTATAATTATTAGCTATGCCGTGTCATATTTCACTGTCAACAACTCTGAATAAATGAGTCATGCTGTCAGGCAGGCGGGCAGCATCGTCTCAGCACATATTGAAGATGGCCACCCCCAGGTTGTGCCTCATAATTGTTTTCCTCCCTACTGTAGCTCTCTGTCTGACTTCCTGTGATTGAGTTACAGAGCAGCAGGGCATGAAATTGCTAGTGTTCCTTTTTTCTATTCCTTGATAACAGCTGCGGGCTAGACATTTGTCCTACACACGGAGGGAGGGAGGTTGTGAATTAATGCAGGGTCAGAACCCAAGAAAAGAGAAAAATGAGGGTTGTGAGGCAGACCGAAGAAGAACAAAGTGTGGTAGTATTCGGCCAGCAAAGACAGAGGTGGTGTTACAACAATTGCTACACAATTTCCTATCTACTAGTAGTACAACAAGCAGCTCTCTACTACCTTTGAATGTGGAGTGTTGGATTCAAGATTATAAGGCTGTTTTACATGGTTTTTGGCTAAAAACATCCAGCAGAGATGTAGAGACTGTAGGTGTAACGTATGCAGTCATACCTTGGCAGATTATAAAGTGGAGCCATGCGGAAGCAGGCGACAACCGCTCGCTTCCTCTGCTTGGACAGCAACTTCTGCCATACGCATTTCTTGGATCTCAATGGCTGCTCCACCTAATGGGAGTAGAAGAAGTCAGCGTGACGATTACATGATTAATAAACACTGGAATGGCATTCTCTACCAGAACTGGCATTTTCATCAGGTTTTTCCTCAGCGCTAGTATTTCTTTGGTAATATGAATATTATATAAATAAAATGTATTATTATTATTAACTCATTGTGAGCCTGACTGTGCCTGAGAGAAATGAGGAGCGTAGTAGAGGGAGAGTCAAAAGCGGTCAAGTGGCCCAAAGTACTTTTCTTTCAAGTATTACTGCAATTTGTGTTTTGTTGTCACACACAAAACACACAAACCAAGTAAAAAGTACAGGGAGGAACACACAGTTGATTCTATGCTTTGCTGAGGCTGTCCCAACCAAAGTGCACAGGAAGGAGGAAAAAAAATAGGTTAAATGTTTTTTGATCTACTGTATACACAAGGCTGTGAATAACCAGAGGTTTCATGATTTTCTATGATGAATGAAGAGGTAAGTGTGGAGGTGACTGTGTCCTACTAAGATGTCCAGGACTGACTTCCGGATTCCCTTCTTACATTGTAAATCATCGGTCTTTGGCAGCTTATTTAACTTGACATTAGCGGTATGATCGTTGACCCTGCACCTTCACAATGGTTTAATGAAATAAGCACCCTGAGTGTCATTTGCAGCTCTATATGCTCAATATGTTTGGTTATGCACAAATGTTTAAGTCCGACCTGCTCCAGGTTGAAGACAGCAGCAGAGATCCTCTGGATACGGTCCACCACCCTCTCAGGGTCTGGAGGCCCCTCACTTCTCATCGCTATGTCCTTGTACAGGTTTAGCTGCCACCTCACTGCAGGGTCCTCTGACTGAAAGCAGGATGTGAAACTCAATACAAGCAGTCATTGGAACTTAATAGCCACTTAAATTCGTGATATTGAGACCTTATGCTCACCTTTTCCCGAAGGTGCAGATTCTGCCGAATATGATCTTTGACTTCTTCGTCTGTGTCTCTCTATTAAACAATAGCAGGAACGGGAATGTAAAGCTTTATTATTGTAAAATGTAGCCGTTTCAAAGTGTTCTTGGTGGAATGCAAGGCTGGATCTTTACTTGAGGATGTGATCTCATAAGACCTGCATCAAATGTGTGGCCAGTGCACGTCACATGAAAGTTGTCTCACCAGGAGGTAGCGAGTCTTGGCTAGAGAGATGAGCTCCTGGTCTCCTGGGGTACACATGTTGAGGCCGATCGGCAGCATCTTCTTCAGAGCGGCAACAATGAGCGATGTCTGGATAGAGTAGAACTCACCACGCCTTTTCTTGTGTTTCCTCTCCTGGTCTTGTCCTCCAGACTGAAAAATAATTAGTTAAGCCGCCAAGTTATGGCGGCTTCATGAGCTGGTCTTTTAAGGTAATAAATACCATTTTCCCATTTGTGCTGTGTTGCACTAAAGCACTTTCTCTTAACATTTAAACTGATAGATTTACACAATTTTATTGGAGCTTATTTCACATGGGTTCTACTCCCACTACATTTGATCAAAAGGCAACTGAGGCATTTCTTTTTCAGGCCTAGCAAAATCTGTGACCAGACTGAATCTGTGCCACTGAAGCATTAAGAAGTTTCACACCTCAGCTGAAAAGCAGATCTAGCAGACTGATGCTGTTAGAACAGCAAGATGTTACCAATGAGGGAAAATTGCACTTTTGAGCCAAATTGAAGCAGCTGGCTCTGTGAAAACACTAATTTCCATATTAATATATATATTTATATATACAGTATAGACACACACACTGAGACACACACACACACACACACACACACACAACCTTATCACACATCGACGACAACATCATATAAATAGCATGAGGTAACTGTTGGCCAAACACACCAGGGTACCACAATCCATCAACTGCAAACACACTGGTGGTATGTGATCACATGATTTGCTACAGAAGGGCTGGGATTCATTACTCCTGATGAGACGTGTTCCACCCATAAAGCAATGAGGAATGAGCAAAGTTACCATGTAACACATGGTGATGAATGGTGGTCACAAATAACCAGGTGATATACTATGTAACTACTCTAGAGACTATATAGCACAGCGGCACAAGCTATTGGCTTTTCTGCTTAACGACGGGAGCATATAAGCCAATAAGCTGGCAGGTAAACGGCACATGCACTGCATCACTCTACCTTCTCCTTAAAGGACTGTTTGAGATAGAGGGAGAGACAGAAAGAGAAAGGCAGATGAGAGGGCAATTAATGGAGGCACACAGTCCTCACATGGACGTGCACTGCAATGAAAACCATTTGTTTGCCCTTAGACAGCTAACCCAGGCAGACAAAAAATGAAATGTTCCAACCTCTGTAACGCTGACAAGGGCCAAAGGCATGAATGTTAGTTTCTGTCATCTGCTGTAACAAGCATGCATGCAGAAATTCATAACCGCACACACACACAGTCAAACTAAATTTCATTATTGTCATGATATTAGCAAAGAGATTATCTAATCATTCACAAGTTTGATGCAGGTTTTGTTTGTCACGTGTGTGTGTGTTCACTTGTAGTTCCTCAGAGATTGTTTCGGGCATCTTACATGTTAACATCAACACAAAAGTGGTGACGTTAACATGGCTGAGAAAATGTTAACACGTATCTTGCTCATTCTATTAATCCTGCTTATTTATGGAACTTTTTCAGCTTTCACACACACGCTCAATGGGTCATCGTGCCATTACACACAACTAAAAGGGTTTTAATCTGCTGCCAGAGCAAGGAAATAAAGTTGACATTGTTCAGAGGCATATAACACCTACCTTAGACATCTTGGTTTTATTGTCTCCGGTCAAGAAGGAAAGGTTGTTAATTTCATTCTGGACCACAAAGTTCTGCTCTTCTCTTTTGAAATTCTGAAGAAAGACAAAATCAAGGTTCTAATGCAAAAAGGATAGCTGTTGGTTTGTAGCTGAACATATATGTATACATATATAAGAGAAAACGTACGTGTGACTTGCACCAGAGGATGAATATCTCAGCGACCATTCTGAAGAGCTCATTGGAGTCAACGTCTGGTTCTTTTAGCCATCTTGACCTGCAGTAAATAGGCGAGATTAATACATTCTTTGTATTTTTTCTGCAAAAACTAACATCTTTAAACAACTCCATCTTTCACTGCTCAGTGAGCTAACCTGTTGTTGTCCACATAGCGGATTAGCATGGGGTAGAAGGCGTACAGGTCCCTGCAGAGTACGGCAAACTCGTCCAGGATGAGCAGCTCTGCCTCCTGGGTGTCTCCCTTACTGTCTGCCTTCAACAGCTCTTCCTCAGACACCACCTTCACCGTCTTCTTCTTTAGCTTCTCAAGTGTAGGGAGGAAGTGGCTCTTCAGCAGGTCTGCACGGGCCTTGCTGATGATGGGTTGCACATAAACTAAACAGTGCAAGAGAGAGAAAATATCACTTTGTTACGATTTGGTTTTATTTTAAATATATATCAAAATGTTGCCAGTATTTAACCTTAATTTTTATACAAAAAATGCCAGCAATCAACCATGAAAGCTTTTACACATGATACATTTCCTGTTCTAAACTCAGTGATGTAGTTCTTTTGCTGTTGTTTCCTGAAGAAACTATTTTTTGGGGAATAAATACCAGAAAACAGGGTAGTTAACATGAGCTAACTAAGATGATGCAACTACAACACTGTCATTTTTGAAAATGACACGTATAAAAGAAAAGCAAACCATGCCCACCTGCAATCCTCTTCATCCAGGAGGCCTCATCGATGCCCAAGTTGTTGTTGAGGATCTTGAGGATGTTGCCAAGAATTAGGCTGAGGTTTTCTGACGTGACGGTGGTGCAGCAGATGCTGCCCCCGCTGGCTGGCTGGTTCTCAGGCCCCCTCTCCCACCAGTAGGACAGATAGTTACACAACATGGGCAGCACCACCTCGATAACGTGAGGCATCTCTGTGTAACGAGCTCCAGACTCGGCCATGTCATTGATGTCCTTCATTAGTCCGTCCAGCCGCGGCATCCCAGGACACATCTCCTCTACCGAGTCTGGTATGCCTAGGACTATAAACAATTACATCAACGTTTACATTATATAAGTTAAGAAGGGGAGGGATATTTCCTAACTGACTATTATCTAAGCACAGCAAGAGTGCTGACACACAGCACAGATATACATCAGCCTTTTCTCATACTGTAAAACATTTAAAAATGATAAGATGGTCGTAAAAGACAGACATTTTTATTATCTATAATAATATCTGTTTAATTGGTCCACTGCTGGTAATGAACTTTCATTTTAGAATTATGACAAATGACTCACTGGCTCGTTCTCTGGCACTCTTGGTATTAAAGACCGAGCAGGGGTTGTACGTGTTGAGTAGCGGCTCCAGGAAGGCCACAGGCATGGCTCCAGCCAGGGTGGCCAGACACTGACCGAGAGCTGGTAGCTGTCTGAGGGACACAGAGACGATGAGAGTTAGTTGAAAGCTGCACTAAAAAGCTGTTTCTTCACTCAGGTTTTAATTACTTTACGGAATGTTGAAGAGGAGATACCTTTCTACATAGATGTTTTTCCCAGTACCCAGTGCGTAGAGACTGGTCAGGATTCGATAGCAAGACACTTGGACATCATCCACTGGAATAAAGACAATTTTAAGTCCCTTGTTATTAAGATAATTCATATTTATCAGGGAAACTTTACCGTACATTTGTGTGAGTCAGTGACAGATACGTTCCATGATGTCAGATATAAGCAGCATGTAATCACTGTATCGAATTTTTTAGCAGCCTTTGCACAATACGTTTGATCATTCCTCTGCTGTCGGGACTCACAAAGCAGGTCGACTCCAAAGTGGTGTTGAGTGATGTGTTCAAACAAAGCGGTTAAAATGGGGAGCAGAGCTACGGTGGTGTAGTTGATATTCTGCGACACCCCTTTCATCTGGGAGCGGGAGTGAGAGAACTTCCCCAGCTTCAGATTCTCAAACGTCTTCTCCAGGTCCTCTGCAGCATTCTCAAAGAACGTCCTCAGCCCCACCCTCACCAGCTCTGAGCCCGACTTCATCACCGTCCTGTTGGAGTGAAAGGTAGAGTGATAAACGACTGAGACCAAATGAGGAGATTTGCAAGGGCAGGGCTGTAATAAACCACTGGATACCCCTTGGTATGCAAAGGACAACGCTGTTTACCCAGTCGGACACGGTCACATGTGCAATTTCTTCACTCTCGCATACTCTGAAGGTTTTAGTCATGAAATATGAGACGCGAGTATCAACCTGACCGCCCTTACACTGAAACAGCAATGATTTATTTAATGAATTAGGTGAATATTTAAATTCAAGGTGAGTTTGCCAATGTTGTAGGCATACTGTATGAAAAAAGCACAACACATTAATATGATTAGTCTGGCCACTTCCAGGTATTTCACAGTTCATAATATTGTCAAATGAATTACCCTTTGTTAAGCCTTGACGTATCTCACTAGGAAGGAGAAATAAAAGACAGTCTGTGGGCATCAGCAACAAGACAATAATACATTTCCCATTTAGCCTCATTATGTGTGAGCTGCATTAACAAACAGTAGATTGTCTCTAAAGAACACTATGAGCCTTGGGCAACATATGCCGCATGAAATTTGTCTTGCTTATTTAAATACCAGAGGACGCTCTTTGTTAATGCCAGTGCCTCCCACAAGACACTGCAGTAATAACTGTTAAAAAAGAAAATGTTCATTGCAAATATGCTCCTCATAAGGGTCCTACAGGGCTTAGATTCTACATCATTGCATTACACTGTAAAATGTGATTTGCTTCTCAAAGAATTATTGTTTAAACACAGTCATATTGAACATAGGTTTTAGTTAACATTTAAGATTTTCAATGTAACATTTTCAGGTTTTCATTTCAAGGAGAAAACTCAAATTTGCCAGGTTCCCTGTGAGCCTTGAGAGCTCACCTGGTGTCCAGGGTGTGTGCCAGGATATGCAGACAGCTGACGATGGTCGTGGAGTCGCTCCCTACAAGGCAACACATACGACTTTAATATGAAATGAACACACACACACACACACACACTGTCATCCATGTTTAAGGGACTTTCTTGACCTGAACTGAGCCTTTCATTGCAACAATGAGTTCATGTCTGTGTCTGTAGCACACCTCAACAACCTCCAATCATATGGTGGGTTAAAAGTTCAGTTAAATTAGAGATGTAAGGTTAGTGGATCAATATCTAGATCACCACCTCTGGTTAAGGGTGAGATGGGTTAAAGTATTGAATTCTGTTTTTAGTTGCTGTTACTTAAAAGGAACTGTTCAACATTTTGAGAAATATGCACACTTGCTTTCTTGTGAAGAGTTATAGGAGAAGACTGATGCCACTCTTGTGTTTCTATACGATAAGAATGAAGCTACAGCCACCAGCCGGTTAGCTTAGCATTGCATAAAGAAAAACTAGAAAACTAGGGGCAACAGCTAGCCTGGCTCTGCCTAAAGGCAAGAAAATCAGCATACCAGCATCTTTAAAGATCACTAATTAACATGGCTTGTTTGTTTAAAATAGTTTATAAAAGGGCGGTTTTACAGACAAATGCTCCAGTATGTGGTAGCTAATATGTTGATCACAAAGTGTTAGGTTTGTGGTTTAGTTAAAGCTATATTTTTAGGCCACAGTTAAAATCCTTCAGACAAGACACAACCAAAAAAGGTTTACCAAACCAACCTCAGACATGATAAAACCTACTTATACCCAACTTAAGACTTGATAAAAACGACAAGCACTCACTTTTAGAAACACACACACACACACTGCTGTCAGTAGTAATCAGCTTACCAAAGAGAGAAATCCTATGTCTGACAAGAGCTGCCAGTTTACAAAACAGGCTGGAGGTGTGATGGATAGACAAGGAAGGAAAGGAAGGAAATCAGACAGTTACAATGAATAGATTATTAGAGAGTAGATTAGTAAATAAGATCATAAGAGTTTAGGATTTTGAGTAAAGAATGGCAAAGAGTTATTGTCATGCTCTATTGCTGAAAGTAAGTGTCTTAATTTTGTACCTGGTGACCATCTCCTTCTCCTTGTTGGAGGCGTAACCGCTGCTGCTCAGGTTCTTACTGGGGGAGGAGAGGAAGTAGAGAGAGTGGTTCTTGAAGTACTGGTCGATGAGAGGAAGGAGAACCTGAAGGAGGACATCGATAATGACAAGATCAGGTTGATGGAAATTTAAGTTCAAAAGGCTTATCTAAATATGTACAGCAGCTGTATTTATGTCACATCCTTACTTTGGCAAAAAACTTGATTTCTTGTTCATGAGGGGACCTGTCTGTTTTGCCACTGGCAGCCATGGCCTCTGGATTAACATAAATACATATTTAATAGTAAGTAACAAGACTACTTTAAGTCTCTTGCAGTCAGGTCCTATGTAATATTACCATACATACCTAAGTGAGCGATGAACTCCTGAGCTGAGTCGACATACTTGAGCAGCTTCTTGAGGAACTTGTAAGCAAACCTCTTCTCCATGGAAGAGGAATCCTGCTCCAAGTCCTTCAAACCTCTGCAACACAAATAAGATTTTAGCTATAAATCAACACTTAAAAATTTAAAAGTTATAAAGTAGTGTAACTCTACATCAACATGATGGTATACAACAGACGTCCTTAAAATGTTGACCTTGTGATGCTATAGCCATTGATCTGCAGGAAGCGGAAAAGGTCCTGGGCTTTCTCCCGGTCACGGGCCTTCTCTTTGGCTGTCAGCGTGTCAAAGGGCACCAACAGAGGGTGTGTTCCCCCTCCTGAAACCACAGACAACCCAGTGTTATGTAAGACTTGATCAGCCACGGCTTTCTACTGTGCATTTGCGTGAAGGCAGATGGTGACATGAAGTAGATGTACCGCACAGCTGAACCCGTTTAGTCAAGACGGGATACGTATACATATGCCCACAGGCACATATTAAAACAACAATGAGCAAGTGGCACCTTACATCCACCCACACAGGCATATGGTCTCTTCCTCGCTGTTTTGCAGGTATCTCTGTGTCTTGTCTATGATTCAATTCATAAGCAAATCACCTCTGCTTCCAAGGTCACACTTTTTCTTCTTGGCCCAGATGTTATGATAATTGTCAGCCACCACCTCCACCATCCCCTTGGACCAAAGACAAAAGAGACAATCAAGAGATCTCACAGAGGAGCCTGTCCCGCCCATGTAACTCATTCACATTCAAGAAGTATTGCTTTTCATCTTGTGCTCAGAATGAGAGATCGTTTGATGAAAAAAACAAAAAGCATAAAAAAAACAAAATAATGTGAGGTCACTCACCTGCAATTCTCTGGATAAAACCACGTTGCTTGTGTCTATGGGGCTCGGATTGAAGCCATTTGCCTGGAAATGTTCAAAAAGATCAAGATTTACAATGAGACAGTTCTTTGTTATAAATCAACAAGTTGAAAACACAAGATTTTGCATTTGTTAAAAGGATTCTTCTTCTTTCAGTCTATTATGCAAGGAGAGTAGCAACAAAATCAGCTTTGTGTCTGCAGTAAATAATCTGATCTGAATTTTTAGAATTGCATACATGCTGACAGGTGGTACTGTTTTAAAAGTAAGAAAATATGTACTGAAAGCACCTGTAAGGCTAGACCAGGGACCAGCTTAACTAAAATGAGAAATTATAATCAGCCAAATAGGATTACCAATTGGTCATCAACCTGAGTCAGTAGCAACACATAACACCACATGTTACAACTGAGTGTGTGAAAACTTGTAAGCAAGCAGAGAAGGAATAGTTAGCTAAAAGAAGCAAAAGGAACAAAACAGTCGATATAGTTAGCGAAAAGTAATGGATAAGCAGTTTAAACAGTTAGCTAAAAGAAACAGTTACACAGGAATGGATTAACAATAAAAAATATTAAGCTAAAAGTAATAGATAAATAATTTATCTGGTTAACGTCAGCTAAAAATACAAGAAATAAACCTTTGAAATTGTTTGGAGCAACAAGTTAGGAAAACTGGTTGAAAGTTAGCAAATGGTTTCGGATAAATGGTTGAAATTAATGAAAAGTTTAGTTTAAAACGTTCTTGGAGGACAAACACATTTGATGTTAGCGTTTGTCTCGTCATTCTTTGTCCTGTACCTGTGAAGCCTGAGAGATCTTTCGCATTTTCTCATTCTCTCTCTGTAGAGACATGCTTTCTCCATCTTTGGTCCTGTCGATGCTCCAGCTCATTGCCAGCATACTCTTCAGGGACTCTCTAATTGGCCATCTGTAAATCTCTTTCTCCTGAAGCACAAAGATAGAAATAAGGAACAAGGACTAAGCCCAGAAGCCTTTAGGTTCTCTCTTTAATATAATATTCTTCACAAATCTCACATTCTTCATACCTTCTCTGTCAGGGCTTTGTAGATTCTGAGCTGAGGATGAATCTTGGCCTTCTCATCCACACAGTCTCCATATTTCCATCCCAACAGCACCTGAGGTACACACACAGAGGGATGTATGTAGAAGGGTGAGCAATCTTTATTTTTTATGTATTATTTAAAAGGGTTGGGTAAGATATTAAGTATGCACAACACATTAAGGAGTCATGGTACATTCAGATTTTGATGTCCTCAGTTCTTGTTTGTTATTTTTTTTGATAGATCTAACAATGCAGGCTAAAAAGTTGGCACAACAGAGAGCAAAGGCCCTACACAGACTAGCACAATTATGGTCAGCATTTGCAGAATATATCTTTCAATACTAAAGGAAACAATGCTGCGATCTTGGAAAAGAAAACAATCAAAATATTGAGCTGAAGTATTTCACATGTATAAGGCTGCTTTTCTGCTGATTTTGAATGCAGTATTTCCTAAAAGACAGACATTTTAAACTTCCTCTGCTTAAAACACTTAAGACTTGTTCCAAGTCAAATACTGTGCAATTTAATACCCATTTTCCCAGATGAAAGTTCTTATCTTTGGCCTTACCTTCTCTGCAGACCATTTCTCATGGGAATGCTCTGCATATTTGTTGGCAAACTGCTCAAGCTTCTCTGGAAGAGCAATGCTGGGGAAAAAAAGTGTGTGACAATTAGTCAGCTTGTGTATGCAAATGCATGTACAGTCATGTACTCCAATAGTAATGATATGATAAGTCAGGCTTATACTATAATTCTTATTGATGTCTGGCTCCAACGCGCCTTACTTAGCAGTACTGATGGGTTTGGGGTCAAAGTTGCCCTGAGCATCTACAGAAACGGGCTTCTCCACAGTGGTACTAATTGAGGCGTCCACGTAGTCCGGTGGCAAAGCTCCAGCTATGGCACTGAGGCAAGGCATGGCCATCTTGAAAAGCTCTGCGTCATATTTCTACATGAGGAAAAGAAAGATTCAGAGTAAATGTAAAACATAGCTCTTAAGATTTAAGTACAGTTATGAAAATGTTATTATTATTTCACAAATATAAGTAATGTGTTAAATTGTTCATTTAAGGTGGGACTTAAATAAAGCTATACAGCCTCTCTAGTGAAAGTGTAACAGTGCAGTGGGACCAGGAGAAGAGACATTAATAAAGAATTATTCTAAAAGAACCAGTGTGCTAGAGGCTTTGGATCAATGATCACTGTCCAGATATTGATCTTTTCAGGCCGGCCCTTTGCACAGCCTCCTTTCTTGAGTGGGCATTTAGAGAGATGTGCTGAGTCCAGCCATCTGCATCACGAACAGACCTCAAGATTTTTGTGCCCATGACTCCCTTGCATACATGCAAGACTGTGGTGAATTAAGTGACTTTTATTTAACCGTTTATCACTTTTGTCGTGCATTTCTGGTATTACAATCTCTTACAAAATGTTTTACAAGAAGTAGATGTCAGCCTTTTGCCAAACAGACGTTAATGTAGTATAATGAAGTCACAATGAAATTGCATAGGACCCTGACACGAAAAAAAAAAAAAAGGACTTGAGTGACGTCTCACCCTCTGGGACAGGGAATCAAATACTCCCCAGAAGATTTTCTTGGTGAGCAGTAGTTCATCCTCAGATGCTGTGCCGTAGCTGCCCCAGCCCGATGGGAGGCAGTAGTACTTCCAGTTCTGCTCATAGTGGTTGGTTAGCAGCTGGAGGACACACACAGAGCAAAGGTCAAGACAAGCAGAGAAAATAATTAATATAATTTAGTAAACAGAGGCACATAACTGTGTTTTCAATGACATGAGACAAGTAAGCAGCTTAAACATATGCTCACAACACACTCGCACTGGGCCATGCATGTATAGCGTGTAGCACCTCAAAGGAAATCAGTTCTCCCTCAAATCAGCACAGATGAAATCCAAATGTGTACATGAAGGTAGAACAAGTGTGTAAACCCTTTCACAGGCTAGTCACAACCAATCACATCTTCAGTATTTCTCTTGTGTGTTCCAGACTGATTAAGTGGAGCAGTGGAGTCAACAAGCCTGTAATCACACAGTCCAATACTTCAGCCCCTTGCTTTCCCTCCTGCAGCTGCCCACTTCTTCCACAGCAGATAATTAATACCGTGGGTGTTAGAAATGTTCACCTTTCAGTATGCGTGTGTGTTTGAGAGACAGTAGTGTACACCAATAATGTTACATTAAAGGTATACCTGCAATAGGGAAATTGGTTGTTGGTAATTCACCACCAAGCTAACAATCTAAAAAACTGAAGTAGTAAAGTAGGACCAAGCAGCGACCACAGACAGAACACAGGTTAAGTTATGTAGAAAAGTAAAGAAAAGTAAAGACATAGAGAGATGATTATGCAAACAAGAAACAACTAAAACTGAGCCATGCGAGCAGACCAACAAGCAAAAAGAGATGAGGCAAAATATGAGATGGTAAAGGGATTTAAAAAGAGTGAAAATCATTGCCCACTCTGAGAGGCATCTTGCAGTAATCGGTCAGCAAGGGCACATCAAAGACAAGGCGGTGAAGGAGCTGCTGCAACATGGAGGGACGAAGATGCCTGCAGAAAAAGGTGAAAGATAAAAGTGCTGCTGCCCTGAGCTGCATTTAACAAGAATCACATCTTCAGACTCTAACCACATTTATCACACAGATTTAGAGGGATAATAAAGAAACAAGGCCCTTGGCTAAAATGGAATTTAGCTAGAAAGCAGATAAAATGTGCTGTTGATCTTTGTTATTCTGGCCGGCTGAATGTTTGGTGTATCACTAGTCAAAAAATAAAAAAGCTCTTCTAATGCTCCTCACTTGCAGACAGCCAGCAGGCACTCCTCTATGGCGTCTCTCTGGGCCTTGGTGAGTGAACGGCCTTTGGAAAGGCGGTAGATGGTGTGCAGAGTGGAGTCGATGAGGGTGGCGTAGTGCTCGGTGCCGGCAAAGAGAGGGGCGCAGCGGGTGAGGAGGGGTAGCATGGCTGAGCCGATGAAGCGGTTCATGGCCAGGGCCGTCTCTGTGGTACATAGACCCTCCTGTGGAAGGAACGGGTCACAGGTCATACAACATGAGATTACTTTGTTTATTAAAGTAAGACTATGTAATTTCAGAAAAGAAATAACACATTCTCCCCCTGAGAAAAAAAAGGTTTTATGTTGCTAGAGGTTTTGCTGCTACAGGCGTACTTGGTCTGGTATGACTGCTGGCTCATGTTAGCAAACTATTGATGTTTAACTGCTATTACAGAGTCAGGCACCTGACTTAATAACTATTCTCTACTTGTACTCTTAAATTCTGTGTTAGCATCCTATAAGTGTTACTTGTGGCCACAGTTCAAGAGAAGTTATATAATCTTGCTTGAAAATGAATGTGTGTATTTGATGACCATTTTCAAAGAGTACCATTCAGCACTATAAAACTGTCTTGTAAATAACCTTGCAAAATATATTAGAAAGCTCCACAAACAGCAGCATGCTGTGCTTTAAATAAATAATAATAATATGTATTTAAAATCTGGCATATTATGTGATGGATTCATTTTAGCCAAAAGTCTGCACACTATGGATTTGAGAGTTTAGAGAGAAACTTATTCTTGATAAATAGGAGTAAAGGACAATTACATTAATCAACCAAAAGGAAACTTGAGCCCAGGCTTAATGAGGAGTTCCTCATTAGTATAAAAGGTTGCCCAATAATATTGATCTCTAAACCCCTTGATGAAGTTCATGTTACATTCATTACTTCTCTCCCATATTGTTTTCAGCTTTACCCACCGTATCCAGAGAGGTAGCAGCTCTCAGGTCAGGAAGAAAGCCCACTTCAAGCAGGTGAAGAAGAAAGCTCTGGTCCTCGATACCATACACCCTGTCCAAAAACAGCACCATGGGGGCCTTGTGATCTGGACAGAAGCAGGCTGACATGTCCGGCTCAGTCACCGACCCATCTGAGAGACAGGGAAAGAAAGGCACAATATATAGAGTAAACCACTCAGGTGTGAAGCTGTGAAATACTCAAGAGAACAGCCCAAAATGCATAATGGAAAGTCTTTTCTGATTAGGAAAGCCGTGTATATTCATTAGGCAGCATGCAGCAACATGCCGATCAGAGTTTTTCCGGAGCTGGAGCCACGGCACACTGTCTTCGGTCTTGGCCTGTTGACAGAGCTTATGTGGCTGTGCTCTAGGCAGCAACTTTAAGAGGCGAGTCCTGAAATGCTTATGCAGATCAATCAATAGAGCAGGACAGCTCGCTATAGAAATGATCTGGCTTACTCGGACCTATGAGAGAGTGCAGTAAAGCGTTGTGCTGATTAAAAAGGCATGAGCAGTGAAATGTAATCAATAACCTTCTGCCTTGCACTGAATGTGCAGACTTTCTGAAACCGTTGTGCCTTCACATGAGCGAGACATAGTGTAGTAGCAAATGAATGTTAATTAATAGGATGTGTCCTCCAATGGAAGTATAAAGGTGTGCCGTATGCTGCCTTGTGTTATTAGAGTCAACATCCTGACCAGTACCTTTGTTGGTGATGGGCATTTTGAGCGGTATGCTGATAATTCCCACGAGGTCTTCAGTAGGCACCAGAGAGCGCAGGATGGCACGGATACGCAGAGCTTCACCTTTCCCCTTGTTGATGAGCTGAAGAAGGGAAAAGGAAGTGAAAAAAGTGAAAATCTGTTCGAGGAAAACAACAAATAACTTCACAATTTCTATCAAACATACATGCATCTCTGGAGCGCAACGTCCCAACAGGTCAATGAGTGCTGAGTAGAAGGACATTATTGCATTGCCCATGTGTACAACCTCCTCCTCATCATCCCCATCAGCAGACCTAACAGTGGAAAAAGTGAAAGGTTAAGGAAGAACAGACACAGAGGATAAACATTTCTTAGGAGCATCACAGCAAAGATGCAAGCGAAGGGGGATAAGCAGCTAATCCTAAAGTCCCCAGTATTGATTAGATAAATTTTGCTTACACGTCGGAGCTGACTCCATGCACAGAGCCCGGCAGGTCCAGGGCTGGCGTCTCAGAGATCTTGATGGCTTCCTTCATGGCAGCCAGCAGGCCGTTCCCTCCCTCCCCCCTCAGGGCAGGTCCAAAACACTCTGGACGACGAATGAGCAGCTTCACCACAACACTGGAGTTCTCCTCTACGCTCTCGCCTGGAACGCAAACATAAAATCATAGGAGTACATACATAAAAGAACATACATTATTAATGTCAGCAAGAAAATACAACACATAAACACACCATAGCTCGAACTTAAACACCCCTATTCCCAAATACTCAGACAAAACACCAAGACGACTTTGCATTAAGCAGCAGAATAAAGGTCTTTCAAGCTTAGTTGGACCTTTGATAGCTTTTACTTTATGTAGACTTTATGTCTAGATAGAGATACAGTAACAGAAAGAGAGCGAGAGAAAGATAGAGAGTGGATGGGGACTGCAGTCTTACCGTTGACAAAGACAGCAAACCGTAGGAAGGAAAGGTAACGCTCCCCCTCAATGGGGTTCCAGCCGATGTCTGGATAACCTTTAGCCAGGAGAATTGGACAACTCTGGAGACCACAGCCTGCTAAATAGGTGACCACCTACAGGTATACCACATGACATCACATATAGATACAATACTCATTCAGCTCCAATCTATTCCTCCTGGGTGATTTCAAATTGGGTCTCTCCTTTTACAGCCTACGGCGTCACAAAGGTTGAGTCTTACCTTGTCCAGATCAGGCTCCTCCAGTGCCAGGGCCAGGCCGTTGTTGTCCATCACCGAGGAAGCAGCCACATCAAGAGGAGTGGAGCCCCTCATTGCTGGTGAAGCTACAATATAAAGCACACTGGTAGCCTGTGTCTGTGTTCTCATTTCAACAAACAGCAGGGGGTGATGTTTTTCACTCCTTCCAACAGCTGGTTAACATTAGTGTGGAAGGAAAGTTTCCTAACCAATTTGCTATGGATACATATCGTCATATTGGATTCCACAGGGTTTATGGGAACCAGTTTTTGTAGTACTGCTCATAGCACTGTGCACACAAACACCTCGTCTATAACGCTGTGGTTGCAGCTTCTATGTTTTAATTGTGAATTTTTATGATTTTATTCTTAGATTTAATTTTTGTTTTGCTGTCGCATAACTTGTTGCAACTTGTTTAATGAGCATGCCTGGCCGCATGTGTGTGTGCATCCAGGGGAGTCACTCTCTCACCCCAGCGGGAAGCTCTCTGAGACTGTGGCACAGACATCTTCTAACAGAATGGGAGATGAGTCGCTCTCTTCGCTGATAGATTCTCAGCGCTCAGTCTCACAATTACACACACGTCTTCTAAGGTGCAAGGGTAATATATGTGAGCTCACAGGCGCAGAACAAGTCCTATTATGGCAAAAGGCTGGTGACAATGCATCACCCATATTGATGAGAATGCTGGTATCTTTCATCCATCCTAGAAGTGGTTTTACAGGTGTGTTCGGCCTGTACCATCAATCTTCTTTAAGAATATCTTCTAGCATGTCCTACAGTCTGTGCATGTTGGTTGATTCTTGATCGAGTCATGTGGTCTTTATCCAGTAAAATAATGTTTTAGCTCAGCATCATTTGGCTAATCCTGAAGTAGCATGATCATGGAAAATAGTAAGAGTGGCAGTTAAACAGAGACATGGAGATGTACCCACCTAGGCCCACGCTGCTATTCTCCAGCAGATAGCTGAGGTGGTCGAACATGGCTTTCTGGTTCTGACGGCTGATACGGCAGAAGTAGCACAGGAAGCGACAGCAGCTGGCCACCATCTTGGGGAAGGCAATTTCCTGTGGAATGGCACATACAGACTAAAGCGGTTAAACATCTTCCCTGGTTGGATTTAGTTGCACACACATACAGTAACTTGTCTAGACATTGCTAACAAATTGTCACTAATTTGATACCAAGTGGTTTTGGAGAGGTTGTTGCTTTATTCTGGGGTGCAGAGTTTATTGTATTGACTTTCTCTCGGCTTGTTACTATAAAGTCTCCTGCATGGGTTGAATTCTAATTAACGTCTAAAAATCCTAACACCTTCACACGCTGCCAACCTCACTCTGCCCTTTCTGCCCTACATCCCAGACTCTGATGCCGTCAGCCTGAGGAGAAAGCCCACCTACTGGGACCATGTCTTCATTAATATGCGCTTACAAATGATAATGCACAAAATTGCACTCAGACACAAACTTTCTTAGTGAGCAACATAAATTTTTGGCAGTAAGGAGCACTGAACTCTGTGGGTGCCTCTTTAACGGCCTGTGGAAGCAGAGAGAAATATAGATATAGAAGTTGTTCAACCTGGGACTTGTGTCCTCCGAGCACATTGACCATGACCTCCATAACAGTCTCATGCATGCCCAGTATTCTCATTAGGTTGGGGTGCTGGTAGAAGACTTTGTTGTTCATGATGTCACTTGAGGGGTAAAAAAGAAAAAAAGACATAATTGATACTTAACATTCACTAAAAACAGATGACTCAAATATATTTAACACAAGTAGAGCTCCTCTGAGGCAACCACAACTTACCCAAGTCCATCAATCATGAGCTTCTCTTCCTCTTTTCCCATACGAACCGACAGCAAAGACCTGATCTGACCGAGGGCAGCCAGGAGGTTGATGGTGTCCTGGACCGAGGCTGCACTGATAGTGTAAGTCTTCCTCATGGCCCGGAGAAGCTCCCCAATGCTGTCATACTGCCTCCTCAGAAGGCTGAACATCTTGCGGACCAGCTCTGAGTCCAGGATGTGACACTCCTGGGCCCAGCTGACCATTGTCTGAGAAATCAGCTCCTTCAGATTAGCTGGAAAGAAAGTTGGGTAAAGATGACTGATCCTTTCTTTTCTTTTTTTTAAAATAACTTATTAGTGTATTTGCTAAGAACAAACAACATATTTCACTAAGTTGGTGGACTTCCAAGATAAACTTTTAAAAGTAAAGCATGGTAAAAAAGAAAACGAGATGGCCTTGTTATTGGTCCGAACACACTGAATCTTGCACTTCAAATACAACTAGTGGCATGTAAAGCCAGTGGAATGGCTCATTAACATTATATTAGGTAACATCAGTTACCTCAAAGCTGAGATGACTAGTCACTTGCTTGTAAACACACTAGTTACATATTAAGGCCTTATAAAGTTGTTGTGGGAATGTGTTAGCAAACAGTTTAAAAATAGTTAAACATTTAGCAGACATGGAGCAACACAACTATTAATTTCAGAGTCCTGTTTCAGGTCACTCAGCAAAAGTCCAATATTGACTCTCCCTTTAGCTCGGTTTGAGTTATGAGAGCAGTGACAGTGAATAAAACAGTAAACATGTGGGGGAAAAAAAACAAAACAATGAGCTGAAAGATGGTAAAACGCTCATTAAAGCTGAGGAACTGAAGGTTTATCAATCCAAATGAGTCATTTCAATGACGTGAAAATATTGACTACAGCAGCTTTAATGATGCATAGTTAATAAACAGCATCATAATAAAGATTCAGCTGTGGGTCATTATGAATGGAAATATTGGTTAAAACAAAACAAGCTTTTATTGATTTTCTACAATGAGATTCACCTTTAAAATAGCAGAGAAAGACTTGTTTTGACAGTGAAGTGCCTCAAGCATTGTGTTCTAATCCTTAATGTATATCATTGGCCTTTAGAGGAACATATACTATAACTTTCCTTCAATTATTTGAGATCACACCAAGACACTTCTCCCCTAAACACACACACACACACACACACACACACACACACACACACACACACACACACACACACACACACACACACACACACACACACACACACACACACACACACACACACACACACACACACACACACACACACACACACCTTTATTAGAATGATGTTTAAAAGGTCCTCCACTTGACTGGTTGTTCCCTTTTGTATAAGCCATGCTTGAGCAGTAAATTCAAAGGATCTATCTCCAAACTGGCTCTGTGACGCAAATAGGACCTTGAGCACAGAAAAAAAAAAGACAGGCAGCCCCTTAAAAGTCTTTTGTGTGGCTTGAGTCAAGCTAATATAACTGCACGCATGTATCTGCCACTTCTACAAGCACTGGCCTCTAAAGGAGAGGTAATCAGCTGTGTTTTAACAATGTCAGCTAGTTATTTTCTTCTATTCTGTCAGAAAAAAAACACAGCTTGCAAGCTCATTCATGAAAAGGCCCATTTTCAGTAGAGTGGAAGCCCAGTTGGCTCAGGAATAAGGGAGGGGAAGAGGAAGTATTAATAGTCCTGTACAGTTCAGTATTCTGCTTCTGTGGTTAAACGGAGACATTTGTTTGGACAGCTCGTATGTGGGTTACCCTTAAGGCTTCATTAAAACTGGATCAATAGTTTGGTAAGGGTGTTCTCGAGGTATGAATACACAAAGGACAGAAAGACATCAATTAAACAACTCAGAATCATAAAAGATGGAGCCATTTATACACAATTGATTCCTTAAAAGTATTGCAATTAGGTGATTGTGTTTTTAAGACCCCTGTGTCTGTTTGGTTGATTGGATCTGTTGGTTTTCCAAAGACTATTTTACACAAGGCTGTCAATCACTGCAAGTGTGTATGTGTGTTTTGTGTGATGGGTGGGGAGCCAGCAGAATGTCACCGTCAGCGCTAACCGATCCTGCCGCAGAGAGTTGTGTGGGTGTCGGAGAAAGGGCAGAAGCACCAGGTTGCTCCAAAATGAGAAGCAACATTTCTTCCTCTCAGCCAAGATGCTTCCCAACACCTGACGCTCATTCTGTCATTCCGTCGGTTTTGCTCTTGACTACACCTCTCCAGCATTTCCCCTTCCCTACACCCCAACAAACAAATCAGACCGGTCTACTGGAAGTGGAAGCCACAGGTTTTTATGGTGTGAGAGATCACACACTATCCCTATGCTCTCACACACACATTTCTTCAAGGCAAGTCATCATGTCTGAGCATTAAATGCTTCTGGTGGATAAACCATTCATCAGAGGAGGAAAATGACTTCTGCGCCCCTCTCACTTCATTCCTAGGAAATAATGGCAAAGACGACGGTGCCTTTTGTGTCTTCAGGCTCTCACTGTGCAAGTTATAGCTGGCGTAACAGTACAGAATGTATCATGCCATCTTAACTCTGGTCCATCCTGGCAAACCATCTTCTTATAAAACATTCTATTCTAAAACTATACCACCTGTCCCAGGCATTTCTCACATACTATATGTGATAGGTAGGCTTTCAGCCTGGTAATACCACCATCTCAGCATTCCTCTCTATGAAGGCTCTGCTCTTTGGCTCTCTCACTGGAAGGCACACACCTGGAGACTATTATTGTCTCATTAAGAACTGATATACACCAGGTAGCGCTCAGTATCTGTAGGAGCCAGACATATAAGGGGCTACCTGAGTGCGACCAGGATGCCCTGACCCTCCCATACACACTTGTATAACGTCAACTAAATATAACAAAACCACACAATAACGACCAATATGAAAGTACACACAGTTACCACATAACACCATTACATAGACTGAAGAGGGGAGGGGCACCACCAGTACATCACCATATTTGTCTGGTAGGAACACTAGAAAAAAAAAGGGTAAGAGGGCTGAGGTCAGTTCACGCAAAAAGGAAAAACGCAAAAATATTACCAAACCCTTCCAGTTGGCTCCAACATTTCTATAGCTCATCAACCTATTATATCAGTTGGGTCTGTTGTGTTCGTGGGCATAGAACAACATGGCTACTGGCTATTTCAATGTGGTCTGTGTTCATTTGCATGGAAAAGAGGAGCATTTTCACTTTGCCTTTCTCCTCCAGCATTGACTAGCCTATCATCAGCCTTCCATGAGAAAACACGGTCTACGTCTCAATCTGGTGCATGAATTATGGCACTGCACTCATCCTAAAGACATTGGTCAGCACATCCTAATAGACTCTCAGCTGATCAAATAGATCAATTGGGTTATAGTTTTCTTTGAATGTAAAGTTTGATTGATGGATTTTTCAAAACAAAGCCAAACACAGTTGTATTTATATGGAATGAATACCTAAAGTGATATGTAAATAGCATTAAATGAGTGATAGTTACCTGAGAAAAATTCCAAATTGCACAAATGGTGCCCAAATGGCCAATTCGATTCTGCCTGAACATGTTTCTACTAAAACAAACAATGCTCTTTTCACTTTATTAGCATCAGCCTGTGCACAGGTAATGTTCGGATGTTGTGATGTGGTTTGCTATAGGCTTTGGGCTGCAACTGCATCATTCCAAAGGGATATTCACTCTAAATGCGTCTAGTTTTGTTCGGCATAAATTAAATCTTTCATTTCCGTTGTGTTTTATCTTCATTTACATATAACAGGTATACTGATGCTTACCCCTCTGTTACATCTATTATGATACCAAGATTATTCAAATATAACTTGTAGTTACATAGATACACTCTATTCATTTTGGGCATGTCATCTACGAGAAGGGGCCTTAAACTAAGATGGTAAACATTACCTAGCATTGCCAATCTGAGCTTGTTAGCATTACAACGTTAGCATTTAGCTCTGAGTGCAGCCTCAAGGTGCGTTCACACCAAACGCGGTGTGAATTTTTCGCGCGACCAGATTACATACAAAAGTCAATGCACAGACGCGAAATGGTTGCGAAAAAGTGAATTTTCAAAAATCGCAAACCGCACGAACCACGCAGCGCGTAAACGCACGAACTCAGCGAATGACGCGACGCAAATAATACGCTTATTCGCGCGAGTTGACATTTTTGAACTCGGGCGAAAAATTTGCGTGACACTGAGTTGCGAACGCCAATCAGCGTTGAGAAGCTCCGCCCGTCATCACCGCCGTCCTGCCGTTGCTGATCAGAAACTATGAAGGAGAAGTCGATAGTCTGGAAGCGGAAGTCCTCCAGACGCAGCTCCTGGAGAAGCTGTGTGCGACTACGGATGATGTTATGAACCCAGACATGAGGGCGTTTGATGTTCCAACGTTTGTGAGACTTCCACAACATGTACAAAGCAGAACTAGTGGTTATTTCTTCCACGGTGGATAGCGGAAATGAACTATTTCCACGGAGATGAGCCACGCCCCCTCTCCGGCGGCGCGTCGAGTCCGAAAAAGCGAAATAACCACAAATAGTCCGGCGTTGCGAATATTCGCAACGCTTTTGGTGTGAAAACACCACGCGAATGACGCGACGCCAAAATTCGAGCAGCTGGTTTGGCTGAAAACTTCTCGGCCTGTTGTCGAATAGCAGAAAAAAAAAATATATCTTATGTCTTTACCCTGCCCTCGATGGAAAACCTCATGAGGTCAAGGAAAGATGTCCTGGAGAATTCATAGGGACTCAGGAAAAGAAAACCGCGGTGCCAAGATAATCACTTACACTAGGTAATACTACATATACACGTAATACTGCAACAGCAGATGTTATTGAAGTGGGTCCCTTTAAATGTTGCTACTGCAATCAATTGTGGGATGGCATCATCTCATTTCCTTAGGTAAAAGATTGTCCAGTGTACCTTATTTTAAAAGAGATAAGACAGGAAACTTTGAAGCCCCTTTTCTTAGCATTTAGATAATTCAAACAGCTATTATCAAGGCTGCCACTAAGTAATTCTAGCTCAATCAGTTTTAGAAATCTCCCTGAGCAAAAAAAAACAAAAGACTTGCAGTCTTTAAAGGTGCGTTCACACCAAACGCGGATTTTCGCGTTGCGTCATTCGCGTGGTGTGTTCACACCAAAAGCGTTGCGAATATTCGCAACGCCGGACTATTTGTGATTATTTCGCTTTTTCGCACTCGACGCGCCGCCGGAGAGGGGGCGTGGCTCATCTCCGTGGAAATAGTTAATTTCCGCCATCCACCGTGGAAGAAATAACCACTAGTTCTGCTTTGTACATGTTGTGGAAGTCCCACAAACGTTGGAACATCAAACGCCCTCATGTCTGGGTTCATAACATCATCCGTAGTCGCACACAGCTTCTCCAGGAGTTGCGTCTGGAGGACTTCCTCTTCCAGACTATCGACTTCTCCTCCATAGTTTCTGATGAGCAACGGCAGGACGGCGGTGATGACGGGCGGACGCTGATTGGCGTTCGCAACTCAGCGTCACGCGAATTTTTCGCCAGAGTTGAAAGATTTCAACTCGCGCGAATAAGCGAATTATTCGCGTCGCGTCATTCACTCGAGTTCGCGCCGTGCGAAAATTCACTTTTTTCGCCATTTCGCGTCTGTGCATTGACTTTGTATGTAATCTGGTCTCGCGAAAAAGTCGTGTCGCGTTTGGTGCGAACGCACCTTGAGTCTTGTTGTACATCTTGTTTTTGGAAAGCTCTTGTTAAATATCAATTAATGACATCAAGCAGTAACACTTACTATCAACATGCAGTATGTATACTATAATGATTCAAAGAAAAAACATGTTGAGGAGATAAGAATTTGCCTGCATAAATTATCCCACTGCCTTCCCTTGCTGTGACGCCTACAGCTGTTACAGGAGTAGATGTGATGCTCCTGAACTGCAGCTGCCACCACAAACCAGCCTTCTAATCAATCATCCCGCACACAAGAGTCTGCAGAGACCATCGCCATCCAAAGCACTCTTTTTAGGAGGAATACACACTCCTCTATTTTCATCCAGCCTTGCTCCTTGGAGATCTATGTGGTGGTCTTAAATGCTCCACATCAGGGTCACACCAAATCCCAATGGAGAGATAGCCTTTCAGCATCACATATTTCATCCCAAATTAAACCATTTGCATCTCGGCCACTTCCTGTTATTGGCATCACTCTCGTGGATAGACAGGGATGATATGGTGATGGACAGATTCACTTTAGTTAGTCCCCATCTACAGAAATGTCATATACCATATAAGAGAAGAATTGTTGCCATAAATTAAGACATATGCTGATTAATAAAACTCAAAAACAGTGATAAGTAGTTTCAAATAGCACACGTCTGTCTATATTAAAGACCAACAAAACAAAGTAGAATGTTTTTATTTTTTTTTACCAGTTAACTAATAATTTGCAATCAGCTTCATGATTGGTGGCCCCTTACACAGAGTGGTACTTGAGATAGAAAATTAGATGCAACCTGGTTATTGAGTGCTGTGACTGAAATCTTTTTTGTTTCTGTGTGTGTGCTCACAATTGTGTATTTGTACTCATGTGTCTATGGGTTTTATCAGGTGAAGGATTGATGAACGTTTTTTTCTCTCATTGCTCATTTCTCATCTTCCGGAGCGACTGACAGAAGAAGCTCTTCACTCTGGAGCCTCTCCTCCACCCGGCTCCATATTACCATAACGAAATTGAAAAGAAATTGAAATGAAAATGACTGCCACCCGGTGACTCAGTCCACATGACACCATCAGAGAAATAAAGGCAAAACTGAGGGTGCTAGAGCTGCAATACAGGGGCTCCAGCTTTTATATCTTACCACTCTCCAAGCAAAGAACACAGACAGAGAGCTCATAAGAAAAGGAGGGAAGGAGACCATAAACAAGCAGAATGTAGTGGAGAGAAAAGGGATGACGTGTGTGAGAGCTTGTGCTTTTATGGGAACGTAACAAATGTTGCAAAAGCCGTATAGAAACAAGGACGCTTTTTTTACATCTGGACTTGCAAATAAAATCTTATAAAGAAAAAGTTTCCCCAAGCTTTGACTGCTTACTGATGTTGCTACTGTATCAGTATGTTGCTATGGTTACAAGGCTATTATTGGATCAAAGATTTCTTGAAAATGAATTTAGATCAGAAATTAAATGTGTGCATGAAAAGGCTTTAGTCCACATCCTCCAACCAATCAGACATGTGTTATAACCCAGAGCCACAGGTACACTGGTACAGCAGGTACTCTACAGCATCGCTAATATTATGAAGTAATAAAAACATTGATTTCCTCACATGGTGCGGCTTGCTCCTTCTCTGTGGGCTCCTCCGCTTTGTGAGACTGGCCTTTGATCTTGTTCACCAGCATCAGCAGGCGACCTTTGATAGACGTATCTTGCTCGTATTCGTCTTCCTCCATAGGGATCCCTGCACAACACAAACAGACATGCTATACACTATACAGTAAAAGGAGATCAAAGCCTATTACAGCAATATATCTACTCTTCCTGTGGGATTAGCAGACATGTCATGTGTATGATGTGTAGTATTGGGTGCCCAGTATCTCTTATTTCTTGGCAATTTCAACTTGGCTTTCATTGCTGTCTATGTGAAGGCTGCCAAGGCAGGTTGGTGCCATTAGATTGTTGTACCACAGAGGGTTGGGCATTTCAATGATTTATCACAACATCAAGATGTCAGAGCAATGTGAGAGGCACTGGACTATAACTCTTGTGCCGGGAGACAGAGTGAGATGCAGATTGGGGTAAAAAAAAAAGCATTTCTGAGAGCAAGTACTGGAACAATTCAGCTAATGTTGACATAATAGCAGCTAAAGCAATAAATGGAAAAGGCACGACTCTATGTGTGTCCTCTATTTTCCATTTTTTTTCTCCTATCTTTAAATTCATCCACGCTGCCAGTTCATGCTGCCTTTGTAAAATATCTGTATTAAATTATACAATCAATCCAAGCAATATAAGATAATTGTATCAGGTTAAATACAATGATGCATGGTAAAAAATAACCAATAAAGCTGCTCATAAAAGTTTTTGCAAGATCTGTATCTCACCACAGTGGAGCTGCAGCTGGTTGTGAAAATTATACAGTTCCTCCTGGATGTCTGTTGGACATGGACAGTCCTCGCCCACACTGAAAGTCAGCAGCATGTTGATCTGAAGTATGGAAACATAAAAGGCAGACACTTACTACGTCTGGTACTTTAGTTTCAATGGCAGTCTTAACATGATGTGATTTCATTGTAGGATTCACAGAAGAAAAAAGAAAAAGTGGCTAATTCTCCCTCAGCACTCACAGACCGAAGGACACCATGACAAGCCATTAAAAGTAGCTGTGAAGCGCTGAACTCCATCTCCAGCTGACCCTAGAGGGCTACTGTATGTGTGTGTGCTCACACTGACTGGTGCAATGACACCACAGAGAAGAAGGATGAATTTGCCTTGAGGCGTTGTTCATAGCACACGAAGAGAGTGCTTGCAACATTTGGAGCGAGGACTAGCTTCCATTCACTCTGGAACCAAAATGAAAGAATTTTGGCTAAAAACTAAAAAGGGAATCTGAGGGGGGGGAGAGAAATTAGCCATGCATGTAGAAAATTACAGAAGTTATGTAACAGCTCCCTCTGAATTATCCAGTTTCATGCATCATTTGAAGCAATGAGCCTGTGGGCTTTGTGGTCAGTTATTATAGATTCATGTGTGCTTCATTGTAAGATTCATCAGGGTTAGTTATGCAGTTTCTTGCACTTGCCCTGTGTGGGTTATTTGCACCTTTAGGTCACATAAGAATTAATAAGCTCACGTAGCAGACACGTGAGAGTTGTCAGAATCACATGAACAAAGGTGCAAATTGATGTGAAACTGCGGCCATAAAGACGTCAGAACAGTACTTTGAGTAGGGGAGAAGAGCGATTACCATACACTCCCCAGAGTGTGGAGTGGCAGTCTTACTTAAATAAGCAGTACATTTCTCCCGTTCAAAATATCCATCTTGTTACACATACAGTGGATATAAAAAGTCTACACACCACTGTTAAAATGCCAGGTTTTTGTGATGTAAAAAAATGAGACAAAGATAAATCATATCCGAACTTTGCATCACAAAAACCTGGCATTTTAACAGGGGTGTGTAGACTTTTTATATCAACTGTAACAGAGTGAATGATGTGGTTTTCAAGAGGGTACGTAGTGTTGATGCTGTTTTACTTTTGACATTTGTTAGCATAGCTCAGTGGATACCAAAAATGATTAACCAGGGATGATGATTAGAGCTCTTGTTAGGAGTGTGCAGGCTGTGTTTGATTGACATCTTCCTCACTCTTCAGTTAGCTACGTTGCACCTGCCAGGGTAACAAATTACACTTATATCATCTCATTAGTGCATGGAGTCTAATCTGTCCACCCTATGTGGTCTAATAAGCCAGGATACGCAGAGACACCTGTGCAGGGCCTTTCAAGTATGCGGATAAGATAAAGGTATTAATTCATTCTGTTCAAAAAGTATAATTATCTTAAAATGTTGGTATTCAAGGAAAAAAAAAAACACACGCCATTATACATTGCATATTAGTGCTTTGCGTTACTAATATGGTGATTTCAATGTTTATTGCTTATTTCTTTCTATTTTGATAGGTCTGAATATAACATTATCAAATATCTCAATCATAATCGTATAGTATACAACTTTAAAATGTAAATGTTCCCTAGTCTTTGATGTGGTAAATGTACAGTGACATTTTTTTTAATCTCTGCCTCCTCGGCATAAACATAAGGGAACCACTGGTTTAGATACTAGTAACTGATGAACACATTCAGGTAGAAATCCTACAATGTGGTGACCTGAAACTGCTTCCCGAGAAGTTTGAACAGATTATTTAGTTTTGCAGATGTAACTAATATGCAGCGACAATGGCCTCATCTCACCTGTTCTTGAGGGGGCGATCTAAACTCTTTGGTCTTCTTTGCGGTAACAGCAGCAGACATATTGAGGGCCAGCATCAGCTCGTTGTAGCGGAACTTCTGGTTGTACTGCAGCTTGGAGACAAAGCTGTCAGAGAAAGACACGATTGCCTCGATGCGGTGCTTCAGCTCGCAGTCGCAAAAATAGTGAAGCAGCTCACACATCTGGGGTACAGACAAGGGGAGGAGACAGACAACAAACACCGTTGCATCACTGTTTCACACCTTGATGCAGCTGTTACGAGCAAGTCTGTTAGGAATACAAACAAGCAGCCTTATGGCGTCACATCATCCCACTTATTAAAGAGACGTTTAAGAGATCATGTGTTCAATATGAGTAATTTCATATTTGACTGATTTCTGAATGGGTCTATTACAGTGGCGCATTTATGGAGCACAGCTGTAGATGAAGGCACTTGGAGATCAAGACGTTCATTGATTTTACATCCTTTGGTGATTTACCTTCAGTGGTTTATTTTAAGGTTTAACAAATATATGATGATGCCAGATCTGTTCATATGTGTTTGTTATCACCTGGCGTTTGACAGGCTCAGGCAGCCTCTTCTCCAGCAGTCCTTTCATTGGCTGTTTAGCCTCTTTGGCGGCCTCCTCTTCTCCAGCTTCCACTGCCTTCTCTTCCGTCCCTGTAAGTCCTTCTTTGTCTGTGGCCCCTGTGGCCCCCTCCTCGCGTGTCTCTCTGAAAACATTTGGGTCAATGAGCAGTAAGATCTTATGAACGTCGTCGCTGCCGAGTACACCCATAGTCAACAAGGTGCTGATGAGTTTTAAGATTGGAACAAACTGGTACTCCACTCCTCCTCCTACGGGATCTCTGATGTGGTGGCCGCCACCCTGAACGGCCTCTGTCAACATTAAAATCGATTTCTCCTTCAATGCATCCAGTGGGATTTGGGGACTATAAAGATGTTGCTCCCGTTTGGTGCTGATGAAACAGGGCGGGGCAAAGTTGAGGCGGGGTTTGAGCGAAGTACTAAGCCCCACCCCTGGCGGGAGGTGCTTTTTGGAAGCATCGGAGAAGAGGCGAATGGAGCGCGTCTCGGCCGTGACGGGGATGATGAACTCGTCTTTCATCATGAGTCGAGCCTCTTTAGCCGTCTCCAGGTGGGTGCTGATCAACACATTGTAGAAGCCCTCACGTAACATGCCTGACAGATACTGATTGTCGATGGTGTATAAGAGCTGTGATTGGTCCAGGTGGCTGCAGAGGGCGTGGGCCACGCGGGTGTTTCCCAGAGCGCAGAGGGCACAGTAGAGCTTCAGGGTGTGGTAGTGGAACTTCCTCATGTCCTCCTGCTCAGACAGCTCCATGATGTCGACACACCTTCGAAAAGAAGTGAGAGAGGATTATCAAAATATATGCTGATGTTTTGATTCAGTCTACTTAGAGGACAGACAGGTGCTATTTACCACACAGGATAATTAAATAATGATCGCTAAAGACTCCCTGTGGAGTTTTTGACCTCTAGTAGAACTACAGAGCTGTTTATTTTTTTATAATACTTTAGAAATTCTGTGTTTGTAAATGTTTTATGAGGGGGAAAAAAAAGTAATAAGCTAAATTCTTTGATAAAATGTCCTTAGAGATCAACTAAAACGCACTGCATAGATTATTCACTTAAGCACACGAAGCCATGCACTGCACCTGTTCTCCTCAGGTATATGAACGGCCAACATCTGCAGGGGCTCCACACACTGGACCACCCAGCCGTGTCTCTCATTGACCCTGGCTGTTTCCACCTTGAGGAAGGTGTTGGGCATGCGGCTCCACAGCACGGCGCTGATGGTCTGGACATCTAGACGGGGTGGACACTGAGGCACTGGGTTCTTATGTTCACTCTTAAAGATGGCGGATGATAGAGGCATGGAATTCTGGAGAGGGCAAACAAACGGGGAGCGATGATTAAAGGAGTATTCCTATTGTTCAATGCCAAACAAGCAGTTAAACACAATCTGTTCTTATTTCTCATCCAAACCACTGACGTAAGCACCCATCGTGTTTGTGAAGCTCTTGATATCTTTGGTATAGATATAAGCATGCTAAAACATTAGCCCAGTGGACCTAGCTGGAGGGTGTGAAGCTGCATAATCCTGTTTGGGGCCTGCATCTCTGAACTCAGTGTGAGGTAGAATAAGGTACTGTCGGAAAAGTTAAAAGGAAGATTTTGTCCTCTTTCTCCTCTTTGTATAATGTTATGATATTGCGGACATCATACAGTCAACAAAGTTGCAATGGAACGATTACCAATCTACCTTTATTTTAGCCAGCTCAAACTGGAAGAGGTTAGGGGTCGTGGGTCGCACAAACACAGCAGGGAAAAGCTTGGTGTTGGGCTCCACCTGGAGCAGAAACAAAGAGCAGCAAGTTTATAATAATAGGTCCAAACAGGAAGTACACATCAAAAGCTTGAGAAGCAGAAAGAGAGCATGACTTGCGGAAAGCAGCTAATGATGCATCATGAAATTCCTCACTACTTTGTATGTGTATGCACGATCATTCAAGAGTGTCGGCTGGCAGGATGACTCAGCGCTAAGTGAAGCCTCACAGAGTTTCAGTGAGGGAGAACATAAGAAGATTATACCCTTCTTTAAAATTTAGTTCTCAGAGTGTGTCTAAATGGGCAAATTCCAAGTCTGAAATTGAACAATACAGACATCAAAAAGGAAAAGATGATGACTAAAGATGAGTAAATCTCAAGGTCAACGGGATAAACTGCAAACTGTTAGAAAGAAAAGTGGAAGAAGAGTTAGACATGCAGTGATTGGGACTTACAGGTGGATGGAAACATTAATTAATACATGGCAGGAGGTACAAATGAATGAGTGAACAAGAAACAAATCACAAGGAAGTTTAAAGATCTTAAAAAGTTCAACATTCAGATTATTCCATCATTATACACTGCATCTACTTTATAAAACACAATGTTTGAACAACATATGTATTCAGTACCTGGTAGGATGTGGCTATCTCCTTGCCATTGGCAGTGAACGTCACCAGGCCGGTGGCCAGGTCTATGAGACAGCCGATCTCCAGGTCCACGTTGCTGCGACTGGATGCGTGAGCCACGCTGGTCACATCACCCCCCCACACGATGTAGCAGTTACTCCTCCTCACACTATTAGTGTGCAAATATCAGTCAACTTATATATGACGACATACAGGACATTTTGATTGAAAAAAAGGTTGCTGTTTAAAGTAAAGCACTTTAAACTGTTTCCCTAAAAAAGGTCTCACCTCTCATGGACTCGACCTCGCTCGTCACCAAGGGTTACAGTGACCGATCGGTTTTTACTGAGGTTGAAATTGTTGCTAAAGTAATGGTAGTCGGGGGTAACCCATCCAACCCACACACCGGCAGGGTCCTGACCAGCGAAGACCCTTACAGAGTGGTAGTACTATAATGACACATGCAAGAGTTAGCCAACGCTGTAGGTGTTGCTACCAAATGGTAATAAAAAAGGTTATTCAATACCGTGGTGATGCTGCTGTAGTCCACTCTTCTACTTTCATCACTCTGCCTCACAGATCGCAATGGATACCTATTGGAAACCGCATTCAACAGGTGATTATCAAGTACAAACCAGTTGACGCATATTTTAGTCTTCAGCTATGATTGGCTGAATAGTGTTCAAAGACATTTTAAGATAGCTGATGAATCCAAAACATCTCTAACTGCGTCACAATTACTTTAAAAATGTGCATACTAACCAACACTGAATTTGAATGGTCCGAGTGATATATGATTGTCAACAATCTAGTGGAAGTGGATCAGCAAATAAATATGGTAGCTATGATGCTTTGGAAGGAGGTGCATGCAGTCTGGAGTAAATTCATGATTTCTTTTGAGTACCTGTGTTTGACTTTAAGGGTGTCATCCTCGTGGACTCCGTTCATGTCTACAACAGGACTGGATTTGAAGATGGAGTGGAACTCCACAGGCATGCTGAGACGACAAAACACCATATCAGCGTTGCTGTTCTGGGTGCCAAACGTCTTGTGGGTGACTTTAAGACACGGGGGGCTGTCAACGGTGCCGTCGATCCTGGTCACCTGTAAACAGGAAGAAAGTCTTTGCATTCATCCAATGACCAATTTTGTGATTTTTACTACCAAATATCACACTGCTTTTGTTCTTACCGCGATGTGGTTATGGTCCTTTGGCACATTGACAAAAGTAGGCAGACGCTTGCTGAACCACATGGTGACCTCTCGGTTCATGTTGACAGCAAAAGGTTCGAATCCCTCCTGAAGGCCGCACATGGTGTAGTACTTGAAGGTGCTGGCGTCTTTCCCCAGATTCATACGACCCACCTGAGCCAGACCGAGGCTACACACTGGAATAAACCCTGAAGGATGGCCAGAGGAAATAAAGGAGGGAGAGGGAAGAGGAGAGAATAAATAACCTCTAAGAACACACACAGTAGGAGGGGAGGGAAAATCAATCCAGCTTTTGCAAAAAGGCAATTTACAAGTGTCACATTAAATAAGGGTGATTTTGTTACAGGGAGCCACTTATTTTTCACTTATATCCCCAGCATGGTCATTCTAGTTCACTGCTCCTTGCTCTGAATGTGAAGCCTTTATTAAAAGATGAGTGACCAACAGCTTTTTCTACAATCCCTTCATCAGCCTGACACTCCCTGCCCTTTAGAATATATAACTGGCTCGGTTACCGCACACATCATATTCACATGTAAACTTTCTCACCGTCCTCAGTTTCAAAGTCTGTGAAGCAGAGCTCAGAGCCCTTGGTGGTGATAAGGATCTCTCCGTTAAGGGTGAAGATCATGGACTTGTCCTCCATGTTGATCATACAGCCCACCACGTCCCCAGCATGCCAGCACCGCCCGAACAAACGGCTGCCCATGTTCAGACAGTGACCCTATATACAAAACATGTACAAGCATAAAATTAAACACCCAGGAGCAAGTTATGGCATGTATATTACAAGAAATGTCCATCTTAAGTCCTTCCTTTTCAATTAAATATATTATTTTTTTCTGAAATAAGTCATTTTTTTAATGGAGTCACTTTCATCTGTTTCACGAATTTAAATGATCAAGAAGTTAAATGAAAGAAAAGGACAAGTCAGAACAACCGTATAAAGAAAAATATACTTGAGTCAACAATATTACAACCCCATAGAGTTTGAAAAAAATTGGACTTCAGTTTTGAATCCCTATGACTTGTTAAAATCTTGAACATGAATTCCACCACACATTGCGAATGATTATTAAGCGACTGATTTAGGTTTGGTTGACAGCTTACCCTGTATCCATCAAAGACGAAAGCGAGCTCATCCGTGCCAAGCTCCACATCTGGCTTACA
The DNA here is from genome assembly GCA_016806645.1 of Ophiodon elongatus. Lineage (NCBI taxonomy): Eukaryota > Metazoa > Chordata > Actinopteri > Perciformes > Hexagrammidae > Ophiodon > Ophiodon elongatus. The sequence continues at coordinate 643,998 of JACSYO010002173.1, read as the reverse complement.
CCCTGGTCGCGCCCAGCCCACTCTCATGTCTCCTCCTGTCACAGCCTCAAATTCAAAGTACCACTTTCCACTCTTCACTGCATACGTCCTCTCCACTCTGAAGAATCGGATCTTGTCGATGCTGAGCCGCTCAACCACTTGTCCTACAGGGGGGAAGGGACAGTCACAGTGTCAGGTCGTGGATTGCCACTTCAAAACCAGCGGATTCCTCTCCAACAAATATGGAAATAAAAAATGGAACTCTTAATTGTTACAGTCTTACATTGGGTGAGGTTAAAGGCAATCATTTCACACCCCTATTCTCTTTCAATGGCAACTGAAAGAGTGGGAGGCGCAATCCTTTATCTGGGCTGGAAAATTAAGTCACACACAATTTTCCCATTTCTTTGTAACAAGCATTTTATCATGTTCTATATAATTTGAACATCTGTGCATTTAGATTGGCATATATCCATGAGGCAGACTCACCGCCTTCCTGGTCCGAGGGCTCGATGTTGTATCCATAGCCAATCAGAGTGCGGATGGCCTCCCGCAGGCTGTCCCTGTTCGACTTTTTGGTGCGCTCATCCAGCAGAACATAGGGAACCAGACGAGGGTTACGCTTACTCTTCAGATCCTGCAGAAAGGAGAGGCAGTCAAAGAAGATTTCATGCACCCATTTGCAGGAAGAACATTTCCAACTATCTCTGGTTATCTCATTGAAAATACTGTAAGCCAGCTCAAACAAAAGCTACAAATGTGCAGTCAATCCCTGTAATTGAGTAGTTAATTGTCCATTTATTGCCACTGTGCTACTGCTGCCCATCACTTCCTCTATCTTTCCTGTGTCACTCATTTCCTATAGCCATTCTCCAACTGGGCCTCAAGGCACAACCGGGGAAGTATCATATTAATACTACTTAAGCAGATTTGTGGAGCTTAATTTGAAATCTTGTGCTGGTTATACAGATCACACGCTGTTTGTTTGGTCTGACATAGCAGCTTTCCCGGATATCACTGAAAGGCTTAATTGAATTTTGCATTTCCCCAATGCACTGGTCAGTTACCGAGTCTCATGTTATCAACTACAACCCTTGTTCTACAAACTGTACAGAAAATATGACCAAACATCTGTTTTCAAGACAAATGCAGAAGTGTGACAGAGGTATAACCTTATCTAGTTCAAATAGCAGAGAAGGAACAAATGGAAAAATGGCCAGTTTACACTAACATCAGGTGTCTTCTAAGTTGTACATCAGCTGCTTACTTTGAATCAATAAGTGATTTCAGAACTCTTCACTCTATCCAGGCTCTTACTTGCGTTCATGGACCAGCATTCATACAGAAAGCCTCTTTTTTCACACTATTAACAAAATAGGGAAAAATGAAAGAGCCTTCATTCACTTAATGTGAGCAGAATGGTTACACTTGGTAATATTTTGCAAGATGCATCAAATTATTTCTCAATAGATGTTCAAAATTAAGAGAAAAGCAACCATCACCAAAAGCAACCATCCAACAGTATGACCACAGAAATAAGATTAATTTCATATTGAATTGAAATATATTTAGTTTCCACCATGATGAAACATTCTGCATCACATCGTGGGAGAAAACAGCTGTGGAAAAAGAATGATTTCAGAAGAGCGCGTTGTATCAAATTTCATGGCAACGGTAGCGAATTCCACCAAAAACCTGATAAACAAAAGCTAGCAGTTGTGTACAGCATTCAGTTTTAGCACGCTCAACGGATGACAATAGATTGCGTGTATTCTGTACAATGTGTTAGGTTTCTTGTTTCCCTTTACTGCAGAACATCTTGCTGTGTATTGAATAATGACATATAGCTCGGAAATGTCAGACTAAACAAACCGTCTGACATGTGCACCGGTAAGGTAGAGACTGTATGGGAGGGGAATTAATGAACCATGAAGGAGAAACTGAGCACATAAAAAAAATGCAGTAACAAAGCTGGACACAGAAGGAGGAAGGCAAAGCTGCCTCTTTTCTTAAAAAATAAGAAAATAGAGGTGTGAATTTAATTGAATCTAAAAGTAAAGTTTAAACCTTGTAAAGTCTGTGTTGGTCCCAGCATATTGTACATGAATACATCCAACATACAGTACCTGCTGAATGCCGTAAGTCCATCCCTGTTTGATGCGGTCCTTGGCCCACACATTATGTGCATTCTCTGCCAGTTTGTCCACCAGCAGCTCCTGACCTGGAGTCAGTTTTATGTCAGACAGGTCCAGAGGAGACGGCTTATAACCATTGGACATCATGTAGCTAAAGGAAAAAAGATCATGAAAAAAGTTATGAAAGTAATGAAGGGTAAATCCACCAGCACTAGTTCACGTAGTTAACATATATAGTTTCTGATATTGCTGGACATAAGGCCTATGGTGTCAATTGATGGTTAATAATTGTTTTTCTCAAATAAAGTCTCAATATAACTATTGGCACAATCACAAAACAGTTTATTCTGAGCTACATTTAAATAAGAAATATGTGTTCTGATGGACTTTATACAGTTAATATAAGCATTCACACTTACTTTTTAGGGAGTTTTATCTTTTTGAGGGAGCTCTCAGCATTTGGATTGACCTGAACTACACGACAGCCCAATGCCAGCAGGGTCCTGAGGGGAAACACAGCAGCAAGTAAGTGAGCGAATGCAGCTCCAGATTGTGTTTAATCAACGCCTTGACGTTACTTCTGATTTGACAGTGCATGCAGATCCAACAGCAGCGATTGAGGTGGTGGGAGTGTTCAAATGGAGCAGTGATGGGTTAAATTGTGCGTGTCCTAATCTGTCAGGAGAAAAAGGCCAAAGAATACCCAGAGGAATGCAGTGGGTGTAAAGTGCTTTTAACAAAGTTCCCTCACACCATGGCGAGGACAAAGTGACAGAAAAAATGAGTTTGATGTCCCTCAGAAACCCATCAGTGTCACCCAGATGTGCCCGCCTGTGCAGATTAATCACAGCAAACCCCCACTTTCTCCTGTATCATTTAAAGAGCATTTATGTGAAGCACTTGTAATAAGTCTCACTGGGACCTTCGTGAGCAGAACCAAGTGTTCTGCAGAGCACAGACGAGTGGAAAAGACAAGCAAGACTTGTTTTGCTGAGTGACACTGGAAAATGCAAACCGAGGATCATATCTGACTAAAGGCATATATGCATTTAGTATTGTCTTATAGTACTTTATGTTTATAATTTGAACTCCTTCATTTAGCCATTAGGTGATGCCATGTATGTGATTCTCCTAATTAATGTTCATAAACAACTGTTTAAAACAAACAAAAAAATCTAGTCCCTCTCATGCCGTTGTTTGTAATGAACCTGTCTGTTTCTATCTTTGACTCAGTCCCACACTCTCTTTCTTCAGCACTTCAAAAACAAAAGAACCGTGGAGAAAATCAATCCATAATGCTCAACATACTTCAGAGTTTCTGTTGACATCTGCAGATTGTAGTTCTTTTCAGTTTCTGGCAGCTTGGAGAAATCCACCAGGCACGGATGCTGCCGCTTATTATCATCCCTTATCTATGAGAAAAAGAACAGTCACAGAAATCATATTTCAACTTCCCTTTGTTGTCTGCAACTTTGGCCCAGTCCCTCTATTTGTATGTGAATTATGTGGGAAAGTTTACTAAATATATGCATATGAAATGCACAGCCTTGTAAGTCAGTGTCATTGTGAACCAACAAGGAGGGTTGAATGTGGTTTAAATACAAGGTGCTACTGGTTGCAGTGATAAGACTATCCTAGTGAACATGTTATGAAAGAGGAACAAGGGAGCATGTTTTCTTGGGGGAGACAGAAAGGTGTAACACTAGAATACCAAGTGAGAGGTGTAATAACTCTCTCGAGGCTGCACCGTATGCCAAATAATCCTTTTGGCAATGCTGCTCAGAGGAGGCGGCATGGCAATGGTGGATGTTTACCAAGAAAACATGCAGGGCTGCGTACAGCTATGCAGCTGTGTGTGGGTCCAATGAAAACCAGCCAGCTCTTTTGTGAATAGTACAAGAACTCTGTGGGAAATCACTTCTCTGGCAGTTCTTTCTTTTACAGAATTACATTTGTGTAATAAACAAGTTTTTAAAAAAAAGAACGTATTTTTATGACACCAGGGCGAAATAACAAACACTTTGCTGACGTCTACTGTGAATGCTGCTATAATGAATCACAATGAATGACAACTACAGAGCACATAATGAGCTACAGTGTAACCACATCCAAAATGACTGTACATTTACTGTAATACTATGTGCATCAAAACTACATCTCACTATTTGACATGTGTGTGCATCTGACCCCTTAAGTAAGAAAAACTTCTTGACAATAAAATGTTCATGCGAAACTAAAGATTCTTTCGAGGCGCCGCACCGGATGAAGGCCCGTCTAAAATCTGGCAGATTATTAATATAGGGAGTATGCTGATATACGTTTGTATTATAGACATAAGAGCTGTGTTCCATATTGTTGTTTGTGTTGTCATCTGTTCCTTTAAGGGCAAAACAAGTCACTTTGGCATTATCCTTTAGCTAATGTACAACAAACCAAGAGAGTCCTCAATCGCAACAAAAAGGACAAACTATTTATGTTTTTGACTGTATAGACTGCAGGTATAACAGCTTAAATAATTATAGAATTTGGTGTAATAATGCAAAAATAACCATTGTTTTTCAACTGATCACATTAAAAATATACACTAGGTGTTCTACGTCTGTGTGTACTAATACTTCTAATCAAACTTTGAAGGAATAGTTAGATATTTTGGGAAATTCACTTTCTACTCAAGAGAACCAGGAGAGGGTTAGCTTACCATAAACAAAATAAAAACAGGGGAAAATAGCTTGCCTGACTCAATCCGAAAGAAAGCACCTCTCCAATAAAAGGTCTCTAAAGATCACTAATTAAAATATCTCTTTTGTTTAATCTGTACTCAAAGTCTGGTGTCATTGAACTTTAAACAGAGCCATTCTAGCTGTTTTCTGTTGCTTCAAGTCTTATGGTAAGCTAAGAGAATGGTATTGATCTGCTCATATAACTCAGCAAGAAAACAAACAATCCTTTTTCCCAAAATGTCAATTATTATAGCTGCATCATAAAACCCTGGGATTACATTTGGATGACAGATTATGTCTTTAAAGAATCAATTAAACTTCTTTTAAAAGAGGAAAAACTAAATGCAGACTATTAAAATACAGACTTTCCTCTTGGTTTATTGCTTCACAGAAATTGCCAAAATAACCTGTTCTGCCCTTTGGTGAAACAATACTTTATTATTCATGACTTCTACTAAAACACAGACACAATGAAGCATCTAAATGAATAGTATGAAAGGCATCGGATATGGAAAATTAGAGTTTTCTTTCCACTTACCCTCTTTTTGGTGTGAACAGCAAATTATAAAAGAGAAAGCAAGATGACGTACAGGCTTTTGATGATTCAATTCCAACTACCAACATCTAATGCTTTTCAAGCAGCTCCTTATCTCAAATTTGTATAGAATATGTGCAATTGTGAAGTTTATTTGTCCCCAAACATGGCAAAAAATATGGGTTATGCTTTTTATCTTTAGATCCAGAGTGATGATTTTCTTGTAAAGAGTATTATATGAGTAAAGGAATCGGCATATTTCTCACCTTGCCATACGTCCAGCCCAGCTCGATTTTATTCATCCCCCACAGTTCATGGATGTTCTCTGCTAGCTTGTCTCGAACCTTCTCTAAATGAGGCAGCATCACAATCTGAGGAAACAGGCAAAGTATTCATCTAAATGAAAAAGTTAAACAGTGAGAAGGTTATCAACATATTTGTCTGGCTGTCTCCTGTTGGTTTACCTGGCTAGTTTCAACAGGTGTGGGGATGAAGGAGGCCTGCGACATGAACTGTGTGGTGCCCAGCAGATCTCGGACTCCATTCACATCCCTCTTGTACTCTTTCACCGGCTCCACCTTCATCTTCTCTTTTGGTAGCAGAGCTTCATAACATGGAGCATAACTTGACGGAGGCAGGAACTTAAAGTCGCCATGTCGGCCACCCAACAGGAAACGCACCCTAACATGATAAAATGTTATTAAATCTATTATTCTGCACACTGCACATAAGTTGATTAATAGGGGGAAAATGTGTGTAAGTTTAAGTGATATATCTAATCAAAAGTGATAATTAGACAGCTATTAATGAAAGAAGCAGTCAGGGAAAAGTAAACCTACCATGCAGCTAAATCTAACAGTTTTTCTCCTCTAAATCCGTTTCAATCAGTTCCAGCCTCTGCTCTAACAGGGACATGTTTAGCTCTGAGACGCAGGCCGTCACTGTGAAGAGGCTCTCCTGAGGATGCCCAAAATAGCTACTTAAGTAGTAGTGGTGACGCAACCAAGCCCATTCTGACTGCAACCCTCAATTATTGTGAAGGGAAGATGTGCAGCTGTCATTTTTTCCATTCAAGCCGTTCAGTGGGTCAGTTTCAAGTACAAGCATGGAAGATTCACAACCCACACAA